>JASDDO010000022.1:255294503-256504651 GCA_030015575.1 Agapanthus africanus | reverse complement strand
GGAGGAAGAAGAAGGAGTGAAGGGAAGGAGCTGTAGTTGAAGTTGTGCTGTTGCTGCTGATCACTGATGCTGTTGCTGCTCATTGTTGCCACTGCTGTGATGCTTGCTGGTGCTGCTGAGATGGTTGCTGCTGCTGCTGTGGATGTTTGCTGCTGCTGCTGTGGAGGTAAGTGTGTGTGTGAATGTGAGAGTAAGGTAGAGAGAAAAGATTACAAGAATGAGAGGGAATCATATCCCCAAATGTCAACCCCTCCACTCTCTCTCTTCATTAAATGCAAGCATGGCTTTTGCCATGATGCATTCTCTCTCTCTCATTCTCACCAAGTCAACACTCAAAAAGGAAAAATTCAAATTAAAGCAACCCTTAATTAACTAATTAAACTTAATTAAAACCCAAAAAACTTAATCCCCATGATTAAACCCACCATGGTTGCTAATCATGGTATTACCTCATTTAACACATGTGTGTGCAAGCCTAAGAAAATTCTAGAAAAATATTTATTGAATTTGGAAAAATATTTGAAACTCAATTTGGTAAACTTTTTATTAAAAACCCTTTGTTTAAATATAAGTAGACACTAAACACATCCTAAGGTGTTACAGTTGGTCTCCCACTGGACTCTAGAACCCGATTACTTGTTCTCTCCTCCTTGGGTCTATCCTAGTGCGGAAAAGTAAATAATATACAAATAGTGACATCAACCTAAACCCGGAAGTGTCCCAATAAAAGAATATTACATATAATAAATTTTACATGAATGAAAATAAAAATTCTCATCTCACATAAAAAACCCCGGCTATTCAAAATGCGACGATCCAATATAACATATCCAGCAAAAAATAACATCACATGTCATCAACGTAAGTAAATGTGTGCATCCCAAATGTCGTTGACATATAGCAACGAAACCGGAGATATCATATATTACACTTACGGTCACAGAAAAGAAAGTGTAAAACTAGAACAGTTGGAATCCGCAACCTCCTTAGACATCGCATGCCTAACAATTATAAACCCCGCATTTTAGTCTCTATATCGAAAACACTTTTCAATATCTAGTCGGGCAATTCAACAAGATTCCCGATAAACTGATCGAATGCTCGTTGCAAACTTTAGTAGACGGCCGCACCTCCACATGCCGTCGACGAAGTGCACTAAGGCGGAACACCGTTGCCGCGAGCACCCGAACGGATGCTTTTGGCGACGGGGTTCTCCTACAGTCACTTGGTCAGGGCTATGGGGCATGGCTGTCTATTAAGTTTACCCGGCGAGTATCTGCGTACGCTATGTGATTGCGACGGACTTTTGATCGCATCAAAATTCCGTGGCAACCGATCATTCGAGATTAAACTGCTATGTTTATAACATCCAAATCAGTTATCTCATAACTACTTGTGGATTCCAAATATTGTATCACATTCTAGATAAATAGAAAATGTTAAACTTTCCGATCGAACAATCAAACACCCAAGTTTTCCCGAAACAGCTCAACACATGAAATAAATTTAAAAACATCCACTCATGCCACAGTACCAACGGTCCAGCCGTAGAAGGGTCAAGCCAACGCCTCACATGTGGCACGCCGTACTGCCCCAAACCCTAAGGTTCAAAGGGCAGTTCAAGACGGTCACATAATCGAGTTAAGGTTTATTGTCTTCTAGAGGGTCCATCGCGTTACTTGCACTCCTTAGAACGTTCTCAAACCACGGAAAAATCCAACACTTGGAAATTTTCCGGCAGGGGAAAAATTGGGTATTTATATCCGGTTGAACTTTTTAACATATTCAAAAATTTTCCGGAAAAGCAAATAGACGAAGTTAAATAAACCGATCGAATCATCGAATCCCAAAACAAACCAGAATATTCAACTGTTTAATATAAGTTAAAATTACCCAGAAAACACAGGAATCAGTATACGATATTACTGTGCAAATCATGGACAAAGAAGTTACAGTGTGGCCGCGGAACCGCCGCGCGACCTAGGGTACGGCCGCGGTTCCGCGGCGGCTTGATGGAGTTGGGCCCACGTATTGTACATTAATTCTTACAAACCCCTGCTGATTTTTCTGCATATTTTTAATTCAGAAAATTCCACAGTTCCAGAAAATGTACAGAGAGGGGTATTGGATTAGGGTTACGGGTTCGAATGGACTTCTAACTTCGTCTACTAATCACCTAAAGCTCTAGCTAGGCTCTGATACCACTGTAGGGTTCCTAGGTACACACAAGAGGTTCCACAAGGCATCAACCATGCCAAATTTAAATTTTCAAGTGCCGAGAAACCCTAAACTAGATCGTTAACTAGAGATTAGGCGAAACTACAAGCTAGCAAACAACTTTGCTACTAAGTGAAAAGGATTACAACCTTTGTAGATCAGGTCCTCCACTTCTTTAGCTCCGTGTTGACGTCCCTCCGCTGCGATCATCGGGATTCCGGACTCTAGCGATGGTTTCGTCTGAGAAATAAGCGGGCTAGGTCGTTGACTTCGATGCCGAAGATGATCTACGTCGGGGAGACTCAAACTCAAGCTATTCCTTCACTTGGTCAAAAACTTTGTGAAGAGTGTATGGCAAGTGGTAGAGGATGAAAAAATAGGAAGTGGGTTCACTTTAGAATTGGATTTCTCACTCTTTTTCTCATGGAACCATTAGAGCTAGCAAGCTTTTGTGAGCTTGATAAAGGAGAAGAAGAAGAAAAGCATCATATGAATAATTATCCAAATGAAACTTATCCAATAAATAATGGCACCATGGTTGAGTTAAGCCCTCATGCATAACTCATGTAGAGAATTAACCAAAGCATTAGGTTAAGGGTTGGGTTAACTAATAACTTATACAAATGACAAAAGAGTTGACTTTGTCAATGTTTATCAAGCTTTGGTGAAGCTTGATAACTTTGACCAAAGTCACACTCTTTTGCTATATGCTAGGAAAATAGTAAACCCTAATTTAATCTTGATTTGGTTCAAGTCTCATACACTCAACTTGTTTGTATCATCAAGCATGATACAAACATGTACACTTGCATATATCACATATAAACAATGTGCACATACAAGTGAGAAAATCAATCTTAAGTGAACCAATACTAGTTAATGTAAAGTAATATATCAAATATATAATTATACATTAAATCATTAAATCAACACTTGATTTAACGATCCGGTCATATTGCATATAACCGACTAATATCAATAGCAACAACTTATCGAATCAACACTTGATCTGATAACCCGGCTATATCGCATACAACCGATCAATGTCACATATCGCGAGAAAGAATACAGTATCACATACTGGTATTATTCTCGGTCCCGCACATATCTCATATGCGCTCCTATTTCGTTTCGCTTGCGCCAGGAAACCCCTGTGTAGGACTCTAAAGACTCGTCAATACGCCGGCAGTAGGTGATGATCATATCAAACACCAACAAGTCGCAAGCGGTCTGCTAAACGTAACGGCCACCCGGGTATTGAGCGATCAGAAGATCAACGAGCAACCCCTCTCACACTCCTGTGAATCCAACCAGTAACACTACCGTACAGTCCGGTCTGTTCGTCTGATATGTCGCATATCTTGTCTAGGGGTGGTAAACGTCAGACCCCAATAACTCGATCAGTCGTGTCGATATGAGGCTCATAACGGGTCGAGAAACTACTGGTAACACTTACCACTAAATCCCTAAAGCAGCCTTGGCCAAGGACTTCCTGTTATAGCCAATCGAGCACAGCGCAACATCAACTCCCTATACCGGGAGAGACGAAACCCCTCCTATCGCTCATTGCCTCCATGTGATTCGGGACTGTATCCAAAAGCCACCTTTTTACACGCCCTCTTGGATGTGGTATGATGGAAATCAAAGCACAGTGGGAATCACACAAGACTCTATAACGATCTCGGGTCTACAGACTAACCTGTACCAGTGTCACCAGAGAACTGCCATCTAACGTAAGGTATAATACCATCTAGGAGTTCTCGGCGAGTCCGTCCAGTGTACCCAGTCTCCACTGAGCACCCGTATATTATCTCTGATGTCAAACACCAATGGATATGGGATCATCCATCGCCCATCTCTATGGGCCGAGAAGGTTCACGATAGTTTACTCTGGTATATCGATGCCCCGTCTCGATACACCCACGACTAGGGACTTTGAAGGATGTACTTATGGACTACCACGTCCCCACTAGTATGATCTGCATCATAGTCCAGGTAGTCAAGTACACATCCTAAGGGCTTTACCAACATGTAACAGAGAGACAATCAGTGTACACGTTAAAGTAAAGAGTAACCAGATAGCATACTATCATATCGAGCAAGAAAGTCATCCCTATATATGTCCAAGCATCCACTACAATATACATCCTATGTATATTAATGGCCTCTAGGTCATACATATAACTAACAATCTCCCACTTGAACTAAGGCCATCTATTAGCAGTGGTTGTAGTATTTCATACTCAACCATCCCATAATCTCTCTCTGGGAAATGGCTTTTGTGAGTGGATCCGCCGTGTTGTCCTCTGAGTCTGCTCTCCTAACCTCGATCCCCTGGAGATCAACCATCTCCACGATCAGGTGACACTGCCATAGAATATGTCTGGATCACTGATGGGACGGGCGTTCCTTGGCAAAAGCCACAACTCCATTGTCACACAATGGGAGGAACGAAGTTCATCTCATGAACTAATATACACCCAGACTTCCTCTTTGGTAGCATCTTTGGTAACGATGTATCTTGCCTTTAATCGTCTAGTATGTCACGGTATCTAGCTTGGAACTCTTCCAACATACCGTCCCTCCACTGAGGGTAAAGACAATGCCTGCGACTGACATTCAGTCGTCCTTATCACCCTGGAACCTTTCCAGTGATTCTTCCCAGGATCAATTGATACCATCTCACTACAACTAGTGAGTATCCTAACATCCAATTAGATCCATCTCATAGATCCAAAACCCAGGATTTAGTAGGTATCACTTGATAGTTATATGTATGCCCTAGAGGCCATTACTGTACATACGATGTATATTGTAGTGGATGCTGGGACATATATAGGGAGGACTTTCTTGCTCGACATGATAGTATGCTATCTGGTTACTCTTTACCTTAACGTGTATACTGATTGTCTCTCTGTTACATGTTGGTAAAGCCCTTAGGATGTGTACTTGACTACCTGGACTATGATGCGGATCATACTAGTGGGGACATGGTAGTCTATAAGTACATCCTTCAAGGTCCCTAGTCGTGGGTGTATCGAGACGGGGCATCGATATACCAGAGTAGACTAGCGTATACCTTCTCGACCCATACAGATGGGCGATGGATGATCCCATATCCATTGGTGTTTGACATCAGAGATGATGTACGGGTGCTCAGTGGAGACTGGGTACACTGGACCGACTCGCCGAGAACTCCCAGATGGTATTATACCTCACGTCAGATGGCAGTTCTCTGGTGACACTGGTACAGGTTAGTCTGTAGACCCGAGATCGTCATAGAGTCTTGTGTGATTCCCACTGTGCTTTGATTTCCACCTTACCACGTCCAAGAGGGCGTGCAAAACGGTGGCTTTTGGGTACAGTCCCGAATCACATGGAGGCAATGAGCGATAGGAGGGGATTCTTCTCTCCCGGTATAGGGAGTTGATGTTGCGCTGTGTTCGATTGGCTATAACCGGAAATCCCTGGCCAGGGATGCTGAGATTTACTGGTAAGTGTTACCAGTAGTTTCTCGAACTGTTATAGACCTCATATCGACACGACTTATCGAGCTACTGGGGTCTGACGTTTATCACCCCTAGGCGAGATATGCGACATATCAGACGAACAGACCGGACTGTACGGTAAGTGTTACTGGTTGGATTCACAGGATTGTGAGCGGGCTTGCTCGTCGATCTTCTGATCGCTCAATACCCGGGTGGCCGTTACGTTTAGCAGACCGCTTGCGGCTTGTGGGTGTTTGATATGATCATCACCTGCTGCCGGCGTATTGACGAGTCTTTAGAGTCCTACACAGAGGCTTCCTGGCTCAAGCGAAACGAAATAGGAGCGCATATGAGATATGTGCGGGACCGAGAATAATGCGTGTATGTGATACCGTATTCTATTCTCGCGATTTATATCATCGGCATGTTATATGTGATATAGCCGGGTTACCGAATCAAGTGTTGATTCGATACATTGATACACTTGATACTAGTCGGTTATATGCGATATGACCGGATCATTAAATCAAGTGTTGATTTAATGATTTAATGTATAATTATATATTTGATATATTACTTTGCATTAAGTAGTATTGGTTCACTTAAAAAGGATTTTCTCACTTGATATGCACATTGTATATGTGATATACTTTTGTGCATTTGATTATATCATGTTTGATGATACATGAAAGTTTGTGTGTTTGGTTTAAACCATGGTTGGTCAATGGTTAGGGTTTCATATGCTTCATTTACTTATTCAATTATTTATTTGTTCATTTAGGAAAGAAGAAAATGGTGGCTTTTTGGATTTATCTTGAAGCTTCTTGAAGCTTAGAAAAGCTTTGACCATTTTTGTTTTTTTCCTTAACCCTAACCATTTGCTTTAACCATAGTTCATTCTCAACACTTAACCATGGTTGCTATATGATAAGTATCATTTTCATTTTCTATTTTAAAAGGACTTATCATATTATCTTCTTCTTCTTCAACAATGTAGAAAGCTTGCAACCTTTAATGGCAACTTGAGAAAAAGAGTGAGAAATCCAATTCTAAAGTGAACCCACTTCCTATTTCTTCATCCTCTACCTCTTGCCAAGTAGTATAGGGTGTTTTCTTCAAAATTTTCATGACTTGGTGAAGTGGGAGCTTGATCTTGTGTTGCCTCGACGTAGATCATCTTCGGCATCGAAGTCGACGACCTAGCCCGCCCATTTCTCCGATGAAGCCGACGCTAGAGCCCGAGATCCGATGATCGCAGCGAGGGGACTTCATCACGGAGCTATGGAGGTGGAGGACCGGATCTACAAAGGTTGTATTTCCGTTCACTTCTTAGTAAAGTAGTTTACTAGTTGCATAGTTATCGCCTAATCTCTAGTCAACGATCGCATTAGGGTTTCTCGGCACCGGAATTTTTTGAATTTGGCATGCTAGATGCCTTGTGAGACCTCCTTAGTGTGTCTAGGAACCCTACAGTGGTATCAGAGCCTAGCTAGAGCCTTAGGCGAAGTGTAGACGACGTTTGAAATCCGAACGAACATCGAAACCCTAACTTAAAATGCTCTCTGGACAATTTTTTAAAACTGGGTTTTTTCCAGATTAAAAATTCTTAAAAACTTCAGCTGGAAGATCTAAGAATTATGGTGCAAAACGAGCTCATGATCCCTCTAAAGTGCGGCGGAACCGCGGCACGAGCATGCCTCGTGCGGCGGTTCGGCGGCCAAGTTGTCACATCGGCTTTTGAAATTTGCACAGTAATTCCTAATATTTATTGCTGTATTTTATGGGATATTTTAACATTTACTCAACAGTTGAGCATTCTGGGGTTGTTTTGGGGATTCGATTATTCGATCGGATTGTCTAATTTTGTCTGTGTACTTTTCCGGATAATTTAGAATATGTTAAAAAGTTCCACCGGATATAAATACCCACTTTTTCCCCTGTTGGGAAATTTCCATGTGTTGGATTTTTCCGTGGTTTGAAGACGTCCTAAGTAGTGCAAGTTACTCGATGGACCCTCTAGAAGACAACAAACCTTAACTCGATTATGTGACCGTCTTGAACTGCCCTTTGAACCTTCGGGTTTGGGGTAGTACGGCGTGCCACATGTGTGGCGTTGGCTTGACCCTTCTACGGCTGGACCGTTGGTACTGAGGAATGAACTGAATGTTTTTAGACTTATTTCATGTGTTGAGCTGTATCGGGAAAACTTGGGTGTTTGACTGTTCGATTGGAAAGTTTAACATTTTCTGTTTATTTGGAATGGGATACAATAATTGGAATTCACAAATAGTTATGAGATAACTGAATGAATGTTATAAATCTAGCGGTTTAGTCTCACTTGATCGGTTGCCACGGAATTTTGATGTGATCAAAAGTCCGTCGCAATCACGTAGCGTACGCGGAGACTCGCCGGGTAGACTTAATAGACAGCAACACCTCATAGCCCCGACCAAGTGACTGTAGGAGAACCCCGTCGCCGAAAGCATCCGTTCGGGTGCTCGCTGTAGCGGTGTTCCGCCTTGGTGTACTTCGTCGACGGTGTAAGGGGTGCGGCCGTCTACTAAAGTTTGCGACGAGCATTCGATCAGGATGCCGAGAATCTTGTTGAATTGCCCGACTTAATATTGAAAAGTGTTTTCGATATTGAGACTAAAATGCGGGGTTTATAATTGTTAGGCATGCGATGTCTAAGGAATTCATTTGGCTAGGCATACGATGTCTAAAGAGTTTGCGGATTCCAACTGTTTTAGTTTTACACTTTCTTTTCTGTGACCGTAAGTGTAATATGTGATATCGCCGGTTTCGTTGCTATATGTCAACGACAATTGGGATGCGCATATTTACTTACGTTGATGACATATGATGTTATGTGTTGCTGGATATGTTGTATTGGATCGTCGTGTTTGAATAGCCGGGGTCTTTTTTATGTGAGATGAGTGTTTTTCATTTTCATTCATGTAAAAACTTGTATGTAATATTCTTTTATTTGGGGCACTTCCAGATTGCGGAAGATGTCACCCATTGTATATTATTTACTTTTCCACACTAGGATAGACCCAAGGAGGAGGGCACAAGTAACCGGGTTCTGGAGTCCAGTGGGAGACCAACGCGAGGAGTCGAGTCCGGGTCTCCTAACTCTAAAATTGGTAGGGTTGCTTGCAGCTCTCGTAGGGGTCTAGGGGTGTGGGATTGGCTATTCATCGCGACCGTGGAATCTGTGTTTTATACTGGCTCGTATTTAAAACACGGACGTCCTAGTATATCCAATATTTCATATGTTTCTTCTATTGCGATATCTGTGATGTGATCATTTGATGTTCTGTGATAAATACTGTATATAGTATATATGATATATTATATAGGCATTACTTATGTTTTACACCCGCACTAGCCCTGCCCCGCTCTGCCGTTAGTCACCTAACCTAACGGTGCACGAGGAGACATCGAGGCGAATGCGGATGGCATAAGTGTACGTCGTATTTATCTGTGATGTTTAGGTATTTTAATTGATGGGACTTCATTAATGTGATTAATGATAGAAAAGAAACCTAAGATGTTGTGGAATCGAATTTCAAAATAAAACAGGTAGCTACAGTTCTTGCTTTGCACAGCGGTATATATGATATATCCTGCACATTATTCGATAAGGAAAGGACCGAGATCCCTTCACCGGGAGTGACTCCTTTAGCAATAACTGGCAGATGCTACACACTCGGTTTGTCTTTTGATTGCTTTTAAGAGTTCTGCTTTGCACAGTGATATATATGATATATCCCGCACCTCATTCGACGAGGAAAGGACCGACAATCCCTTCACCGGGAGTGACTCCTTTAGCAAAACTAGAAAAGCCTCAAAAACACTCCATTTCAAAATTCATTCGATCCTACAACGATATCAAGTTCACTACGCAATAGGTTTTCAGAAAAACCTGTCGTAGCCCTCCGTCATTTCAGATAAGTACTAGTTAGTATTCGTGCTACGTTTGTTGACTATGTTAAGGCGTAGTGTGCGGTAGCTAATTAGTGCTTATCTGTGTAAGCATATGATGCGATTGGATTAGGGTAGTCGTGCGACTTTGTTGACTATGTTAAGGGTCGTGCGGGTGTGTTTAATTCAATCTGGAAATGACGGGTTGAACTTGACTAGCACTTATGATTTGTTGACAATGTTAAGGTCATATAGCTGCTAGGGGCAAAATTATCGGGAATTTCAAGTGTTGAAATTTGCAATGAGATTGCATACCTTCTATGAGATAGTTGGATCCCGATACCCGCTGCGAGTAAGAGTTACTCCTGGGAGAGTTTTACACATTACAATTAGCCGATCAAGTAGGTGTCTAGAAAGGTGTTAACGAGGTTACGCCTCTGGGAAAACGAGGTTTACATTAATCAGGTTCGTGCGAAAGCACGGGGGACCTCCCTCAAAGTACCGACACTGGCCTGGCTGAAAGATTGGCGAACTTGTAGTGTGTAATTAATCCCGGCTAGTCTTTCCTTTTAGGGTTTGAAGGAAGATTTGATAAAAACAGTGGGAGCCATCCTGATTAGATAAAATAATAACCAATCTGATCTTGCAAGAGCATACGCTGAGTGTTTTCTTCTCTCTCTCTCCAGGTAGCGACCATGTCACTCCTTAATCAAGATAATAATACGGAATATTGACCGAACCCGCTTGTTTTACTGAGCTGGGGAACGTTGGTCCCGCTCCAACTTATAATAGTTATAAGACAGAGCAGGAAATAGGGGAATACCAAGATTCCCATGCCGCCCAAACGAAGAGAGTGCATGCTGATGCATCATCTTTGGATGTGTTCATTATACAGAACTGTTTCTCAATATCCTTTACGTTCTGGGTATATGATACCGGATCAGGATCCCAGATATGTAATCTGTTACATGGGCTACAGATAGGTAAAGAACTGAGAACGGGTGAAGTTTCATTAGACAGAAAACGGGGCAAGTGTTGCAGCCAAGTCTGTTGGTCACTGTCACCCTGTATTATCAGTACATTGATTCTGAACAAATGATATTAGATACCGAACCTGATATACAAAATCATATCTGTCTCTTTATTAGTAAAGAAATGATAAAATTTTGTCTTGTTGGATAATGTTTTGAACATTTCCTATATCAAAAGTTGATCGGTTCAGGCACGTTATCTAAAAGCATTGATGTTCTAAATCAAACTACAGTTTTTAAGTATACAGAACACACACAAGAGGAAGAGTTCAGAAATGAACGAATCCTTCTTAAGGCATTGTAGACTAGGTCATATCAATACGACCCGACTACCTGAAGTTACATGTAGATGCATATTTAAATTAGTTTGAATTTCCATCTTGTGAAACTTGCCTGTCATGTCACAAAGATATAATGACACCAGCTCCGTTTACTGGAAACAGAGAAAGAGTTAGTGAACTCTTGGGATGATACATGTTGATGTATGTAGGTCCCCTTTCTACACATGCCAAGACCGGTTCTTTGTACTTCATTACATTCTCTGATAATCTCTCAAGATTCAGACATATGTTTCTATTGAAACACAAGTTCGAACCTTTTGAGATATTCATAGAATATAAGTTAGAAGTAGAGAACCAAGATACGGGTAAAAGTATTATGTCCTTTGATGAGATCAGGGAGGAGAATACTTGAGCACGGAAATCCAGGACTATTCTAAAGGAGAATGGGATTCTCTCTCAGCATTACTCCTCCGTATACACCATAGCACGATGGTATATCGGGGCGGAGCAATCACACCCTATATGATAAGGTGTGCTCTATGATGAGTACTACTGAGTTACCTATTTCCTTTTGAGAGTTATGCACTTATGAAGTTGCATACCTATTGAATAGGGTTCCAATCAAATCAGTTGCCTACCGCTTCGTATGTGATATGGAAAGGGAAGAGCCCATATCTTAAGTTAGTTAAGATCTGGGGTTGTCCGGCCTATGTTTAAAAGCAAATTCCGGACAAGCTCGAGGCAAGGTCTGTTATGTAGAACTGGAAATGTTCTAGATATACAAACTACAGGAGATGATTTGATAGAACCAAAGGATTCAGTAGATTCCAACGAACCTCAGCCTCTCCGCCGATCTAGTAGGGTTCCTCACCCACTTGAGAGATACTTCGGTTTCTCTACGACAGTGGGAGCGAGGATTGCATCATGAGATGATGACCCAACTAGTTTCGAGCTGGCCATCAGGAGTGGGACTCTGTAAGAATGGCTGGATGCTTAGCGATCTGAGATGGAATCCTTATACACCAACAAAGTATGGACTTTAGTTGCTATATCTGAAGGGTTAAATCCCCATCAGGATCAAGTAAATCTTGAGAAGATTACTTGGTGTAGATGGAAAAGTTAAGACTTTCAAAGCTAGACTTGTTAAAGGTTTTCGTCATCGACCAGGCGTGGATAATGATGAAAACTTTTTCCAGTGGCTATGCTTAAGTCTATCCTGATCCTACTTGCCACAGCTACTTACCATGACTACGATATCTGGTGGTTGGGTGCCATGACTGCTTCTCTAAATAATGATTTAGAAGAGAACGTCTATAAGAACACAGCCAGAGGGCTTCGTAAACAGTGGGAGCAGCGGAAACGCGTGCAAGATGTTTTATGTGATAAAGCAGGCATCGCGGAGTTGGAACGTCTGTTTTGATGTAGTAGTCAAAGAGTTTGACTTCATCAAAATGGTAGATGAACCTTGTATATACGAAAAGGTGGTAGGGAGTATGGTAGTGATCCTCGTAGAGTACATGGATGACATACTCTTGATAGGGAAGGAGTTTCCTATGCTATGCTCGGTCAATCTCCGCTTATCACAAGGATTCTCCATATAGGATCAAAGTGATACCTTCTAAATCCAGGGTTTTGGATCTATGAGATAGATCTAAATAGATATTAGGATACTCACTAGTTGTAGTGAGATGGTATCAATTGGTCCTGGAGAGAATCACTGGAAGGGTTCCAGGGTGATAAGGACGACTGAATGTCAGTCACAGGCATTGTCTTTACCCTCAGTATAGGGACGGTATGTTGGAAGAGTTCCAAGCTAGATACCGTGGCATACTAGACGATAAAGGCTGGATACATTGCTACTTAAGATGCTACCAAAGAGGCAGTCTGGATGTATATTAGTTCATGAGATGAACTTAGTTCCTCCCATTGTGTGACAATGGAGTTGTGGCTTATGCTATGGAACGTCTGTCCCATCAGTGATCCAGACATATTCTGAGGCAGCATCACCTGATCATGGAGATAGTTGATCTCCAGGGTGATCAAGGTTAGGAGAGTAGACTCAGAGGACAACACGGCGGATCCACTCACGAAGGCCTATTCCCAGAGAGAGACTTTTATGGGATGGTTGAGTATGAGATATTACAGCCACTGCTACAGATGGCCCTAGTGCAAGTGGGAGATTGTTAGTTATATGTATGCCCTAGAGGCCATTACTGTGCATACGATGTATATTGTAGTGGATGCTGGGACATATATAGGGAGGACTTTCTTGCTCGACATGATAGTATGCTATCTGGTTACTCTTTACCTTAACGTGTATACTGATTGTCTCTCTGTTACATGTTGGTAAAGCCCTCAGGATGTGTACTTGACTACCTGGACTATGATGCGGATCATACTAGTGGGGACATGGTAGTCTATAAGTACATCCTTCAAGGTCCCTAGTCGTGGGTGTATCGAGACGGGGCATCGATATACCAGAGTAGACTAGCGTATACCTTCTTGACCCATACAGATGGGCGATGGATGATCCCATATCCATTGGTGTTTGACATCAGAGATGATGTACGGGTGCTCAGTGGAGACTGGGTACACTGGACGGACTCGCCGAGAACTCCCAGATGGTATTATACCTCACGTCAGATGGCAGTTCTCTGGTGACACTGGTACAGGTTAGTCTGTAGACCCGAGATCGTCATAGAGTCTTGTGTGATTCCCACTGTGCTTTGATTTCCACCTTACCACGTCCAAGAGGGCGTGCAAAACGGTGGCTTTTGGGTACAGTCCCGAATCACATGGAGGCAATGAGCGATAGGAGGGGATTCGTCTCTCCCGGTATAGGGAGTTGATGTTGCGCTGTGTTCGATTGGCTATAACCGGAAATCCCTAGCCAGGGTTGCTGAGATTTACTGGTAAGTGTTACCAGTAGTTTCTCGAACTGTTATAGACCTCATATCGACACGACTTATCGAGCTACTGGGGTCTGACGTTTTCCACCCCTAGGTGAGATATGCGACATATCAGACGAACAGACCGGACTGTACGGTAAGTGTTACTGGTTGGATTCACAGGAGTGTGAGCGGGCTTGCTCGTCGATCTTCTGATCGCTCAATACCCGGGTGGCCGTTACGTTTAGCAGACCGCTTGCGACTTGTGGGTGTTTGATATGATCATCACCTGCTGCCGGCGTATTGACGAGTCTTTAGAGTCCTATACATAGGTTTCCTGGCTCAAGCGAAACGAAATAGGAGCGCATATGAGATATGTGCGGGACCGAGAATAATGCGTGTATGTGATACCGCATTCTATTCTCGCGATTTGTATCATCGGCAGGTTATATGTGATATAGCCGGGTTACCGAATCAAGTGTTGATTCGATACATTGATACACTTGATAGTCGATTATATGCGATATGACCGGATCATTAAATCAAGTGTTGATTTAATGATTTAATGTATAATTATTTATTTTATATATTACTTTGCATTAACTAGTATTGGTTCACTTAAAAAGGATTTTCTCACTTGATGTGCACATTGTATATGTGATATACTTTTGTGCATTTGATTGTATCATGTTTGATGATACATGAAAGTTTGTGTGTTTGGTTTAAACCATGGTTGGTCAATGGTTAGGGTTTCATATGCTTCATTTACTTATTCAATTATTTATTTGTTCATTTAGGAAAGAAAAGAAAATGGTGGCTTTTTGGATTTATCTTGAAGCTTCTTGAAGCTTAGAAAAGCTTTGACCATTTTTGTTTTTTCCCTTAACCTTAACCATTTGCTTTAACCATAGTTCATTCTCTACACATAACCATGGTTGCTATATGATAAGTATCATTTTCATTTTCTATTTTAAAAGGACTTATCATATTATCTTCTTCTTCTTCTTCTTCTTCAACAATGAAGAAAGCTTGCAACCTTTAATGGCAACTTGAGAAAAAGAGTGAGAAATCCAATTCTAAAGTGAACCCACTTCCTATTTCTTCATCCTCTACCTATTGCCAAGTTGTATAGGGTGTTTTCTTCACAAGTTTCATGACTTGGTGAAGTGGGAGCTTGATCTTGTGTTGCCTCGACGTAGATCATCTTCGGCATCGAAGTCGACGACCTAGCCCGCCCATTTCTCCGATGAAGCCGACGCTAGAGCCCGAGATCCGATGATCGCAGCGAGGGGACTTCATCACGGAGCTATGGAGGTGGAGGACCGGATCTACAAAGGTTGTATTTCTGTTCACTTCTTAGTAAAGTAGTTTACTAGTTGCATAGTTATCGCCTAATCTCTAGTCAACGATCGCATTAGGGTTTCTCGGCACCGGAATTTTTTGAATTTGGAATGCTTGATGCCTTGTGAGACCTCCTTAGTGTGCCTAGGAACCCTACATCACTTTGATCCTATATGTAGAATCCTTATGATAAGCGGAGATTGATCGAGCGTAGCATAGGAAACTCCTTCCCTATCAAGAGTATGTCATCCACGTACTCTACGAGGATCACCACCATACTCCCTACTACCTTTTTGTATGTACAAGGTTCATCTACCATTTTGATGATGTCAAACTCTTTGACTAACTCATCAAAACAGATGTTCCAACTCCGCGATGCCTGCTTTATAACATAAAACATCTTGCATACGTTTCCGCTGCTCCCACTGTCTACGAAGCCCTCTGGCGTTCTTGGTGTATGGTAACGGAGAACTCCAGGTGGAGTCCTTTACCGATTCCAGCTTTCAAAGTGATAAGAACGACTCTAAGTCGCACTCGGGATTTGTCTTTACCCTCAATGGAGGGGCGGTATGTTGAAGAGTTCCAAACAGGATACCGTTGCAGACTCGACGATGGAGGCTGAATACATCGCTGCCAACGATGCTGCAAAAGAGGCTGTCTGGATCAAGAAGTTCATTAGTGAACTTGGTGTGGTTCCATCCAGTGAGCATCCAATACCTCTGTATTGCGATAACAATGGAGCTGTGGCTTTTGCCAAGGAACCCAGGTCCCATCAAAAGTCCAGACATATTCTGAGGCGGTATCACCTGATCAGGGAGATAGTTGATCGCCGAGAGATCGAGGTCAGGAGAGTAGATACGAAGGACAACACTGCGGATCCATTCACGAAGGCTATTCCCCAGATACAGTTTGAGAGGTTATTCGGGATGCTAGGTATGAGATACTACAGCAGCTGGCCTTAGTGCAAGTGGGAGATTGTTAGTTATGTATATGCCCTAGAGGCCATTGTTGCTTGGATATATATAGAGATGACTTTCTTGCTCGTCATGATAGTATGCTATTTGGTTTCACTTTATCTTAACATGTTGACTTGTATTGGTTTACTGTTTTACTCTCACATGTTGATAAAGCCCTTAGGATCTGTACTCGACTACTGGGACTATGATGAGATCATACTAGTGGGGCCGCGGTAGTCGATGAGTTCATCCTATAACTGTTCCTAGTCGAGGGTATATCGAGACAGGGCATCGATACACCAGAGTAGACTAGCGTATACGCATCTTGACCCATATGATGGGCGATGGATGATCCCATATCCATCGGTGCTTGACATCAAAGATGGTGTACGGGTGCTCAGTGGAGACTGGGTACACTGGACGGACTCGCCGAGAACTCCCAGATGGTGATATACCACACGTCAGATGGCAGTTCTCCGGTGACACTGGTACAGGGTAGTCTGTAGACCCGAGATCGTCATAGAGTCTTGTGTGATTCCCACTGTGCTTTGATTTCCACCTTACCACGTCCAAGAGGGCATGCAAAACGGTGGGTTTTGGGTACAGTCCCGAATCACATGGAGGCAATGAGCGATAGGAGGGGATTCGTCTCTCCCGGTATAGGGAGTTGATGTTGTGCTGTGTTCGATTGGCTATAACTGGAAGTCCATGGCCAGGGCTGATATAGAGATTTTCTGGTAAGTGTTACTAGTAGTTTCTCGACCCGTTATGAGCCACACATCGACACGACTTATCGGTTACTGGGGTCTGACGTATACCACCCCTAGACTTGATATGCGACATATCAGACGAACAGATCGGACTGCACGGGAGTGTTACTGATTGGATTCACAGGAGAACGCACAGGCTAGCTTGTTGATCTTCTGATCGCTCAATACCTGGGTGGCTGTTACGTTTAGCTGACCGCTTGCAGCTTGTGGGTGTTTGATATGATCATCACCTGCTACCGGCGTATTGACGATTCTTTAGAGTCCTACACAGAGGTTTCTTGGCTCAGGCGAAACGGAGTAGAGGCACATATGTGATATGTGCAGGACCGAGAATAATGCGATATGAGATACCGTATTCTATTCTCGCGATATTTAGATATGAATTGAGACATCGGATCAAGTGTTGATTCGATGAATCGGTACATGAAATATTAGTCGGTAATATTCGATATAGCCGGATCATCAAATCAAGTGTTGATTTGATGATTTAATGTATAATAATATATATGATATATTGTATTACATTATCTAATATTGGCTCGCTTTATTATTTCATTTTCTCACTGGATGATACATTGATATATATGCGATATATGTTAATTGTATTATTTTCTTTTGTTGCAAATATATAATATATATGTGATATATATTATTGTGACATTATATGATTAATTGTTAAACATGTTTAAGGATGATTAATTGAGGTTAGGGTTTGATTAGGGTTAGATGCTTCATGCACCTTCTAGAAGCATTTTTCTTTTGTCATTGTTAAGATATTTTTGGATGCCACATTTTTAACCCAACCAAACCCTAACTCTAGTTTATTCTCTACACAATCTCAGCCACTCATCCTTGACCATGGTTTATATATCAATCATATACATTTCTTTCTATTCATCACAAAAGGATTAATCTTTTTTATCATTTCCATTATCATCTTCTTCTTCTCTCTTGAAAAAGCTCACTTGAAATTCTTTATGTGATGAATAAATATGAGAAAATGATTTAAAAAGAAAGATTAAATACTACTCTCTCATCCTCATCTCATCTAGCCCATGAGATTAGTGTGTTCATCTCTTTAGAGTGAGAAAGCTTGAGACTTTGCAACTTCGACGTAGATCATCGGAGATTTGGAACACTTCAAGCTAGCATAGATCGTTCGAGTCGTGGAGCCTCTCATGAGTCTGGGAGATCGTGGATCGCGACAAAGGGACTTCTACTCGGAGCTTGTGAAGCGAAGGAGCGGACTACAAAGGTTGTAATCCCTCACACTTAGATAAAAGTTATCATCTTGCATGTTTAACCCTAATAATCTAGCAAAGATCCCGACTTTGGGTTGTTCGGCACGTCTAAATTTTTATCCGGCCATGTTTGATGCCTTATGAACCTTCACAAGAGTGCCTAGGAACCCTGCACAAGCATGGCTTTTGCCATGATGCATTCTTTCTCTCTCATTCTCACCAAGTGAACACTCAAAAAGGAAAAATTCAAATTAAAGCAACCCTTAATTAACTAATTAAACTTAATTAAAACCCAAAAGACTTAATCCCCATGATTAAACCCACCATGGTTGCTAATCATGGTATTACCTCATTTAAAAACCCTAGTTTATATGCACATGTGTGTGCAAGCCTAGATAAATTCTAGAAAAATATTTATTGAATTTGGAAAAATATTTGAAACTCAATTTGGTAAACTTTTTATTAAAAACCCTTTGTTTAAGTATAAGTAGCCACTAAACACATCCTAAGGTGTTACAGTTGGTCTCCCACTGGACTCTAGAACCCGGTTACTTGTGCTCTCCTCCTTGGGTCTATCCTAGTGCGGAAAAGTAAATAATATACAAATGGTGACATCAACCTGAACCCGGAAGTGCCCTAATAAAAGAATATTACATACAATAAATTTTACATGAATGAAAATAAAAACTCTTATCTCACATAAAACCCCCCGGCTATTCAAAACACGACGATCCAATATAACATATCCAGCAACAAATAACATCACATGTCATCAACGTAAGTAAATGTGCGCATCCCAATTGTCGTTGACATATAGCAACGAAATCAGCGATATCACATATTATACTTACGGTCACAGAAAAGAAAGTGTAAAACTACAACAGTTGGAATCCGCAACCTCCTTAGACATCGCATGCCTAACAATTATAAACCCCGTATTTTAGTCTCTATATCGAAAACACTTTTCAATATCTAGTCGGGCAATTCAACAAGATTCCCGATAAACTGATCGAATGCTCGTCGCAAACTTTAGTAGACGGCCGCACCCCCACATGCCGTCGACGAAGTGCACTAAGGCGGAACACCGTTTCCGCGAGCACCCGAACGGATGCTTTTGGCGACGGGGTTCTCCTACAGTCACTTGGTCAGGGCTATGGGGCATGGCTGTCTATTAAGTTTACCCGGCGAGTATCTGCGTACGCTACATGATTGCGATGGACTTTTGATCGCATCAAAATTCTGTGGCAACCGATCATTCGAGACTAAACCGCTATTTTTATAACATCCAAATCAGTTATCTCATAACTACTTGTGGATTCCAAATATTGTATCACATTCCAGATAAATAGAAAATGTTAAACTTTCCGATCGAACAATCAAACACCCAAGTTTTCCCGAAACAGCTCAACACATAAAATAAGTTTAAAAACATCCACTTCATGCCACAGTACCAACGGTCCAGCCGTAGAAAGGTCAAGCCAACGCTTCACATGTGGCACGCCGTACTGCCCCAAACCCTAAGGTTCAAAGGGCAGTTCAAGACGGTCACATAATCGAGTTAAGGTTTGTTGTCTTCTAGAGGGTCCATCACGTTACTTGCACTACTTAGAACGTTCTCAAACTACGGAAAAATCCAACACTTGGAAATTTTCCGGCAGGGGAAAAATTGGGTATTTATATCCGGTCGAACTTTTTATTATATTCAAAAATTATCCGGAAAAGAAAATAGACGAAGTTAAATAAACCGATCGAATCATCGAATCCTAAAACAACCCAGAATATTCAACTGTTTAATATAAGTTAAAATTACCCAGAAAACACAAGAATCAGTATAGGATATTACTGTGCAAATCATGGACAAAGAAGCTACAGTGTGGCCGCGGAACCGCCGCGCGACCTAAGGTACGGCCGCGGTTCCACGGCGGCTTGATGGAGTTGGGCCCACGTATTGCACAGTAATTCTTACAAAACCCTGCTGATTTTTCTGCATATTTTTAATTCAGAAAATTCCACAGTTCCAGAAAATGTACAGAGAGAGGAATTAGATTAGGGTTTCGGGTTCGAAAGGACTTCTAACTTCGTCTACTAATCGCCTAAAGCTCTAGCTAGGCTCTGATACCACTGTAGGGTTCCTAGGCACACACAAGAGGTTCCACAAGGCATTAACTATGCCAAATTTAAATTTTTCGGTGCCGAGAAACCCTAAACTTGATCGTTAACTAGAGATTAGGCGAAACTACAAGCTAGCAAACAACTTTGCTACTAAGTGAAAGGGATTACAACCTTTGTAGATCCGGTCCTCCACTTCTTTAGCTCCGTGTTGACGTCCCTCCGCTGCGATCATCGGGATCCCGGACTCTAGCGATGGTTTCGTCGGAGAAATAAGCGGGCTAGGTCGTTGACCTCGATGCCGAAGATGATATACGTCGGGGAGACTCAAACTCAAGCTATTCCTTCACTTGGTCAAAAACTTTGTGAAGAGAACACCCTATACTACATGGCAAGTGGTAGAGGATGAAGAAATAGGAAGTGGGTTCACTTTAGAATTGGATTTCTCACTCTTTTTCTCATGGCACCATTGGAGCTAGCAAGCTTTTGTGAGCTTGATGAAGGAGAAGAAGAAGAAAAGCATCATATGAATAATTATCCAAATGAAACTTATCCAATAAATACTGGCACCATGGTTGAGTTAAGCCCTCATGCTTAACTCATGTAGAGAATTAACCAAAGCATTAGGTTAAGGGTTGGGTTAACTAATATCTTATACAAATGTCAAAAGAGGTGACTTTGTCAATGTTTATCAAGCTTTTGTGAAGCTTGATAACTTTGACCAAAGTCACACTCTTTTGTTATATGCTAGGAAAATATTAAACCCTAATTTAACCTTGTTTTGGTTCAAGTCTCATACACTCAACTTGTTTGTATCATCAAGCATGATACAAACATGTACACTTGCATATATCACATATAAACAATGTGCACATACAAGTGAAAAAATCAATCTTAAGTGAACCAATACTATTTAATGTAAAGTAATATATCAAATATATAATTATACATTAAATCATTAAATCAACACTTGATTTAACGATCCGGTCATATTGCATATAACCGACTAATATCAATAGTAACAACCTATCGAATCAACACTTGATCCGATAACCCGGCTATATCGCATACAACCGATCAATGTCACATATCGCGAGAATAGAATACAGTATCACATACTGGTATTATTCTCGGTCCCGCACATATCTCATATGCGCTCCTATTTCGTTTCGCTTGAGCCAGGAAACCCCTGTGTATGACTCTAAAGACTCGTCAATACGCCGGCAGTAGGTGATGATCATATCAAACACCCATAAGCCGCAAGTGGTCTGCTAAACGTAACGGCCACCCGGCTATTGAGCGATCAGAAGATCAATGACCAAGCCCGCTCACAATCCTGTGAATCCAACCAGTTACACTACCGTACAGTCCGGTCTGTTCGTCTGATATGTCGCATATCTTGTCTAGGGGTGGTAAACGTCAGACCCCAATAACTCGATAAGTCGTGTCGATATGAGGCTCATAACAGGTCGAGAAACTACTGGTAACACTTACCAGTAAATCCCTAAAGCAGCCTTGGCCAAGGACTTCCTGTTATAGCCAATCGAGCACAGCGCAACATCAACTCCTTATACCGGGAGAGACGAAACCCCTCCTATCGCTCATTGCCTCCATGTGATTCGGGACTGTACCCAAAAGCCACCTTTTTGCACGCCCTCTTGGACGTGGTATGATGGAAATCAAAGCACAGTGGGAATCACACAAGACTCTATGACGATCTCCGGTCTACAGACTAACCTGTACCAGTGTCACCAGAGAACTGCCATCTGACGTAAGGTATAATACTATCTGGGAGTTCTCGGCGAGTCCGTCCAGTGTACCCAGTGTCCACTGAGCACCCGTATATCATCTCTGATGTCAAACACCAATGGATATTGGATCATCCATCGCCCATCTATATGGGTTGAGAAGGTACACGCTAGTCTACTCTGGTATATCGATGCCCCGTCTCGATACACCCACGACTAGGGACTTTGAAGGATGTACTTATGGACTACCACGTCTCCACTAGTATGATCCGCATCATAGTCCAGGTATTCAAGTACACATCCTAAGGGCTTTACCAACATGTAACTGAGAGACAATCAGTGTACACGTTAAAGTAAAGAGTAACCAGATAGCATACTATCATATCGAGCAAGAAAGTCATCCCTATATATGTCCAAGCATCCACTACAATATACATCCTATGTATAGTAATGGCCTCTAGGGCATACATATAACTAACAATCTCCTACTTGCACTAGGGCCATCTGACAGCAGTGGTTGTAGTATCTCATACTCAACCATCCCATAATCTCTCTCTGGGAAAAGGCCATTGTGAGTGGATCCGCCGTGTTGTCCTCTGAGTCTGCTCTCCTAACCTCGATCCCCTGGAGATCAACCATCTCCACGATCAGGTGACACTTCCATAGAACATGTCTTAATCACTGATGGGACGGGCGTTCCTTGGCATAAGCCACAACTCCATTGTCACACGATGGGAGGAACGAAGTTCATCTCATGAACTAATATACACCCAGACTTCCTCTTTGGTAGCATCTTTGGTAACGATGTATCTTGCCTTTAATCGTCTAGAATGTCACGGTATCTAGCTTGGAACTCTTCCAACATACCGTCCCTCCACTGAGGGTAAAGACAATGCCTACGACTGACATTCAGTCGTCCTTATCACCCTGGAACCTTTCCGGTGATTCTCCCCAGGATCAATTGATACCATCTCACTATAACTAGTGAGTATCCTAACATCCAATTAGATCTATCTCATAGATCCAAAACCCAGGATTTAGTAGGTATCATTTTGATCCTATATGGAGAATCCTTATGATAAGCGGAGATTGATCGAGCGTAGCATAGGAAACTCCTTCCCTATCAAGAGTATGTCATCCACGTACTCTACGAGGATCACCACCATACTCCCTACTACCTTTTTGTATGTACAAGGTTCATCTACCATTTTGATGATGTCAAACTCTTTGACTAACTCATCAAAACAGATGTTCCAACTCCGCGATGCCTGCTTTATCACATAAAACATCTTGCATACGTTTCCGCTGCTCCCACTGTCTACGAAGCCCTCTGGCTGTGTACTTATAGACGCTTTCTTCCAAATCATCATTTAGAAAAACAGTCAAGACACCCAACCGCCAGATATCGTAGTCATGGTATGTAGCCGTAAAAGTAGGATCTGGATGGACTTAAGCATAGCTACTTAGAAAAGGTTGCATTATAAGCCATAACTGCAGACCTTTAACGAGTCTAGCTTTGAAAGTCTCAACTTTTCCATGTACACCAAGTAATCTTCTCAAGATATACTTGCTCCTGATGGGGATTTAACCCTTCAGATAAAGCAACCAAAATCCATACTTTGTTGGTGTAAAAGGATTCCATCTCAGATCGATAAACATCCAGCCATTCTTATAGAGTCCCACTCTTGATGGCTAGCTCGAAACTAGTTAGGTCATCATCCCATGATGCAATCCTCACTCCCACTGTCATAGAGAAACCGGAGTATCTCTTAGGTGCATGAGGAAACCTATTAGATCGGCGGAGAGGCTGAGGTTCGTTGGTTGCTATTGAATCCTTTGGTTCTACCAAATCATCAGCTACAGTTTGTATAGCTGGAACTGTTTCCAGTTCTACCTCATAACCAATAATTTCTTCACAAGAAATTCCCTTTCACAAAGGTGGCATGCTGAGAAACAAAACATTTTTGTTCCTCGGTTAGGTAGAAGATATTCCCTTGCGAATGTTTGGGATATCCAACAAACTTCCACAGATCTGACTTTGCCCTGAGCTTGTCCGGATTGTGCCTTTTATACATAGGCCGGAAAATCCCAAATCTTAACTGACTTAAGAGATGGGCTCTTCCCTTTCCATATCTCATATGAAATGGTAGGCATCTGATTTAATCGGAACCCTATTCAATAGGTATGCAGCTTCTCAAGTGCATAACTCCCAAAAGGAAATAGGAAACTCAGTAGTACTCATCATAGAGCACACCATATCACATAGGGTGTTATTGCTCTGCCCCGATACACCGATGTGCTGTGGTGTATACGGAGGAGTAATGCTGAGAGAGAATCTCATTCTCCTTTAGAATAATCCAGGAATTCCGTGCTCAAGTATTCTCCTCCTTGATCACATCAAAGGACATAATACTTATACACGTTTTGGTTCTCTACTTCTAACTTATATTCTGTGAATATCTCAAAAGGTTCGGACTTGTGTTTCAACAGGAACATATGTCAGAATCTAAAGAGATCATCAGAGAATGTAATGAAGTACAAAGAACCGGACTTGGCATGTGTAGACAAGGGACCTACATACATCAACATGTATCATCCCAAGAGTTCACTAACTCTTTCTCTGTTTCCAGTAAACAGAGCTATGGTCATCTTATCTTTGTGACATGACTAGCAAGTTTCACAAGATGTAAATTCAAATTAATTTAAATATGCATCTAAATGTAACTTCAGCCAGTCGGGTCGCATTGATATGACCTAGTCTACAATGCCTCAAGAAGGATTCGTTCATTTCTGAACTCTTCCTCTTGTGTGTATTCTGTATACTAGGAACTGTTGTTTGATTTAGAACGTCAATACTTTTAGATAACGTGCCTGAACCGATCAACTATTGATATAGGAAATGTTCAAAACATTATCCAACAATACAAAATTGTATCCTTCTTTAATAAATAAAGAGATTGATATGATTTTGTATATTAGGTTTGGTATCTAATAGCATTTGTTCAGAATCAATGTATTGGTAATACAGGGTGACAGTGACCAACAGACTTGGCTGCAACACTTGCACCGTTTTCTGTCTCATGAAACTTATCACACGTTCTCAGTTCTCTACCTTTCTGTAGCCCATGTAAAAAATTACATATGCGGGATCCTGATCTGGTATCACATACCCATGACGTAAAGGATACTGAGAAACAGTTCTCTGTAATGAACACACCCGAAGATGATGCATCAACATGCACTCTCTTCGTTTTGGCGGCACGAGAATTCTGGTAATCCCCTAATTATTGCTCTGTCTTATAACATTTATAAGTTGGAGCGGGACCAACGTTCCCCAGCTCAGTATAACTAGCGGGTTCGGTCAATATATCCGTTTTATTATCTTGATTAAGGCGTGACATGGTCGCTACCTGGAGAGAGAGAGAAGAAAACACTCTGTGTGCGCTCTTGCAAGATCAGATTGGTTATTATTTTATCTAATCAGGATGGCTCCCACTGTTTTTATCAAATCTTCCTTCAAACCCTAAAAGGAAAGACTAGCCGGGATCAATTACAAGCTACACGCTACAACCTTAACATGTTGAGAAGAAAACACTCTGCGTGCGCTCTTGCAAGATCAGATTGGGTGTATCCCTTGCTTTCTGCAAGATGCCCTCTGCACTCCTCAACATGTTAAGGAGTTCTGGAAGTTCAACTTCTTTTCTTTGAATGTTGAAATTCAGAATAAACTGGGCGTAGGTGGAAGGAAGGGACTGAAGAATCAAGTCTGTATAGAGCTCGTTCTCCAAAGTCATCCCGAGGTCCGTGAGCTCTTCTATATAGCTAATCATCTTTAGGACATGTTCTCCTACAGATGATCCGACGGCCAGCCTCGACTGAAACAAGTTCTTAGAGGTCTCGTATCTAGCTGTACGAGATTGCTCTCCATACAGATCCTTTGTATGGAGAAATATGGATTCAAGATCCATATCCTCGTGCCTCCTTTGATGTTCATTATTCATAGAGGCAAGCACGATGCATTTGGCCTTCACGCAATCTAACTCCCAGGTCTTGGGGATTTCCTTATCCGCAATACTGGATTTTGGACAAGGGACAGCAGGTGCCTTAGCAGTAAGTGTAAGTGCACGGCAGCGCCCTGGCCGTCAATCCGACGCCGGAATGCGGAAACGAAACTTTTACAAAACTTGTAAACCGGCACTACCGCGCACTATAATCCCGGATCGGGCCATTAACCTAATGCTAGCGAACATGAGAAAGGGTAGAAAGCTATACCGAGCGATCCGTGTCCTTCGGTCTTCGGCCTCCACTTCGATCTCCTCGCGGAATCTCCGGTCTTCATCTCCTCGTCGGAACGGGCACCACATCGCCGGGTTCTTTTACGGGCTCCCACCTCTGGACCGAGGCAACTCGGGCACGAAGTTGGCGAGCCGACGTGTCCAAAAATGCTGTAGGCTAGTGTAGATGGCTATGTCTCAAAGGGGTATGAAGTTGCCATAATGATGGAGGTGAAGAATGAACTTTAGAGAGAGGTTGATGAATTTGTGTAGCAAGCAAAAATGAGAACAACAAATTTTCCTCATCAAAATGAAATTGCCCCCTCACCCTCACCAAGTGTGGCAGGCCCCTTACTCAAAATGGTGGAGGAAAAATTCAATCATGAAGCAAGTGGGAAATGTGTGATAAAGAGGAATAAAGATCACATCAAGGTCTAATATAAATCCAACTCAATCCCATCTCATTTAATGCACACCATGACCAAAAGAAAAGCATCAAAAGATGCTAGAATAATCATAATCATCCATTTACAAGAAACCCCCTCCACAATGCTAATTTGCACATTTGCAAATTAGCCCCTCCATCAGAAAAATCCGGCCATGAAGGAACAAAGGATAACTGGCCGAAACGGAATAAAAACTGGCAACTTCAAAAAACTGATCCCGTAATAAATTACAGGAAAACCCCGCGACCGTATATACATACCCGCATTTGTATTCCGACCGAATACAAATGCAACGAGACAAAATCTACACTGTACAATACTAGGATCCGGCTTAAACCAAAGCCCGCTAGTATTATCCGTCCGATCATGATCCGTGCAATACCGCACGTATCTGATCGAACCCTGCCATATCTCTATACGGCCTCTACAGCGTTTCGCCCGAAACTTGAGAAACTGTCTGTGGGCGACTATAAAGACTCGTCAATACTTTGGCTGTGGATTTAACCACTAGCACGTCAGAGGTATTAGCCATACGTAACGGGCTACCAGGTATTGACCAAAAGGGACGTCGATGAGCGAACTCATCCTGACACCCTACTGAGCCTGTCAGTGACAATATCCATACAGTCCGGTCCGTTCATCTATGAGCATCGCATGGCGGGCCTAGGGGGTTGGTAAAAGTCAGACCCCCAAAAACGGTACAAGTCGTGTCGGAGTGTAGCCCAGAACACCCTGAGATATTACTGGAATACCTACCAGTAAATCTCCTGCCTTGGCCAAGGACTTCGTGTAATGGCTCTCCTAGACACAGCGCGACCATACCCCTAATACCGGGAGAGACGAACCCTTGCAGATCCGCTCACTACCTCCATTTGGCTCGTGACTGTACCCAACTAAAACCTGTTTGCACGACTCCTTTGAGCCGTGGTAGGGTAGTAATCAAAGCACAGTGGGAACTCACACGAGACAAATGGCGATCTCAGGTCGATGAACTAACCTGTACACATGTCACCAGGGAACTGCTATCTGACGTCAGGTATAATACCAACTAGCATGTTCCCGGCGAGTCCTGTCCGGTGTACTCATAACCCAGTGAGCACCTGCATACATCTTAGGTGAACCAACTGACACTAATGGCTTGTGAGACCGACCACCGCCCCTCGTCGGGGTCTCAACTGTATACAATAGTCTACCATGGAGTATCGATGCCCTGTCTTGAAAACTCCCACGACTAGGGACCTTTTAAGGATGTGCTTATAGACCCCAGCTCCCACGTATATGATCGCCATCATACTGCTGGCCGTCAAGCAAGAATCCTAAGGGCTCTATCAACGTGCAATAGTAACCTGTAAGGTCACCTGAAACAGTACACGATGATAAAGATAAACCAGATAGCATACTATCATCTTGAGTAAGATTGTCCTACCGGTATAGGTCCTCCCTCAATCATTGCAATCACGTGCCTGTGATCCAATAATTGACTCTGAGGGCACTATTTTCAACAATCTCCCACTTGCACTCAAGGCTAATTATTGCGATGCCGCATACTCACAGCCCGTGTGATACCGAACACCCAACTCCTCTACTAGTCAGTCTCACAAAGCTCGTTTGCGCAACTATTGCGTTCGAGGAATAGCCTCAGTGAGTGGATCCGCTTTGATATTTCTTTCTATGTCTCTCTTTATCTCAAGTTCGCGGAGAAAACCATCTCCCGAAATGAGCAATACCTGTCTTAGAGTATGTCTGGATATCTAATGGGACCTAGTTCATAAATGAACTCCAAATCCAAACTTCTTAGACTGTATCGTCAACTGAACTTAATCAGTATCCTGTGCCATGCTTCCCTCAGTATCTGCTTGGACCATCTGTCCAAAATACTGCTCCTCGTCAGAAAGAAAAATATAACTCTGACAACCTCTCTGTCATCCAGGTCACCTTGGAAGCCTGGAATGATAACTGTCTCCCAAAAGAGGTTGTCGTTATCATATCCCTAGAACATTCACTTATGTTCTAAAACTGCTTCCGAATGTTCCTCCAGGATTGGATCAATAACAACTTACTGCATCTCGTGCAAAAACAATATATGGTGCGGTACTAGATATCTCATGATTGACTCAATTGCGTAAGCAAGTGATCTGCCAATCATGCACATCCCTCTCCCCTTTAGTCTGTAAGACACCTTTAGAGAGGGTGACTCCATTACCTGCAGGTACACCACCATGCCAGGAGTCGTCCATTATAAAACACTTTTTGAATGCTGTCTAAGTACCCATATTAGGAAACTACCCAAATATAGATCTAAAACTATAGATCTAGTAACCAAAATGTCTGATATTATATCTATGTCCTTATGTGGAGAAACCACTGTGTAACAACCAAAGTACAACCGATCGTAGTACAGGAATTTCACTTCCTACTCTGTGTATGTCATCTAAATACCAGGACATCAAACCCTACTACCTTCTTAACAGATCCATCCCCTATTCTGATGAAGTCAAACCTATGACTGTCACATCAGAAATAGATGATCTATCTCCGCTTTATCTACTTTAGTCCATAAATAGACATAAGCTACTTGTCCACTATGCTTCCGCTGCTCCCACTGACTACGACAACCCTCTGGCAGAGTCATATACACGTGCACCTCTAAAGCTAGTTTAGTACGACGCTATACTCATCCTCTTGCCGGGTCTCATAGTCTGGAACAACAGCAATGGCAAGTCTGGGTAAATAAGAACCTCCATGTCACCGTCCTTGAGGCTACCGGAGTACCTCTCGGGTGTCTGAGGTTACCCACCTTATCTGCGGAGTGGCCAATGGAATGTCAAACCAGATTGAATCTTTAGGTTCTTATTAAATTTTCAGTAATTGTTTGCGGTTCTGGAATCATTTCCAGTTATACCATACTCCCACTACTGTTTTCTGAAAAAATCCATTTTTGTTAAAACTGTGGCGAGTCAAGAACAAATTACTATTGATCTTCCATATGGTAGAAGTCAACCTTCGTCATAGCCTGGGTCAACCCACAAACAGCCATTACAGAAACGTGCCTTGAGTTATCCAGAGTCTGGTTTTAAGCATAAGCCGTACAACTCCCCGTACCTTAACAATGTTAAGATATGAACTGTTCTATATCCAATACAGAAACAGAGGCACTGATTTAATTGAACCAGATTCAAATCATGCAACTGTCTCCAGTGCATGTCAACTAAATGGAAAGAAGCCGATCAGCGTTACTCAACTTAGGAGTGCTTCCAATTATGAGTAACCTGAAAGAGAAGCAAGTTCTCTTAATCATTACTATCATCTGAATACCATACACAAGTATCTACATCTTCGATCACCTTGAAGAATCTGATACTTGTAATACCTGGTTCTCTACTTTATTCATATACCTATAACTTCTCGAAATTCGGACCTTGCGTTTCTACGAAACACTTGTCTAAAAACTAGAGAAGTTATAAGTAAACCGAATAAGTACAAGGACCAACCCCTCTGTCCTAATGGACACTGAACAATATACAATACTCTGTACAAGTGCCTTGAGTGTAATAACTCATTCCATGTGTGTCGTAAGTTGAAAATTGTACTTACGGTTAAGAAGAATTACACCGCTGTATTAATACTCCTTACTTAACCATCCACCGATATAGGTAAATGTCATGGACATAATTTCAAAAAGGTATATCTCACTCTATAAAAATAGACGTACAGATATATCAATTTGATATTTGTGCATAGCAACGGATATTCAAAACCAAATATTGGCCGACCGGCAAACAGCCCAGGCGATTTCCTCAAATATCACCAATTACAACGAATTCCGATATAATGAGGATGATCACCTAATTCCCAATAACTTACTCCCACTCATCATCTGTAAAACAATACAGATGTGAGAATCATACCTGGTAAATACATACCCTGGAGCAAGGCCTAATTGGGAAATCAGTTTTCTTTTAACAGTACACAGTGAAACTGAAACATGTAAATGTTTCGTAGGGGTATCCGGGTATTCCTAGTAATGCCTCTTCCATTATCAAATTCACAACTGTAACCATGTATTTCTTTGTCATCTCTCCAAATCGCTTCATATGTCTTTAGTCATTACCTTCTGTACACCCTTTTAGGCTAAATGGTTTTTTTCCTTCCCTACCTTTCGGCACCAGCTTATGGTTTGGAAGAAGACTATCCAATAAGCATAATAGGTGTACTGTCCTAATCCTAGGAGCACTCGCAACGCGAGAGAAGGTGAAGATAAAAGATAACCGAATAAACCTTATTCCTATTTCTCCTGAACCAGAATCCATCCCCGAACTGGAACAAGTTCCTTTCAAGTTCGTATATAACCATACGATGGAATATCCAAATAACTGTGGATCTTCGTAGTGATATGGAGTGTCCTAGAGAAATACAAAGGTGAAGTGGGAGTGGTAATGAAATACTTGGTTTGGTCGTGAATAGCAGTCGCAGTTTACTTTGCCCTCTTACTAATCCCTTTATTTGTCTTTACATAATACCTTCTGTACACCATCGTTAGGCTAATTGGTTTTCTTCATTCCCTACCGGTCGGCACCTGCCTGTGGTTTGGAAGAAGACTATCCAATTTGCGTAATAGTTGTACTGTCCTAATCCAAGGAGCACTCGCAACCTGAGAGAAGGTAAAAGGAAAAGACAACTGAATAGTCCTATTCGTTTTCTCTATAACCGGAAACCATCCTCGAATATATTCCTTCGAGTTCGTATATAACCATACGATGGTTTTATCCAATGGAAGTGGACGTTCGTAGTAATACGGGGTGTCCTGGAGAAAAGGGTAAAAGTAGGAGTGGCAATGAGGTATGCAACTCTGACAATCCAAAAACCAGTGTTTAAGAAGGTTCGGTCAACTTGGTCACTGAGTCACAGTCAAGGGTCGGGTCATGGTTGCTGCCAAAGAGAGAGAGAAAAGAAACACTCAGCATGCACTCTAACCTAGATCAGAATGTTTACCAATTTATCCAATCAGGAAACCTCCCACTGTAACGTCAAATTCTCCTCCAAACCTGAAAGAAGAATTAGTCGGGATCACCCGAGGAGTAAACCAACTCATCAGTGGGAATCGGGATCCAACTATCATCGCATGATAACGTGACGGAATCCGCTCACGTTATCACACTCCAGAAGGTATGCGCATATCTGGCAAGTTTCAGTTTCTTTAGAAACTCCCGATGTGATTTTTACCCCATTCTCTTATGACCGTGACTTTGGCCAACAAATCATAAGTCACATGTCAAGTTCTACCCGTCATTCTCAAGGTTAATTTGAACCTACCCATACCTGCCCTTGACTTTGGCCAACAAGGCAGTACGACTGTCCCAAACCAACGCATCTATCTATGCTGCATAAGAATATCCAATAGCTACCAATCACTGTGCCTTGACTTTGGCCAACAAACACAGCTTGAATACTATTGACTATCCATATGAAATGACGGAGGGCTACGAATGGTTTTTGGCGAAAAACCTTTAACGTAATGAACTTGATATCGTTGAAGGAACCGGATAGCTTTTATAAAAATATAGTGGCGAAAACCTTTGCTAAAGAGGTCACTCCCGGTGAAGGGATCTCGGCTCTTTCCCCGTAGAATGAGGTGCAGGATATTCCAACTGAATACCATGATGCAAAGCAAAAGTAAACGACTATAGTGAAGTTATTGCCCTGACGCAAACTTCTGTTCAAGGGGTCACTCCTGGTGAAGGGATCTCGGCCCTTGCCTCGTCGACTGAGGTGCAGGATATTCCAACTGAATACCACTGTGCAAAACAAAAGAGAACGTCCTTGCAATAACAGCTTTTTGAAAAATGTTCCAACAACATCAGAATAGGTTTGTTTAGCTTGCATTGATCCGAATCAACGCAGTCCCATCAATTGATCACACCAATAAAGAACGGAAATAATGATGTACGTATATGCCACCCGCATTCGCCACTAGGTCCCGTCATCACCGGTTAGGTTACTTAACTAACGACAGAGCGAGGACTGGACTAACGCGGATGCAAAACATATACAACATCTACTAGTATATATATCAATATATAATAATCGCTCAAGGCGTGATAAAATGCAACATCACAGAAATGTAATAAGCATCACAGAACAATACAGATATCTGGGATCCGCAGGTTTCATAGAGCCTCTACTGAAACCTGACGTTCCCCTGGTCGTGTGGATAGCCCGTGCAATGAAATCCTAGACCCCTACAGGCGCGGCAAGTTACCCGTCAAAACCTGAAGCGAGGCAGCCCCCTTCAGCAACGTGAATGGACCACCCAACACTTCACGGAATCCGGTAACTTGAGCACCCCTCTTTGGGTCAACCTGTACCACCTACGAGTGCGGCGAATAGCCCACCAATTCTGGAGTGAAGCCCCCTCCGTCTCAAAGCCATGAGATGCGGGCCCGTTGCCCTCTAGAACCCGGCTACCCGTGCACCACACCGCGTGGTAATCCTAGTACAGAAACTAAAATATACATACAACGGGTACATCGACCTCAGCCCGGTCGTGCCCCAAAAGAATAATATACAAACAGGCAGTGACGGCAGTCCATATGTCGGACGCTCGCCCCGCAATATCAAATGTACATAATAAACCAAACTGTACTACCATTGCATCCAGGCTATCCACCACGACAATCCGCAACATCACAGCACAACACAGAACATCAACGTGAATGTCACGTTCGCAAATCCGTCTAAAAGGGTTATAGCAGTTAGACAGGATTTACCGATCTAGTGACATTTACGGACGCAGATATAATGTAAATACTGTGAACTAACATGTTTAAAAATTTTGATCGACTAAATATACCGAAGTGGGCCCCAAGCACAACTGTAGCACTCAAAGAAAATTTGGGCCCAAACAGAATATACCAAAAACCCCATTTCAAAGTAAGAAGCCCACTGGAAAAATTTGGTGCTTTGATTACATTTTCCCGCCGTGGAACCGCGGACAGAACAGAGGTTTGGCCACGGTTCATCGGTCCTACTGAGGAATCACTTCATCGAAGTTTTCCAGAATGCTTAAAAAAGCCTGCATGAATTTCTGCAACACTCAAACAAATTTTTCGAGCACAAATAAAATCGACAGAAACTGATGCTTTAGAAATCGGGTTTTTGGAAAATCCGTTCGATCGAACTTGTAAATACACTAGAGCAAGCTAGACAAGGTTAATGGCGTGGCTCTGATACCAATGTAAGTGCACGGCAGCGCCCCCGCCGTCAATCCGATGCTGGAATGCGGAAACGAAACTTTTACAAAACTTGTAAACCGGCACTACCACGCACTATAAACCCGGATCGGGACATTAACTTAATGTTAGCGAACAGGAGAAAGGGTAGAAAGATATACCGAGCGATCCGTGTCCTTCGGTCTTCGGTCTCCACTCCGATCTCATCGCGGAATCTCCGGTCTTCATCTCCTCGTCGGAACGGGCACCACATCGCCGGGTTCTTTTACGGGCTCCCACCTCTAGACTGAGGAAACTCGGGCACGAAGTTGGCGAGCCTAAGTGTCCAAGAATGCTGTAAGCTAGTGTAGATGGCTATGTCTCAATGGGGTATGAAGTTGCCATAATGATGGAGGTGAAGAATGAACTTTGGAGAGAGGTTGATGAATTTGTGTAGCAAGCAAAAATGAGAACAACAAATTTTCCTCATCAAAATGAAATTGCCCCCTCACCCTCACCAAGTGTGGCCGGCCCCTTACTCAAAATGGTGGAGGAAAAATTCAATCATGAAGCAAGTGGGAAATGTGTGATAAAGAGGAATAAAGATCACATCAAGGTCTAATATAAATCTAACTCAATCCCCTCTCATTTAATGCACACCATGAGCAAAAGAAAAGCATCAAAAGATGCTAGAACAATCATAATCATCCATTTACAAGAAACCCCCTCCACAATGCTAATTTGCACCTTTGCAAATTAGCCCCTCCATCAGAAAAATCCGGCCATGAAGGAACAAAGGATAACTGGCCGAAACGGAATACAAACTGGAAACTTCAAAAAACTGATCCCGTAATAAATTACAGGAAAACCCCACGACCGTATATACATACCCGTATTTGTATTCCGACCGAATACAAATGCAACGAGACAAAATCTACACTGTACAATACTAGGATCCGGCTTAAACCAAAGCCCGCTAGTATTATCCGTCCGATCATGATCCGTGCAATACCGCACGTATTTGATCGAACCCTGCCATATCTCCATACGGCCTCTACAGCGTTTCACCCGAAACTTGAGAAACTGTCTGTGGGCGACTCTAAAGACTCGTCAATAGTTTGGCTGTGGATTTAACCACTAGCACGTCAGAGGTATTAGCCATACGTAACGGGCTACCAGGTATTGACCAAAAGGGACGTTGATGAGCAAACTCATCCTGACACCCTACTGAGCCTGTCAGTGACAATTTCCATACAGTCCGGTCCGTTCATCTATGAACATCGTATGACGGGCCTAGGGGGTTGGTAAAAGTCAGACCCCCAAAAGCGGTGCAAATCGTGTCGGAGTGTAGCCCGGAACACCCTGAGATACTACTGGAATACCTACCAGTAAATTTCCTGCCTTGGACAAGGACTTCGTGTAATGGCTCTCCTAGACACTGCGCGACCTCACCCCAATACCGGGAGAGATGAACCCCTGCAGATCCGCTCACTACCTCCATGTGGCTCGGGACAGTACCCAACTAAAACCTGTTTGCACGACTCCTTTGAGCCATGGTAGGGTAGTAATCAAAGCACAGTGGGAACTCACACGAGACAAATGACGATCTCAGGTCGATGAACTAACATGTACACATGTCACCAGGGAACTGCTATCTGACGTCAGGTATAATACCAACTAGCATGTTCCCGGCGAGTCATGTCCGGTGTACTCATAACCCAATGAGCACCTGTATACATCTTAGATGAACAAACTGACACCAGTGGCTTGTGAGACCGACCACCGCCCCTCGTCGGGGTCTCGACTGTATACACTAGTCTACTGTGGAGTATCGATGCCTTGTCTCGAAAACTCCCACGACTAAGGACCTTTTAAGGATGTGCTTATAGACCCCAGCTCCCACGTATATGATCGCCATCATACCGCTGGCCGTTAAGAACGAATACTAAGGGCTCTATCAACGTGCAATTGTGACCTGTAAGCTAACCTGAAACAGTACACGATGATAAAGATAAACCAGATAGCATACTATCATCTTGATTAAGACTGTCCTACCGGTATAGGTCCTCCCTCAATCATTGCAATCACGTGCTTGTGATCCAATAATTGACTCTGAGGGCACTATCTCCAACAGTAAGGACATACCCCAATTTTTCATAAGTAAAAGCCATCTTGACATTCCGAAACCAATCTTTATAGTTTGGCCATGTCAATATATATTTTTTCTAATAGTAACTTAAGGCCTGCCATGTTTTTGGGTCACTGCAATGAGAGAGACAGGGAACACTTTAGCATGATGCTGTTGCAAGTTTAGAGTAGTTTTTAGTTTATCTAAACTGGATGGCTCCCACTGTTTCTCGAATCCCTCCTCAAACCAAAAAGGAAGAACTAGTTAGGACTATTCTCATTGTACAATACTTGCCTAACCGTTCAGCCAGGCCGGTGTCGGTACTTCGAGGGAGGTTTTCCAACGCTTTCGCGAAGTTCCTTAACTAAATAACCTCTTTTCTCTTAGGGCGTAACTCCGCTGACACCTTTATTGACACTTACTTGGTTTATAGCATTGATCGTTAAGTGACGAATCTCCTGATGAGTAGCGGATACTCACAGTAGGATTGGGATCCAAATATCATCGTGTGATAAAGCTGAAGGAATCCTACCAAAATTATCACACTCCAAATGGTATGCATCTCTTTGCAAATTTCAGTTTCTTTAGAAATTCCCGATATAAATTTCTGCCCCATGCTCTTATGACCTTGGCGTTGGTCAAAATGTCATAAGTCACATGTCAAGTTTTACCCATCATTATCTTGTTAATTTGAACCCATTCGTACATACCCCTGACGTTGGCCAAATGATAATACGACTGTCCCAAACTAACTCATTTATCTATGCAACAAATGAATACCCAGCAGCTACCAAACACTATGCCTTGGCGTTGGTCAAAATACATAGCTTGAATACTACTGAATACCCAAATGAAATGACGGAGGGCTACGAATGGTTTTGGCGAAACCGTGAACGTAGTGAACTTGATATGATGAAGGAACCTGATATCTTCTAAAAGGAGTGGTTAAAGCTCCGCAATTAAAAATATCTTCTGTTTTTTAAAAATAACCGAGCGGTTTCTGTTAAACTATTCCAACGATTCAACTTTGATTTATTTTCTTTGCATTAATATAATGCGTCCCATCAATTAACCTATCATTGCAGAAAACAACGAAAATACAACGTCCTCTTATGCCATCCGCATTCGCCACTGGGCCCCGTCATCACCCGTTAGGTTACTTAACTAACGACAGAGCGGGGGCTGGGCTTGCACGGGTGTAAAACATAAGTGACGTCTAATAGCTATCATATATAGATATTGTACATTCTTCAGACGCAATAATAGTCATTCCAGATCACAGATGAACATATTGGATTTTCTACGAATCCGCATTTCTTTTGAGCCTGCAAAGAAAGACGGATCACACAGTTGCGATGAATAGCCAAAACCCCACCCTAGACCCCTACGGGTACGGTAAACTACCCGCCATGTACCCGAAGTGAAGCGGTCTCCCTCAACAACGTGAGTAGGCCACTAAACACTTCAAAGTACCCGGTAGTTTGTGCACCCCATCTTGGATCTATCCTAGGAGCAGAAAACAGTAAATGAAATAATACAACGGTGGATACAACCTCAGCCCGGATGTTCCCCACAAAAGAATATTATAACAATTTACAAATTACATTTGAATGAAAGAAACACTCGTCTCACATCCCCGGCTATCCATTCACGAAAATCCTACAAGTCCACAAACAAAAACAGTAAAAACCATTACAGAAATGTGCAACCCCCTGCTAACCGACATACTAGCAGTTAGGGGAGGTTTACGAACACATTAAACAAATCACAGATATAATCAAATTAGCCAAACATCGTAGAATTTCGCTCAAGAAAACACAAATGATTCTACTCCAAAAAATTCTCTGTGCACCTGAAACTTGAGTAGAAACAAAACATCCCAGAAAGAACAAAATCAACACAGAAGAGTTACTGGGGAATTTTGGGCTGACTCGGCCGCGGATCCGTGGCGGATCGCTTGGATCGGCCGCGGATCCACGGCGGTTTGGCCGAGGTAGGATCCTAAATTTCTCCAGTGTTCTTATAATTCCCTGCTTGTAATTTTAAGGGTCCCTGAAAAATTTTTAGACCCCGTTTTAAAAACGATAGAAACTTGGTGAAAAAGATGTTTTTTCCGGTTCGTTTTGCTATCGAATTTATAACGACTTTACTAACAAGTTAGTTATGGTTTAGTGAGGCTCTGATACCACTGTAAGTCGACGTTAGACACCCCACGAGTTGCGGGGAGGCAGAATAGGTAAAACAATCATTTTGTTTAAAACAAACATCGACTAACTTACGGATCTTTGCCAAACCCTAACTAACAACATCATAGGAGGGATTAGCTACTATGAAAGAAGCTTAAACCTAATGAACCAAGTCCTTCTTGTTCTCGTTGACCACCTCCTCGTCGGCCTCCTCTTTGTGATAGAAGATCCACCCGAGAGCTACTACTCCAAGCTTGACCTCTAACTTGAGGTAACTAGGTAACTAAGAGTGTTAATCAAAGCAGCCTAGAGGATATAGAATAGGATTAGGGATCAATTAGTCTTGCTAACCATTGATCTCAACACATGAGAGGTTAGGGTTAGGGTTTGAAGAGAGAGAGCCTGAGGAGAGAGAATGTGATAATGAGAATCATGTTGGAATAATGAATCATTGTGAATATATGAAGCATAAGATATTTATTAAATGAAATAACAAATAACAATTATCATCATGCTTCATTAACTCACGTTGTGATTCATCTCATGAGTTATTTAAACAATAAATGCATCATTAACTCTATGGATGAATCACACCATGAGTCATTAAACCAATTAATGCAAATGCCACCTAAGCCTCCAACTCATCAATCTTCTAGAAGCTTCTCGAAAAATTACGAGAACGCCCCTCCCATCCGTGAAAGCACGGAAATACTGAGACTGTATAAATCCAATAATCCTATACTAGAATCTGGCTCAAACCAAAGCCTGCTAGTAAAAACTGTCCGAACATCGTACGTGCGTAAAAACACGTATACGTCCGAACCCTGTCGTAAAACCATACGACCTCTATATCGTTTCGCCCGAAGCAGGGAAACTCTCTATGTGGGACTCTAAAGACTCGACTACTACGCTGGCGGTGGGTTTAACCACAGACCGCAAGCGGCACTAGCTGTACGTAACGGTCCCCAGGTAGATGTCGATAAGAAGGCCGATAAGGAAACCCATCTGAACTCCTACTGAGCCTGATGTGACAATCTCCATACAGTCCGGTGTGTTCATCTAAGACTATCGCATATCGGGCCTAGGGGGCGGCAAGCGTCAGTCCCCTAAAAGCGGTATAAGTCGTGTCGGAGCGAAGCCCATTACACCTTGAGAAACTACTGGAAAACCTACCAGTAAATCTCGCTTGCCCTGGCCAGGGACTTTGCGTAATGGCTCTCCAGACACAGCGCGCTATCAACTCCTAATACCGGGAGAGACGAATCCTGTCTAACCGCCACTGCCTCCAAGTGCTTCGGGACTGCACCCAACTGCTACCTGTTTGCACGACTCCTTTAAGACGTGGTAGGGTAGCAATCTAAGAACAGTGGGAACACACTCGAGGCGAAGCAGCAGTGTCAAGTCTGCGGACGATGCTGTACTCATGTAACCTGGGAACTGTTAACTGATGACGGGTATAATTCCAACCAACAGTTCCCTGCGAGTCCTGTCCGGTGTACCCGTAACCCAACGAGCACCTGTATACTATCTCAATTACGATGTACTGATGGCTGTGGGACAGACTATCTTCCCAACTGGGATGAGAAGCGTACACACTAGTCTACTCCAGAGTATCGATGCCCTGTCTCGATAATCCTACGACTAGGGACCTAAAAAAAGATGTGCTTGTAGACTACCCAGCCCCCACTAGTGTGACTGCCATCACAACGCTGGTAGTCAAGCAAGATCCTAAGGGCTCTATCAATACGTACACACATATTAAGAGAGATATAAAGCAAGTAGCATACTACTATATTTAGCAAGACTGTTAATATAACTGTGAGTATCCCAAGCTTCCATTAAGTAATATACAAGCTAGTATGATACAATAATGGCCCCTAGGGCATATACACTAACATATATATACACGATGGGTATACATATATATATATCAGTGTCCCATACCACTGATATATATACACAGGAGTAAAACAATCCAGAAAACATCATATGAAACCATATCTCAATGCGAAATCCATGAATAAAATATATGTAACATGAAACAGTAATATGAGCACATAAGGAAAAATCGCTATTTAACTGCAACAAGTTATAAAATATAACATGCGGTTCCTAAATTCTCCAAGTCTATATAACATCAAATAAAGGTAAACATGTAGCTATAGCCCGATATATGTGTAAAAATGAAGGTATAGCAAGGTATATGTATATATCGATCCGTAATGATGTACTATACCCTCCAGGTATAAGTGAAGTATGTATGCAAGGTATACATGTAGCTATGTCATTATATGTGAAATATACCTATCACTAATGGTACAATACCATGTAGGTATATAGGTAACTAGCATATAAGCATGTCAAGGCATATGTGTAAGCATGTAGGTATACAGTTATGATATATGTCATATGCATAAAGGAATATGAATCAATATCGCAATGTCCCTAACCAAACAATATCATATAAGTATGTGTGTTGTGCGTGTCATGGAAATTATTGACGGTGTGTGTGGCATACAATCAGTGCTCGTACAATATGAGCCGTCAATAATAGTGCAGTGTCCTAAGGGTACTAGTCCAAGTACAACAAGTTACTAAGCAATAAGGTGTATGTGCAACTCTATATATGCAATAGAATATGCGACAATATCATGTCATCTCTAGCCCAGACGCATAACGCCATGCGGGCGATTCCCTTGTAGATGTTAAATCTACTCACCAACGCTCCTGGCTAAGTAAAGCCAACCACCTGTTTTCCTTTCTTCGCAGCGCCCGAAGTCCCCGCCTGGGAACCTAAAACATAAATCAATGAAACAAGTATATATTAGCAATAGACCCACAACACGTACAAACTACGCTGACCAACGCATCAACTCAAAACATATTTTCAAGTGTTCATATTGTGCCTAACGTGCGTAGCGACACGACGAAACCAACCCAAGAGAAAAATCACACAAAGTGCACGATCCATGTCGTATAACGTATCGCGCGTAAACTTAACACAATAAACTACCCATGTGATCCCAGATTTCGTATACAGAGAAAACCCAAAAATCAAACAATACCAAACACACCTAAACCAAAGCATAGAGCTACCTTAAAAAACCCAAACCCCAACTCCACCTAAAAACCGATGTCGCCTGATTTTGGCTTCTTGTCGCCGGCCATGGTCCTAGCAGGGGGTATCATGCTTGAGGTGAAGGCTCAGGGTCTCAGGTACAACACAACTACATTGTTTGGTTTTCTAGTAAACTTTCGGGGTCACAGCAGATCACAGATGTCATATATTGACACTAAAAAAATACGATATTTGCACGAAAACTTAACTTTTAACGTTCTAAACTAAAGCTACAAGACTACACAACACAATAACAACTTAACTAACAGAAAGAGATCATTACCTATCCAAACGAACTCAAAGATCCTAGCTTTCCAAGCTCCAAGGCATCCAAGAGGCAAATCAAGTCCAAAGATGTGATTTTTGTGAGTTTTTGTGAATATTTGATGAAGTTTTGTGTAGGAAATGCAAGTGTTCAGTTTGAGGTGAAGAGAGATGAAGAAAATGAGAAGGAAATGAGTGTGAGAGAAAGAGAGAAGGAAAAGATAAAGAGAAAGAGAGAGGTGAGAGTTAGAGGTGAGTGCACCCTTGCATTAAATCACCATTAACGCATTCACACTACCACCATGACACCTCCTCTCACATCCAAAAGAATATCTCTCTTCTCACACAAATATCTAGGGAATAAGGTTAGGGATAAGATTAAAGCAAGGATTAGGATAAAGCAAAGGATTAGATTAAGGGTTAAGTTGTCATGGTTGCTAAGAACAAGATTACACAAACACACCTTCACATAAACATGCACATGTGTGTGCATGCCATAACAAATAATATTAAAATAATAATTAAATGTTATAAAATGTGAGGAACCCAAATTGGTAAACTTTTTACAGTAAACCCGCATTAACGTCTAAACTAACACTAACCGAAATCTAAGGCGTTACAACTAAACTCTTTAGTGAAGGAAATACACTACACCAAAGCGCTAATCTAATGTAGGATGGTGACGTAGGGGTTATATTTTCTCACTAGGGTTCTCACAAGCTTAAGGGTTCACAACTCATGTGAGGGATTGAGCTTGGAGGTGGAGGTGATGAAGATGGAGAGAGCAAGATAGCAACTCATTACATAAGCTCAACTCAAGAAAAATAACTAAGCGTGGAATGAAGTGTAGAGTGGCTCATCTAAACTCACACATTATTTAAGCATACAATTTTTAACACTTAAAAATTGTAGCCATGCTTCAATAGTGGAAGCAAATGAATATAATATAGAATAAGCTATGCTATGCCCATCCCTCCAAAGTCTCCCCATTTTCCACCTTAATTTCTATTTTCTAAAAATAGAAATACCATGCCATGCTTCATAATATATATATATATATATATATATATCCCCCATATATATATATATATATATATATATATATATATATAAAGATAAGCATATAATTAGTGAGCAATAATATTTGTCAATATACAATTATATCAAATATAAATATATATCATATTATTAAATCAACACTTGATTTAATAATCCGGTTATATCACATATAACCGAATAATATCATTTATCTGTATATCACATTATCAAATCAACACTTGATTCAATAATCTGGTTATATCACATATAACCTAACTAATAACAAATAGCCGCCAGATTACAATACAGTATCTCATACTCATATGTTCCCTACTTCGTTTCGCTTGAACAAGGAAACTTCTATGTGGGACTCTACAGACTCGTCAATATGCCAGCAGTAGGTGATGATCACATCAATCACCTACTAGCCGTCAGCGGTACTAGCTGGACGTAATGGCTATCCAGGTATTGAGCGAATAGAAGATCAACAAGCAAGCTTGTCCAAACTCCCATGAAGCCTATAGGTAACACTTACCGTACAGTCTGGTCTCTTCATTTAATCTGTCGCATATCGAGTTTGGAGGTGGAATCGTCAGACCCCAATAACTTGATAAGTCATGCCGATGTAAGGCCTATAATGGTATGAGAAACTACTGATAACACTTACCAGTAAATCTCATCAACAGCCCTAGCTAGGGACCTACTGTTATAGCCAATCGAGCATAGCGCAACATCAACTCCCTATACCGGGAGAGACGAAACCCCTCCTATCGCTCATTGTCTCCATGTGACTCGGGACTGTACCCAAAATCCACCTGTTTGCACGAATTTTTTGAGCCGTTGTAGGGAGGAAATCAAAGCACAGTGGGAACCACACAAGACTCTATGACGATCTCGGGTCTACAGACTAATATGTACCAGTGTCACCAGAGAACTACTATCTGACGATAGGTATATTACCATCTAGGAGTTCTCGGCGAGTCCTGTTCAGTGTACCCATTCTCTAATGAGCACATGTATACAATCTTTGATGTCAAATACCAAAAGATATGGGATCAACCATCGCCATATACAGGGTCAAGAAACCTACATACTAGTCTACTCTGGAATATCGATGCCCTGTCTCGATATTCCCTTGACTAGGAACAATTGATGGATGTGCTTTTGGACTACCTAGGTCCCAGTAGTCTGATCTGCATCATAGTCCTGGTAGTCAAGCCAACATCCTAAGGGCTTTATCAACATGTATATAAGAGACAGTATAATAATACCAGTGAACATGTTAAGATAAAGGCAACCAGATAGCGTACTATCATGTCGAGCAAGAAAGTCCTCCATATATATGTCCAAGCATCCACTATATCATAGAATAATGGCCTCTAGGGCATACATATCACTAACAATCTCCCACTTGCACTAAGGCTAGTTGTTGTAGTATCTCATACCCAACATCCCAAAAAGTCTCTCGATTAGCATCCGGGGGAGGGCTTTGGTGAGTGGATCCGCTGTGTTATCCTCTGTGTCAACTCTCCTGATCTCGAACTCCCGGCGATCTACTATCTTCCTGATCAGGTGATACCGTCAAAGAATATGTCTGGATCACTGATGGGACCGGGGTTCCTTGGCCAAAGCCACAGTTCCATTGTTATCACAATACACAGGTATTGAATGATCAATGGATGGAACCACACCAAGTTCAGCTATGAACTTGTTCATCCAGACGGCCTCTTTGGCAGCATCGTTGGTAGCGATGTATTCAGCCTCCATCGTCGAGGCTGCTACGGTATCTATCTTGGAACTCTTCCAACATACCGTCCCTCCATAGAGGGTAAGGATAAAACCCGAGACCGACTTACTGTCGTCCTTATCATTCTGGAAGCTTGAATCGGAAAGGACTCCACCTGGAGTTCACAGTTATCATACACCAAGAACATATCTTTAGTCATTCTCAAGTACTTAAGAATGTTCTTCACAGCTATTCAGTATTTCTCCCCATGACCTGTTTGATAACTACTCACTATACCTAGTGAGTAAGCTACATTCGGTCTGGATTGGGACAATCCCAACATCCGTTTAGATCTATCTCTATAGATCTATATCTCCAGGATGTAGGAGGCATCACTTAGATCTTTCATGGAGAACTTGTGTGATAAGAAGAGCTTAACCGAGTGTAGCATAGGACATCGTTTCCTATCAAGAGTATGTCATTTACGTACAATACGAGGAAGACAACCTTACTCTCTACTACCTTCTTATATATACATGGTTCATCTACATTTTTGATGAAGTCAAACTTTTTGACAGCTTCATCGAAACAGATGTTCCATCTCCGTGATGCCTGCTTTAATCCGTAGATTGATTTAAGAAGCTTGCACACGCTTCCGCTGCTCCCACTGTCTACAAAGCCCTATGGCTATGTCATGTACACGCTCTCTTCTAAATCACCATTTAGAAAAGCGGTCTTGACGTGTAACTCCAGATTTCGTAGTTATGGTATGCAGCAACGGAAAGTAGGTTCCTGATGGACTTAAACATAACCACTGGAGAAAAGGTTTCATCATACTCGACACCTGGTCGTTGACAAAAATCTTTTGCTACAAGTCTAGTTTTGAAAGTCTCAACTTTTCCTTCTACACCAATTATCTTCTCAAGATCCACTTGCTCCCGATGTGTTTTACCCCTTCAGGAGCAACTTCCAAAGTCCATACTTTGTTGGTGTACATGTATTCCATCTCGGATCACATAGAATCCAGCCATTTTACAGAGTCTCCACTTGTGATGGCCTGCTCGAAACTAGTTGGGTCACCATCTTCCATGATGCAATCCTTGCTCCCACCGTCTATGAGAAAACCATAGTATCTCTCAGGTGGATGAGGAACCCTACTAGATCTGCGGAGTGTCTAAGGTTCGTTGGGGACTATTGAATCCTCCGGTTCCACCAAATTGTCAGTTATATTTTGTGTTGCTGGAACTTCTTCCAGTTCTACCTCATTACCACTAATCTCTTTGACAAGAAATTTCTTTTCTAAAAAGGTGGCATGTTGAGAAACAAACACCTTTTGTTCCTCGGTGTGGTAGATTATGTACCCTCACGAATGCTTGGGATATCCTACAAACTTGAACAGAACCGACCTTGCCTTGAGCTTGTCCGGATTTTGCTTTTTAACATAGACCGGACAACCCCATATCTTAACTTGTTTAAGAGATGGTCTCTTCCCATTCCATATCTCATATGGAGTGTTAGGCACGGATTTGGTCGGAACTCTATTCAATAGGTGTGAAGCTATCTCAAGTGCATAACCCCAAAAGGAAATAGGCAACTCAGCATTACTCATCATAGAGCGCACCATATCTAATAGGGTGTGATTCCTCCGCTCCGATACTCCGTTGTGATGTGGTGTATATAGAAGAGTAAGCTGAGAGAGAATCCCATTCTCTTTTAAATAATCCCGGAATTCCATGCTCAAGTATTCTCCTCCTCGATCAAATCGAAGAATTTTAATATTTTTACTCGTCAGGTTCTCAACTTTGTACTTATATTCCTTGAATTTCTTAAAAGATTCAGATTTGTTTTTCAACAGGAACACGTTGTCCGAATCTTGAGAGATCATCGGTGAATGTAATAAAGTACGATGAACCATTTCTGGCATGTGTTGACATAGGACCGCGTACATCACTTTGTATCTGTCCAAGAGTTCAGTAGCTCTTTCTCTGTGTACAGTAAACAGAGATTTGGTCATCTAGCCTTTGAGACATGACTGGTAAGTTTCGTAAGATGTAAATTCGAATGGATTCAAATATGCATCCTGATGCAATTCAGCTAGTCTTGTCACATTGATATGACCTAGTCTACAATGCCATAAGAAGGCTTCGTTCATTTCTGAGCTGTTCATCTTGTGTGTGTTCTGTATACTTAGAACTATTTTGTGATTTAGAACGTATATACCGTTATACAACATACCATACCCAATCAACACTTGATTTAGTAAAGCATTCTCAATATTTTTGGTACGAAATAAAAGTCGCTCAGAATCATTGTTGTACCACTTGGTAATACAAAGTGATATTCACCAACTGGTTTAGCTGCAACAATTAAACCATTCTCTACTAATTAGAGACATATCACCTTTTTCCAGTTCTCTACCTCTCTTTAGCCCAGATAACAAATTACATACGTGGGATCCTGATCCGGTATCCAATACCCAGGATGTAGAGTTAACTGAGAAACAGATCTCGGTAACGGATACACCCGAAGATGATGTATTAACATGCTTATTCTTCGTTTGGATGGCAAGAGAATCCGGATATTCCCCAATTCCTTGCTCAGACTTATGACAGTCATAAGAAAAATCGGAACCTAGCCCAGTATAATAAGTGGGCTCGGTCAATACATCCATTTTATTATCTTGATTAAGGCGTGTCATTGGTCGCTACCAGGAGAGAGAGAAGGATAAGCACTTTGCATGCGCTCTTTGCAAGATTAGATTGGTTATTATTTTATCTAATCAGGATGGCTCCCAATATTTTTTATCAAATCTTCCTTCAAACTTTAAAAGTTAAGATTAGCTGGGATTAATTACACCCTACAAGTTCGCCAATCGTTCGGCCAGGCAGGTATTGGTACTCCGAGGGAGTTTCCCCATGCTTTCGCATTGAACTAATTAAATAACCTCGTTTCCGCAGGGGCATCACCCCGTTAACACTTTTCTTAGACACCTAATGGATCGACTAATTGTAAAGTGCAAAACTTTCCCAGGAGTAACTCTTACTCGCAGTGGGTATCAAGATCTAACTATCATATAGAAGGTATGCAATCTCATTGAAAATTTCAGCACTTGAAATTCCCAATAAACATTTTTACCCCTAGCAACTTATGATCTTGGCTCTGGTCAACAAATCATAAGCGCTAGCCAAGTTCAACCCGTCATTTCTTGATTGAATAAAACCGACCCGTATGACCCTTGGCTAAGGTCAACAAAGCCGTACGACTAACATAATCCAATCACATCACATGTTGCAGATAAGCACTAATCAGCTATCGCACACTACACCTTGGCTATGGTCAATAAACGCAGCACGAATACTAAATAACACTTATCTGAAATGACGGAGGGCTACGGCTGGTTTTTAAGAAAACCTTTAACGTAATGAACTTGACATCGTTGTAGAATCTAGTGATTTTGAAAAGGAGTGGTTTAAGCTCCACTTTTAAAATCGAGTAGTTTTCAAAAACAAACCAAATAGCTTTACTAGATTTTGTTAAAGAGGTCACTCCCGGTGAAGGGATCTCGACCCTTTCCTTATTGAATGAGGTGCTGGATATCCATCAAGGAATACCACTATGCAAAGCAAGAACTATAGAAGTTATGTTGATAAACTGAATGGGTTGTAGCATTTGCTAGTTTTGCTAAAGAGGTCACTCCCGGTAAAGGGATATCGGCTCTTTCCTCATCGAATGAGGTGCTGGATATTCATCAAGGAATACCACTATGCAAAGCAAGAACTAGAGCTACCATTTTAAAAACTTTTGATTCTACAACATCTTTAGGTTTCTTTTCTTTTCATTAATCTCATTAATGAAGTCCCATCATTTAATGTTTCCTAAACATCACAGAAAATGAAACGAAAATAGAACGTACGCTTATGCAATCTGCATTCGCCACGAGGCCCCATCATGCACCGTTCGGTTACTTAACTAACGGCAGAGCGGGGGCTGGACTAGCGCGGGTGCAAAACATAAGCAACATTTATTATATATCATATATATAAAGCATTCGTCTCACGCAGTTATATGATCACATCACAGAACCAAGTAGAAAAAGTCAACATATGAAATATTGGATATACTAGGAGGTCCGTGTTTTAAATTAAGCCAATAATGAAAAACACGGATTCCACGGTCGTGATGAATAGCCAATCCCACATCCCTAAACCCCTACGAGAGCGACAAGCAACCCTGCCAATTTTAGAGTAAGGAGACCCGGTCTCGACTCTTCGAGATGGTCTCCCATTAGACTCCAAAACCCGGTTACTTGTGCTCCCTGCCTTGGGTCTATCCTAATGCGGGAAAGTAAATAATATACATCAATGGTGACATCATCCTAACCCGGAAGTGTCCTAATAAAAGAATATTACATAAAAATTTTACATGAATGAAAATTGAAAAATTCTCATCTCACATAAAACCCCCGACTATTCATTCACAATGATCCAATATAACATATCACAGCAACACATAATATCACATGTCATCAACGTAAGCAAATACGCGTATCCCAAATTCTGTTGACATATAGCTACGAGATTTGGGATATCCCACATATTACACTTACGGTCATACAAAAGAAATGAAAAACTACAATAATTAGAATCCGCATTTCCTTAGACATCATAAACCCGGAATATCTCATATTCTGAATTTCATGCCTAACCCTATAAACCTTGCATTTTAGTCTCATATTGAGAACACTTTTCAAAAATTTAGTTGTGTAATCCAAAAAAATTCCTGACTACCCGATCGAATACTCGTCGGGAACTTTAGTAGATGGCCGCACCCCCGATGCCGTCGATGAAGTGCACTTAGGCGGAACACCGTGGCCGCGAGCACCCGAGTGGATGCTTTTGGCAACGAGGTTCTCCTATAGTCACTTGGTCGGGGCTATGGGGCGTGGCTACCTAGTAAAGTTATCTGGCGAGTATTCGCATACAATACGTGATTGCGATGGAGTTTCGATCCGAATCGAAACTTCGTGGCAATCGATCAATAGAGACTAACATGCTAGACTTACAAACAAACTAGTTTTCACAAAACTAATTAAATGTGGATTCCATCTATTGTATCACATATCAAATTTAAACCCGAAACGATGTTAAAATTATGACTACGAAACACTCCGAGTTGGCATAGCAAAAAAGTTAACATCACATGCAAACTCGGCCAATCAAACATGACCTAAAACCCTAAAACCAAGAGCTAAGAACACCATACAAAAACCAAACCCCAACACATTAGAAACAACCGCTAGGCCAGTTTTTTGGCCTATTTAGCCGGCCAAAATGAAAAATTTGGTGTTCATTTTCATAGGGTGTTCTAACTACATCATATGTAAGCTTCTGCAGTTGGTTAAAAAATTTTCAGAGAACATTTTGAAAATCAATAGAGAATGGGGTTTCATGGAGACTGTTTCAGAGTTGTTTCGTTTTCGTAATTCTATAATTAATCTTCTAGCTTTGGCTCTGATACCATGAAAGTGTACGTTAGCACCGCCACTGGGTTTTACTAGCATCAAGCATGCCGTTTTAAAAATTTTAGGGGTGCTAATCTACACTAACCAAGATCTTAAACTAGATGATTAAGGTTTAACTAAGATATCACAAACTTTACACTAAGAGATGGATGGCTACAACCTTTGTTAGAGTGTGTCCTTCTCTTTTAAAGCTCCGGGTTGTAGTCCATGCGACTCCGCGAGGCTCTACTTGAAGGTTGAACGAACTTGGTCCGATGACCTTCGTGCCGAAGATGATCTACCCGAAATCCGCTAATCCAAGCCACCTCGTCACTAAACTCTTTAGTGAAGGAAACACAATATACCAAAGCGCTAATCTAGTGTAGGATGGTGAAGTAGGGGTTATATTTGCTCACTAGGGTTCTCACAAGTTCAAGGGTTCACAACTCATGTAAGGGATTGAGCTTGAAGGTGAAGGTGAAGAAGTTGGAGAGAGCTAGAGAGCAACTCATCTCATGAGCTCAACTCAAGAAAAATAACTAAGCGTGGAATGAAGTGTAAAGTGGCTCATCTAAACTCACACATTATTGAAGCATACAATTTTTAACACTTAAAAATTGTAGCCATGCTTCAATAATAAAAGCAAATGAATATAATATAGAATAAGCCATGTGATTGATTTTAGGTTGCTCCGTCATTTTGATATGAAAAGTATAATCACAATCAAAGAATTTATAGCCGCAATCAATAACGGTGTCGTTGTAGTTCGTTAATGAGTACGGGTCGTCCACTGAGATTCGTGTATTTATTCGTTCTTGCTTTAGTTGAGTCGAAAGAAAATAGTAAAGAACAATCAAGAAAATGAATCAAGATTTATTAGATGAAATATTTTCAAGAAAAATTAAGAAAGAGTTTAAAATTTAGTAATCAAGAAAGTGTCCAAAATCAATTTTAGTTATCAAGAAAATGAAGAATAGCTTGTAGGATTCGATAGGAATTAGTAGCAATGATGAATACTAAAAATGACTCATCTTATCTATTGATGAATTATAGCTAGAACGATGGTGATGAATGAAGATTAGAGATCTTTTGAAGAAACTAGGGTTTCTCCTTCACTATCCCTTGTCTTTTCATTGATCATCATTCAAATCTAGCCTTTAGCAAATAGAATCATCAATCATTTAATCCCAAATTACAACGAAATTATCAAGAACGGTGATGTAGTTCCAAATTTGGTCATTGACGATTCTTTTTCCTAAAGTTCATAATTCTCATAAGACTTAAGATGAGTTTAGGATTTCATCACCATTTGATCTACTGAATTCCTTCGAATCCTTTACAAACGGAGATTTCACTCACACATCATGAAAATAAAAGAATCAAGAACTAGAAATTTCATAATGCGAAAGTTTAAAGAAAACAAGAATTAACAATTGATCACCTTTATTAATCAACTTCTAATTACACTTTCATTCAATCCGAGATTACTAGAATTGCTCTCGATCGCTCCCTTGAAGAGGTAACTATTCCGTCGAATTTCTCTTGGCTCGATCTCCGTGAGACTTAGACCTGTCGAGGATCTCGTGCATTTGATGAAGATCGGCTTTGCGTAAAGGATCTTGAATGTCGTCGCTCGACGTTATTCTCAACGATTCTTGATTTGGATCTTGATTTGAATTAAGTTGGATTTGGTTTTGGATTATGTACTAGAAATCAACTACTATCAACAACCAATCAACCTCATTAATGTAAGCTTAGGTCCCTTTTTATAGTCCTTCACCAATCATCCACTAGAAGCTACGTCAATCTTCCCCAAGAAGCTAGGTAGTTGTAGGGAAACTTCTTGTAACACCTGAGTTTAAGGTTAGTGGTAATTGTGCGTTAATGTGGGGTTTTTTGGTAAAAACTTTACCAAAACGGGTTTCTAGTAATTTATCTGGTTTTATGGTTATTTTTGTAGAATTTTATCTCGACCACACACACTTGTGCATGATAACTAGGGTTAAGCCTAGGGTTACCAAGTTTTGGTGTGCATGGTGGGTTAACCATGTTTAGCCAACCATGGTGGGTTAGGCCCTTGGTTAAGATAATTAGGTAAATTATGAGTTTTAGGTTTGATTAAGGGTGATTAGGGGTTGACTTGTGATGAGAAGGAGAGATTGTGATGGGTGTCATGCAAGCATTTAATGAGGGAAGAGAGAATGGTGGCTATGGTTATGTCACACCCCATGTCATTTCAATACTTTTTGCATGTCCCTCTCACACTCCCTTTCACACTCTCATTTCACTCTTTTCTCCCCCTCTCACTCACACACCAAACATCAGCTTTTAGCCACCAAAACAACTTCTTCAGCCCAAACTTCAGCCATGCATCAGCATCAGCAGCAGCACATCAGCTCCCAACAACATCATCAGTATCAGCTACCTAACCCCTTAGCTTCAGCAGATACTACAGCCACAAAAACAGCACATCATCAGCCATCAAAACAAGAATCAGCATAGCCACCAAAACAACACACCATCAGCCTCCAAACCAACATCATAGCATCAGCTTCAGCTGTTACAATCAGCATCAGCATGTTTCATCAGAACATCAGCAGCAGCAGCTGCTATATCAGCCCCAACTCTTTACATAACACCTCCCCCACAACACACAACCCTTCCCTTAACAATACCCCAACCCCTACTGCTGCTACTACAGCACATACTTCACAAAACAAAACAACACAACCCAAGCAACAACAACAGCTTCTGCAAATTTCAGCAAGGCTCAGTTCAGCTCATTTCCAGTCAAGATTTGCAGCACCTAGAGCAATAGCAATAGCACACACTCTCCTACTTCTTCTCTTCTCCTTCATCTAGGGTCTCTAGAGGTATAACCCCTTAACCCAACTCCTAATTGCTAAAGTTATGTTTATCTAGCTTAATTTAGTGTTTATTTTGTGTTTAGTGGATGTTTTGGGGTAAATTGGGGGAATTTTGATAATGTAATGGTTGCGATGGTTAGAATAACCTGATTAGGTGCCGTTGAGACCAGTTAACCAGAGATTTGCCCCAGATTTGTTAAATATACCCGATTTATCCGACTTGGCATAAATTAGCAGTTTTAGCGACTTTTTAGCCTCTGTTAGATCAGCTATTGACCCGATCCCTTCAGAATAAAATTGGGAAAACTGTAGCATGGTGAGACTAGCAGGGACACACACACAAAGCACGGGGACCTACTTCCCACTCTTGGCCGCTGGTTTATTCGATCTGGCCGCAATTTGCGGCAAGAGTAGGGGGTGAGGTGTTGGGATTTTGGGTGTGGGGCTCTGCTGGGTAGCTTGGTCTGTTGGCATCTGTAACCTTTTAAGTTAGGCCTAGAGGAAAAATCTGGAGCTATAAACGTATTTTCGATGTTTTGAACTTGTGCGACATGCGCGTGATACGCGTGGTTCTTTGGCACGCTGCCCGATACAGCGTGTCAGGATAGGTTCTGGTGGGTTTGTGTGCATCGCGGCGTGTCGTGTGCACGCGCGTTTTAGTTTCACGCACGCGTATCCTTTTTATCGATATATCGTGTTTTTGCAGGATTTTCCTGACATATGTGACTTGTGTAAATTTTAGGTTCGCCGGCGGGGACTTCAAGTGCAGCAGAGAAAGGAAAGATGGTGGTTGGACACACCTAGCGCGGGATCACGGGTGAGTAGATTTCACATCTACGGGGGACGATCGTTTAGATAGCGCAAGTCGCCCGATAAATTTAGTAAACTTGAAAATAGTAAACTTTGACATTTGCTCGTGACATTAGAAATGATAATACTTGCATGATAATTACTGCAGTTAGGATCTATATGTTGTACCCATATGCGCAAACTCATTCTGTAGGACACATGCACCATTACCAGGTTTTTATATACAGCACGAGCACTATTCATGCGTACACCCACACCCTGGTAATTGCCATATCACGACACTAGATAACTATAAATCTGAACTTGTTAATTGCTTAGAACTGTGCTATTGCAATAAATATTAAAAATGAAATCATAAGAATTGCTATTCTCGTGCATATATATCATTACATCAATTGCTCATGCCTAGTATAAATCATACATTGCAACTTGAACATTGATACCATTTGCATTCATTATCATTGACATATGCACCCATGATGATTTCATGAGATTTATGATATTTCTGGATTTCGGGGAAAAGCCGCAAAATTTGAAACTTACGATCTTTTAAAATATAAAAGTTGCGGTTTTCTAGTGATGTAAAGTGTCGTTCACCATGAGTTTGTTGTGTTCTCGGGACCCGTTTCGAGGAGGTGGATGAACCGTCTCGGGTACATGGTGGGCACGGTAAGGTACCCCGTGGCAAGAAGATCGCAGGAGATGGCGTTGAGCCTGGCAGGGGACGGACTACCTATCGGTGAATTCATTTAGCACAGCGGATATCCAGAGGATACCGACCGTGGCCGCTAGTTTGAGATATGGATATTTGGGATGGATCAGCCGGATGACTGAGACCAGAGATACTTGACATGGATATATGAGATTGAGACAGTTTTGAGGTGTCGTTGCTAGACACGGATTTTGTTGGTTTCATGTGTAAGTGCACGGCGGCGCCCCGGCCGTCAACCCGACGGCCAAATGCGGAAACGGTGATAAACTTTAATTTTGCGGACTTAGCAAACCGGCACCACCGCGCACTAAACCCCGGATCGGGCCATTAAACTAGATCTAGCAACCTACAAGAAGGGGAAGAGATATACCGAATGATCCGAGTCCTCCGGTCTTCTCGTCGTCGTCCCGATCTCCTGCGGAAACTCCGGTTGTCGCCTCCTCGCCGGAAGGGCACCACATCGCTTGCATCTTTTACGGGCTCCCACCTCAATACCGAGGCAACTCGGGCACGAAGCTGGCTAGTCGACGTGCCCAAGATTTGCTGCAGGATGTGTAGTGAAGTTGTCTCTTTGGGGTTTAGGATGGTTGCCATGATGGAGGAATTTTGCACAAGGATTTTTCATGAACACTTGATGAAAAATGGAGCTTGCCATGGAATAAAATGAGCTCGGCCAAATCAAGAGAAAAGGCTCTCTGGGAAAAAAGAAATGAAGCCAGCACACTTAAGAATGAAAGTGTGTATGAATTAATCCAAAGGAAATTAAATTCCTTCACAGCACAAACACAAGGGAGGGGCCCACGAAATTTACAAGAAGGAAAAAACCTCACCAAAATGACATGAAGGAATAATTAACCTCTCACACAAATTAAACCACACTCAAAACAAAAAACTCACTCCATTCCTCAACAGTGGCCGGCCATGCCCAATTTCCAAATCACATCAAAACCCATACCCTCTCATGTCTTAATTAATGCATCATGGAGCAAAGATGCTATCATATCAAAACATATGCAATAAACCCCTCGACAAAGTGTTATTTGCACAATTGCAAATAACCCCTTCCATCGGAAAAGTCCGGCCGGGAAAGAACAAAGGAAAAACCGGCCGGAACGGAATGCAAACTGGCAACTCCAGAAAACTGGTCCCGTAATAAATTACAGGGAAACCCCGATACTGTGCATACACACCCGCATCTGTATTCCGTCCGGATACAAATGTAAAGAGACAAAACTACACTATCAAATACCAAGATCCGGCTTAAGCCAAAGCCGGCTAGTAAAAACCGTCCGATCACGATCCGTGCAATACCGCACGTATCTGATCGAACCCTGCCATATCTCCATACGGCCTCTACAGCGTTTCGCCCGAAAGCTTGAGTAACTGAAAATGTGGTGGACTCTAAAGACTCGTCAATACTATGGCTGTGGATTTAACCACTAGCACGTCAGAGGTATAAGCCAATACGTAACGGGCCACCAGCTATTGAATAAAAGGGACGTCGATGTGCGAACTCATCCTGACACCCTACTGAGCCTGTCAGTGACAATATCCGTACAGTCCGGTCCGTTCTATGAGCATCGCATGTCGGGCCTAGGGGGTTGGTAAAAGTCAGACCCCCAAAAGCGGTACAAGTCGTGTCGGAGTGTAGCCCAGAACACCCTGAGATACTACTGGAATACCTACCAGTAAATCTCCTGCCTTGGCCAAGGACTTCGTGTAATGGCTCTCCTAGACACAGCGCGACCTCACCCCCAATACCGGGAGAGACGAACCCCTGAAGATCCGCTCACTGCCTCCATGTGGCTCGGGACTGTACCCAACTAAAACCTGTTTGCACGACTCCTTTGAGCCGTGGTAGGGTAGCAATCAAAGTACAGTGGGAACTCACACGAGACAAATGACGATCCTCAGGTCGATGAACTAACCTGTACACATGTCACCTAAGAACTGCTATCTGACGTCAGGTATAAGACCAACTAGCATGTTCCCGGCGAGTCCTGTCCGGTGTACTCATAACCCAATGAGCACCTGTATACATCTTAGGTGAACCAACTGACACCAGTGGCTTGTGAGACCGGCCACCGCCCCTCGTCGGGGTCTCGACTGTATACACTAGTCTACTCTGGAGAATCGATGCCCTGTCTCGAAACTCCTACGACTAGGGACCTTTTAAGGATGTGCTTATAGACTACCAGCTCCCACGTATATGATCGCCCTCATACTGCCGGTAGCCAAGCAAGAATCCTAGGGGCTCTATCAACGTGCAATAGTGACCTGTCATGTCACCTAAAGCAGTACACGATGATAAAGGTAAACCAGATAGCATACTATCATCTCGAGTAAGACTGTCTTACCGGGATAGGTCCTCCCTCAATCATTGCAATCACGTGCCTGTGACCCAATAATTGACTCTGAGGGCACTATCTCCAACAATCTCCCACTAGCACTCAAGGCTAATTATTGCGATGTCGCATACTCACAGCCCGTGTGATACCGAACACCCAACTCCTCTACTAGTCAATCTCACAAATCCCGTTTGCGAAACTCTTGCGTTCGAGGAATAGCCTCAGTGAGTGGATCCGCCTAGATGTTTCTTTCTATGTCTCTCTATATCTCAAGTTCGCGGAGAAAACCATCTCCCGAATTGAGCAATACCTGTCTTAGAATGTCTGGATGTCTGATGGGACCTAGCTCATGAATGAACTCCAAATCCAAACTTCTTAGACTGTATCGTCAACTGAACTTAATCAGTATCCTGCGCCATGCCTCCCTCAGTATTGCCTTGGACCACCTGTCCAAAATACTGCCCCTCGTCGGAAGGAAAACTATAACTCTGACAACCTCCTTGTCGTCCATGTCACCTTGGAAGCCTGGAATGATAATTGTCTCCCGAAAGACGCTTTCGTTATCATATCCCTAGAACAGCCACTTATGTTCTAAAACTGCTTCCGACTGTTTCTCCAGGATTGGATCAATGTCAAGTTATTGCATCTAGTGCAAGAACAACATCTGGTGTGGTACTTGACATCTCATGATTGACTCAATTGCCTAAGCAAGTGATCTGTCAATCATGCACATCCCTCTCTACTTTAGTCTATAAGACACCTTTAGAGAGGGTGACTCCATTACCTGCAGGTACATTACCATGCCTGGAGTCGTCCATTCTAAATACTCATAGAATGTTGTCAAGGTACCCAGATTGGGAAACCACCCAAATCTAGATCTAAAACTATAGATCTAGTAACCAGTATGTCTGATATAATGTCCAAGTCCTTTGTGGAGAAACCACTGTGTGACGACCAAAGTATAACCGATCGTAGTACAGAAATATCACTTCCTACTACCTTCTCAACAGATCCATCCCCTATTCTGATGACGTCAAACCTATGACTGTCACATCAGAAATAGATGATCTATCTCCGCTACATCTGCTTTAGTCTATAAATAGACATAAGCCTGATGTCCACCAATGCTTCCGCTGCTCCCACTGACTACGACAACCCTCTGGCAGAGTCATATAGACGTGCATTTCTAAAGCAAGTTTAGAACGACGCTATACTCATCCTCCTGCCGGGTCTCGCAGCCTGGAACAACAACAATGGCAAGTGTGGGTAAACAAGAACTTCCCTGTCACCGTCCTTGAGGCTACCGGAGTACCTCTCGGGTGCCTGAAGTTACCCACCTTATCTGCGGAGTGGCTAATGGAATGTCAAATCAGATTGAATCTTTAGGTTCCTTATCAAATCTTCAGTAATCGTTTGCGGTTCTGGAATCACTTCCAGTTCTACCATACTCCTACTGCTGTTTTTGAAAAAATCCATTTTTAATAAAACTGTGGCGAGTCTTGAACAATATTTCTATTGATCTCCCAGATGGTAGAAAGTCAACCCTCGTCATAGCCTGGGTCAACCCACAAACAGCCATTACAAAAACGTGCCTTGATTTATCCAGAGTCTGGTTTTAATCATAAGCCGGACAACTCCCCGTACCTTAACAATGTTAAGATATGAACTGTACTATATCCAATATAGAACCGGAGGCACTAATTTAATTGAACCAGATTCAAATCATCCAGCTATCTCCAGTGCATGTCAACTAAATGGAAGGAGGCCGATCAGCGTTACTCAACTTAGGAATGCTTCCAATTATGAGTAACCTGAAAGAGAAGCAATTTCTCTTTATCATTACTATCAACCGAATACCATACACAAGTGTCTGTTAGTGTATATGCCCTAGAGGCCATTACTGTATCATACTAGTTTGTATATTACTTAATAGAAGCTTGGGATATTCACCTTGTTTAAACAATCTTGCTCAATATAGTAGTATGCTACTTGGTTTGTTTCTACTTCAATGTGTACTTGTGTTTATTTTACTATATCACTTATACGCATTAGTGGAGCCCTTAGGATCTTTGCTTGATTACCAGCGTTGTGATGGCAGTCACACTAGTGGGGGCTGGGTAATCTATAAGCACATCCTTATACAGGTCCCTAGTCGCAGGACTATCGAGACAGGGCATCGATACTCCGGAGTAGACTAGCGTATGCGCTTCTCATCCCAGTGTGGGAGATGGTCTGTCCCACAGCCATCAGTACGTCGTACTGGAGATAGTATGCGGGTGCTCGTTGGGTTACGAGTACACTGGACAGGACTCGTCGGGAACTGACAGGTTGGTATTATACCTATCGTCAGTTATCAGTTCCCAGGTGACATGAGTACAGCTTAGTGCGCTGACTTGACACTGGCACTTCGCCTCAAGTGTGTTCCCACTGCACTTTGATCACTACCCTACCACGGCTCAAAGGAGTCGTGCAAACAGGTGGTGGTTGGGTGCAGTCCCGAAGCACTTGGAGGCAGTGACGGTTAGACAGGATTCGTCTCTCCCGGTATTGGGGGTTGACATCGCGCTGTGTCTAGGAGAGCCATTACACGAGTAGTCCCAGGCTAGGGCAAGCGAGATATACTGGTAGGTTCCAGTGTTATCTCAGGGTGTTTTGGGCTTCACTCCGGCACGACTTGTACCGCTATTAGGGGATTGACGTTTTACCGCCCCCTAGGCCCGACATGCGATGTATTAGACGAACAGACCGGACTGTACGGAGACTGTCACATTCAGACTCAGTAGGAGTTCAGATGGGGTTTCACCTCGTCAGCCTTCTTGTCGACATCTACCTGGGGACCGTTACGCACAGCTAGTGCCGCTTGCGGTCTGTGGTTAAACTCACTGCCAGCGTAGTGTCGAGTCTTTAGAGTCCCACACAGAGGGTATTCGCCTCTGGGCAAAACAGAGTAGAGGTCGCATGGTTTTGCGACAGGGTTCGTTCTCATCCGCGCACTTGTGCACGTTTGGAGTCCGGACGGATTTTACTGGCTGGCTCTGGTTTGAGTCAGATACCGGTATATGTTTTGGGGTTGCATTTATCTCTCAGTATTCATGTTCCTCGGAACAAGAATGCATGTGTGTATGCACAGTTATTTGAGGAGGAGGAAGATGACTTTCATTAGGGTTTCGGAACGGGTGCGTATGCACAATTGACAGTCGTCTTTTTCCAAACCCTAATGGATTTATGTTTTATCAATTAATAATATTAATAAAATGAAAAGTGTCATGGTTGGTTTTTTTGTTGACTTGTTGACCATGGTTGACTTGTTGACCATGGTTGAAGATTTGACCATCATCATTACAAAAGCAAGATGCTTTTTGATTCTTGCAAAACCATTTAATGTTTGTAATGATAATGGTCATTCTAAAACTTTCCATCAACCTTTTCATTATCATTATTATTATTATTTGATAATTCTTTTTCTTTTGCATTATGGTTGCAAGAAAGAAAAAGAGTGCTCATTATCTCATTTAGCTTCTCTCTCCTCTCTTCATCTTCTTCTTCCTCTAGCAAAAGAGAAACCTTCTCATATGTTGAGAATACTTCTCTTTAAAAAGAAAAGCATCCCTTAGACACTCTCTACTCACTCTAGGATCAAGGGTTTAGCAAGCCGGAGATTCTAGTTCACTCCAAGTTCGAGAAAGAGCCCAAAGGTCGAACCCTCGAGGTGGATCCATCTTCGACGGAAGAAGGCGACAAGAAGTGAACCATCAACCTCTACAAAAGCTTGAAGAAGAAGGAGTTCAAGTTTAGGTATAACCATCTTCATCCGAGTAGCTAAATCTCTTTAGCAAGTTTGCTAGTTTAGTTTAGACACGATCCCGACCTTGTTTAGTCCATGTTGCCTCTTGCGATAAAAATTTGTTTTTTATACCGTTTCCGCCTCCCCGTAAGCACCGGGGGTCGCAACGTGGACTTACAGTGGTATCAGAGCCTAACTAAACTTAAACTAGCTTGGTAGTAAAGTGTAACGAAGTTCGGAACCGAAAAAAAAATCCAAAAACCAAACTTTTTGCAAAACCCTAGTTTCTGTTAAAAATTTTTCTGCTCTAAATGAAAAACTTTATACTTGTAAATTCGGCTCAGGGTTTTGTGTGAACACCCAAGAAAAACGTTGCCCTAATTCATTCAAACCGCCGCGCTTCCGCCGCACGAGGTAGGCATGTGCCGCGGAAGCGCCGCCGTTTGTCGTCTTCTCTGCATCGTTTTTCGTGCAGTGTGTGTCTGTGTTGGTTTTGGGATTTTTAAAATATATTATATGTGCCCAGATTTTCCAGAAAAGAAATTTACTTTTGGGGTCCTATAATTCCGTATTTTTTCCGAACTTCACTGCACTTTGACTATGATGGTTATATCTGTGATGTTTGCATGTATTGAACGTCGGCTAATCGCTATAAGTCGATTAGTCGGGGTTATACATGATCTGTGTTTGATATTGGAATGTGTATATGAATGTGTTGGACTGTCGCGGGTGAATAGCCGGGGTGGATGTGAGATGAGCTTTTGTTTTTCTTTCATTCATTGTAAATGTAAATTGATGTAATATTATTATTTGTTTGGCCGCACAACCGGGTCGTGGTTGTAGCCGTCATTGTATAATTTTTTTTACTGTTTTTGCTCCTAGGATAGACCCACGGAGGGGTGCACAAACTGCCGAGTACTTGGCGGGTAGTTTGCCGCACCCGTAGGGATCTTGGGTGGGGTTTTGGCTATTCACCGCGACCGTGTAATCCGCTTTTCGTTACAGGCTCGAACAGATTGCGAATTCCTATTATATCCAATGCATTCATCTGTGATCTGTAATGTCTACTATTGCTATATCTATAACTATTTAGGCGTTGCTTATGTTTTACAGCCGCGCTAGCCCAGCCCCCGCTCTGTCGTTAGTTAAGTAACCTAACGGGTGATGACGGGGCCCCGTGGCGAATGCGAATGGCATAAGCGTACGTCATATTTTGGTTGTTTTCTGCAATGGTAGGATTAAATGATGGGACGCATTAAAAGAACTAATGCAAGAATATCACGCATTAAAAGAACTAATGCAAGATAATAAACCAAGTTAAAGTCATTGGAACACTTTCGAAAAACCACTCGGTTCTTTTCAAAACTAACTTTTAAATGCGGAGATTGAGCCACTCCTTCTAAAAGCTATCTCGTTCCATCGACTATATCAAGTTCACTACGTTCACGGTTTCGCCAAAACCATCCGTAGCCCTCCGTCGTTTCATATGAATATTCAACAGTATTCAAGCTGTGTTTGTTGGCCTTAGTCAAGGCACAGTGTTTGGTAGCCGGTGGTTATTCATATGTTGCATAGATAGAATGCGTTGGTTTGGGACAGTCGTATTGCCTTGTTGGCCATAGTCAAGGGTAGATACGGGTGGATTCAAATTAACCTGGATAACGACGGGTAGAACTTGACATGTGACTTATGATTTGTTGGCCTTAGTCAAGGTCATAAGAGCATGGGGCAAAAATCCACATCGGGAGTTTCATAAGTACTGAAACTTGCTAGATTTGCATACCATTTGGAGTGTGGTGATTCTGGTAGGATTCCTTCAGTTTCGTCACGCGATGATATTTGGATCCCGATCCTACTGTGAGTATATGCTACTCCTCGGGAAATTTTTCACTAAACGATCAATGCTATAAACCTAGTAGGTGCCTAGAAAGATGTTAGCGGGGCTACGCCCCCAGGGAAAAGAGGTTCTCTAATTAAGGAACTTCGCGAAAGCGTTGGAAAACCTCCCTCGAAGTACCGACACTGGCCTGGCTGAACGGTTAAGCAAGTATTGTGCGGTGGGATTGATCCCGACTAATTCTTCCTTTATCGTTTGAGGAGGGATTCGAGAGACAGTGGGAGCCATCCTGTTTAGACAAATTAAAAACCATTCTAAACTTGCAAGAGCATCGTGCTAAAGTATTTCTTCTCTCTCCCCCTGCAGCGACCAAATCAAAATGACTGGACTTAAGTTACTTCTAGATAAAAATATACTGACAGGGCCAAACTACAAAGATTGGCTCAGGAATGTCAAAATGGCAATCACTTACGACAAGCTGGGGTATCTTCTTACCACCAAAGCTCCCCCCGTCCCAGGTCCCACCTCCAGCGTCGCGGATAAGGAAATCCGTAAGACTTGGGAGATTGATTGCGCGAAGGCCAAATGCCTCGTGCTTGCCTCTATGGACAACGAACACCAGAGGAGGCACGAGAATATGGATTTGGAATCCATATTTCTTCATACAAAAGAACTGTATGGAGAGCAGTCTCGTATCGCAAGATACGAATTGTCGAAGAAGTTATTTTCGGCAAGGTTGGCCGTCGGATCATCGGTAGCGAACCACGTGCTTAAGATGATTGGCTACATTGAGGAGCTCGCGGAACTTGGGACCACGTTGGAAAGTGAACTCTATACGGATTTAATCCTCCAGTCCCTTCCATCCACTTACGCCCAGTTTATACTGAACTTCAACTTACAAGAAAAGGAAGTTGAACTTTCAGAACTCCTAAACTTGCTGAAAAGCGCAGAGGGCACCCTAAAGAAAGGTAGGGAAACACCCGCTTTGTTTGTAGGAGGATCTTCTTCCTCTAGGTCCAAGGCGAAAGCCAAGGGAAAGAGGAAGAAAGCCCCCGCCAAACCAAGAGGCGGTGTTAGTAAAGTGGGTACGAAGGGAAAGGAAAAGGCAACAAAGATTGCGGGGAAGCTTATAGGGAAAGAGGAATGCTTCTATTGTCATAAGAGTGGACACTGGAAGAAAGATTGCAGGGCTTGGAAGGCCAGGACACAGGAACTGAAGCAGGTTGCGGCTTCAGCTTCAGGTGTGTATGTTATTGAAAACTGTCTTTCTATAAACTCTACTTCATGGGTATTGGATACCGGATCAGGATCTCATATCTGTAATTCTTTGCAGGCATTGAGAAACCGTAGGTTTTTAAAGGCAGGTGACATGACCCTCAGAGTTGCGAACGGAGCTAGCATGGATGCTAAAGCCGTGGGGGACTATCACCTGGGAATGACAGATGGGCATGTTTTGGTTTTGCGTAATTGCTTTTTTGTACCCAACGCAACTTGTAATATCATTTCTGTATCTTTAGTTTCTAAAGAAGGTTATGAATTTGCGTTTGTAAGTAATGTTGTAAACATTCACCTTAATCAAGTTCTGATTGGGTCAGGTACTCTGAGCAATGGTATATACGTGTTAAACCAACCACAGATTTTCAATATCCAGAATACACACAAAAGAAAGTCTCCAGATATTAATCAGGCTTTCTTATGGCATTGTAGACTGGGTCACATCAATGAGACACGGTTGACTAAGTTACATAAAGAAGGATACTTGGATCCGTTCGAGTATCAGTCTTATGCCACTTGTGAATCTTGTCTCATGGGAAAGATGACAAAGACTCCGTTCACTGGACACGGAGAAAGAGCGAGCGAGCTCTTGGGACTCGTACACAGCGACGTGTGCGGTCCAATGTCTACACATGCGCGAAGCGGTTACTCTTACTTCATCACTTTTACGGATGATTTTTCAAGGTACGGTTATGTCTTCTTAATGAAACATAAGTCCGAGGCCTTTGAAAAGTTCCAGGAATATAAGAATGAAGTAGAGAAACAGACCGGCAAAAGTATCAAGATTCTAAGATCGGATCGAGGTGGAGAATACTTAAGTGCCGAGTTCCTGAATTATTTAAAAGAGAACGGAATTCTCTCTCAGCTTACTCCTCCATACACTCCGCAACACAACGGTGTATCGGAGAGACGGAACCGAACCCTATTGGATATGGTACGGTCCATGATGAGTAAAGCTGAGTTACCGCGATCTTTCTGGGGTTATGCACTGGAAAAAGCTGCACATCTCTTGAACCAAGTTCCTACTAAAACAGTGCCTACCACACCATATCAGATGTGGAGTGGGAAGAAACCCTGTCTTAAATCCTTTAAGACATGGGGATGTCCGGCTTTTGTAAAAAAGCAGCATGCGGACAAGCTCGAGGCACGCTCAGTACAGTGCAAGTTTGTGGGATACCCAAAGAACTCCAAGGGGTATCTTTTCTATTACGCAGAGGAGCAAAAAGTCCTTGTTTCTCGTCATACCCGCTTCTTGGAAACTGAGTTTTTAGAAAATCAGATAAGCGGGAGCGCAGTAGAACTGGAAGAAATTCCAGAACCACAAACCATTACTGAAAGCTTAGAGGAACCAGAGGGTTCGAAAGAACAGGACATTCCTACGCCGCTCCGCAGGAGTAGTAGGCAGTCTCATCCGCCAGAGAGATACTACGGTTTTCTCATAGACGGGGATAGAGAGGATTGCATCATAGATTATGATGAGCCTACTAGCTTCCAGCAGGCCGTTCAGAGCGTTGACTCGGTAAAATGGCTGGATGCAATGCGGACCGAAATGGAGTCCATGTACACCATCAAAGTATGGACGTTGGACATTGCTCCAGACGGGGTAAAACCCGTAGGATGCAAGTGGATCTTCAAAAGGAAGATTGGTGTAGATGGACAGGTTGAGACCTATAAAGCTAGACTTGTAGCAAAGGGTTTCCGTCAAAGACCTGGCTTGGACTATGACGAAACCTTTTCTCCAGTGGCTATGCTGAAATCCATTCGGATCCTTCTTGCCATTGCTGCCTTCCACGATTATGAGATTTGGCAGATGGACGTAAAGACCGCTTTTCTAAATGAAAATTTAGAGGAGTGTATCTATATGGATCAGCCGGAGGGTTTCATTCAGAGTGGGAGCAGCGGAAAGGTGTGCAAGTTGCTTAAGTCCATCTATGGACTAAAGCAGGCATCGCAGAGTTGGAACATCTGTTTTGATGAGACGGTCAAGGAATTTGGCTTTATCAAAAATCCAGATGAACCATGCATCTATAGTAGATTTGTAGCGAGAACTGTAGTATTCCTCGTTTTATACGTGGATGACATTCTCTTAATAGGAAATGACATTCCTATGCTACAATCTGTCAAGGGGTTCTTGTCACACAGGTTCTCCATGAAAGACCTGGGTGATGCCTCATACATCCTGGGGATCCGGATCCATCGTGATAGATCCAAGAGGATATTAGGACTTTCTCAGTCCAGGTACATCGACACCATAGTGAAAAGATTCAGTATGGAAGATTCCAAGCGCGGTAACCTACCGGCTTGTCACGGGATCACCCTCTCTAAAGAGATGTCTCCCAAGACTGATTTGGAGAGGGATCGCATGTCTATTATACCCTACGCTTCTGCGGTAGGCTCTATAATGTATGCGATGTTGTGTACCAGACCGGATGTAGCTTATGCACTGAGTGTGGTAAGCCGGTATCAGTCAAACCCTGGGGAGAAACACTGGATAGCGGTAAAGAACATTCTCAAGTACCTGAGAAGGACTAAGGAGATGTTCTTGGTGTATGGCGAAAAAGACCTCCAGATCGAGGCCTTTGCTGACTCCAGCTTCCAGAGTGACAAGGATGATTCCAAGTCCATGTCGGGTTTTGTCTTTACCCTCAATGGAGGGGCGGTGTGTTGGAAGAGCTCCAAACAGGAAACCGTTGCAGACTCGACTATGGAAGCGGAATACATTGCTGCATCTGATGCCGCAAAAGAAGCTGTCTGGATAAGAAAGTTCTTGAAAGAACTTCAGGTGGTTCCGTCCATTGTTGACCCAATACCTCTGTATTGCGACAACAACGGGGCTATAGCTTTAGCGAAGGAACCCAGGTCCCATCAGAGATCCAGGCACATCTTGAGGCGGTATCACCTGATCAGGGAGATCGTGGATCGCAATGAGATCGAGGTTCGGAGGGTTGCATCAGAAGAAAACACTGCAGATCCATTCACCAAGGCCTTACCCCAGACTCAGTTCGAGCGGCTGATCGAGATGATAGGTCTTCGATACGCCAGTACATGGCCTTAGTGCAAGTGGGAGATTGTTAGTGTATATGCCCTAGAGGCCATTACTGTATCATACTAGTTTGTATATTACTTAATGGAACCTTGGGATAATCACCTTGTATAAACAATCTTGCTCAATATAGTAGTATGCTACTTGGTTTGTTTCTACTTCAATGTGTACTTGTGTTTATTTTACTATATCACTTATACGCATTAGTGGAGCCCTTAGGATCTTTGCTTGATTACCAGCGTTGTGATGGCTGTCACACTAGTGGGGGCTGGGTAATCTATAAGCACATCCTTATACAGGTCCCAAGTCGCAGGACTATCGAGACAGGGCATCGATACTCCGGAGTAGACTAGCGTATGCGCTTCTCATCCCAGTGTGGGAGATGGTCTGTCCCACAGCCATCAGTACGTCGTACTGGAGATAGTATGCGGGTGCTCGTTGGGTTACGAGTACACTGGACAGGACTCGTCGGGAACTGACAGGTTGGTATTATACCTATCGTCAGTTATCAGTTCCCAGGTGACATGAGTACAGCTTAGTCCGCTGACTTGACACTGGCACTTCGCCTCAAGTGTGTTCCCACTGCACTTTGATCACTACCCTACCACGGCTCAAAGGAGTCGTGCAAACAGGTAGTGGTTGGGTGTAGTCCCGAAGCACTTGGAGGCAGTGACGGTTAGACAGGATTCGTCTCTCCCGGTATTGGGGGTTGACATCGCGCTGTGTCCAGGAGAGCCATTACACGAGTAGTCCCTGGCCAGGGCAAGCGAGATATACTGGTAGGTTCCAGTGTTATCTCAGGGTGTTTTGGGCTTCACTCCGGCACGACTTGTACCGCTATTAGGGGACTGACGTTTTACCGCCCCCTAGGCCCGACATGCGATGTATTAGACGAACAGACTGGACTGTACGGAGACTGTCACATTCAGACTTAGTAGGAGTTCAGATGGGGTTTCACCTCGTCAGCCTTCTTGTCGACATCTACCTGGGAACCGTTACGCACAGCTAGTGCCACTTGCGGTCTGTGGTTAAACCCACTGCCAGCGTAGTGTCGAGTCTTTAGAGTCCCACACAGAGGGTATTCGCCTCTGGGCAAAACAGAGTAGAGGTCGCATGGTTTTGCGACAGGGTTCGTTCTAATCCGCGCACTTGTGCACGTTTGGAGTCCGGACGATTTTACTGGTTGGCTCTGGTTTGAGTCAGATACCGGTATATGTTTTGGGGTTGCTTTTATCTCTCAGTATTCATGTTCCTCGGAACAAGAATGCAGGTGTGTATGCACAGTTATTTGAGGAGGAGGAAGATGACTTTCATTAGGGTTTCGGAACGGGTGCGTATGCACAATTGACAGTCGTCTTTTTCCAAACCCTAATGGATTTATGTTTTATCAATTAATAATATTAATAAAATGAAAAGTGTCATGGTTTGTTTTTTTGTTGACTTGTTGACCATGGTTGACTTGTTGACCATGGTTGAAGATTTGACCATCATCATTACAAAAGCAAGATGCTTTTTGATTCTTGCAAAACCATTTAATGTTTGTAATGATAATGGTCATTCTAAAACTTTCCATCAACCTTTTCATTATCATTATTATTATTATTTGATAATTCTTTTTCTTTTGCATTATGGTTGCAAGAAAGAAAAAGAGTGCTCATTATCTCATTTAGCTTCTCTCTCCTCTCTTCATCTTCTTCTTCCTCTAGCAAAAGAGAAACCTTCTCATGTGTTGAGAATCCTTCTCTTTAAAAAGAAAAGCATCCCTTAGACACTCTCTACTCACTCTAGGATCAAGGGTTTAGCAAGCCGGAGATTCTAGTTCACTCCAAGTTCGAGAAAGAGCCCAAAGGTCGAACCCTCGAGGTGGATCCATCTTCGACGGAAGAAGGCGACAAGAAGAGAACCATCAACCTCTACAAAAGCTTGAAGAAGAAGGAGTTCAAGTTTAGGTATAACCATCTTCATCCGAGTAGCTAAATCTCTTTAGCAAGTTTGCTAGTTTAGTTTAGACACGATCCCGACCTTGTTTAGTCCATGTTGCCTCTTGCGATAAAAATTTGTTTTTTATACCGTTTCCGCCTCCCCGTAAGCACCGGGGGTCGCAACATGGACTTACAGTGTCTACATCTTCGATCACTTTGAAGAATCCCGATACTTGCTACCTGGTTCTCTACTTTATTCAAATACCTATAACTTCTCAAAATTCAGACACTGTGTTTCCACGAAACACCTGTCTAAAAACTAAAGAAGTCATAAGTAAACTGAATATAGTACGAGGACCAACCCCTCTGTCCTGATGGACCCTGGACAACATACAATACTCTGTACAAGTCCCTTGAGTCTAGTGACTCATTCACTGTGTGTCGTATGTTGAAAACTGCACTTTTGGTTAAGAAGAATTACACCGCTGTTCAATGCTCCTTACCTAACCATCCACTGATATAGGTAAATGTCATCGTCATAATATCAAAAACTATATCTCACTCTATGAAAATAGACGTACAGATATATCAATTTGAAATTGGTGCACAACAACGGATATTCAAAACCAAATATTTGCCGACCGGCAAACAACCCAGGTGGCATCCTCAAATATCACCAATTACAACGAATCCCGATATAATGAGGATGATCACCCAATTCCCAATAACTTACTCCCACTCATCATCTGTAAAACCATACAGATATGAGAATCATACCTGGTAAATACATACCCTGGAGTAAGTGTCTAATCGGGAAATCAGTTTTCCATTAACAGTACACAGTGAAATTGAAACATTGAAATGTTTCGTTGGGGTATCCTGGTATTCCTAGTAATGCCTCATCCATTATCCAGATTCACGACTGTAACCGTATAATTCTTTGCCACCTCTCCAAATCCCTTCATATGTCTTTAGTCATTACCTTCTGTACACCCCTTTAGGCCAAATGGTTTTTCTTCCTTCCCTACCGTTCGACACCAGCCTATGGTTTGGAAGAAGACTATCCAAAAAGCATAAAGGGTGTACTGTCCTAATCCTAGTAGCACTCGCATCGCGAGAGAAGGTGAAGATAAAAGACACCTGAATATACTTTATTCCTATTTCTCCTGAACCAGGATCCATCCCCGAACTGGAACGAGTTCCTTTCGAGTTCGTATATAACCATACGATGGATTATCCAATAAAATGGGATCTTCGTAGTGATACGGAGTGTCCTGGAGAAATACAAAGGTGATTTAGGATTGGCGAAGAAATACTTGGTTTGGTCGTGAATAGCAGTCGCAATTTACTTTGCCCTCTTACTAATCCCTTGCTTTGTCTGAACTTAATACCTTCTGTACACCGTTTAGGCTAACTGGTTTTCTTCATTCCCTACCGGTCGGCACCAGGCTATGGTTTGGAAGAAGACTATCCAATTTGCGTAATAGGTGTACTACTCCCAACCCAAGGAGTACTCGCAGCCTGAGAGAAGGTGAAAAGAAAAGACAACTGAATAGTCCTATCCATTTTCTCCAGAACCGGAAACCATCCTCGAATTCCTTCGAGTTCGTATCTAACCATACGATGGTTTTGTCCAATGGAAGTGGACGTTCGCAGTAATACGGGGTGTCCTGGAGAAAAGGGTAAAAGTAGGAGTGGCAATGAGGTCAGCGACTCTGACAATCCAAAAACCAGTGTTAAGAAGGTTCGGTCAACTTGGTCACTGAGTCATAGTTTTAGGGTCGGGTCAATAGTTGCTGCCAGAGAGAGAGAGAGAAAAGAAACACTCAGCGTGCACTCTATCCTAGATCAGAATGGTTACCAATTTATCTAATCTGGAAACCTCCCACTGTACCTCAAATTCTCCTCCAAACCTGAAAGAAGAATTAGTCGGGATCACCCGAGGAGTAAACTAACTCATCAGTGGGAATCGGGATCCAACTATCATTGCATGATAACGTGACGGAATCCGCTCACGGTATCACACTCCAGAAGGTATGCGCATATCTGGCAAGTTTCAGTTCTTTTGAAAATCCCGATGTGATTTCTGCCCCATGCTCTTATGACCTTGACGAAGGTCAACAAATCATAAGTCACATGTCAAGTTCCACCCGTCATTGTCCAGGTTAATTTGAACCCACCCGTACAAGCCCTTGATGAAGGTCAACAAGGCTATACGACTGTCCCAAACCAACACATCTATCTATGTAGCAGAAAGGCAACAAGCAGCTACCATGCACTATGCCTTGACGAAGGTCAACAAACATAGCATGAATACTACGTGCTACCCGTCTGAAACGACGGAGGGCTACGAATGGTTTCTGGCGAAAACCTTTAACGTAATGAACTTGATATCGTTGAAGGAACGGATAGCTTTTAGAAAATATAGTGACGAAAACTTTTGCTAAAGAGGTCACTCCCGGTGAAGGGATCTCGGCTCTTTCCCCGTAGAATGAGGTGCAGGATATTCCAACTGAATACCACGGTGCAAAGCAAAAGTAACCGGCTATAGTGAAGTTAATGCCCTGACGCAAACTTCTGTCCAAGGGGTCACTCCCGGTGAAGGGTTCTCGGCCCTTTCCTCGTCGACTGAGGAGCAGGATATTCCAAATGAATACCACGATGCAAAACAAAAGTGAACGTCCTTGCAATAACAGCTTTTTGAAAAGTGTTCCAACAACATCAGAATAGGTTTGTTTAACTTGCATTGATCCGAATCAACGCATTCCCATCAATTGATCACACCACAAAGAACGAAAATATACTGACGTACGTATATGCCATCCGCATTCGCCACTGGGTCCCGTCATCACCCGTTAGGTTAGCTAACTAACGGCAGAGCGGGGACTGGACTAGCGCGGATGAAAAACATATACAACATCTACTAATATATATACCAATATATTATATTCGCTCAAGGCGTGAATAAAATGCAACATCACAGAAAAGTACAGCATCACAGAACAATACAGATATCTGGGATCCCCGGGTTTCACAGAGCCACTACTGAAACCCGACTCTCCCCTGGTCGTGTGGATAGCCTGTGCAATGAAATCCTAGACCCCTACGGGCGCGGCAAGTTACCCGCCAAAACCTGAAGCGAGGCAGCCCCCTTCAGCGCCGTGAATGGACCACCCAGCACTTCACGGAATCCGGTAACTTGGGCACCCCTCCTGGGTCATCCTGTACCCCCTACGAGTGCGGCGAATAGCCCGCCAATTCTAGAGTGAAGCCCCCTCCGTCCCAATGCCATGAGATGCGGGATTGTTGCCCTCCAGAACCCGGCTATCCGTGCACCCCACCGCGGGGTAATCCTAGTACAGAAAGTAAAATATACATACACCAGGTACATCGACCGCAACCAGGTCGTGCCCCAAAAGAATAATACAATCAGGCAGTGACGGCAGTCCACATGTCGGACGCTCGCCCCGCAAAAACAAATGTACATAATACAACCGCACTGTACTAGCATTGCATCCAGGCTATCCCCCACGACCGATCCGCAACATCACAGCAAAAACAGAACATCAACGTGAAAGTCACGTTCGCAAATCCGTCTAACCGGGCTATAGAAGTTAGACCGGATTTACCGATCAAGTGACATTCACGGTCACAGATATAATGTAAATACTGTGAAAGATGTGTTTAAAATATCCGATCGATCAAAAATTAACAAGTGGGCCCCCAATCAATACTGTAGCACTCACAGAAAACCTGGGCCCAATTTTAATATTCCAAAACCCCTTAAACTAGCACAGAAGCCCACTGGAAAATTTTGACAAATTGATCGCACTAGTCTGCGGCGGAACCGCGGCAACAAGGGGGGTTTTGCCGCGGTTCCGCGCTCCACCTAAGTGATCAATTTGTCGAATTTTCCCAGAAATCTTAGAACTCCCTGCACATCATTTTGAGACCACCTGAAAAATTTTTAGAGCAAGGAAAAATTCAACAGAAAACTGATGTGAGGTAAAATTGGGTTTTTGGAATTTTGGTCGATCGGAACTGAAAAACACATCAAACGAAGCTAGACGAAGTTAATGGCGAGGCTCTGATACCACTGTAAGTGCACGGCGGTGCCCCGGCCGTCAACCCGACGGCCAAATGCGGAAACAGTGATAAACTTTAATTTTGCGGACTTAGCAAACCGGCACCACCGCGCACTAAACCCCGGATCGGGCCATTAAACTAGATCTAGCAACCTACAAGAAGGGGAAGAGATATACCGAATGATCCGAGTCCTCCGGTCTTCTCGTCGTCGTCCCGATCTCCTGCGGAAACTCCGGTTGTCGCCACCTCGCCGGAAGGGCTCCACATCGCTTGCATCTTTTACGGGCTCCCACCTCAATACCGAGGCAACTCGGGCACGAAGCTGGCTAGTCGACGTGCCCAAGATTTGCTGCAGGATGTGTAGTGAAGTTGTCTCTTTGGGGTTTAGGATGGTTGCCATGATGGAGGAATTTTGCACAAGGATTTTTCATGAACACTTGATGAAAAATGGAGCTTGCCATGGAATAAAATGAGCTCGGCCAAATCAAGAGAAAAGGCTCTCTGGGAAAAAAGAAATGAAGCCAGCACACTTAAGAATGAAAGTGTGTATGAATTAATCCAAAGGAAATTAAATTCCTTCACAGCACAAACACAAGGGAGGGGCCCACGAAATTTACAAGAAGGAAAAAACCTCACCAAAATGACATGAAGGAATAATTAACCTCTCACACAAATTAAACCACACTCAAAACAAAAAACTCACTCCATTCCTCAACAGTGGCCGGCCATGCCCAATTTCCAAATCACATCAAAACCCATACCCTCTCATGTCTTAATTAATGCATCATGGAGCAAAGATGCTATCATATCAAAACATATGCAATAAACCCCTCGACAAAGTGTTATTTGCACAATTGCAAATAACCCCTTCCATCGGAAAAGTCCGGCCGGGAAAGAACAAAGGAAAAACCGGTCGGAACGGAATGCAAACTGGCAACTCTAGAAAACTGGTCCCGTAATAAATTACAGGGAAACTCCGATACTGTGCATACACACCCGCATCTGTATTCCGTCCGGATACAAATGTAAAGAGACAAAACTACACTATCAAATACCAAGATCCGGCTTAAGCCAAAACGGCTAGTAAAAACCGTCCGATCACGATCCGTGCAATACCGCACGTATCTGATCGAACCCTGCCATATCTCCATACAGCCTCTACAGCGTTTCGCCCGAAAGCTTGAGTAACTGAAAATGTGGTGGACTCTAAAGACTCGTCAATACTATGGCTGTGGATTTAACCACTAGCACGTCAGAGGTATAAGCCAATACGTAACGGGCCACCAGCTATTGACTAAAAGGGACGTCGATGAGCGAACTCATCCTGACACCCTACTGAGCCTGTCAGTGACAATATCCGTACAGTCCGGTCCGTTCGTCTATGAGCATCGCATGTCGGGCCTAGGGGGTTGGTAAAAGTCAGACCCCCCAAAAGCGGTACAAGTCGTGTCGGAGTGTAGCCCAGAACACCCTGAGATACTACTGGAATACCTACCAGTAAATCTCCTGCCTTGGCCAAGGACTTCGTGTAATGGCTCTCCTAGACACAGCGCGACCTCACCCCCAATACCGGGAGAGACGAACCCCTGAAGATCCGCTCACTGCCTCCATGTGGCTCGGGACTGTACCCAACTAAAACCTGTTTGCACGACTCCTTTGAGCCGTGGTAGGGTAGCAATCAAAGTACAGTGGGAACTCACACGAGACAAATGACGATCCTCAGGTCGATGAACTAACCTGTACACATGTCACCTGGGAACTGCTATCTGACGTCAGGTATAAGACCAACTAGCATGTTCCCGGCGAGTCCTGTCCGGTGTACTCATAACCCAATGAGCACCTGTATACATCTTAGGTGAACCAACTGACACCAGTGGCTTGTGAGACCGGCCACCTCCCCTCGTCGGGATCTCGACTGTATACACTACTCTACTCTGGAGAATCGATGCCCTGTCTCGAAACTCCTACGACTAGGGACCTTTTAAGGATGTGCTTATAGACTACCAGCTCCCACGTATATGATCGCCCTCATACTGCCGGTAGCCAAGCAAGAATCCTAGGGGCTCTATCAACGTGCAATAGTGACCTGTCATGTCACCTAAAGCAGTAAACGATGATAAAGGTAAACCAGATAGCATACTATCATCTCGAGTAAGACTGTCTTACCGGGATAGGTCCTCCCTCAATCATTGCAATCACGTGCCTGTGACCCAATAATTGACTCTGAGGGCACTATCTCCAACATCATGGATATTATACTGGTATTGAAAAGAGTTTCAGAAACAAAGAAAAAATAGTTCTTGTATTTACATATAGTATACATACATGTTAGTACATTCATGTGGCATACATACCTGTTAATACATCCATGTGACATGCATACTTGTTAGCACACTGTTGATGCATACATACCGGCTAGTGCCTATTGCCATACCTGTCTAGAGATGCTAGGATACTTGTGTGCATACATGCGATGGCCTTTGTAGATGTTATTTATTACTCGCGAGCTGGCAACTCACCCCCGTTGTTCCACAACTTTTCTGCAGGTCCGTTCCGTCAGCACTGTAGCGGCGGACACTTTTGCCTCTTTTGCTCTCTTTGCCTGGATTCGAGGCTTTTGCTCATAGGTGGGTTGTTATCATTTTGTAACACCTTATTATGATCTTTGTATCTAGAGTACTCCATCTACTATTACTATTTCAGCTATACCAGTTTATTTGGATTACTGTATATTGACCTAGAGACGAGGTTGTGAGACTTATGGATTTATGTTATGTGGGGTCGAGCTCACTTGAGTCGACATGTTATTTTATCTGTGCTTTCATTCTTATTTATGCACACTGTATTTATATTGCGTGGGATTTGTGACCGCCTTGAGGCGAAGAGCTAGCTCCCGCTTGGGGATGCCTTTTTCCTGTGTGTACCCGTTTGGGGCTTGTTTTTACAAAGGAGGTTCTGCCGGAATTTTTGGAAAAAGGGAAAGTTGTTTTAAAAAGGAAACTTGATGTGGTTTAATGGAGTAAAATGCTTTAAATAAATTGGCTTCCTTCACTCTAATTCTTAATTGGGTTTTGTATTCTGGGCTTCAGCTTACTTATTTTACGGACGCCTTGAGACGTGTCGTAACTTAAGTGCCGGTCGCGTTCCGTACCTTGCGGGTCGTGACACTTCTAGAATAAGGTAGTTATCAATCTTTCTCAAGAAACTAAGCTGTTGTAAGGAAGTTTCCCGAACAAGGTTGTTACAATGGAGCGTCTTCAACAAGCCAGGTAGTTACAATGAAGCTTCTAGAATAGTATCGTCACCCGAAGCCCTAACTCGGCCACGGTTCCGCGGCGGATCGTCCTGACTCGGCCGCGGATCCGGGGCCGTTTGGTGAGTTTGTGTCTTCAAACTTCTTCTGTTTTCTTGTGTTGATCTCTGGGTTTATATTTGATATCTGGAATCCTTTTATCTCTTCTGAATCTCCGCCAGAATTTGACTCTTTGATTTCCTGCGTTTTGTCGGCGAATTTGCGATTCCGATATTTGTCCTGAAATAATTTTCTGCACAAAATCTCAATGAAGAATGTCGAGATATACAATATCATAATAAACATACAATTTCCTTCCAAAATGTTGATTATAATGTATAACACGTGGTGTTTGATATTTTCCAGACGAACTTGTAATATGTGTTATATTTATAACAAACATCCTTAGATGATTAGAAAAGTGAGGAAATTGTTATGTTAAAGATTGCAATATTTTCGACTAAACAAATTCCTCCAAACTTGACTTTGATCGTCTCGAGAAAACATCTTTTATTCAAGAGAAGGAGAAAATAAAAAGAAAAAGAAAAACTAACTAGCACACTTTCGTAGGCAACACGATTGCACTGAGCATGTGCAACAAGCGTTTAAATCTCTAGGTGTCCCTAGTAGGAGGAGTGTTGTCTCCTGAGGGTTTTCGGCGGATTGCACCCATAAAATCCTATAATAAAAGGAAGACTGTGAAAGTTACATATAAAGATAAGAACTGTAAAAGAAAGAACTTGAAAATCAGAGTTTCCAACTACATTAGCTTTTCGGTTGTCATGAGCCCTATCTTAATAGTCATGAAAAGATATTAGAAATCACATCATCCCTCAATAAAACATCGCCTTTATTCTTCATTCCTACCTTTCTTCCAAACACCGATCATATACCCTTACGTGTGTGTAAAATACATCTCTACACTCGGAGAAACCAATTCAAGCTATCTTACTCTTGTCCATCTACCTCAGTACTTTTTAGTCGGTGCATATTTTAGATGGAATTGCTCACACATTCTTTATGCGGCCGTTAATACTTCTTGAGGTACTAACCGACCGATTACTCAATGTGCTCACATATTAGGCGTAATTAGCAATTTTCTCGTCTTGCAACACCTAAGGCTTAGCAGTGACTTCCAAACCAGTTGGTCTAACGCACTTGGTGATGAAGCACCCTAACAATATTTTTTTATGCTGCCTTGGTGATTACAAAACCAGTGTTCATTTTTCTTCACCATTTTATACTTTTATGCTTCATTTATATTATTTTCTTCGTACTTTGGCTTTTAGACAAAAGCATTTCAATGTATCCTCTACTATCTCGAGTTTCAAGATGTGTGTAAGTGCGTATAGTAGGGTATCAACATTCAGATGTTTGGCTTCCAGAATAGGAACTATTTTTCAGACTTATTTTTATCCTCAGATTAGTGACTTCCTTCATCTTACTAATCCTTGGGACAACGGCTCATAACTAATTATTACTAGTTTCATTTAAGAAAACATCTAATCTTCTTGGTTTTCTTAAACTTTTCCAATCTTTTAAATGTAATTTTTCACTTTCTAATCTTTTATTATAAAAGAAATTTTTTGAAAATTTTTGTGCTTATGCAAAGTGTAATGCAAAATGATGTATAAATAAGCACAAACCTCCCCCAAACCTGTTTACAGCAGTGTCCTCACTGTTGTCTTTTAAGCCTCAAAACCTGTAGACTTGGAAGGAAAAGTTATTAACGGGGTACAAGAATGAATGAACGTGAAAATCTCCCCCAAACTTATTTTTTATTACTCACCTCCAATCTTATGATGAGACAATATTATCGAGACATGGAGGTGAGGCGGAGGAAATTTAGTTATGATAAATCGGCTCCTGTAAAAACAAGAGCTCCTCCGTGGGGTCAGTGGAAAAATACGGTTTCAATCTATGCCCATTCACTTTCAAAATTGAACCGTTATTACTATTTTCAATCTCAACTGCCCCGTGCAGGTATACATACCACACCACAACTGGTCCTTTCCAATGAGATTTTAGCTTACCCGCATGAAGATGGAGACGAGAATCGTAAAGAAGGACTTGTTGTCCCGGGGTAAAATTTTTTCTCAAAATATTTTTGGCGTGAAATTCCTTAGTCCGGTTCTTTACTATCACCGCATTATCGTAAGCTTCATCGCGGAGTTCACTTAGCTCATTTAATTACAGCTTCCGAAAGTTGCAGGCTTGATTTAAATCGAAGTTAAGTTCTTTAATGACCCGCATTGCTTTATATTCAACCTCGACAAGAAGGTGGCAAGCCTTTCCAAACACTATGCGGTAAGGAGACATACCAATATCGGTCTTATAAGCGGTACGTAATGCCCAAAGAGCATCCGTCAATTTGGTTGACCAATCTTTCCGGTTTTTAGAAACTGTTTTCTCCAAAATTAGTTTGATTTGCCTATTGGAATCGCTGCTTGTCCGCTCGTTTGGGGATGATATGGTATGGAAAGTTTATGGTTGATTGCATATTTTCGCATCAAAGTCTCAAAAGACCGATTACAGAAATGAGTCCCGTTGTCTCTAATGATAGCGCGAGGGTGTCCAAATCGCGAAAAGATATTTTCTTTAAGGAACTTAATGGCAACCTTGTTGTCATTAGTGAGACATGGTATTGCTTCCACCCATTTCGAGACGTAATCAACCGCTAACAAGATGTACAAATTCCCAAAAGAGTTGGGAAAAGGACCTATAAAATCAATACCCCAAACGTCGAAAATTTCAACAACCCAGATCGGTTGAAGTAGCATCTCGTTTCTTCAAGAAATCCGACCCGTGTGTTGACATTGTGGATAAGTTTTGCAATGATCAAATGCATCTTTGAATAATGTAGGCCAGTAAAAACCGTATTGCAAAACCTTCTCCGCCGTCTTACGTGGACCAAAATGACCGCTACATGCCTGATCATGACAGAAAGACATAACACTCTTGAATTCATCATTGGGGAAACATCTGCGAATGATTTAGTTAGGACAATACTTAAAGAAATAAGGTTCATCCGAGTAAAAATTCTTTACTCGGGATAGAAATCGATAATTGTCCTATTTAGACCATTCGGTAGGAATGAGTCCCGTTGCAAGATAATTCACAATATCTACGAACCAAGGATCCCCGAATATTGTCAAGAGTTGTTCGTCCGGGAAAGAGTCATTAATTGGCAAGGTTGGTGAGGAAGAGATGCGTGAAAGATGGTTAGCTACTACGTTTCCACATCCTTTCTTATCTCGAATGGCAAGATCAAATTCTTGTAATAATAGGATCCAACATATTAACCTGCCTTTAGCATCCTTCTTCGATAAAAGTTGTTTTAGGGCGGAGTGATCAGTGTAAACCACAATCCGTGAGCCAATCAAGTAAGGCCTGAATTTTTCTAATGCAAATACAACCGCCAAGAGTTCTTTCTCGATGGTTGTATAATTAATTTGGGCATCATTCAGGGTCTTACTTACATAATAAATCACATGTGGATTCTTATTAATGTGTTGTACTAAGACTGCACCAAAAAAAAAATCTGATGCATCACACATAAGCTCAAACGGGTGGTTCCAATCAGGAGATAATAGAACGAGGGCTGTAGTGAGAGAATTTTTAAGCAATTCAAAGGCAGTCTCACAATCTGAGTCGAAGTGAAATGTTGTATCCTTGGTCAAGAGAAGAGTTAAGGGTCTAGAAATTTTGCTAAAATCCTTAATGAATCTCCTATAAAATTCTGCATGACCAAGGAAAGATCATATATCTTTGACGCATTTGGGATGGGGAAGGTTATGAATGACATCTATTTTAGCTCTGTCGACCTCAATACCTTTCCGTGAAATGACATGTCCAAGCACAATACCCTCATGGACTATGAAATGGCATTTTCCCCCAATTTAAAGTTAAGTTCTTATCTTTACAACGAGTAAGAACCGCGTCAAGATGAGATAGGCAATCATCAAAAGGGTCCCCGAATATCGAGAAATCATCCATGAAAATCTCCAGAAAATTCTCGACCATGTCCGAGAATATCCCCATCATACACCGCTGAAATGTAGTGGGAGCATTGCATAACCCAAAGGGCATGCGTTTATAAGTACCGAAAGGACAAGTAAATGTTGTTTTATCTTGATTCTTTATGGCAATAGGGACCTGGTTATAGCCAGAGTATCCGTCCATGAAACAATAATATTCATGTCCAGCTAATCGTTCCAACATATGGTCAATAAAAGGTAGAGGGAAGTGGTCTTTCCTCGTTGCGGCATTGAGTTTTCTATAATCAATATATACATGCCACAGAATGCTGGGCTCCTAAGAAGCATCATACACAGAAGATGCACGTAGCGGAGATGCGCATGCTTCGTTGGATGTGCGGTAACACTAGAAAAGACAAGGTACGAAATGAGGATATCCGTGCAAAAGTTGGTGTAGCACCCGTGGAGGAGAAGATGCGGGAAAACCGGCTTAGATGGTTTGGTCATGTGCGACGCAGACCTATGGATGCACCGGTTCGACGAATAGATACTCTCGATATGGTTAATGGCAAAAGGGCAAAAGGGAGACCGAAGAAAACATAGATGGAGGTGATACGAAATGATATGGTTGCCAAAGGACTCAATGAAAGTATATTGTTCGATAGAAGTGAGTGGAGACAGAGGATTCATGTGTTGGACCCGGCGTGATTCTCATGTTGGTTCATGTATCCTACCCCTTATGCTTGGGATAAAAGGCTCAGTTGTTGTTGTTGTACATGCCACCCAGTTTGAGTACGTGTCTGGATCAACTTATTAGCCTCATTAGTTATGACCGTGATGCCAGACTTCTTAGGGACTACATGAATAGTACTTACCCGTTGGCTATCAGAGATTGGGTAAATGATACCACTGTCAAGGCATTTGACGATTTCTTTCTTTACCGCCTCCTTCATGACGGGATTTAACTGTCTTTGTGGTTCTCGGGTTGGCTTGTCTTCATCCATCAAATGTATATGATGTTCAACAATCAAGGGACTAATCCCTTTGATGTCAGCCATGGTCCAACCAATGACTTTCCTATTAGATCTCAAGATCATTAAAAGAGCGTTCACTTGCTCTAAGGCTAGAGAAGCGGATATGATCACGGGCAAAGACCCATTCTCACCTAAATATGCATATTTAAGGTGAGAAGGTAACAATTTGAGATCTAATGTCGGCGGAGAGACAATAGAAGGTGAGGTCAGTGAATGACATTCGGATTCTCGAAGAAGTTCATAGCCTGCAAAGGATACAGACTCGGAAAGTGTGACTGACTTTTGTGATGAGTCAGAAGGTTCACACTCAGGGATGGACTTGGTAATGGTGTCCTCACAATAATGTGCAAGATCAAGCAATGATGTGCTAATGTCGTCGAGATCATCAAAGAAAAGTTCATCAACCTTGCAGCTTTCGGGAGATATCTCATGGACAGAACAGACATCAAGAATATGAGTAGAAGGTTCAGATGGCTGACTTCCAATCTTGTAAATGTTAAGCTCAATTGTCATTTTCCCAAAAGATAGGTTCATGGAACCGTTTCGACAATTAATGACAGCATTGGAAGTGTCTAAGAAGAGTCGACCGAGAATCACCGGAATTTGGTTCCGTGGGTTTGCTACAGGTTGTGTATCCAAAACAATAAAGTCCACAGGGAATATAAATTCCCCGACTTTTATCAACGCATCCTCAAGCTCACCCCTAGGTTTGGTGATAGATCGATCTACTATCTAGAGAGTGCCGTGGGAAGGTTTCAACTCTCCAGTACCTAACTGCTTGTAGACAGAGTATGGAAGCAGGTTAACACCAGCGCCAAGGTCGAGTAAAGCACGGTTAATATTTTTACCCCCAATAGAAATAGAGATTGTAGGATAGCCAGGGTCCTTACCTTTCTTTGGTAACTGTGGGGGTAAAAGCTGTGCTAACATTATTCGTCATGAATACTTTTTTGGGCACTTGAGTCTTCCTCTTCCTAGTGCACAAGTCCTTAAGGATTTTCGCATAAGCTGGAACTTGTTGTATACCATCTAGGAGAGGGATATTTATGTTAACATGTTTAAATATTTCCATAATCTTCTCCATTTATGGACTTGGTTTGTTTCCCCTTAATCTATTCGGATAAGGAGCTTTAGCAATAAGAGCCGGGTCCGACATTGGAGAAGGTTGTGTGGGTGGAACAGATCCCAGAATTGGAGTGGGGATCGTCTTTGGTTGACTAGAAGAAGTGGGCTGAGGGTTCGAGCCTTGAGGAAAACAGGGAATAGGCTCGGAAGAAGATGAACTAGGGTCAGAGGTGAAAGTGGAAGCCGGGGTGTCATTGATTGATTCATCATTATCAATCTATTCACCGACTTGATTATTCAATACTCTTCCAGATCTCAACGTTGTAATGGCACTCACATTGTAGTGTTGTGAATGCCCAGGATTCGGCAGGGGTTGAGATGGAATTTTCCCTTTCTCTCTAGCACTCATTTCGACATTTAATCGTGCAATTTGTGCTTCTATCGATTTAATACTCTCACCGTGAGAGGCAGAGTTCTTCTTTATATCATCGATAGAAGACCTTATATCAGCCGACACTTGGATGTAATGTTTCATAAAAAATCCAATGTTCGTTCGAGTGAAGAAGAGTTATCGGTACTGTTAGGCTTCCCTTGCACCTAGTCTAGGGTTTGGTAGCATCACTCATGCCACTTTAAAATTTAGAGAGGTGCAAATAAAGCAAACAAAGAATCATGATAGAATTTCTAGGGTAACATGTTTGTATCACATACAAATAAATAAAAGAGATAAGGATTACAACTTTTGTAGTCCGTTCCTTCGCTTTATAAGCTCTGTGTTGAGGTCCCTTCACTGCGATCATCAAGAACTCCGACTCTCGTGAGGCTCCAAGAGGTGAATGATGAATCTTGCTTGAAGTCTTCATGATCTAAGATGATCTACCTTGAAGAATCTCTAACCTAAGCTTACACTTCACTAAACAACTTATTAGAGAAGTGAACACCCTAATCTAAGCGGCTAGAAATAGATGAGGATGATGAAGTAGGAATTTCTCTCTCTTTTGTTTTCAATTTCTCACTCAATATCATCGCAAATCAAAAAGTAAGTGAAGGTTTTTCAAGAGCTCAAGAAAGAAGAAGAAGATGAAGCTTTTTCTTTTTGTGATGAATAATGAATTATTGTTGTGGTTACTTATTCAACCATGAGTTAATCATGAAGGCTTTTAACTCATGTAGAGAATAAAGTAGAGTTAATGGTTTGGATTGGGTTAACAAATATCAACATAAAATATCAAAGATAAAGACAAAAGGAAAGCTTCATGAAGCTTCATGAAAGCTTCATCCAAAAGCTAACCTAAATCCAAACCCTAACTAGGTTTAATCTCTTAATCATTGTTGCATTTATAAACCTAACTTGTTACAATATTATATATCACATATACAATATATTTTGTAACAAAATAAAATAATACAATTAACATATATCTCATATATATCAATGTATTATCCGGTGAGAAAATGAATCAATAAAGCGAGCTTATATTAGTTAACGTAATGCAATATATCACATATATAATTATACATTAAATTATCGAATCAACTCTTGATCCGACAATCCGGCTATATAGCATATAACCGACTAATATAACATGTACCATTTCATTGAATCAACACTTGATCTGATGACCCGGCTATATCACATATACCTGGCCGATATCTCATATCGCGAGAATAGAATACGGTATCTCATATCGTATTATTCTCGGTCCCGCACATATCACATATGTGCTCCTACTCCATTTTTCCTGAGACAGGAAACCTCTGTGTAGAACTCTAAAGAATCGTCAATACGCCGGCAGTAGGTGATGATTATATCAAACACCCACAAGCTGCAAGTGGTCAGCTAAACGTAACAGCCACCCAGGTATTGAACGATCAGAAGACAACAAGAAAGCCTATACATTCTCCTGTGAATCCAATCAGTAACACTACCGTACAGTCCGGTCTCTTCGTCTTATATGTCGCATATCAAGTCTAGATGTTGTAAACGTCAGACCCCAGTAACCGATAAGTTGTGTCGATATGAGGCTCATAACGGGTCGAGAAACTACTGATAACTCTTACCAGCAGTACTCTGTTAGTTATATGTATGCCCTAGAGGCCATTACAATACATGAGATGTATATTGTAGTGGACACTTAGACATATATAGGGAGGACTTTCTTGCTCGACATGATAGTATGCTATCTGGTTACTCTTTACCTTAACGTGTACACGGATTGTCTCTCTGTTACATGTTGGTCAAGCCCTTAGGATGTGTACTTGACTACCTGGACTATGATGCGGATCATACTGGTGGGGAGATGGTAGTCCATAAGTACATCCTTCAGGGTCCCTAGTCGTGGGTGTATCGAGACGGGGCATCGATATACCATAGTAGACTAGCGTATACCTTCTCGACCCATGTAGATGGGCGATGGATGATCACATATCCATTGGTGTTTGATATCAGAGATGATATACGGGTGCTCAGTAGAGACTGGGTACACTGGACGGACTCGCCGAGAACTCCCAGATGGTATTATACCTTACGTCAGATGGCAGTTCTCTGGTGACACTGGTACAGGTTAGTCTGTAGACCCGAGATCGTCATTAGTCTTGTGTGATTCCCACAGTGCTTTGATTTCCACCTTACCACGTCCAAGAGGGCGTGCAAAACGGTGGTTTTTGGGTACAGTCCCGAGTCACATGGAGGAAATGAGCGATAGTAGGTTTTTCGTCTCTCCCGATATTGGGGGTTGATGTTGCGCTATGCTCGATTGGCCATAACAGGGAAGTCCCTAGCCAGGGCTGGTTTAGAGATTTACTGGTAAGTGTTACCAGTAGTTTCTCGACCCGTTATGAGCCACATATCGACATGACTTATCGGTTATTGGGGTCTGACGTTTACCACCCCTAGACTTGATATGCGACATATCAGACGAGGAGACCGGACTGTACAGTTGTATCGATCGGTTATATGCGATATAACCAGGTTATCGAATCAAGGGTTGATTCGATATGTCGATACATTGGATGTTAGTCGGTTATATGTGATATAACTGGATTATTAAGTCAAGTGTTGATTTAATAATTTAGTGTATAATTGTATATGTGATATACTAATTTACATTAACTAACATTGGTTCACTTAAGCATTTATTTTTCTCTCTTGTGCACAACTTAATATATATGTGATATATATTTATTTGTGTTCATTTTGTATCATGGTTGTTGATACAACTTACATGGGTGTATGAGACATATACCATTATAATTATATTGGTGGGGTTTTAATATACAAAGTAAATACAAAATTAGTGGATAATTGTTCAAGTGCATGAAGCTTCATGAAGCTTGTGAGTGCATTGACCAAAGTCCACTAGTTTTGTTTTACTTAGGATTTTTATAAACCTAACCACTATAATTAGCCATGGATATGTCTCTACATGAGTTAGTATATGATACCCACTCACCCATGGTTAGCACTCTCTCTCTCTCTTGATTAGTTTTTCATTCTCATTTTGAGCTCATCTTCTTCCTCCTTCAAAAGGTTGCTAGGGTTTGATAAAGAGAGAGAAATGTAGTGAGAAAAGAAATTCTAAAGTGTACCCATTTCCTATTTCATCATCCTTTACTAGACTAGCACTTTAGTTTAGGGTGTTTGCTTTACTAATTCTCGAGTTAGTGAAGTAGAAGCTTGAGTTCGTATTCCCTCGACGTAGATCATCTTCGGCCTCGAAGACTTCAAGCAATACCGTTGCTATCTTCTCATGGAGCCGTCCGAGAGTCCGGGAGCATGATGATCGCAGCGAAGTGACTACCACAAGGAGCATATGAAGTGAAGGACCGATCTACAAAGGTTGTATTTCGTATTCACTTAGTGTTAATGTGTTTAATATGCTAGTTTTCGCCTAATAGTCTAGCAAAGATCTTGTTTAGGGTTGTTCGGCACGGCTAAAATTTTAACCGGGCATGGTTGACGCCTTGTAGAACTTTGTTAGAGTGCCTAGTAACCCTACAGTGGTATCAGAGCCTAGCTAGAGCATTAGGCGACGTGTATACGAAGTTAAAACTCCGAACGAACCCCGATATGTCAAAATGAACCCCTCTCTGGACATTTTTTAAAAACTGTGTTTTTTCTTAATTAAAAATGCTTTAAAATACCAGCAGGGAAATATAAGCAACACTGTGGAAAAAGAGACAGTAAGCCGTACAATTGGCCGCAGAACCGTGGCAATACCCTGCTTACGCCGCGGAACCGCGGCAATACCCAGCTTGCGTCGCAGATCTGCGGCCGTACAGAAGTCTTACTGCCTCGTTTTGGCATAGTAACATCCGTAGGCAAAATTGCTAATTTCCGGGTATTTTTAATCTGACTCAAGTGTTGAGTGTTCTGGGGTTTATTTTGTATTTTGTATTCGTTGATTCGATCGGAAAATTTAATTTCGTTATGTTTTCCGGATATTTTGAAACTGTTAAAATGTTCAAACGGATATCAATAACTCACTTTTCCCCTGCCGAAAAATTTCCAAGTGTTGGATTTTTCCGTAGTTTAAGAACGTCTAAATCGTGCAAGTTACGCAATGGACCCTCTAGAAGACAAAAAACCTTAACTCGATTATGTGACCGTCTTGAACTTCCTTTTGAACCTTAGGGTTTGGGGCAGTACGGCGTTGCCACATGTGAGGCGTTGGCTTTACCCTTCTACGGCTGGACCATTGGTACTGTGGCATGTGATGGATGTTTTAAAACTAATTTCAAGTGTTGAGAACTATCAAGGAAAATTTGGGTGTTTGATTACTCGATCGGAAAGTTTAACATTGTCTATTTATCTGGAAGGTGATACAATATTTGGAATCCACAAGCAGTTATGAGATAACTAATTTGAATGTTATAAACATAGCAGTTTAGTCTCAAATGATCGGTTTCCACGGAATTTTGATGCGATCAAAAGTCCGTCGCAATCACGTAGCGTACGCAGATACTCGCCGGGTAAACTTAATAGGCAGCCACGCCCCAAAGCCCCGACCAAGTGACTGTAGGAGAACCCCGTCGCCAAAAGCATCCGTTTAGGTGCTCGCGGCAGCGGTGTTCCGCCTTAGTGCACTTCGTCGACGGCATCCGGGGGTGAGGCCATCTACTAAAGTTTGCGACGAGCATTCGATCATGATGTCGGGAATCTTGTTGAATTGCCCGACTAGATATTGAAAAGTGTTTTCGATATAGAGACTAAAATGCGGGGTTTATAATTGTTAGGCATTCGATGTTTAAGGTGGTTGCGGATTCCAACTGTTGTAGTTTTACACTTTCTTTTCTGCGACCGTAAGTGTAATATGTGATATCGCCGGTTTCGTTGCTATATGACAACGACAATTGGGATGCGCATACTTATTTACGTTGATGACATGTGATGTTATGTGTTGCTGGATATGTTATATTGGATCGTCGTGTTCTGAATAGCCGGGGGGTTTATGTGAGATGAGGGTTTTTATTTTCATTCATGTAAAATTCATTGTATGTAATATTCTTTTATTGGGGCACTTCCGGGATGAGGTTGCTGTCACCATTTGTATATTATTTACTTTTCCGCATTAGGTAGACCCAAGGAGGGGAGCACAAGTAACCGGGTTCTAGAGTCCAGTGGGAGACCAACTCGAGGAGTCGAGTCCGGGTCTCCTAACTCTAGAATTGGTAGGTTTGCTTGCCGCTCTCGTAGGGGTCTAGGGGTGTGGGTTTGGCTATTCATCGCAACCGTGGAATCCGTGTTTTATACAGGCTCGTATTAAAACACCGACGTCCTAGTATATCCAAAGTTTCATATGTTTCTTCTGCTGCGATATCTGTGATGTGATCATTTGATATGATGTGATAGATACTGTATATAGTATATATGATATATTATATAGACGTTACTTATGTTTTGCACCCGCGCTAGCCCTGCCCCGCTCTGTCGTTAGTTACCTAACCTAACGGTGCACGAGGGGACATCGAAACGAATGCGGATGGCATAAGTGTACGTCGTATTTATCTGTGATGTTTAGGTGACTTAAATGATGGGACATCATTAATGTGATTAATGAAAGAAAAGAAACCTAAAAGATGTTGTGGAATCAAATTTTCTTCAAAAAAAAAAACAAGATGACTACAGTTCTTGCTTTACACAGCGGTGTTCCTTGTAGAACATCCTGCACCTTATTCGATAAGGAAAGGGCCGAGATCCCTTCACCGGGAGTGACCCCTTTAGCAATAACTGGCAGATGCTACAACACTCGGTTTGTCTTTTGATTGGTTTTAGAGTTTTTGCTTTGCATAGTGATATATGTGATATATCCTGCACCTCATTCGACGAGGAAAGAGCCGAGTTCCCTTCACCGGGAGTGACCTCTTTAGCGAAACTAGCAAAAGCTTCAAAAACACTCGATTTTAAAATTATTTGATTCTACAACGATATCAAGTTCATTATGCAATAGGTTTTCAGAAAAACTTGTCGTAGCCCTCCGTCATTTCAGATAAGTAGTAGTTAGTATTCGTGCTGCGTTTGTTGGTCTTTGTCAAGGCGCAGTGTGCGGTAGCTGACTAGTGCTTATCTGCTTATGCATATGATGCAGATTGGGTTAAGGTAGTCGTACGACCTTGTTGGCCTTTGTCAAGGGTCGTGCGGGTGGGTTTAATTCAATCAAGAAATGACGGGTTAAACTTGACTAGCATCCTATGGTTTGTTGGCCTTTGTCAAGGTCATAGGAGGTTAGGGGCAAAATTATCGGGAATTTCAAGTGTTGATATTTGCAATGAGATTGCATACCTTCTATGAGATAGTTGGATCCCAATACCCGCTGCGAGTAAGAGTTACTCCTGGGAGAGTTTTACACATTACAATTAGCCGATCAAGTAGGTATCTAGAAAGGTGTCAACGGGGTTACGCCTCTGGGAAAACGAGTTTTACTTTAATTAGGTCCGTGCGAAAGCACGGGAAACCTCCCTCAAAGTACCGACACTGGCCTGGCTGAAAGATTGGCGAAATTGTAGGGTGTAATTAATCCCAGCTAGTCTTTCCTTTTAGGGTTTGAAGGAAGATTTGATAAAAAACAGTGGGAGCCATCCTGATTAGATAAAATAATAACCAATCTGATCTTGCAAGAGCGCACGCAGAGTGTTTTCTTCTCTCTCTCTCCAGTTAGCGACCATGTCATGCCATAATCAAGATAATAATACAGATGAATTGACCGAACCCGCATGATATACTGCGCTGGGAAACGTTGGTCCCGCTCCAACTTATAAATGTTATAAGACAGAGCAGGAAATAGGGGATTACCAGAATTCCCGTGCCGCCCAAACGAAGAAAGTGCATGATGATGCATCTTCTTCGGGTGTGTTCATTACAGAGAACTGTTTCTCAGTATCCTTTACGTCCTGGGTATGAGATACCGGATCAGGATCCCACATATATAATTTGTTACATGGGCTACAGATAGGTAGAGAACAGAGAACGGGTGATAAGTTTCATGAGATAGAAACGGTGCATGTGTTGCAGCCAAGTCTGTTGGTAGTTATCACCCTGTATTACCAGAATACATTGATTCTGAACGAATGTCGTTAGATACCGAACCTGATATACAATATCATATCAGTCTCTTTATTAGTAAAGAAGGATATAATTTTGTATTGTTGGATAATGTTTTTAACATTTCCTATATCAAAAGTTGATCGGTTCAGGCACGTTATCTAAAAGCATTGACGTTCTAAATCAAACTACAGTTCTTAGTATACAGAAGACACACAAGAGGAAGAGTTCAGAACTGAACGAATTCTTTTTGTGGCATTGTAGACTAGGTCATAACAATGCGACCCGACTAGCTGAAGTTACATATAGATGCATATTTAAATTAGTTTGAATTTACATCTTGTGAAACTTGCCGGTCATGTCACAGAGATAAGATGACCATAGCTCTGTTTATAGGAAACAGAGAAAGAGTTAGTGCACTCTTGGGATGATACATGTTGATGTATGAAGGTCCCCTGTCTACACATGCCAAGACCGGTTCTTTGTACTTCATTACATTCTCTGATGATCTCTCAAGATTCAGACATATGTTCCTGTTGAAACACAAGTCCGAAGCTTTTGAGATATTCACAGAATATAAGTTAGAAAGTAGAGAACCAAAACGGGTATAAGTATTATGTCCTTTGATGTGATCAAGGAGGAGAATACTTGAGCACGAAATTTCTGGATTATTCTAAAGGAGAATGAGATTCTCTCTCAGCATTACTTCTCTATATACACCATAGCACGTCGGTGTATCGGGGTGGAGCAATTGCACCTTATGAGATATGGTGCGCTCTATAATGAGTATTACTGAGTTGCCTGTTTCCTTTTGGGGGTTATGCACTTGTGAAGTTGCATACCTATTGAATGGCGTTCCAACCAAATCAGTTGCCTACCACTTCATATGAGATATGGAAAGGGAAGAGCCCATATCTTAAGTTTGTTAAGATTTGGGGTTGTCCAGCCTATGTCTAAAACCATAATCCGGACAAGCTCGAGGCAAAGTCAGTTCTGTAGAAGTTTGTTGGATATCCCAAGCATTCGCAAGGGAATATCTTCTACCAAACCGAGGAACAAAAGATGTTTTGTTTCTCAGCATGCCACCTTTGTGAAAGGGAATTTCTTGTGAAGAAATAGTGGACATGAGGTAGAACTGGAAAGAGTTCTAGCTATACAAACTGCAGCTGATGATTTGGTAGAACCAAAGGATTCAATAGTTTCCAACGAACCTCAGCCTTTCTGCCGATCTAGTAGGGTTCCTCACCCACCTGAGAGATACTTCGATTTCTCTATGACAGTGGTAGCGAGGATTGCATCATGTGATGATGAACCAACTATTTTCGAGCTGGCCATCAGGAGTGGGACTCTGTAAGAATAGCTGGATGCTTAGCGATCTGAGACGGAATCCTTATACACCAACTAAGTATGGACTTTGGTTGCTTTATCTGGAGGGTTAAATCCCCATCAGGAGCAAGTATATCTTGAGAAGATTACTTGGTGTACATGGAAAAGTTGAGACTTTCAAAGCTAGACATGTTAAAGGTTTGCATCATTGACCAGGTATGGATTATGATGAAACCTTTTCTAAGTACCTATGCTTAAGTCCATCCAGACCCTACTTGCCACGGCTACATACCATGACTACGATATCTTGCGGCTGAGTGTCATGACTGCTTTTCTAAATGATGTTTTAGAAGAGAGAGTCTAAAAGTACACAGTCAAAGGGCTTCGTAGAAAGTGGGAGCAGTGGAAACGTGTGCAAGATGTTTTATGTGATAAAGCAGGTATCGCGGAGTTGGAACGTCTGTTTTGATGTGGTAGTCAAAGAGTTTGACATCATCAAAATTGTAGATGAACCTTGTATATACAAAAAGGTAGTAGAGAGTATGGTGATGATCCTTGTAGAGTACATGGATGACATACTCTTGATGGGGAAGGAGTTTCCTATGCTACGCTCGGTCAATCTCCGCTTATCACAAGGATTCTATATATAGGATCAAAGCGATACCTACTAAATCCTGGGTTTTGGATCTATGAGATAGATCTAATTGGATGTTAGGATACTTACTAGTTGTAGTGAGATGGTATCAATTGATCCTGGGGAGAATCACTGGAAAGGTTCCAGGGTGATAAGGACGACTGAAAGTCAATCACAGGCATTGTCTTTACCCTCAGTAAAGGGACGGTATGTTGGAAGAGTTCCAAGCTAAATACCATAACTTACTAGACGATTAAAAGCAAGACACATCGTTACCAAAGATGCTACCAAAGAGGCAGTCTGGGTGTATATTAGTTCATGAGATGAACTTCTTTCCTACCATTGTGTGACAATGGAGTTGTGCCTTATGCCTAGGAACGCCCGTCCCATCAGAGATCCAGACATATTCTAAGGCAGTGTCACCTGATCATGGAGATGGTTGATCTCCAGGGGATCGAGGTTAGGAGAGTAGACTCAGAGGACAACACAGCGGATCCACTCACAAAGGCCCTTCCCAGAGAGAGACTATTATGGGATGGTTGAGTATGAGATACTATAACCACTGTTATCAGATGGCCCTAGTGCAAGTGGGAGATTGTTAGTTATATGTATACCCTAGAGGCCATTACTATACATGAGATGTATATTGTAGTGGATGCTTGGACATATATAGGGAGGACTTTCTTGCTCGACATGATAGTATGCTAATTGGTTACTCTTTACCTTAACGTGTACACTGATTGTCTCTCTGTTACATGATGGTAAAGCCATTAGGATGTGTACTTGACTACCTGGACTATGATGCAGATCATACTAGTGGGGACATGGTAGTCCATAAGTACATCCTTCAAGGTCCCTAGTCGTGGGTGTATCGAGACGGGGCATCGATATACCAGAGTAGACTAGCGTATACCTTCTCGACCCATGTAGATGGGCGATGGATGATCCCATATCCATTGGTGTTTGACATCAGAGATGATATACGGGTGCTCAGTAGAGACTGGGTACACTGGACGGACTCGCCGAGAACTCCCAGATGGTATTATACATTAGGTCAGATGGCAGTTCTCTGGTGATACTGGTACATGTTAGTCTGTAGACCCGAGATCGTCATAGAGTCTTGTGTGATTCCCACCGTGCTTTGATTTCCACCTTACCACGTCCAATAGGGCGTGCAAAACGGTGGTTTTTGGGTACAGTCCTGAGTCACATGGAGGCAATGAGCGATAGGAGGGGTTTCGTCTCTCCCGGTATTGGGGGTTGATGTTGCGCTATGCTCGATTGAACATAACAGGGAATTCCCTGGCCAGGGCTGGTTTAGAGATTTTCTGGTAAGTGTTACCAGTAGTTTCTCGACCCGTTATGAGCCTCATATCGGCATGACTTATCGGTTATTGGGGTCGGACGTTTACCACCCCTTGACTTGATATGCGACATATCAGACGAGGAGACCGGACTGTACGGTAGTGTCACCGTCAGGCTTTTTGCAGGAGTTAGAGCGGGCTTGCTTGCTGATCTTCTGATCGCTCAATACCCGGGTAGCCGTTACGTCCAGCTAGTACCGCTGACGGCTTGTGGGTGCTTGATATGATCATCACCTACTGTCGGCGTATTGACGAGTCTTTAGAGTCCTACTTAGAGGTTTTACTGGCTCAGGAAAAACGAAATAAGAGCGCATATGTGATATGTGCGGGACTGAGAATAATACGAGTATGTGATACCGTATTCTATTCTCGCGATGTTTGTATCAATCGGTTATATGCGATATAACCAGGTTATCGAATCAAGGGTTGATTCGATATGTCGATACATTGGATGTTAGTCGGTTATATGTGATATAACCGGATTATTAAGTCAAGTGTTGATTTAATAATTTAGTGTATAATTGTATATGTGATATACTAATTTACATTAACTAACATTGGTTCACTTAAGCATTTATTTTTCTCACTTGTGCACAACTTAATATATATGTGATATATATTTATTTGTGTTCATTTTGTATCATGGTTGTTGATACAACTTACATGGGTGTATGAGACATATACCATTATAATTATATTGGTGGGGTTTTAATATACAAAGTAAATTCAAAATTAGTGGATAATTGTTCAAGTCAGATGGATAATTAGAGACAATATACCATTATAATACTAATTATAGTATATAATTAGAGACAATATACCATTATAATACTAATCATATACTATAATTAGCCATGGTTATGTCTCTACATGAGTTAGTATATGATACCCACTCACCCATGGTTAGCACTCTCTCTCTCTTGATTAGTTTTTCATTCTCATTTTGAGCTCATCTTCTTCCTCATTCAAAATCTTGCTAGGGTTTGATAAAGAGAGAGAAATATAGTGAGAAAAGAAATTCTAAAGTGTACCCATTTCCTATTTCATCATCCTCTACTAGACTAGCACTTTAGTTTAGGGTGTTTGCTTCACTAATTCTCTAGTTAGTGAAGTAGAAGCTTGAGTTCGTATTCCCTCGATGTAGATCATATTCGGCCTCGAAGACTTCAAACAATACCGTTGCTATCTTCTCATGGAGCCGTCCGAGAGTCCGGGAGCACGATGATCGCAGCGAAGGGACTACTACAAGGAGCAAATGAAGTGAAGGACCGATCTACAAAGGTTTTTTTTCATATTCACGTAGTGTTAATGTGTTTAACATGCTATTTTTCGCCTAATAGTCTAGCAAAGATCTTGTTTAGGGTTGTTCGGCACGGCTAAAATTTTAACCGGGCATGGTTGACGCTTTGTAGAACCTTGTTAGAGTGCCTAGTAACCCTACACACTCCATATCAGCCCTGGCCAGGGACTTCTAGTTATAGCTAATCGAACACAGCATAACATCAACTCCCTATACCGGGAGAGACGAAACCCCTCCTATCGCTCATCGCCTCCATGTAATTTGGGACTGTACCCAAAAGCCACCGTTTTGCACGCCCTCTTGGACGTGGTAAGGTGGAAATCAAAGCATAGTGGGAATCACACAAGACTCTATGGCGATCTCGCGTCTACAGACTAACCATCACTAGTGTCACAGGAGAACTGCTATCTGACGATAGGTATAATACCATTTGGGAGTTGTCGGCAAGTCCGTTCAGTGTACCCAGTCTCCACTGAGCACCCGTACACCATCTTGATGCCAAACACCAATGGATATGGGAACATCCATCATCCATCATATGGGTCAAGATGCGTATACGCTAGTCTACTCTGGTGTATTGATGCCCTATCTCGATACACCCTCGACTAGGAACAGTTATAGGATATACTCGTTGACTACCCTGGCCCCACTAGTATGATCTGCATCATTGTCCTAGTAGTCGAGTACATATCCTAAGGGCTTTATCAACATGTGAGAGCAAGACAGTAAACCAATACAAGTCAACATGTTAAGATAAAGTGAAACCAAATAGCATACTATCATGTCGAGCAAGAAAGTCCTCACTATATATATCCTAGCATCCACTATAATATACATCATATGTACAACAATGGCCTCTAGGGCATATATACAACTAATAATCTCCCACTTGCACTAAGGCCAGCTATTGTAGTATCTCATACCCAACATCCCGAAGAGTCTCTCAAATTGTATCTGGGGAATGGCCTTCGTGAGTGGATCCGCAGTGTTGTCCTTCGTGTCAACTCTCCTGACCTCGATCTCGCGGCGATCAACTATCTCCCGGATCAGGTGATACCGCCTCAGAATATGTCTGAACTTCTGATGGGACCTGGGTTCCTTGGCCAAATCCACAACTCCATTGTTATCACAATACAAAGGTATTGGATGATCAATGGAAGGAACCACACCAAGTTCAGTGATGAACTTCTTCATCCAGACAGCCTCTTTTGCAGTATCGTTGGCAGCGATGTATTCAGCCTCCATAGTCGAGTCTGCCACGGTTTCTTGCTTGGAACTCTTCTAACAAACCACCCCTCCATTTAGGGTAAAGACAAATCCTGAGTGCGACTTAGAGTCTTCCTTATCACATTGGAAGCTCGAATCGGTAAAGGACTCCACCTGGAGTTCTCCGTTACCATACACCAATAACATCTCCTTAGTTCTTATCAAGTACTTGAGAATGCTCTTCACAGCTGTCCAGTGACTCTCCCTGGATCTGCTTGATACCTACTCACGACACTTAGTGAGTATGCTATATCGGGTCTGGTACATAGCATCGCGTACATGATAGAGCCTACTGCCGAAGCATAGGGTATCCCTTGCATGCGAGCTCTCTCCAAATCAGTCTTGGGAGACATCTCTATGGAGAGAGTGAGTCCAGAGATCGTGGGTTGGTTCTCACGCTTGGATTCTTCCATACTAAACCTCTTTAGTATGGTGTCAATGTACCTGGATTGGGACAATCCCAGTATCCGTTTAGATCTATCTCTATAGATCATAATTCACAAAATGCAGGAGGCATCACCTAGATCTTTCATTGAGAATCTATGTGATAAGAAGAGCTTGACCGAATACAGCATAGGAACATCATTTCCTATCAAGAGTATGTCATCCACGTACAATACGAGGAAGACGACCTTACTCTCTACAACCTTCTTGTATATACAAGGTTCATCTACGTTTTTGATGAAGTCAAACTCTTTGACTACAACATCAAAACAGATGTTCCAACTCCGCGATGCCTGCTTTAACCCATAGATGGATTTAAGCAGCTTGCACATATTTCCGCTGCTCGCACTATCCACGAAGCCCTCTGGCAGAGTCATGTACACGCACTCCTCTAAATCACCATTTAGAAAGGCGGTCTTAACATCCATTTACCAGATTTCGTAGTCATGGTATGCAGCAATGGAAAGTAAGATCCGGATGGACTTAAGCATAGACACTGGAGAAAAGGTTTCATCATAATCCACACCTGGTCGTTGACGAAAACCCTTTACAATAAGTCTAGCTTTGAAAGCCTCCACTTTTCCATCTACACCAAGTTTCTTCTTAAAGATCCATGTCATGACCCGAAATATTAGCTCGTGACCAGCACTTAAATCACGCAACGTTTAAAGGCGTAACGTAATTCAAGTAAGCTGAAAACCCATAAATCTAAACCCTTTTAAGAAAATAAAGGAGGTGAAGTTTTGAAATCAAGGTATAATGAAATCAAGTTTTCTTAATGCATAGAAAAAGAACATGAAAATGCAAGTGAAATTTACTAGTTTGAAAACATATTTCGTATTTTAAAATTTTGGGCAGCACCTCCTTTGTATATTTTGATTCAAAACCACATAAATAAGATAATGATAAAGGCATCCCCAAACGGGAGCTAGCTCTTCGCCAAACGATGGATCACAACCACGCAAGACAATATATGTAAGTATACGACGCCCAATGGCGAAGTTCACCACAAAAAGATAAAGAAATAAGCAAGTCATCAAAACCACAAGTAGCGGAAAACCCCTCGCTCTAAGTCTCGCAACCAAAATCTCACTAAGTCTCATTACTTATACAATTTGCTAATTTTGATTGATGGAATTGACTAGATACAATATGAAATATAAATACAAGAGTGGGTATGATACAAATGCCCTATCTACCAATGCAAAACACCCAAATGCAACTGTGTGCCAACGAAGCCGCTACTGATCCATGTGGTCTACATGCAAGAAGTGTGGCACAACGGGGGTGAGTTGCCAACTCGTGAATAGAAATATATCAACAATTAGAAATCAAATAAACAACGACCCCTAGGTCAATTATATCATGAAGGTAATACTATGATATCTAGGGTGACCGGGTCGTATATGTGCCAACACTAATACCAATGTCAATCATCATGTGGATATCATCCAACAATATAATCAATGTATGTATATGGATCTCGTCCAACCATAATCAAGGTATGTATGCATGTGGATCTCGTCCAACCATATAATCAAGGTATGCATGCGTGTGGATCTCGTCCAACCATATAATCAATATCTGTATGCACGTAAATATCATAAAAGAGTGTGCATGAAAGTATGAGAATATAAATCAACGGTGTCCCTCGCGACACATCAAATGTAACGTTTTGAAAATCGTTTCGGTGAAATTTCGGAAAAACGGTAAAATAAGGGGGTTTTCTGTAAAAAGTCAAAATACAAATAACTTATTATAAAAATTAAATATACATATTCTAGCTATGTAATTGCTAATATCTGGTGTTTATTTAGCCACTGGTGAAATTTCAAATTTTCTGAAAAAAAAATTATTATTTTATTATTATTTTAAGCCGTCACTAATACATTTAATTAGGGAAAATTACAAATTGGAATGAGTTGAAACAAATTTTGTGCATCATAAAACATTAAATAAAATTTTATCATGTGGTTTTTGAAACGAAATCGTTTGCCAAAACGGTTTAGAAAATATCGAAGAAAAAGGCTTTTTTCGGTGAAATTAGTGTAAATGGTTGTTTGGGGTATAACATTTATCTTTTTCCCCCACACCCCACACCCATACCCCGGGGCAAGAGGATCGTGTTGCTGACGTTGAGCCTGGCAGGGGAGCACTACCGACCGATGATATTACCCAACGCGTCGGATATCCGGAGGATACCGTCGTGGTCTTGAGATGGATGGTAGGGGCCGGTCTGGGCTGACGGCGCCCAAGATATTGAGATTGAGACATTGAGATTTCGAGATATTGAGGTACTGAGATTTGATGATACAGGCCAGTCCGGATAGCCGGAGCCTGAGATTTTGAGACATTGAGATTTATGTTTTGTGTCGATGCTAGACACTGTTGATGCTGATTTCATTATGATACCTCATTGTAAAAATACAAAGGAAATCTCACCACTGATTTATGAAAGAAGTTTTCGTCAGTACATGCATTCTGTTTTCATGCATTCATACCTTATTCATATGATATATTGCTACCTCAGGCACTGACACGGGCACATGAGATTACACTCGGGTTAGATATTACCCTAGCCATTGTAATAGGCTGCATGTTATACATATATTTGAGGTTATATTATGATCATTGACCTAGGATTGCGTTATTTATGCGATTTATATTCGTAGATGTTTTTCTATTCACGAGTTGGAAACTCACCCCCGTTGTGCCCCAATTTCTTGCAGGTTTGCCGTACAGGTTTCATTACGGCTTGCGGGCATAGTTTCCTTCGGGTGATTTGCTAGTAGGTGGGTTTACTTGTATCGTACCCCCCATTATATAACTTGTATATTATTACTCTGTTGTATCTAGAAGTTCCATCAACCAAACATTTTTTTACTTTGAGATAGAGACCAGTGATGTTATTCCTTCGACCTTAGAGTCGCGCGTTATTTTTTCTGTGGTTTTCTTGTGGTTTGAGTTTCCTTTTGAGTTTTGATCCTCGCCGTTGGCGTTGTATATTATATTGCTTGTGTGGTTGTGACCGTCGATTGACGAAGAGCTAGCTCCCGCTTGGGGATGCCTTTTTTTTGATTTCGTATACTATTCATGTTGTATCCCGTTTGGGGGCCAGTATTTACAAAGGAGGCTCTGCCGAAATTTTCAGGAAATTTTTGATGTTTTTAAAAACCCGCATAATTCGGCTTATGCTATTGAAACTTCTTGTTTTAAATTGGTTTTCCTTCACTCTACTACTTTTCTTGGTTTGGATTTCTGGGTTTTCGGTTTACTTAGATTACGTACGCCTCGAGACGTTCGTAGTTTAAGTGTCGGTCTTGTTCCGTACTTTCGGGATGTGACAAAGTTGGTATCAGAGCGTTAGGTTTTACCTTCGGAGCGTAGGATGACCCTTGGTTGATGGAATAGGTGACTAAAGTAGAGTGACGTACCGTAGGTATGTTCCGAGGCATATTTACGATACGCTACTCCACTTAAGGAGCCTTAGGATGTACATTTCTTTGCTCAGTATTATATTCATTCCGATCTAGCCTCATCAGTACCAGTTATGGTTTTACTGCCACGATTACGGGCAGGGAGAGCTACGGCTAAAGTTGCGGTCAGCATGAGCTCGTCAAGGACGAGGATTGACCAGGGCATGATTCCGGCGACACACGATTGCAGAGATATGTCTTTTCATTGTGTCTTCGCGCCACGAGCGTTGGGTGGATTGCTGTATGAGATTACTCGGACGTGCCGATTTGCACTAGAGGATTGGGCCACTGATAGAGGCCAGCCAGATTTTGATGACCATTGAAGTATTGCTTACTCCTGATGATTGAGGCACCGTTCAGCGTGCAGACGAGCGAGCCAGTTATTGCTGCGAACGACGAGATATTGCCCAGATGCTGGAGTTAGTGCAGAATGAGTTGTACTAAGACATGATAGAAGGTCGCTAGTCATCGAGGATGAATGACTAGGACATATGGATCGTTCGCCTACCCCGATGCGAGGTCATCAGATAGATTGATTCCAGCTAGAGACGACTTCACGCGGAGACGTTGGGAGTCGACAGAGACGATCGAATGTCAGAAACCTATTATTCCAAGTTTAAAGTTGTCGAAAAGACATGCAGGCAATTCTATGGTCCATCTAGAAGAATGAAACCCTAAGTCGACTTAATGACCGTGTGAAAGCCTTTGAACCTTCGGGTTTGCGGCAGTTCTACGGCGCCATTAGTGAGGCTTGGGTTTGCCCTTCTACGGCTGGACCACCGATGCTGTGGTATGTACTCGATACTATTAAACTGTGCCCAAGATGTTGAGCTCTTGGGGGATTATGAGGTTTTGACGACTCGATCGGATGGCTCGACTTAATTCGGATGCTAGGTGGTGAGATGCATTTCTTGGGAGACTCCCGATACGAGGATAGCCGTTGGAGCTCAGTCCATGCAGCCACGACGAGACGAGACCGAAGCGGTCGATATTAGAGAAAAGTGGAGTAAGAGGTTCGTACGAGATCTTGATGAGACGATGTTCCACTCAGCCGACATCAGAGATGCGGTACGCATGCCGAGGCATTGTACTTGGATATACCTTCCAGAAGGAGTCGCGATGAGTATGTAGCCGTTCAGGAATGATAATAGATCTAGTAAGGGACGATGACTTCCGGACAGTTCGGCAGAGACGAGATTTGGGAGAGATCTCGACAGGACCTTTCTGGAATGAATTACAAGAAGACTTGGACCCAGGAGTGGTCATGTTACGCACACCGGCAGGCCAGAGTTCAGGTTCGTCGATGAGACATGCTATGAGTGACCACGACTGTCGGCCAGAGATTCTTAGAGGATGCGCTTGAGTGGTACTATTCCGCCATTATTGATTTCGATGTTTTGGGTGATTTATTCCCATGATTTGATTTTCATGATTGAGGATTTACGATCTTTGCACAGTGTTGCACTTGATATTATTTTCGTGCTTTGGTTTCACATGTTTGTGATTTTACGGTTTTAGACATTTGAGTTGATTTTGTGCGTATATACGCACACGATTTGGTTTTTGCACTCGGTATGATTCACATATGCTTGCAGTGCAGTGATACGCATTTTGTGCACTTAGATGCACTGGACATCGATTTCGATTGTGATACTCGATATTTGTTTCGTGCACCTTGTGCACCTGATTTGATTTTGCGCATGTTCGGCGCTTGATATTGGATTTCATGATTTCGTTCATGATGGATGCACCTGCCTTGGATTTTCGCGCATGTTGAGCGCATGTTTTGAGATGTGATTTTTGTGCACTCCAGATGCACTAAATCGAGATTTTTCGTGCATGTCAGATGCACCTGATTTTGCTGTCAGGCACACATGTTGCCTACGACAGATGTTTCGTGCACACCCGATACACTTAGATGTTGTTTCTGTGCATATGTATGGCACATATATGGATTTTGATTTCCGTGCGCACCTGACGCACGTAGTATTCATACGCGTATTTTGCGATTGATTTTTTCTTATAGAGCAGTACGTTTTTATGATATTGCTATGTGTTTTCGTACTGAGCAGGACTAGTCAGAGGACAGTACCTGAATATATTTTGCATGCATTGATAGTTATTGAAGGGATTTCCAAAAAGCGAGCTATAGCCTCAGTATTTACCTACGTGTCTGATATGACACGAAATGTTTAAAACATGGAGACCCTTCTAAATTGTTTCCAAAACGGCGAAACGTACATTTCAAACAAAGGTATATATGTATATAGTTATTTTCTTATGATAGACGTCCGCCACAGTGCAGTGTTATACGCGTTGCACAGCGACTTAAAGAGATTTGACATGCATTTCCTTCAGATACTTACATATATAGATTCGATATTAACATGTATAGTTTCGAGTTATATCATATTGGTTTTGCTTTGGATTTGGTATTGATGTCTTCCCCATGACTCCGATGATTGCGGGATGCTTGACGGAGTTTTGATTGAGTTATATGCTCATTTTTCATGCGCATGCGCTGCGCTACGATTTGTTTTATGTATTTACGATTTCGGAGCCCCGACCACTTGATGGTTTTGCTTAGATGTTTTAGTATTTGGGGGGGGTTTTAATTTAAATTCGGGGACCGAATTTCTTTAAGGGGGGAAGATTGTAACGTTTTGAAAATCGTTTCGGTGAAATTTCGGAAAAACGGTAAAATAAAGGGGTTTTCTGTAAAAAGTCAAAATACAAATATCTTATTATAAAAATTAAATATACATATTCTAGCTATGTAATTGCTAGTATCTGGTGTTTATTGAGTCACTGGTGAAATTTCAAATTTTCTGGGAAAAAAAATTATTATTTTATTATTATTTTAAGCCGTCACTAATACATTTAATTAGGGAAAATTACAAATTGGAATGAGTTGAAACAAATTTTGTGCATCATAAAACATTAAATAAAATTTTATCATGTGGGTTTTGAAACGAAATCGTTTGCCAAAACGGTTTAGAAAATATCGAAGAAAAAGGCTTTTTTCGGTGAAATTAGTGTAAATGGTTGTTTGGGGTATGACATTTATCTTTTTCCCCCACACCCACACCCACACTCACTCACCCCCATCCCCATGTGGCTGAATTCAGCAGCACATCCCCCCATTTCCCCACTCCATTCCACACAAATTAGAAAAGAAATGATTAAGGAAAACATTAAACTATTAAGGTATGGTTTTCTTTTGTTGACTTTGGTGGGATTTCAACACATATACCTCTCTCTCTCTCTCCTCCCTCAAAGATCAGCCGAGCCTCCCAAGAAAATTCAGCAGCCCCCCTTCCCCTTGCTTTTCCTCTTCTTCTCACTACAAAAATTCCACAAAATGCCTCAAAATCCATACAAATTCAAAGCTAAATCCAAATCCAAGACCTACCCATTTTTCCTTAGCATATTTACTATGGTTCTTGGTGATTAGAAGCTAATTTAGAGGGCTAAGTGTGCTTGTGGGATCTTTAAATTTTTTTGGTATAAATTCTAACCTTTTTGCTTAATGTGTTGTTAATTGCTTAGGTTAGCTTAATTAATTGTTTAATTAGGTTTTTAATTAGTTCTAGGTGCATGATTTAAAATTCAAGAGAGGGGTTTGATTTCAAATTGGTATTTGGTGTTGTGAGATTTAGTTTATGTGATATAATTGACATATTAATGTTATGCTAAATCCAATTTAAGTAGCTAGTTTGCATATTTGTTGATTTAAAAGTGATAATTATATAAATGGTAAACTAGGTTTTGAAAATAATTATATTCTTGTGAGATAAAATTCAAATTTAGGTTTCATGTTTTTATAAAGATTATATTGAGTGGTTTAATGCTTTTAGTTCATGAAAATCCAAGCTAGATTGTAGTTTGTGCATTTTTGCTATAAAATTGTTAAAATTTAGGTATTTTGTGAACTAGAATTTTAAGGTTTATGGAAATTAATGAGATTAAATTATGAGAATTGTTTTTATGACTTAATTAAGATATTTAGTGAATATTGTGGCCGCTAGATTCGTTTATACACCGAGTTTTGTACTAAAACGGTTAATTTTGCTTGCTAGATTTTCGGAAAAATAGCTTTTAAAGCGAGTTTGAGGTTTTTGTGAATTTTAAGCTATTTTATATTATAATTAGTGATTGTAATTGTACAAATGAGTGTGTTTGGGTTGTTCTCGATGGTTTGGCGTTTGTATGCCGACTTCGAGGGTTTTTGGGTTGATTTGTGAAAGCAACCATAGGTTTTGACCTATGTGGGATTCACGTGTCGTTTTGGGTCATGAGTCGGATTTTAATACGACACGGTACGTTATGATATGTAGGTAACCCATGTGGACTTCGAGACGACAAGAAAGCGCGTGGTGACGTCGGCACCGGCTAGCGAGGACCAGGTGAGTAGATTTATATCTACGGGGAGAAGTCGGGTGGATGGCGTATAGCACCCCCGCAGTCCGTGGTGGTGTATACGGATGTGTATACACACCAACAATCATTATATGTTATTTGGGATTTATAACGATGTTTAGGATGGATATTGGTGTGTTGGATTATTTTAGTGTTGCGAACCCTAGGGTAGTGTTGCACTACACATACACACATACATACTTGCATACATTCCTATTTATATGTGCTCATGGGATTCTTTATACTTATGTGTTCATATGGGTATGGGACTATGTGTTCACATACGGATTTGAGGATGATACTTGGGATTGAGCTGAGTCGATGAGATTTGTTTTGTGGTTGTGATATCGGTGATATGGCAGGATTCGTACTTGAGGTACGTCCTGGTGTTATAGCGGATCTTGGGACGACAATACGGGTGAATAGTGTTATTAATCAAATGGTCGACATGTGATCGTGATATGAGATATGATATGCTAGGATATTGATCCTAGGCCGTATTGGGCGATGTATACCCCTTGATGATGATATGTGCTGATGATATCAGTTTGTACGAGACTGTCGATCAGTAGGCAGATCATGACTATATTGAGGATATTAGTATTGTATTAGACATAGGTCAGTACCCTAGACTATTATCTTTGATAAAGAGGATACCGGATGAATAGTGTGATGAATATGATATTGACCCGTACCCAGATTTGGGGATGCCGTACGACGGATTTACGTACGAGCTATATCTTGATGATTGATCCGCACTCTTGACTTGGGATGTCTGATTATAGATATGGTATCGGATATGATATTATTGAGGCGTGATCACCGACTAATATATATACAGGTATGTATATGGATCGACTCAGATGTTAGGCGGTTTCCTTACCTGTAGTCCAGCTTGTTAGCTTAGCCCTTTAGTTTAGTTTAATTGTTAGTTTAGAGTCGATTCTTACCTATTTCAAAAACTAACGAATCGTGGGTATTTTAAAAGACAGCCCAAGGGATCCTACGGATATTTCAAAAGACGTATCTTTTCATAAAAACACCGTAGCCCCTATTTTCAAAACCCTATGATTCGTGTTATTTCAAAAGGCACCATTTGTAGGACTTATATTAGATTAATGCAGATTAGTTATAGTTGCGTCTAGTATTCAGCTCCCGCACATTATTGTGGTTCGCTTCGCATCGCATGCTTATATTATGTTTCATACTCCATTATTGATATCATGCTGTTAGGACACCAGCACCATTACCGATGATGCGTATGTACCACGTACACTTACTTGCCGGCTCACACACATCTTCATCGGTAATTGCCATGTCACGTACACCTTAGAAAATATTATTGCTTGACATAGCCTGTTAGCTAATAGTTTAGACATTGTAGTTATTACCTGCTACTTCATGCATACTGTTATTCATTGTTATGCCGCATTCATGGATTCTCATGCATATATTCACTATTTTACATGTTATTGAGGTTTTGGATTCGGATTTCCATGAGATTATCTGGATTTGGAGGAAACCGCAAAAACATAAATAAACCTTTTCTCTCTTTTAAAATAAAAAGTGCGGTTTTCCCATGATGTATGAGTCGTCCCCCATAAGTTTGCTGATGGATTTCGAGACCCGATTCGAGGAGTGGAGGAACCGTTTTGGGTACATGGTAGGCCCGGTGCGGTACCCTGAGGCAAGAGGATCGTGTTGTTGACGTTGAGCCTGGCAGGGGAGCACTACCGACCGGTGATATTACCCGACGCGTCGGATATCCGGAGGATACTGTCTGGTCTTGAGATCGATGGTAGGGGCCGGTCTGGGCTGACGGCGTCCAAGATATTGAAATTGAGACATTGAGATTTCGAGATATTGAGGTACTGAAATTTGATGATACAGGCCAGTCCGGATAGCCGGAGCCTGAGATTTTGAGACATTGAGATTTATGTTTTGTGTCGATGCTAGACACTGTTGATGCTGATTTCATTATGATACCTAATTGTAAAAATACGAAGGAAATCTCACCACTGATTTATGAAAGCAGTTTTTGTCAATACATGCATTCTGTTTTCATGCATTCATACCTCATTCATATGATATATTGCTACCTGAGGCACTGACACGGGCACATGAGATTACACTCGGGTTAGATATTACCCTAGCCATTGTTATAGGCTGCATGTTATACATATATTTGAGGTTATATTATGATCATTGACCTAGGATTGCGTTATTTATGCGATTTCTATTCGTAGATGTTTTTCTATTCACGAGTTGGAAACTCACCCCCGTTGTGCCCCAATTTCTTGCAGGTTTGCCGTACTGGTTTCATTACGGCTTGCGGGCATAGTTTCCTTCGGGTGATTTGCTAGTAGGTGGGTTTACTTGTATCGTACCCCCCATTATATAACTTGTATATTATTACTCTGTTGTATCTAGAAGTTCCATCAACCAAACATTTTTTTACTTTGAGATAGAGACCAGTGATGTTATTCCTTCGACCTTAGAGTCGCGCGTTATTTTTTCTGTGGTTTTCTTGTGGTTTGAGTTTCCTTTTGAGTTTTGATCCTCGCCGTTGGCGTTGTATATTATATTGCTTGTGTGGTTGTGACCGTCGATTGACGAAGAGCTAGCTCCCGCTTGGGGATGCCCTTTTTTTTTATTTCGTATACTATTCATGTTGTATCCCGTTTGGGGGCCAGTATTTACAAAGGAGTCTCTGCCGAAATTTTCAGGAAATTTTTGATGTTTTTAAAAACCCGCATAATTTGGCTTATGCTATTGAAACTTCTTGTTTTAAATTGGTTTTCCTTCACTCTACTTCTTTTCTTGGTTTGGATTTCTGGGTTTTCGGTTTACTTAGATTACGTACGCCTCGAGACGTTCATAGTTTAAGTGCCGGTCTTGTTCCGTACTTTCAGGATGTGACATCAAAATCATGGAACCTGGGTGTCCAACATCGACACCCGAAAACATCATGAAACTGGTGTCCAGCATCAACACATAAATCCTCGTATATCGGGCTCCGTCCGTCCGGATCGGCCTACGGGCTCCGTCAGTCCGGATCGGCCTATATCATCTCTCGACTCCGGTCGGTATCCTCTGGATATCCGCCGAGCCTAAATACTATCACTGGTAGGTAGTAGTCCCTCTGTCAGGCTCACCGTCTGCAGCAGAGCAATCCGTTCTCGCCCCGGAGTACCATACCGGGTCCACCATGTACCCGCAATCGGCCTCATCCAGCTCTTCGAATCGGGTTTCACATGTCACACGTCTCAGAACCGAGAAAACGCATGGTGGACGCACTAAAATATCATATCAATAGAAACCGGGTTTTTAAAACAGTACATACTTTCTTTTAAAGTGACCACGGTTCTCAAATCCAGAAATCTCATGAAAACAGCATATCTCAATGCGTAAAATCATAAAGCATGATGTATGCGACATATGATGGAAATGTAAGCATATCCGTATATCATGCAACATGGAACAGTGATGTATCATATTAAGGAAAAACCGCTCCTTTAAATGATTACAATTTTGAAAATATGTTTTGCGGTTCCCAATATCTCCAAAGTCAAATGCAACATCATATAAAAGTGCACAGGTAACTATAGCAAGTAAATCATGCAAAGAGTCATATCATGATGTAGCAATCCTACTGTGTAGTGACATGGCAATTATCGATGATGAAGTGTGTGAGCCGACAAATCTGTGTACTTGTAAAATACGCATCATCGATAATAGTGTAAGTGTACTAACACAGGTACATACAATGCAATGATAATATCATGAATGCAGCATAAGGTAAATCATCAGCTAAAAGCCATAAGGTATACGTAACTATCATATGTCTGAGTCGGTGAATCTATCAATCGGCATCTAGCCTCAAAGCATCACGTACGGTATAATCCATCGTACGGCATCTCTAGTCAAGGGTATTGATCAATCATCAAGTCAAACTCATCACGTACGAAAAATCATCGTACGACGGCATAATACCAATAGGGATCCTATCAACCTTTACGACAATGAGGGTACGGACCTAACGTCTCGTACGACTTATCATTCCAGATTCACCAAAAAATAAATATCTATATACCTATGTCCTATGTCACATCCATAACAATCTCATATCAGGGGACCGGCAAGGTATCAATCAACTCAATCGACTCGCATCCGTATACCAACATATCATCAGGTCATCATATTCGTCTTATATTCTTGTCATCGCATTTATATCTCACATCAAGTCGAGTTCACATAAACATTCTATCTCTACTATAAGTATAAGTATCTAATCTAACATACACACCCGAACCATACAATCAGATTTTTAAAGAAGCGAATCGTAGTTTTGAAAATAGGGGTTACGGTGAATTTAAGGAAAAGATATCATTTGAAATTCCGTAACGTCCCTCAAGGTAACTGTTTAAAAGATGCATACGATTCTTCAGTTTAGAAATATGTATGGTTCGAATGACACATCTACGTCGACTATCTATTCCTATAGTATCCTAAACAGCATATCGTCAAACATCATCCTCAAATACCGTCATCACATATTAGCCGTATTATATCACTTCTAACTATCCTTAGTTTCTAATATGGTTTTACTAACTATCAGTTAACTCTAACCTTAGTTTCTAAATCTAGGCTTTCTTAACCATAAGCTACAAATCGGTTTCCACCAAAACTTTGCGGGGGTGCTATACGTCATCCACCCGACTTCCCCGGTAGATATAGATCTACTCACCTTGGTCTTCGCTTGCCAAAGTCGATGACGCCATGCTCCACCACCTCGGAATCCACGTGAAGGTACCTACAATAACAACACATATCGCAACGCTATAAAAATCAAGTTCTGAAATCCAAAACGGCACACAGATCGCCTATGAGTTAGAACCTATAGCCTACGTATGCAAAACCAACAATTTACCCCTAGTCGTTGATGTACAAACATCCAACAGCCAAATACAAATACAAATATCAAGAATTAGCATTTCCAAATATGGAAAACATAGCTAAAATCATACTAAACTGCTCCCAGATTTTGACTCAGGACAAAAGGATTTGCACAAACAAGTCTAGGGTGCTGTATATGATGTATATGACCTACTGGATCAACCCCGACACCAGAACCCACCAAGTGGCCGGCCACTCCTCTATGAAATCCGGCCTCCTCGGGTCCCCCTACTCTGACTGGGTTCATTTTGTCATGGTGGTCTCCGGGTAGTGTATCTAGGTCTCTAGTATTGTTTGCTACTCTCAAAAATCCCCCGGGTTACTCCAGATTTCTCTGCACACCCTTTATCCTCACAAAACCGATATGGATCAATTCCTAAATTTGTGTTTTGGGATTCTAAGCTCTGGTCCAGGTCAAGAATCATATCGAAAGTCTTATTAACAGCCACAAAACATCACCAATTTCCCAAACCCTTCTCTTAGGATTTCAAAGTTCACACATCCATCACTAAACGACATCTAAACTTAAACAAAAAACTAGGAAATCAAAACTACTCTAAATGAAAAGAGATATACCTCATTGTTACTCCGAAACAAAACCCTAGAAGTCCCAAAGTTGCCAAAATCCCATTTTGCTTGGTTCAATGTGATGAGCATGAAGAGGGGATCGTTTTTTGTGAAAGGGGTATATGGTTTGGATGGAGTTCTGGAGATGGATTTAGGTTTTGAAGGTGGAGGGAATGAGGGTGAGGAAGATGAAGAATGAGATGCAAAAAAAAATGTTGGGGAAAAGGTATGACGTAACCCCCCCTCTCTCTCAATTATTCTCACACTCTCTCTCTCTAAGTTATCATTATGTCTCCTTTCTCTCTCCTCACTCATCATGACACATTTTTCTTTCTCTTTTCTCACCAAAACACATACACCCAAATAAAACAACATGAAATAACATGTAACATGTCATGGTGCACTTACCATGAAAAACTATAGAAACACGGATTTGACTTAATCGCGATTAGCAGTGCACTAATCGAGTTTTTATCAAAACTGCATATAATAAATTTTAAAAATGCCAAATCCTTTAAATATATTTTTAAATGAATAAATCATTTTAAATTTCCAATTATTTCACAAATATTGGTATATATTTATACCCTTTTTTTTGAAAACCCCAATTTCGCAAATCGGGCAGTTTTCGGGAAATATATTATTTTAATATTAAATTCCAAAAATAATATTTTATATTTTCTGAAATGTTACAATCCACTTGCTCCCAATGGAATTTACCCATTCAGGAGCAATTTCCAAAGTCCATACTTTGTTGGTGTACATGGATTCCATCTCAGATCGCATTGTATCTAGCAACTTCACTGAGTTCCCACTCGTGATAGCCTGCTCGAAGTTAGTTGGGTCATCATCTTCCATTATGAAATCCTCGCTCCCACCGTCAATGAGAAAACCGTAGTATCTCTTAGGAGGATGAGGAACCCTACTAGATCGGCAGAGAGGCTGGGGTTCGTCGGGTACCACTGAATCCTCTGGTTCCAATAAATCATCAGTTGTAGTTTGTGGTACTGGAACCTCTTCCAGCTCTACCTATTTGCCACTAATTTCTTTAACAAGAAATTCATTTTCTAAAAAGGTGGCATGTTGAGCAACAAACACCTTTTGTTGTTCACCGTGGTAGAATAGATATCCATACGAATTGCTTGGATATCCCATAAACTTACAAAGAATTGATCTTGCCTCGAGCTTGTCCGGATTTTTCTTTTTAACATAGGCCGGACAACCCCATATCTTAACTCGTTTAAGAGACTATTCCATATCTCATATGTAGTGGTAGGCACCGATTTGGTTGGAACTCTATTCAATAGGTATATGACTGTTTCAAGCACATACCCCCAGAAAGAAATAGGTAACTCAGTAGTGCTCATCATAGAGCACACCATATCTAATAGGGTACGATTCCTCCGCTCCGATACACCGTTGTGCTGTGGTGTATAGGGAAGAGTAAGCTGAGAGAGAATCCCATTCTCTTTTAGATAGTCCAGAAACTCATTTCTCAAGTATTCTCCTCCTTGATCAGATCGTAGGATCTTAATACTTTTGCTCGTTTGGTTCTCTACTTCGTGCTTCTATTCCCTGAATTTCTCAAAAGCTTCAGACTTGTGTTTCAATAGGAATACATGTCCGTATCTTAATAGATCGTCAGTGAATGTAATGAAGTAGGAAGAACCGTTCCTGGCATATGTAGACATGGGACCACATACATCTCTATGTATCAGCCCTAAGAGTTCTGTAACTCTTTCTCTATGTCCACTAAACGGAGTTTTGGTCATCTTGCCTTTGAGACAAGACTGGAAAGTATCATAAGATGAAAATTTGAACGGATTCAAATATCCATCCTTATGTAACTTAGCTAGCCGTGTCGCATTGATATGACCTAGTCTACAATGCTACAAGAAGGATTCGTTCATTTCTGAACTCTTCCTCTTGTGTGTGTTTTGTACATTTAGTACTGTAGTTTGGTTGAGAACGTATATGCCATTATTTAACGATCCTGATCCAATCAACTTTTGATTCAGGAATATGTTCACAACTTTATCCTGTACTAAAAAAATATATCCTTCTTTACTCAATAAAGAAACTGATATAAGATTGCATATCTGGGTCAGAATGTAATAGCATTCGTTCAGAACCAATGTATTACCATTTGGTAACACGAGGTAATATTCGCCAACTGCTTTGGCTACAAGATTTGCACCATTCCCTACTCTTACGGAATGATCACCCTCTCCCAGCTTCCTACCTTTCCGTAGCCCATGTAACATATTACATATATGGGATCCCGATCCGGAATCTAATACCCAGGACGTAGAGTGAACTGAGAAACAGTTCTCGACAACTAACACACATGAAGAAGATGCATCAACATGCTTATTCTTCATTTGGGTGGCATGGGAATCCAGATATTCTACTATTCCCTGCTCTGACTTATAACAATTATAAGTGGGAGCGGGTCCAACATTCCCTTGCTCAGTATAATAAGCGGGTTCAGTCAATACATCCATATTATTATCTTGATTAAGGCCTGACAGGGTCGCTACCTGGAGAGAGAGAGAAGAAAACACTTTAGCGTATGCTCTTGCAAGATTAGATTGGTTATTATCTTATCTAATCAGGATGGCTCCCACTGCTTTTTATCAAATCTTCCTTAAACCCCTAAAAGGTAAGATTGGCCGGGATTAATTACACTTTACAAGTTCGCCAATCTTTCAGCCAGGCCAGTGTTGGTACTTTGAGGGAGATTCCCCGTGCTTTCGCACAGACCTAATTAAAATAAACCAGAGGCATAACCCCGTAAACACCTTTCTAGTCACCTACTTGATCGGCTAATTGTACTGTGTAAAACTCTCCCAGGAGTAACTCTTACTCGCAGTAGGTATCCGGATGCATTTATCTCATAGAAGGTATGCAATCTCATTGCAAATTTCAACACTTGAAATTCCTGATAATACTTTTGCCCCTAGCAACCCATGACCTTGGCTAAGGTCAACAAATCATAAGCGCTAGCCAAGTTCAACCCGTCATTTCCTGATTGAATTAAACCCACCCGTACGACCCTTGGCTAAGGTCAAAAAAGTCGTACGACTACCCTAATTCAATCACATCTCATGTTTTAACAGATAAACACTAATTAGCTACCGTACACTACGCCTTGGCTAAGGTCAACAAACGTAGCACGGATACTAACTAGTACCTATCTGAAATGACGGAGGGCTACGCAGGTTTTTCAGAAAAACCATGAGCGTAATGAACTTGATATCATTGTAGAAGCAGGTGATTTTGAAAAGGAGTGTTTTTGAGGCTTTTCTAGTTTCGCTAAAGAGGTCACTCCCGGTGAAGGGATCTCGGCTCTTTCCTTATCGAATAAGGTGCACGATATTTCACAAATACCATGGTACAAAGCAAGAACTATAGTAGTAATCAAAAACCAAACCGTGAGTTTGTAGCATCTGCTAGTTTTGCTAAAGAGGTCACTCCCGGTGAAGGGATCTCGGCTCTTTCCTCATCGAATAAGGTGCAGGGTATATCACATATACCACTATGCAAAGCAAAAAACTGTAGCTACCCTTTTTGAAAATTTGATTCTACAACATCTTTTAGGTTTCTATTCTTTTATTAATCTCATTAATAAAACCCATCATTTATACTTCCTAAGCATCACAGAAGAAACGAAAATACAACGTACTTTTATGCCATCCGCATTCGCCACAATGTTCCGTTATGCACAGTTAGGTTACTTAACTAACGGCATACCGGAACGGGACTAGCGCTGGTGTAAAACATAAGCAACGTTTGTTATATATCATATATATACAATAATAAAGCATTCGTCTCACGCATATAATATGATCGCATCACGGTATATTAGCAGCAGAAGAAACATATGAAATATTGGATATACTAGGAGGTCCGTGTTTTATTTCGAGCCTATATAAAACACGGATTCCACGGTCGCGATGAATAGCAAAACCCACATCCCTAGACCCCTACGAGAGCGGAAAGTAACGCTGCCAATTCTAAGGTTAGGAGACCCAGTCTCGACTTCTCGAGATGGCCTCCCACTGGACCCTTGAACCCGGTTACTTGTGCTCCCCTCCTCGGGTCTACCTAATGCAGAAAAGTAAATAATATACAATGGTGACATCAACCTCAAACCGGAAGTGCCCCAATAAAAGAATATTAAATACATTGAATTTTACATGAATGAAAATAAAAACCCTCATCTCACATAAAACCGCCGGCTATTCAGAACACGACGATCCAATATAACATATCACAGCAATACATAATATCTCATATTATCAACTTAAGCAAGTATGCGTATCCCGATTGTCATTAATGTATAGCAACGAAGCCGGCAATACCCCACATACTACACTTACGGTCGCAGAAAAGAAAGTGAAAAACTACAATATTTAGAATCCAAAAACACCTTAGACATCGTAAACCCGAAACATCACATATTACGGATTTCATGCCTAACTATATGAATTCCACATATTGTATCACAATCACAGAATATCATGATGATGTTTAACGTTTCGATCGAATCAACATACACTCACAAATTAACCCCGTGAGCTCAACACTTGAGCAAAGTCAAAACACTCAAAAACCGTGCCACAGCGTCTATGGTCCAGCCGTAGAAGGAGTTAACCAACGCCTCACCTATGACACCACGGAACTACGGCAAACCCGAAGGTTCGAACGCGGTTCCGTAGGCATAGAATCGAGTTAAGGTTATTATAGTCTTCTAGGGGGTCCATAGTGGTACTTGCATGATTTTACGAATATATTCAACTTCGGAAAAATCTTCTAAAAATTATCTTCAAAGAAACTCTTCTAGATTGTTTTCAAAACGACGGAACATACATATTAAACAAAAGATATATACACATATATGGTTATTTTCTTACCATAGATGTCCGCCACTGTGCCGCGATACGCGCAAAGCACATCAACATGAAAAGGTTTGACATGCATTTCATTCAGATATTTACATGTATAGTTTTGATTTATATCATATCGGTTTTATTTTGGATTTGACATTTGTGTCATTACCATGACTCCGATGATTGCGGGATGCTTGACGGAGCTTTGTTTTTGAGTTATCTGCTCATTGTTCATGCGCATGCATTGCGCTATGATGCGTTTATGTATTGATGATTTCGGAACCCCGACGACTTAGACTTTTATTGAAATGTTTTAGAATTTGGGGGTTTAAAATTTAAATTCGGGGACCGAATTTCTTTAAGGGGGGAAGATTGTAACATTTCAAAAAAAATAAAATATTATTTTGGGGAATTTTTATAATTTAATAATAAAACATTGAATATTTTAAATAAGGCGGTATAATTAAATACCGATAAATTGCGAAATTTTTTGAAAATTATAGAAATTAATAAAAGAGGGTGTTTTATGTGAATTATGCAAATTTTAAGTTTTTATGATTAGTTTGACAATAATTTAGTGTGCTAATCGCGATTAAAAATCGCTAATCGCGCTTTAAGCGTATTTTGTGCAAAACATTGAACCGTATCATTTTTACACTTGTTACATTTTTGCATGGCTTTTATTTTGGGTTTACTATTGAGGAGAGAAGGAAAATGGATTAGAAAAGATAAGAAATTGAATAAAGAATGGAATAGTGTGAGGTATGGGTGAGAGAGAGAAAGAGAGTGTAAGGGGTCAACCTTGTCTTGAGCCATCCCCCCATCATTTTCCTTCACTCATCCCTTCTCCCCTCCTCTTGTTGCTGCTGCTGCTGCCTCCCCCTCCTCCTCCATCTTCAAGCCACAAAACTCCATGAAAATCAACTCAAAACCCAAATCCCATTTCACAAAAAAGATGCACAAGCTCAAGGGATGCACATTGGACCAAGAAAGCAAGGATTTTTGCCACTTGGGGGCAACTCAAGAATTTTCTTGAGTTGCCAAATAAGGTAATTTCTGAACCTTTAGCTTAGTATTTGCATTACTTTTACCCCATGTTATGATAGAACCGATATCGTGTGATTTTGTGGACTTAGAAGAATTCTAGTTAGGGTTAAAGGAATTTGAGAGTTGTGATGTGAAGTTGAGCTCAGTAGAGGCCGCACAAACCCCCTAGTGCTAGAATCCAGGCCTAAACCAGAGACTAGAAACCTGGAATACGGATTTAGAAAAGCGGATATCGGAAATTTGTGGATTCTGTGAGGGTTAAATGAAATCTGCTACCACCCGGAGCCTCTGAAAATTATTTTGCAAGGACAGTGATACATGCAGGTGATTTAGAACATACCCTAAAACCCACAGCCCCTACACCCTCTACTTGGCCACAGATTTAATCATTCTGGATGCAATTTGCTGCCAGATCAGGTTGGAATTGATTCGTGTTGGTTCTGTAGCTTTATCTCATGTAAACTAGACCCTTGGCATATGCAAAATTGTATAATTTGACCTAGGGTGAAATCTGGGACCCTTTTCTATAGTTGCTGTTTTGATTCGTGTTTTCGTATTGCGTATTTTAAATTCTAGATTTGTATAATTGCGTTTTACCTCGATTACTTGGCGTTTATACGACAATATCGAGGATTGTTTGATGGTTTTGAAAGCGTAGTCCATAGGTTCGAACCTATAGGCCTTAGCGCGTCGTTTGGTTTTCTCGAGGTGATTTTAAGATGCTTTTGCGACTGTGTTACCTTATAGGTACCTTCTCGAGGGTTTCATACGAGGAAGAAGATGAAGGCGACATCGACACTGACACGCAGGATGCAAGGTTAGTAGATTATATCTACGGGGGAAGTCGGATGGATGGCGTATAGCACCCCCGCAGTTCGATATTTAGTATACTTTATATATACAATATATATGTATGATAGCGTTAAGTGTGAGATAGATATTCTAGATGTGATTAGGTATACTATGGATATATTAGGGTTTAGAAGTAAACTAGTATAGTTTCCTGGTTGCGAACCCTAAAATAGGTTTACACCCATACGCACACACATGCTTATCTGTTATACTTATACCTTGATGATGAGGATAGTGGATGATATTTGAAGATGAGTCGATGAGATTGGGCATAGTGCCATGAGATCGGTGATATAATGTGATTCGTATTTGGGATACGACATGAGATTTTAGCGGGCCTTTGGACGTATGTTTCACACACGCATTTTTATTTATATAGATCGTATCGATTTGTACTAGACTTAGATTAGTACCCTAGATCATCAGATATGATGACAAGGACACCAGATAATTGATGAGATGAATGCGATATTGACCCGTACCCAGCTTTTGGGAGGCCGTACGGCGGATTTACCGTACGAGCTATATATTGACGATAGATCAGCACTCTTAATTCGAGGATGTCATATGATATGTTGTATCATACGTGATATTATTGAGGCGGGATCACCGACTATCATACATGTATATATATATTGATGTAGGTGGTTTCCGTACCCCTTTTGATTGGTTGGTAGTTAGACCTGTAGTTACCTAGTAGATGTCCGACTGGACCCGAGTTATACTTAATTCCAAAACTGACGAATTGTGAGACTTTTAAAGACATACCAAGAGATACTACGGATAATTTAAAAGACGTATCTTTTCTTAAAAACACCGTAGTCCTTATTTTCAAACACCACGATTCGTACTATTTCAAACGGCAAAATATTATAACACATGTATAGTAATGTAAATTCCTTGTTATTACATTATTATTCATTTACAATTTAATCTACTGCCCGCATTGCATTGCATGCTTATATGTTATATTTTCATATTTCCTTGTGCATATGACATATAGCATATCTGTTTACTTATATGCTTACACATATGTATTTACATAGTTACATGCTCATATTACTGTTTCACGTTGCTTATACTATAATTCATGGATTTCGCATTGCGATATGGTTTCATATGATGTTTTTCTGGATTTTTTTATCCCTACGTATATATATATCAGTCGTATGGGACGCTGAAATATATATGTATACCCATCGTATATATATATATTAGTGGTATGGGACGCTGATATATATATACACCTACATAATTTATCATCATGATGATCTATGCAATTTACTTATTCATTATATACGAGTGAGGCCTTTATGGTCGATGTGAGGGGCCTTTATGGTCGATATGAGGGGCCTATATGGTCGATGTGAGGGGTCTATGTGCCCGATGTATGGATGGCATGTTATATCCCCTACCCCACATTTATTTTATATGCATTGCTTCATGTATTAGTAGTATCTGATAGAGTACCTTTCATGACTATTGCATATACACATTACCATTTATTGCTTCACGTATTAGTAGTACCTGATAGAGTACCTTCATGAATGTTGCATACATATTGGATACATGATATATGAGACTTACTTGATATTGGGATATTGAGATATATATTTTGTGTCGATGCTTGACACTGATTTTCTGATGATTTCATTGGTGATATTTGAATGTTTATTCGAAAATCTCACTATATTAAGAAAACGGTTTTCTCATTCATGATGTCTTCTGTTTTCATTTTACCGCATTCATACCTTATATTTGTGATATTTTGCTACCTGAGGCACTGACACGAGCACATGGGATTACACTTATGTTAGATGTTTACCCTTGCCATTTTATTATGCTTCATACTTTATCATATTGAGGATATATATATATATATATATTAATCGTATTGACCTAGGATTGTGTCATACATACGATTTCTGCTCTGTGATGTTTTCTATTCACGAGTTGGCAACTCACCCCCGTTGTGCCACAGTTCTTGCAGGTTTTGCCGTACAGGTTTCATTGCGGCTTTTCTGGCACACTGCTTTCCTTATGGGTGATTTGCTTTGGTTTCTGGGTTCTTTTGCATCAGAACCACCATTGTATATGTATTATTCAGTTGTATTTAGTAATTCCATCAACCAAACTTGTATATTGTTTCAGACTTAGAAAACCAGTTATGTATTATTTCGACCTTAGGGTCGCGCGTTGTAGTATTATTGTTTTCATTTCTGGTTTTGAGTTTTCCTTTGAGTTTTGATCCTCGTCCTTCGGCGTTGTATATTATATTTCTTGCGTGGTTGTGACCGTCGATTGACGAAGAGCTAGCTCCCGCTTGGGGATGCCTTTTATCCTTGTGCATATATTATTCTTGTTGAACCCCGTTCGGGGCCAGTATTTACAAAGGAAAGTCTGCCGAAATTTTCAGAAAAGACTAGAGATTTTTAAATGCATATTCGGCTTACTTATTAAAAAAACTTGCTTTTAAAACATGTTTTCTTTACTGCTTAAAAACTAGTTTTCTTTATTTACTCCTTAAAATGGTTTTAGATTTCTGGGCTTTTGGCTTACTTGGATTAGATGGGGTCCTATAGACTTCATATGATTCAAGGGCCAGTCACGGGCTATTTCGGGTCGTGACATCAAGTCACTAGACCGCTCCTAGACTTCCAGAAGACAAATCGCAGGATAAATTCTCTACTATCTCTTTATCCCTCCTATGGCCAGGTAAGTGCCAGGTAAGTGGGAGGTATCCGCTACGTAAGTAGCGGGCCTAATTAAGTAACCACTTGCCTTAGACACACTTGCCTTAGACACCACAAAAGAAATGCGGATAAGCAATAGATTACCCACGACCTTCTTCTGTCCTAATTGAGCGCGACGGTCTTTAGAGTCTTGTCTAGATATTTTTTTGTTAATGGGGGTGATGCGGATGCTAGTTTTGTGATTTGCGGGGTTTAGGAAGGGTAAAGAAATCTCCACCTAATCTGAATTTGGTCTTTGCCCCTTAATTTCCGTATTAAAACATGCAAAACAATCAATATCAAAACACACAACAATTTTTTTATTTTTGAGCGCAGCGAACTTTTGCAAAGAATCCTGCAGAAAAGTTGTTATTGGACAGATCAGAGAAGAGATAAGAAAGTATAGAATATACCAGAGAATTATGGAGCCCTAAATCGTCAAAACAGCCGCGGTTCCGCCGCGGATTGTAGCTTATTGCCGCGGTTCCGCGGTCGTATGAACAGTACTTTGCACGATTTTTGGTACTATTGCTCCCTTTGCTCCTCTGTCCTATATGAAATGATCTGAATAATTTTCTCCCTGCTGCAGTAATTCCAAATTTCCTTGCAAAATTCACACACTAATCGTTAAGCACACGATGCGATTTTGATTCAAATTTTTGATGGAATAATAATATTTCAACTCAAATAGCAAGAACGAACAAATTATGCACGGATCCCCGGCAACGGCGCCATTTGATTAATTTTTGGTTGTTCCGTCAGTTTGATATGAAAAGTATAATCACAATCAAAGAATTTATAGCCGCAATCAATAACGGTGTCGATGTAGTTCGTTAATGAGTACGGGTCGTCCACTGAGATTCGTGTATTTATTCATTCTTGCTTTAGTTGAGTCGAAAAGAAATAGTAAAGAACAATCAAGAAAATGAATCAAGATTTATTATATGAAATATTTTCAAGAAAAATCAAGAAAGAGTTTAAGATTTAGTAATCATGAAAGTGTCCAAAATCAATTTTAGTTATCAAGAAAATGAAGAATAACTTGTAGGATTCGATAGGAATTAGTAGCAATGATGAATACTAAAAATGACTCATCTTATCTATTGATGAATTTTAGCTAGAACGATGGCGATGAATGAAGATTAGGGATCTTTTGAAGAAACTAGGGTTTCTTCTTCACTGTAATATTTTCAAAAAGTTAAAATATTAATTTTTGGAATTTTTATAATTTAATATTATTTTATTGAATATTTTAATATTTTGGTATTATTAAATACAAATAAATAGGAAAAATATGAGAAAAATTGTGGAAAATTATGGAAAATTCTAAAATAGGGTAAATTAGAGAATTATGTCATTTCTAAGTTTAATTGATTAGTTTGACACTAATTTAGTGCTAATCGCGATTAAAAATCGCTAATCGGTTTTTAGCAGTTTTGTGCAAAACATGCACACATCACTTTTTCACACTTGTGCATTTTTATTGCCATGGTTGTTTTGGGGCTACTATTTGAGTGAGAAGAGTTTTAAAAGAAAAGAAAATAAGGAAAAGAAAAGAGAAAAGAATAAAGAAGTGAGGGTTGGTGATAGAGTGAGCGATGGGCACATTTGACAAAACCCTTAGACATTTTCCCCCTCATTTCCCTCCCTCTTCTCTCTTCTTCTGCTGCTGCTCCTGCACCTTATCCCCTCCCCTTTTCAAAAGCTTCAAAACACCTCTAAAACAACCCCAAAACCACACACTCATTTCATTAAAAGTGTGCACAATCCCTAGATCTACACTTGGAGCTAAAGAAGCAAGGATTTTGGCCACTAGGGGCAGCTCAAGAAAATTCTTGAGTTGCCAAATGAGGTATTTTCTGAACCATTAGCTTAATTCTAGCATTTCCTTTACCCCCATGTTAAGATTGAATCGATATTGCGTGATATTATGGACTTGAGGATAACCAAGTTAGGGTTTGAGGAATTTGGTGTTGTATTGTGAAATTGAGCTCAGTTGAGGTTATATAAACACCCTATTGTATGAATTGGAACCCAAAACCTGAAGCTTAAACCAGAATACGGATTTTAGAAACCGATATCGGGGAAATTATGAAATCTGTGTAGTGTTTTTGGAATCTGCTATCATACGAGCTATCCTAAAATAAAATTGAGTGGACAGAGATATGTGCAGGTACCCAGGAAGCTAACCCCAAGACCCCAGCCCCTAACTCCCTTACCCAGCCACCAATTAATCCCAATTGGCCACAATTTGCGGCCTGGGTCCCACCATTTTGGCTCGTATTGGTTCTGTAGCTCCTACAAGTTTATGTTAGACCCCTGGTATACATAGAATTGTCTAATTGGACTTAGGGTGAAATCTGGGACATATTTCCTTAGTTGTTGTTTTGGATTCATGTTTCCGTATTCCTTATTTTTAATTCTGCAATTGTGGATTGTGTTTTGCCTCGACAATTTGGCGTTTATACGACGATATAGAGGATTTATTGATGGTTTTGAAGGCGTGCCATAGGTTCTCACCTATAGGCCCCTTATCGTATCGTTTTGGATTTCGTGTACCGTTTTAGCTTTGATTTGGTTTTAATGCGCATATACGATATTTTGATGTGTAGGTACCCTATGAAGACTACGGGACGACAAGCAAACGCGTGGTGACATCGGAAGATGGAGACGCAAGGTGAGTAGATTATATCTACTGGGGGAAGTCAGGTGGATGGCGTATAGCACCCCCGCAGTCCGTAGTTAGTATATTATGTAGAATATATGTATGATAGTTATAGTGTGTTATGGTTAGTTAGGCGTAGGAGTAACTAGCGTAGTTCCTAGTTACGAGCCCTAGGATAGAATTGCACCCACACGCCTACACTTGTATGTTCCTTATATTTGCACTTTATTGGTGATATTGGACGACATTGGTGATGAGTCGATGATATTGGGCCTTGTGCCGCTAGATCGGTGATTTGATAGGATTCCTATTTGGGATATGACATGTGATTCTTGCGGGCTTGGAATGTGTGTTTACCCCCGCATTCATATTTTATAGATGGTATCAGTGGTACTAGACTTAGATCAGTACCCCAGATTATGTGGTATGATGATAGTGATATCTGATATGTGATGAGATAGTGTGATATTGACCCGTACCCAGCTATTGGGATGCCGTACGACGATTTACCGTACGAGCCTATATTGATGATAGATCCGCGCTCATGACTTGAGGATGTCATATGATATACTGTATCGTACACGATACTTTTGAGGCGGGATCACCGACTATTATATCTATATCTATATCGACTAAGATTTAGGTGGTTCCCATACCCCTCCTGATTTACTTGATACTTAGATCTGTAGATTGCATAGTAGATGTTAGACTAGACCGAGGCATACCTATTTCAAAAACTATGAATCAGGGGTATCTTAAAGGACAAACAAAGGGATTCTGCGAACACTTAAAAGGCGTATCTTTCCTTAAAAAACATCGCATCCCTTATTTTACTAAAACCCTGATTCGTCTTATTTCAAAAGGCATCACTGCATGACTTATAAATATTGATGTAATTTCTTCACGGTGGTGTTGATTATTTGACTTCCGCATATTCATGCTATTCATATTGCCTGCATATGTTATTGCTATACTGTTATCATGTTGTTAGGACACCAGCACCATTATCGATGATGCCTATGTTCCACGTACACTATTTGCCGGCTCACACACTTCATCATCGATAATTGCCATGCCACTACACTGTAGTACTGCTGCATTCATGATATGATTTCCGCATGGCATATTGTACACATATACCTGTACACAAACATATATGATTCTGACTTGATTAGAGATTTGAGGGCCGCAAGATATTCTTTAAAAACTGATTTAGTCTAAAGGAGCGGTTTCCCTCGACCTATGCACATTACTATTTATATGTGACATGACTTGATATTCATACCTGATACATATATCACATCGCATTATAGTATTGTAGCTCATTTATATGTGACATGACTTGATATTCATACTTGATGCATATATCACATCGGATCATTATGGTATAGCTTACCTTTATGTAACTTGACATGATATCTATATTTGACGCACATATCATATCGGATCATTGACTTGCATTTTGGTTTGGATTTTATGTGATTTCTGGATTTGGGAACCGAGGCTATTTCAAATATGTAATCATTTAAAACCCGGTCCCCTTGATATGATATTTCGGTGCATCCACCATGTGTTTTCTCGGGGCTAGAGTGATATATGTGAACCCGAATCGAGGAGCTGGTTGAGGCCGATTACGGGTACATGGTGGACCCCGTATGGTACCCCGGGGCGAGAACGGTTTCACTGTGTAGTAGACGGTGAGCCCGGCAGAGGGATTACTACCTACCGGTGATTGTATTTGAGCTCGGCGGATATCTGGAGGATACCGACCGGAGCCCAGAGATGGACATGGGTTGACCCGTACTGCCGGGGCCGAGGGCCGATACCGCAGACGGAGCCCCATATGGACGAGGATTTACGTGTCGATGCTAGGCACGGGTTTCATGATGTTTTTCCATGATTTTGTTTATGTCCTCATATTGCATACATGATGCTTATCGTCATTGGGTGACGGGTGGACGGGTTCCACGTTTATTGTCATTGGGTGAGGTGGACAGGATTCCACGGTTTCACAGACATGGATCATATACAGACTGGATTTACACTGATCATACTTCATTTGTATATATAACAGGGTATGGGGCGCTGCTATATATGTAAGTATACGCTAGCGCCCCGGCAGTCTACAGACGCCAAATGCTGAACAAAAACTTTTTAACTGGCGCTATCGTATACTTTAACCCGGATCTGCCATTATTGCTAAACTAACAAACTGTAAAGAGTGTAGAATGGTTATACCGAACGATCCGAGTCCTTCGTTCTTCAACCATCATCCCACGCTCCGTTGCGGCTGCTCCGATCTCGTCGATCTCCGATATCCTCGTTGAGGTGGCACCACATCATCGATTCTTTAAACGGGCTCCCGCCTCTGACTTGAGGCAACTCGATCGTCAAGTTTGCTAAAAGAGACGACCAAGAATGATGTAGAGAATGAGTAGATGATTTTGTCTCACTTCGTCCATGTCCGTGGACGATCGGTTAATGAAGTTGCCACTCGGATTGGGTGATGGAATGAAAAGGCAATGAAATTTCCATGCACCCCAAATACTATCATAATCTTTTCTACAAAAATGAATCAAGCATCAAGTGAAGTGGAGAGAGGAAGGGGCCGGCCATATTTATCATGGAGGGAGGTGAGGGTAGGAGCAAGAAGGGGGTGACCATAAAGAATGAAACTTATCTTTATCATTAATGAAAAAAAATGAGTCACTAATACATTGAACCTTTAATAACCTAGTCACCAAAAGCATTAATGACACCATTAATGCACTAATGACTCACCATGTCAAGTCACTCTCTCTAGAATCTTCTAGAAGAATCCACACTCATCTCAAGAAAAGATAAACCCGTCTTTAACCAAATGTTAAAAGACGGTTGATAGAAAACTGGAAACTGGCAACTTCCAAAAGTGATCCTGAAACGACTTTCAGGATAACCCCGAAACTGTATAAATATACCCGCATTTGTATTACGACCGAATACAAATGCAACTGAGACAAAGATATTATACCTACTCAATATAATACTCGGATCCGGCTTAAACCAAAGCCGACCAGTATCATCTGCCCGAAAAATAACACGTGCGTAAACGCACGTGCATTTTCCGAACCCTGCCATAAAACCATACGGCCTCTACAACGTTTCGCCCGAACTTGGGAAACTGTCTGTGGGGGACTCTAATGACTCGTCAGTACCCTGACAGTGGGTTTAACCACAAACCGTCAGCGGCACTAGCAATGCGTAACGGCTGCCCATGGACTGACCTCAAGGGATGCCGATGAGCGCACTCATCCGGAAAACCCTACTGAGCCTAACAGTGACAATGTATATACAGTTCGGTCCGTTCGTCTATGAGTATCGCATATCTGCTTAGGGGGCTAGAAACGTCAGACCCCCAATAGCAGTATAAGTCGTGTCGGAGTGAAGCCCAATAACACCCTGAGATACTACTGGAATACCTACCAGTAAATCTCCTGCCACGGCCGTGGGCTTTGTGTAATGGCTCTCCTAGACACAGCACGATCTCGCCCCCAATACCGGGAGAGACGAATCCCCTGCCGATCCGCTCACGTGCCTCCATATGGCTCGGGACTGTACCCAAAAACTACCTGTTTGCACAACTCCTTTGAGCCGTAGTAGGGTAGAAATCAAAGCACAGTGGGAACTCACACGAGACAAATGACGACCTCAGGTCGATGAACTAACCTGTACACATGTCACCAGGGAACTGCTATCTGACCATAGATATAATACTAACTAGCAGATTCCCGGCGAGTCCTGTCCGGTTTACTCATAACCCAATGAGCACCTGTATACATCTTAGGTGATCCAACTGACACCAGTGGCTTGTGAGACCGGCCACCGCCCCTCGTCGGGGTCTCGACTGTACACACTAGTCTACTCCGGAGTATCGATGCCCTGTCTCGAAACTCCCACGACTAGGGACCACAATTAAGGATATGCATATAAACCACCCAACTCTCACGTATATGATCGCCATCATACTGTTGGTGGTAAAGCAAGATCCTAAGGGCTCTATCAAAGTGTAACATGTAATCAGTCACCTGAACATGTACACGACTGATAAAGGCAAACCAGATAGCATACTATCATCTCGAGTAAGACTGTCATACCGGTATAGGTCCTCCGCAATCATTGCTATCACGTACCTGCGATCCAATAATTGACTATGAGGGCACTATCTCCAACAATCTCCCACTTGCACTCAAGGCTAATTATTGCGATGTTGCGTACTCACAGCCCGTGTGAAACCAACACCCAACTCCTCTACTAATCAGTATCACAAAGCCCGTTTGTAAAACTATTTTGTTCGAGAAATAGCCTCAGTGAGTGGATCCGCCTAGATGTTTCTTTCTATATCTCTCTAAATCTCAAGTTCGCGGAGAAAGCCATCTCCCGAATCGAGTAATACCTGTCTTAGAATATGTCTGGATATCTGATGGGACCTAGTTCATAAATGAACTCCAAATCCAAACTTCTTAGACTGTATCGATCACTGAACCTAATCAGTATCCGACACCATGCCACCCACAGTATCCTCTTGGACCACCTGTCCATAATACTGTCCCTCTTCGTCAGAGGGAAAACTATAACTCTGACAATCACTCTGTCATCCATGTCACCTTTGAAGCCTGGAATGATAACCGTCTCCCGAAAGAGGCTGCCGTCATCAAATCCGTAGAACATGTACTTATGTTCTAAAACTGCTTCCTTATACTTCTCCAGGATTGGATTAATACAAACTTATTGCATCTAGTGCAAAACCAACATCTGGTGTGGTACTTGACATCTCATGATTGACTCAATTGCCTAAGCAAGTGATCTGCCAATCATGCACATCCCTTTCCCCTTTAGTCTGTAAGACACCTTTAGAGAGGGTGACTCCATCACCTGCAGGTACACCACCATGCTAGGAGTCAACTATTCCAAAAACCATTAGAATATCTGTCAAAGTACCCACATTGGGAAACTACCCAAATCCAGATCTAAAACCATAGATCTAGAAACCAGAATGTCAAATATTATATCCATATCCTGTCTGGAGAAACAACTGTGTGACGACCACAGTACAACCGATCGTAGTATAGGAATTTTACTTCCCACTCTGTGTATGTCATCAAGATACCATGACATCACACCCTACTACCTCCTTAACCGATCCATCCCCTATTCTGATTGAAGTCAAACCCATGACTGTCACATCAAAATTAGATGATCTATCTCCGCTATAACTGCTCTAGTCTATAAATAGACATAAGCATCTTGCCCACTATGCTTCCGCTGCTCCCACTGACTACAACAACCCTCCTACCGGGTCTCATAGCCTGGAACAACAGTAGTGTCAAGTCTGGGTAGATAAGAACCTCCCTGTCACCGTCCTTGAGGCTACCGAAGTACCTCTCGGGTGTCTGAGGTTACCTACCAAATCTGCGGAGTGGTTATTGGAATGTCAAACCTGATTGAATATATAGGTCCTATTAAATTTTCCGTAATCGTTCGCGGTTCTGGAATCACTTCCAGTTCTACCATACTCCCACTACTGTTTTCTGAAAAAGATCCATTTTACTAAAACTGTGGCTAGTCAAGAACAATATCACTATTGATCTTCTAAATGGTAGAATATCAACCCTCGTTATAGCCAGGGTCAACCCACAAACAGCCATTACAGAAACGTGCCCTGAGTTATCCAGAGTCTGGTTTTAAGCATAAGCTGGACAACTCCCCGTACCTTAACATCTTTTAAGGTACGAACTATTTTATATCCAATATAGAAACTTTGGCACTTATTTAATTGGGACCATATTCAAACCATGCAGCTGTCTCCAGTGCATATCAACTTAATGGAAAAAGGCTAATCAGCATTACTCAAATTAGGAATCCATCCAATTATAAGTAACCTGAAAGAGAAACACGTTTCTCAAAACCATCACTATCATCTGAATACCAATCACAAGAATCTACATCTTCGATCTCGATACTTGTGACACCTGGTTCTCTACTTTATTCTTATACCCACAACTTCTCAAAACTTAGACCTTGTATTTCTACGAAACACTCGTCTAAATACTAGAGAAGTTATAAGTAAATAGAACATAGTACGAGGACCTACCCCTTTGTCCTAATGGACACTTGGACAACATACAATACTCTGTATAAGTCCGCTGAGTTGAACAACTCATAACCTGTGCGTTGTAGGTGGAAAACTGTGCCCTGGCGATTTCCTCAAATATCACCAATTACAACGAATTCCGATATAATGAGGATGATCACCTAATTCCCAATATCTTACTCCCACTCATCATCTGTAAAACCATACAGATATGAGAATGAAACCTGGTAAATACATACCCTTGGAGTAAGTGTCTAATCGGGAAAACAATTTTTCTTTTAACAATGCACTGAAACATGAAAATGTTTCGTAGGGGTATCCTGGTATTCATAGCAATGCCTCTTCCATAATCCAATTCATGACTTCAACCGTATATTTTATTGCCATCTTTCCAAATCCCTTTATTTGTCTTTAGTCGTTACCTTCTGTACACCATCGTTAGGCTAAATGGTTTTCTTCCTTCCCTACCGTTCGGCACCAGCCTATGGTTTGGAAGAAGACTATCCAGTAAGCATAATAGGTGTACCCTCCTAAACCAAGGAGTACTCGCATCTCGAGAGAAGGTGATGATAAAAGACAACTGAATAATACCTTATTCTTTTAAAGGTGAAATAGGAGCGGCGATGAAGTACGCGGTTTTGGTCGTGAATGATATCAGTCGCAATTTACTTTGCCCTCTTTCTAATCCCTTTATTTTGTCTTTACATATTACCTTCTGCACACCCTACTTAGGCTAATTGGTTTTCTTCATTCCCTACCTTTCGGCACCAGCCTATGGTTTGGAATAAGACTATCCAATAAGCGTAATAGGTGTACTCTCCTAAACCAAGAAGCCCTCGCAACCTGAGAGAAGGTGATAATAAAAGACAACTGAATAAACAAATTCTATTTCTCCTGAACCTGGATCCATCCTCGAAGAAGTCCCTTCGAGTTCGTATATAACCATACGATGGATCTATCCAATGGAAGTGGATATCCGTAGTAATACGGGTGTTCTGAGAAATTCAAAGGGTAAAAGAAGGAGTGGCAATGACTTGTGCAACTCAGACAATCCAAAAGCCAGTATTTTTAAGAAGGTTCGGTTAACTTGGTCACTGAGTCATAGTCTAGGGTCGGTCAAAGGTCGCTGCCAAAGAGAGAGAGAAAAGAAACACTCTGCGTGCACTCTAACCTAGATTAGAATGGTTATCACTATATCTAATCCGGAAACCTCCCACTGTCCTGTCAAATTCTCCTCCAAACCTAAAGAAGAATCAATTGGGATCACCCGAAGAGTAAACCAACTCATCAGTGGGAATCGGGATCCAACTCTCATCGCATGATAACGTGATGGAATGCATCCACGTTACTCATACTCCAGAAGGTATGCGCATACTTGGCAAGTTTCAGTTTCTTTAGAAACTCCCGATATGATTTTTGCCCCATGCTCTTATAACCTTGGCTTTGGTCAAAGTGTCATAAGTCACATGCCAAGTTCTACCCGTCACTATCTTGTCAATTTGAACCCACCCGCACATGCCCCTGACTTTGGCCAATCGACAGAACGACTATCCTAAACTAACTCATCTATCTATGCAACAATTGAATACCCAGCAGCTACCAAACACTATGCCTTAACTTTGGCTAAAATGCATAGCTTGAATACTACTAAATACCCAAAAGAAGTGACGGAGGGCTACGGCTGGTTTTTGGCGAAAAACCTTTAACGTAGTGAACTTGATATCGCTGAAGGAACCTGATAGCTTTTTAAAATATAGTGGCGAAAACCTTTTGCTAAAGAGGTCATTCCCGGTAAAGGGATCTCGGCTCTTTCCTCGTGGAATGAGGTGCAGGATATTCCACTGAATACCGCTATGCAAAGCAACTTGTAATCGACTATAGTAAATTTATTACACTGACGCAAACTTCTTCCCAAGGGGTCAGTCCCGGTGAAGGGATATCGCCCTTGCCCCGTCGAATGAGGTGCAGGATATTCCACTGAATACCGCTATGCATAACAAAAGGAAACGTCTTTGTAACAACACTTTTTAAATTTGTTCCAACAACTATAAACAGGTTTGTTTTACTTTGCGTTGATCAGAATCAACACAGTCCCATCATTTAATCACACCAGAAAAGAACGAAAATAAAATGTACGTATATGCCATCCGCATTCGTCACTGGGTCCCGTCATCACCCGTTAGGTTACTTAACTAACGACAGAGCGGGGACTGGACTAGCGCGGGTGTAAAACATATACAACATCTAATAGTATATAAACCAATATACAATAATCGCTCCAAGCGTGATAGTATGCAACATTACAGAAAAGTAATAAGCATCACAGAACAATTCAGATAATCTGGGATCCCCGAGTTTCACAGAGCCGCTGCTGAAACTCGACGTTCCCCTGTCGTGTGGATAGCCTGTGCAATGAAACCTAGACCCCTACGGGTGCGGCAAGTTACCCGCCAAAACCTGAAGCGAGGCAGCCCCCTACAGCATAGTGAATGGACCACCCAGCACTCCCCGGAATCCGGTAATCTTGGGCACCCCTCCTTGGGTCAACCTGTACCCACTACGAGTGCGGCAAATAGTCTGTCAATTCTAGAGTGGGACCCCTCTGCCTCTCAAAGCCATGAGATGCGGACCCGTTGCCCTCCAGAACCCGGCTATCCGTGCACTCTGTCGCGGGGCAAAACCTAGTACAATAATGAAAAATAGTACAATAGGTACATCGACCGCAACCTGGTCGTGCCCCAAAAGAATATTATACAACAGGCAGTGACGGCTGTCCACAAGTTGGACGCTCGCCCCACAATATCAAATGTACAAATAAACTCAAACTGTACTACCATTGCACACTGCTATCCACCACGACCAATCCGCAACATCACAGCACAACACAGAACATCAACGTGAATGTCACGTTCGCAAACCCGTCTAAAAGAACTATAGCAATCAGACGCGGTTTACCGATCAAAGGACATTCCCGGTCGGAGATATAATGTAAGCACTGTAAACTAACGTGTTTAAATTTCGATCGACCAAATATCAAGAAAGTGGGCCCCACAACTTACTGGTGAACAGTAACAAAACCTGGGCCCAAACGATATATACCAAAAATCCCAATTTCCATCATAGAATGCACTGTAGAAATTTGGCCGAGTGAAGTCACTTTCCTGCGGCGGTTCCGCGGCCAAACCCATGCTTGGGCCGCGGATCCGCGGCAGAACAGTCGACTCACTTTGTCGAATTTCTGCAGTATTCCTAAAAAACCCTGCTTGATTTTCTGGTATGGTCCAAATGTCATTTTGACCAGTTTTAAAATTAACAGAAACTGTCAAGCTAAAAAATTGCGATTTTTGATTTCGGGTTCGATCGATGTTTTAAACGCGTTAGCACAAGTTAGTATAGCAAAATGGTGAGGCTCTGATACCACTGTAAGTCTACGCTAGCGCCCCGGCAGTCTACAGACGCCAAATGCGGAACAAAAACTTTTTAACTGGCGCTATCGTATACTTTAACCCGGATCTGCCATTATTGCTAAACTAACAAACTGTAAAGAGTGTAGAAAGGTTATACCGAACGATCCGAGTCCTTCTTTCTTCAATCATCATCCCACGCTCCGTTGCGGCTGCTCCGATCTCGTCGATCTCCGATATCCTCGTCGAGGTGGCACCACATCATCGATTCTTTAAACGGGCTCCCGCCTCTGACTTGAGGCAACTCGATCGTCAAGTTTGCTAAAAGAGACGACCAAGAATGATGTAGAGAATGAGTAGATGACTTTGTCTCACTTCGTCCAAGTCCGTGGACGATCGGTTAATGAAGTTGCCACTCGGATTGGGTGATGGAATGAAAAGGCAATGAAATTTCCATGCACCCCAAATACTATCATAATCTTTTCTACAAAAATGAATCAAGCATCAAGTGAAGTGGAGAGAGGAGGGGCCGGCCATATTTATCATGGAGGGAGGTGAGGGTAGGAGCAAGAAGGGGGTGACCATAAAGAATGAAACTTATCTTTATCATTAATGAAAAAAAATGAGTCACTAATACATTGAACCTTTAATAACCTAGTCACCAAAAGCATTAATGACACCATTAATGCACTAATGACTCACCATGTCAAGTCACTCTCTCTAGAATCTTCTAGAAGAATCCACACTCATCTCAAGAAAAGATAAACCCGTCTTTAACCAAATATTAAAAGACGGCTGATAGAAAACTGGAAACTGGCAACTTCCAAAAGTGATCCTGAAACGACTTTCAGGATAACCCCGAAACTGTATAAATATACCCGCATTTGTATTACGACCGAATACAAATGCAACTGAGACAAAGATATTATACCTACTCAATATAATACTCGGATCCGGCTTAAACCAAAGCCGACCAGTATCATCTGCCCGAAAAATAACACGTGCGTAAACGCACGTGCATTTTCCGAACCCTGCCATAAAACCATACGGCCTCTACAACGTTTCGCCCGAACTTGGGAAACTGTCTGTGGGGGACTCTAATGACTCGTCAGTACCCTGGCAGTGGGTTTAACCACAAACCGTCAGCGGCACTAGCAATGCGTAACGGCTGCCCATGGACTGACCTCAAGGGATTCCGATGAGCGCACTCATCCGGAAAACCCTACTGAGCCTAACAGTGACAATGTATATACAGTCCGGTCCGTTCGTCTATGAGTATCGCATATCTGCCTAGGGGGCTAGAATCGTCAGACCCCCAATAGCAGTATAAGTCGTGTCGGAGTGAAGCCTAATAACACCCTGAGATACTACTGGAGTACCTACCAGTAAATCTCCTGCCACGGCCGTGGGCTTTGTGTAATGGCTCTCCTAGACACAGCACGATCTCGCCCCCAATACCGGGAGAGACGAATCCCCTGCCGATCCGCTCACGTGCCTCCATATGGCTCGGGACTGTACCCAAAAACTACCTGTTTGCACGACTCCTTTGAGCCGTGGTAAGGTAGAAATCAAAGCACAGTGGGAACTCACACGAGACAAATGACGACCTCAGGTCGATGAACTAACCTGTACACATGTCACCAGGGAACTGCTATCTGACGATAGATATAATACTAACTAGCAGATTCCCGGCGAGTCCTGTCCGGTGTACTCATAACCCAATGAGCACCTGTATACATCTTAGGTGATCCAACTGACACCAGTGGCTTGTGAGACCGGCCACCGCCCCTCGTCGGGGTCTCGACTGTACACACTAGTCTACTCCGGAGTATCGATGCCCTGTCTCGAAACTCCCACGACTAGGGACCACAATTAAGGATATGCATATAAACCACCCAACTCTCACGTATATGATCGCCATCATACTGTTGGTGGTAAAGCAAGATCCTAAGGGCTCTATCAAAGTGTAACATGTAATCAGTCACCTGAACATGTACACGACTGATAAAGGAAAACCAGATAGCATACTATCATCTCGAGTAAGACTGTCATACCGGTATAGGTCCTCCGCAATCATTGCAATCACGTACCTGCGATCCAATAATTGACTATGAGGGCACTATCTCCAACAATATATACCCTTACACCAATATTAGTGGTATGGGACGCTAATATATGTGTATTGATATCCTTTGATACTTCATCATATTTACTTCATGCAGACATACCTTATACTGATGACATGTTATTACCTGAGTACCTGGCACTACATACATGTTTAGATGCTACCTTGCCACCTTATTATATTTCAGATGTACTCTTGTGGTTATATTACTGATTGTTGACCTAGGTTTATGTCTTGCATTCGGTTCCTGCTTGTAGATATTTCTATTCACGAGTTGGCAACTCACCCCCGTTGTGCCACAGTTCTTGCAGGTTCTGCCGTACAGGTTCCATTGCGGCATTTCTGGCACACTACTTTCTTGCGGGTGAATTGCTTTTGGTAGGTGGATTCTTTTGCATCAAGAACCACCATTGTATTTATTTTATCCATTGTATCTAGAATTTCCATCAGCCAGAATTGTATATTGTTTCAGACTTAGATATTAGTGATGTATTATTTGACCTTAGAGTCGCGCTTAGTAGTATTACGGTTTTCTTGCTTTTGGAGCTTTCTTTTGAGTTGATCATCGTCATTCGGCGTTGTATATTATTATTGCATGTGTGGTTGTGACCGTCAATTGACGAAGAGCTAGCTCCCGCTTGGGGATGCCTTTTATCATTGCATATATTGTTATTCTTATTGTACCCCATTCGGGGCCAGTTTTACAAAAGAAACTCTGCCGAAATTTTTAGAAAAGACTTTACATTTTAAAAATGCACATTGGGCTTAGTTATTTAAAAACCTTGACTTCAAACATATTTTCCTTCACTTCTTTAAACCAGTTTTCTTTACTTACTCTTTAAATGGTTTTAGATTTCTGGGCTTTGGCTTACTTGGATCAGATGGAGTCCTATAGACTTCATATGGTTCAAGGGCCAGTCACGTGCTCTTTCGGGTCATGACAAAGTTGGTATCAGAGCCAGGTTGACCTTGGTTCGAGTCTAAGTTTGACTATGTGGAGCCCAGGGCGTTTATATATACACGGAACTTAGGCTTGACCTTACGGAACTTAGACTTGGTCGAGGGGGTATTAGACCCGAACTTTCTTCGCGTAGGATGACCCATGGTTGATGGAATAGGTGACTAAAGTAGAGTGACGTACCGTTGGTATGTTCCACGGCATGCTTACGACACGCCACTCCTCTTAAGGAACCTTAGGATGTACATATTTTTGAGATCAGTGATTCACTTCATATCCATGGTTATACATCCCTTTGAGATCCCCGATCCTATTAGTTCATGATCATACCTTTATTGATGCTGTTCCTTCTTATGATCATGTATCCACTCTGGATCTGTTGTTCTTTTTCTTGCCATTGATCTGCTCTCTTCGATACTCGATTGAGGTTCTTGTCGCCATGTTTGAGCGCAGTTTGGGCTGCTGCTAGGGTTACGGTCAGGGCGAGCTCGTCTGGTACGAGGGCCGACCATTGTGTTTTCTGGTGACATGGGAACGTCTCGAGTTAGTATTGGTGATTGTGACCTCTAGTGGAGGTGAGTGCTTGGTCTTGCACCGGATGATCGGGTCATTGTTAGAGCTGCCAGTTGAGAGAGGACTGTTGATGTACAACATACCTCAGAGATTACGATGTCGCCTACCGTGCAGACAGATGGACCAGCTGTTGCTGAGATTGACAGGATGTTGCTTCCGGAGCTTACGAGCTGAGATCGCCGGAGCTTCTAGGCAGATTTGGGACAGAGGATGGCTAGTCTACCCGATTTGAGAGACGAAGGTGATTCGTCCGATTTATGCGCCGGAGCGGGCCCAGATGAGTTGAAGATTTACAGTGCGGAGAGTCTTACTCCGATCTAGAGCAGACCGATTCAGAGATGACCGCCAATGTGTCGCCTTTCCTGGAGGATTGAGGCGCTGTTCGGCATGCAGGCGAATGAGCAAGTTGCTGCTGCAAATGACGGGATATTGCCCAGATGGTTGGAGCTACGGCAGCGTGAGCATATACTTAGAGAAATGATGGCGAGTCGCTAGTCACCTGAGGATGAATGACTAGGACATTTGGTTCGTCCGTTTACCGATGCGAGGTCATCAGATAGATTGTTTCCAGCTAGAGACGACTCCACGCAGGTTCGTTGAGAGTCGATAGAGACGATCGAGTGTCAGGAGCCCATTTTCCAAGTTTAAAGTATACGGAAAGACATGCAGGTGATTCTATGGACCCTCTAGAAGAATGAAACCCTAACTCGACTTAATGACCGTGTGAAAGCCTTTGAACCTTAGGGTTTGCGGCAGTTCCGCGGCGCCATTAGTGAGGCTTGGGTTTGCCCTTCTACGGCTGGACCACCGACGCTGTGGCATGTATTCGATGCTATTAAACTGTACTCAAGATGTTGATCTCTTGGGGGATTATAAGGTTCTGGCGAGTCGATCGAAGGTTTCGACATCATTCGGATATCATGTGATGGGATGCTTTGCTTGGGAGACTCCAGATACGAGTATAGCCGTTGGAGCATAGTCCATGCAGCCACGATGAGACAAGTCCGAACCAGTCGACATTGAAGCAGAGTGAAGAAAAGAGTTCGCAAGAGATTTCGACGAGATGACGTCCCACTCCGCTGACATCAGAGATGTGATACGCACCTAGAGGCGTTGTACATGGATATATTTTCCAGAAAGAAGCGCGATAAGTATGCAGCCGTTCCGGAATAAGAATTTGCTTTAGCGATGGATAATGACTTCCGGGCAAGTCGGCAGGGATGAGATTTGAGAGAGACCTCGACAGGGCCTTTCTGGAAAACGATACGAGAAGACCTAGACCCAGGGGTGGTCATATTGCGCACACCCAGCAGGCCAGAGTTCGGCATTGTCGACGAGGTAGTTGACCAGGTTCGGATACAGGAACTTACCCAGATGCATTGCAAATTGATCAGGTACGGACGAGTATTGAGTATTCCTCCGACGTTTGGGACGTGTTCCCGAGGACCTGTTTGGCTAGACATCTTCTACAGAATGATGAAGCTACAGAGTACGCGATTTCGAGTCCGTGTGAGAGACTTCAGATTGACCGTGGCCGAGAACAGTGCAGTGAGTAGATATGCATGGCGTGACGTCATAGTGGACGACGATAGAGACAGGTGGAACCAGAGGTTCGGGAGAGACGCTGACGAGCTGTCATTACTTTCCGTCGAGACCAGAGACTAGATATGCTTACAGAGACGTTAGGATGTGACCGATTTCCGAGAAAATTTTGTGCTGAGGACACAGATGTCTATCAAGCGAGAAGAGATTATGCAAGAGAGCTAGCCTCCGTACAGTTCGGCATAGGCAAGATCGGAAGAGACCTTGAGCAGGATTCCTTCCGGTACATTGCTGCAATGATGTTTGCACCCAGGATCAGAGGTGGGATGTGCATTCAGAGAGCCAGAGGTCGACGCCAGTGACATGCTGCTTTACGAGTGGTCGTGAGAATTGATCGAGAGATGACCAGAGAAGTGCCAGAACGGGAATCGTTCACATTGGCACACCTGACAGGGCCGATGAGCCGATTGATTGTGAGATTAGTAATCCACAAAGAAGATAAAGACCCAGAGGCAGAGGACGCCAGACCGTGACCAAGAGACAAGTTTGTATCTTGCGCTACTAGCATAGGATGCACCGACTCCTTCTCGACCTTGAAGGAGGAACTACTGACGACGGTAATTATGATTTGTGATTTTGTGATTCGATTATCACGTATCCGTCATCTTGGATTTTGGTATTTTGGGCGTTCTATTGCATGATTTAGTTTTGATGACTGAGTTTCATGGTATTGTTTCATGCACCCACTGGATATTTATATTTTGCGCATAGTTATTACATTCGAGGTATTGATTGTGATTTCACACCTATCTTATACAGTGATTTGATTTACACTTCCAGCATAGTTTTCATGCACCTTTAGTGTTTTGATATACGATATTGGTGCACGCCAGATGCACTAAATCGGGATTCTTCGTGCATGTCACATGCACCTGACTTTTTTTTTACTGTCAGGCACACACGTTGCCTACGACAGATGTTTCGTGCACACCAGTTGCACCTAGATATTGTTTTGTACACCTGTTTGACACATATATGGATTTTGATTCCTTGCGCACCAGACGCACATGATATTCTTATATATGCATTTTGGGGATTGATTTCTAATAGAGCAGTACATTTTTATGATATTCTCTATGTATTGATGTTTCGAAACCCGGACAAATTGGATTTTACTGAATGTTTTGGTATTTGGGGGATTAAATTTAAATTCGGGGACCGAATTTCTTTAAGGGGGGTAGATTGTAACATTTTCAAAAAGATAAAATATTAATTTTGGGAATTTTTATAATTTAATATTATTTTATTGAATATTTTAATATTTTGTTATTATTAAATACAAATAAATAGGAAAAATATGAGAAAAATTGTGGAAAATTATGGAAAATTCTAAAATAGGGTAAATTAGAGAATTATGTCATTTCTAAGTTTAATTGATTAGTTTGACACTAATTTAGTGCTAATCGCGATTAAAAATCGCTAATCGGTTTTTAGCATTTTTGTGCAAAACATGCACACATCACTTTTTCACACTTGTGCGTTTTTATTGCCATGGTTGTTTTGGGGCTACTATTTGAGTGAGAAGAGTTTTAAAAGAAAAGAAAATAAGGAAAAGAAAAGAGAAAAGAATAAAGAAGTGAGGGTTGGTGAGAGAGTGAGGTATGGGCACATTTGACTAAACCCTTAGCCATTTTCCCCCTCATTTCCCTCCCTCTTCTCTCTTCTTCTGATGCTGCTCCTGCACCTCATCCCCTCCCCTTTTCAAAAGCTTCAAAACACCTCTAAAACAACCCCAAAACCACACACTCATTTCATTAAAAGTGTGCACAATCCCTAGATCTACACTTGGAGCTAAAGAAGCAATGATTTTGGCCACTAGGGGCAACTCAAGAAAATTCTTGAGTTGCCAAATGAGGTATTTTCTGAACCATTATCTTAATTCTAGCATTTCCTTTACCCCCATGTTAAGATTGAATCGATATTGCGTGATATTATGGACTTGAGGATAACCAAGTTAGGGTTTGAGGAATTTGGTGTTGTATTGTGAAATTGAGCTCAGTTGAGGTTATATAAACACCCTAGTGTATGAATTGGAACCCAAAACCTGAAGCTTAAACCAGAATACGGATTTTAGAAACCGATATCGGGGAAATTATGAAATCTGTGTAGTGTTTTTGGAATCTGCTATCATACGAGCTATCCTAAAATAAAATTGAGTGGACAGAGATATGTGCAGGCACCCAGGAAGCTAACCCCAAGACCCCAGCCCCTAACTCCCTTACCCGGCCGCCAATTAATCCCAATTGGCCGCAATTTGCGGCCTGGGTCCCGCCATTTTGGCTCGTATTGGTTCTGTAGATCCTACATGTTTATGTTAGACCCCTGGTATACATAGAATTGTCTAATTGGACCTAGGGTGAAATCTGGGACATATTTCCTAAGTTGCTGTTTTGGATTCGTGTTTCCGTATTCCGTATTTTTAATTCTGAAATTGTGGATTGTGTTTTGCCTCGACTATTTGGCGTTTATACGACGATATAGAGGATTTATTGATGGTTTTGAAGGCGTGCCATAGGTTCTCACCTATAGGCCCCTTATCGTATCGTTTTGGATTTCGTGTGCCGTTTTAGCTTTGATTTGGTTTTAATGCGCATATACGATATTTTGATGTGTAGGTACCCTATGAAGACTACGGGACGACAAGCAAACGCGTGGTGACATCGGAAGATGGAGACGCAAGGTGAGTAGATTATATTTACTGGGGGAAGTCGGGTGGATGGCGTATAGCACCCCCGCAGTCCGTAGTTAGTATATTATGTAGAATATATGTATGATAGTTATAGTGTGCTATGGTTAGTTAGGCGTATGAGTAACTAGCGTAGTTCCTAGTTGCGAGCCCTAGGATAGAATTGCACCCACACGCCTACACTTGTATGTTCCTTATACTTGCACTTTGTTGGTGATATTGGACGACATTGGTGATGAGTCGATGATATTGGGCCTTGTGCCGCAAGATCGGTGATTTGATAGGATTCCTATTTGGGATATGACATGTGATTCTTGCGGGCTTGGAATGTGTGTTTATCCCCGCATTCATATTTTATAGATGGTATCAGTGGTACTAGACTTAGATCAGTACCCCAGATTATGTGGTATGATGATAGTGATATCTGATATGTGATGAGATAGTGTGATATTGACCCGTACCAAGCTATTGGGATGCCGTACGACGATTTACCGTACGAGCCTATATTGATGATAGATCCGCGCTCATGACTTGAGGATGTCATATGATATACTGTATCGTACGCGATACTATTGAGGCGGGATCACCGACTATTATATCTATATCTATATCGACTCAGATTTAGGTGGTTCCCATACCCCTCCTGATTTACTTGATACTTAGATCTGTAGATTGCATAGTAGATGTTAGACTAGACCGAGGCATACCTATTTCAAAAACTATGAATCAGGGGTATCTTAAAGGACAAACAAAGGGATTCTGCGAACACTTAAAAGGCGTATCTTTTCTTAAAAACCATCGCATCCCTTATTTTACTAAAACCATGATTCGTCTTATTTCAAAAGGCATCACTGCATGACTTATAAATATTGATGTAATTTCTTCACGGTGGTATTGATTATTTGACTTCCGCATATTCATGCTATTCATATTGCCAGCATATGTTATTGCTATACTGTTATCATGTTGTTAGGACACCAGCACCATTATCGATGATGCGTATGTTCCACGTACACTATTTGCCGGCTCACACACTTCATCATCGATAATTGCCATGCCACTACACTGTAGTACTGCTGCATTCATGATATGATTTCCGCATGGCATATTGTACACATATACCTGTACACAAACATATATGATTCTGACTTGATTAGAGATTTGAGGGCCGCAAGATATTCTTTAAAAACTGATTTAGTCTAAAGGAGCGGTTTCCCTCGACCAATGCACATTACTATTTATATGTGACATGACTTGATATTCATACCTGATACATATATCACATCGCATCATAGTATTGTAGCTCATTTATATGTGACATGACTTGATATTCATACTTGATGCATATATCACATCGGATCATTATGGTATAGCTTACCTTTATGTAACTTGACATGATATCTATATTTGACGCACATATCATATCGGATCATTGACTTGCATTTTGGTTTGGATTTTATGTGATTTCTGGATTTGGGAACCGAGGCTATTTCAAATATGTAATCATTTAAAACCCGGTCCCCTTGATATGATATTTCGGTGCGTCCACCATGTGTTTTCTCGGGGCTAGAGTGATATATGTGAACCCGAATCGAGGAGCCGGTTGAGTCCTATTACGGGTACATGGTGGACCCGGTATGGTACCCCGGGGCGAGAACGGTTTCGCTGTGTAGTAGACGGTGAGCCCGGCAGAGGGATTACTACCTACCGGTGATTGTATTTGAGCTCGCCGGATATCTGGAGGATACCGACCGGAGCCCAGAGATGGACATGGGTTGACCCGTACTGCCGGGGCCGAGGGCCGATACCGCAGACAGAGCCCCATATGGACGAGGATTTACGTGTCGATACTAGGCACGGGTTTCATGATGTTTTTCCATGATTTTGTTTATGTCCTCATATTGCATACATGATGCTTATCGTCATTGGGTGACGGGTGGACGAGTTCCACGTTTATTGTCATTGGGTGACGGGTGGACAAGATTCCATGGTTATACAGACATGGATCATATACAGACTGGATTTACACTGATCATACTTCATTTGTATATATAACAGGGTATGGGGCGCTGTTATATATACCCTTACACCAATATTAGTAGTATGGGATGCTAATATATGTGTATTGATATCCTTTGATACTTCATCATATTTACTTCATGCAGACCTACCTTATACTGATGAGATGTTCTTACCTGAGTACCTGGCACTACATACATGTTTAGATGCTACCTTGCCACCTTATTATATTTCAGATGTACTCTTGTGGTTATATTACTGATTGTTGACCTAGGTTTATGTCTTGCATTCGGTTCCTGCTTGTAGATATTTCTATTCACGAGTTGGCAACTCACCCCCGTTGTGCCACAGTTCTTGCAGATTCTGCCGTACAGGTTCCATTGCGGCATTTCTGGCACACTACTTTCTTGCGGGTGAATTGCTTTTGGTAGGTGGATTCTTTTGCATCAAGAACCACCATTGTATTTATTTTATCCATTGTATCTAGAATTTCCATCAGCCAGAATTGTATATTGTTTCAGACTTAGATATTAGTGATGTATTATTTGACCTTAGAGTCGCGCTTAGTAGTATTGCGGTTTTCTTGCTTTTGGAGCTTTCTTTTGAGTTCATCCTCGCCATTCGGCGTTGTATATTATTATTGCATGTGTGGTTGTGACCGTCAATTGACGAAGTGCTAGCTCCCGCTTGGGGATGCCTTTTATCATTGCATATATTGTTATTCTTATTGTACCCCATTCGGAGCCAGTTTTACAAAAGAAACTCTGCCGAAATTTTTAGAAAAGACTTTACATTTTAAAAATGCACATTCGGTTTAGTTATTTAAAAACCTTGACTTCAAACATATTTTCCTTCACTTCTTTAAACCAGTTTTCTTTACTTACTCTTTAAATGGTTTTAGATTTCTGGGCTTTGGCTTACTTGGATCAGATGGAGTCCTATAGACTTCATATGGTTCAAGGGCCAGTCACGTGCTCTTTCGGGTCGTGACATTCACTATCGCTTGTCTTTTCATTGATCATCATTCAAATCTAGCCTTTAGCAAAGAGAATCATCAATCATTTAATCCTAAATTGCAAAGAAATTATTAAGAACGGTGATCTCGTTCTAAATTTGGTCATTGGCGATTCTTTTTCCTAAAGTTTATAATTTTCATAAGACTTAAGATGAGTTTAGGATTTCATCACCATTTGATCTACTGAATTCCTTCGAATCCTTTACAAGCAGAGATTTCACTCACACATCATGTAAATAAAAGAATCAAGAATTAGAAAATTCATAATGCGAAAGTTTAAAGAAAACGAGAATTAACAATTGATCACCTTTATTAATCAACTTCTAATTACACTTTCATTCAATCCGAGGTTACAAGAATTGCTCTCGATCGCTCTCTTGAAGAGGTAACTATTCTGTCGAATTTCGCTTGGCTCGATCTCCGTGAGACTTGGACCTGTCGAGGATCTCGTGCTCTTAATAACGATCAGCTTTGTGTAAAGGATCTTGAATGTCGTCGCTCGACGTTATTCTCAACGATTCTTGATTTGGCTCTTGATTTGAATTGAATTGGATTTGGTTTTGGATTATGTACTAGAAATCAACTATTATCAACAACCAATCAACCTCATTAATGTAGGCTTAGGTCCCTTTTTATAGTCCTTCACCAATCTTCTACTAGAAGCTAGGTCAATCTTTCCCAAGAAGATAGGTAGTTGTAATAAAACTTCTAGAATAAGATTGTTATAAAGCTTCCTCAAGAAGCTAAGCTGTTGTAGGGAAGTTTCCTGAACAAGGTTGTTACAATGGAGCGTCTTGAACAAGCCAGGTAGTTGCAATGAAGCTTCTGGAAAGGTATCGTCACCCGATGCCCCAACTCGGCCGCGGTTCCGCGGCGGATCGGCCTGACTCGGCCGCGGATCCGCGCCCGTTTGGTGAGTTTGTGTCTTCAAACTTCTTCTGTCTTCTTGTGTTGATCTCTGGGTTTATATTTGATATCTGGAATCCTCTTATCTCTTCTCAATCTGTGCCAGAATTCAACTCTTTGATTTCCTTCGTTTTGTCGGTGAATTTGCGATTCCGATATCTGTCCTGAAATAATTTTCTGCATAAAATCTCAATGAAGAATGTTGAGATATACAATATCATAATAAACATACAATTTCCTTCCAAAATGTTGATTATAATGTATAACACGTGGTATTTGTTATTTTCCAGACAAACTTGTAATATGTGTTATATTTATAACAAACATCTTTAGATGATTAGAAAAGTGAGGAAATTGTTATGTTAAAGATTGGAATATTTTCGACTGAACACCATGCTATGCTATGCCCATCCCTCCAAAGTCTTCCTATTTTCCACCTTAATTTCTATTTTCTAAAAATATAAATACCATGCCATGCTTCATAATATATATATATATATATATATATATATATATATATATACATATCACACATATATATGTGTGTTATATTTAAAGATAAGCATATAATTAGTGGGGAATAATATTAGTCAATATACAATTACGTCAAATATAAATATATATCATATTATTAAATCAACACTTGATTTAATAATCCGGTTATATCCCATATATCAACTAATATCATTTATCTGTATATCTCATTATCAAATCAACACTTGATTCAATAATCCGGTTATATCACATATAACCTAACTGATAACAAATAGCCGCCAGATTACAATACGGTATCTCATACTTGTATTTAATCAGGCCCCCGCACATATCAACATATGTGCCCTACTTCGTTTCTCTTGAACCAGGAAACTTTTATGTGGAACTTTAAAGACTCGTCAATACGCCATCAGTAGGTGATGATCACATCAATCACCCACAAGCCGTCAGCGGTTCTAGCTGGACGTAACGGCTACCCAGGTATTGAGCGAATAGAAGATCAGCAAGCAAGCTTGTTCAAACTCCCATGAAGCCTATAGGTAACACTTACCGTACAGTCCGGTCTCTTCATCTGATATGTCGCATATCGAGTCTGGGGGTGGAATCGTCATACCCCAATAACTTAATAAGTCATGCCGATGTAAGGCCTATAAAGGTATGAGAAACTACTGATAACACTTACCGGTAAATCTTATCAACAGCCCTGGCCAGGGACTTACCGTTATAGCCAATCGAGCATAGCGCAACATCAACTCCCTATACCGGGAGAGACGAAACCCCTTCTATTGCTCATTGCCTCCATGTGTCTCGGGACTGTACCAAAAATCCACCTGTTTGCACGACTTCTTTGAGCCGTGGTTGGGATGAAATCAAAGCTTAGTGGGAACCACACAAGACTCTATGACAATCTCAGGTCTACAGACTAACCTGTACCAGTGTCACCAGAGAACTGCTATCTGATGATAGGTATATTACTATCTAGAAGTTCTCGGCGAGTCCTGTTCAGTGTACCCATTCTCTAATGAGCACCTGTGTACAATCTTTGATGTCAAACACCAATGGATATGGGATCAACCATCGCCCCATACAGGGTCAAGAAACGCACACACTAGTCTACTATGGAATATCGATGCCCTGTCTCGATATTCTCTCGACTAGGAACAATTGAAGGCTGTGCTTATGGACTACCCAGGTCCCAGTAGTATGATCTGCATCATAGTCCTGGTTGTCAATCCAACATCCTAAGGGCTTTATCAATATGTATATGAGAGACAGTATAATAATAACAGTGAATATGTTAAGATAAAGGCAACCAGATAGCATACTATCATGTCGAGCAAGAAAGTCCTCCATATATATGTCCAAGCATCCACTATATCATACAATAATGGCTTCTAGGACATACATATCACTAACAGCTAGTACACGTATATGATCGGAATCCTGCCGTAATACTATACGGTCTTTACTTCGTTTCACTTGAACCAGGGAAACCCTTTGTGTGGGACTCTAAACACTCGACAGTACGCTGGCAGTGGATTTAACCATAAGTCCTTCAACGGCACTAGCTGTACGTAACAGCTACCCAGGTACATGTCGAAAAGAAAGACGACGAGTGAACTCATCCGAACCCCTACGGAGCATGTCCATGACATTCTCCGTACAGTCCGGTCTGTTCGTCTGAGAGTATCCCATGCCAGGTCTACGGGGTGGAAAACGTCAAACCCTAATAACCAGACAAGTCTTGTCGGTGTGGCTCAATACCATCCTGTTGGAGATAGTGCCCTCAGAGTCAATTTTTGAATCACAGGCACGTGATTGCAATGATTGAGGGAGGATCTATCCCGGTAGGACAGTCTTACTCGAAATGATAGTATGCTATCTGGTTTACCTTTATCATCGTGTACTGCTTTAGGTGACCTTACAGGTCACTATTGCACGTTGATAGAGCCCCTAGGATTCTTGCTTGACCACCAGCAGTATGAGGGCGATCATATACGTGGGAGCTGGTAGTCTATAAGCACATCCTTAAAAGGTCCTTAGTCGTAGGAGTTTCGAGACAGGGCATCGATACTCCAGAGTAGACTAGTGTATACAGTCGAGACCCCGACGAGGGGCGGTGGCCGGTCTCACAAGCCACTGGTGTCAGTTGGTTCACCTAAGATGTAGACAGGTGCTCATTGGGTTATGAGTACACCGGACAGGACTCGCCGGGAACATGCTAGTTGGTCTTATACCTGACGTCAGATAGCAGTTCCCTGGTGACATGTGTACAGGTTAGTTCATCGACCTGGGGATCGTCATTTGTCTCGTGTGAGTTCCCACTGTACTTTGATTACTACCCTACCATGCTCAAAGGAGGCGTGCAAACAGGTTTTAGTTGGGTACAGTCCCGAGCCACATGGAGGCAGCGAGCGGATCTTCAGGGGTTCGTCTCTCCCGGTATTGGGGGTGAGGTCGTGCTGTGTCTAGGAGAGCCATTATACAAAGCTCTCGGCCGAGGCAGGAGATTTACTGGTAGGTATTCCAGTAGTATCTCAGGGTGTTCTGGGCTACACTCCGACACGACTTGTACCGCTTTTGGGGGTCTGACTTTTACCAACCCCCTAGGCCCGCCATGCGATGCTCATAGACGAGCGGACCGGACTGTACGGATATTGTCTCTGACAGGCTCAGTAGGGTGTCAGGATGAGTTCGCTCATCGACGTCCCTTTTTGTCAATAGCTGGTGGCTCGTCACGTATGGCTAATACCTCTGACGTGCTAGTGGTTAAATCTACAGCCATAGTATTGACGAGTCTTTAGAGTCCACCACACATTCAGTTACTCAAGTTTCGGGCGAAACGCTGTAGATGCCGTATGGAGATATGGCATGGTCCGATCAGATACGTGCGGTATTTCACGGATCAGGATCGGACAGTTTGTACTACAGGCCGTATGGTTATATGGCAGGGTTCGATCAGATACGTGCGGTATTGCACGGATCAGGATCGGACGAATATTACTAGCCGGCTTTGGTTTAAGCCGGATCCTAGTATAGTACAGTGTAGATTTTTGTCTCATTGCATTTGTATTTCGGTCGGAATACAAATGCGGGTGTGTATGCACAGTAGCGGGGTTTTCCTGTGATTTATTACGGGACCAGTTTTCTGGAGTTGCCAGTTTGCTTTTCGTATCGGCCAATTTCCTTTGTATCGTTCATTGGCCGAAGATTGGTGGAGGAGGGCTTATTTGCATTTGTGCAAATAAGCATTTGTGGAGGGTGTTCTTTGGATTTTATTGTATCATGATTATTCCTCCACCATTTGACTTATTCATTCCATCATGGTTGTTGATTAGTTGATGGAGTGTGGATTTGTTAGTGATCATGGCATGACTTTTGGAAGTGATGATTGTTGTTTGAGTGTTGGACTTTCCTAGCTATCATTTCTTTGCATGATAACCATTCCCCTCTCTCTCTCATGGATTATGGTGTGGACTCTCTCTTTTTTTGAGACACACTCCACTCTCTCACTCTCTTGCATTTTGCAAGGGCCGGCCACTTAAGGGGAAGGCTGCCCAATTTTGTATGTGTGGGTTTTTGCTTCATTTCATGCTCCAAAAATCCCTAAGTCCCTCCACATAGCTCTTGTATCATCCCTCCACCAAAATGGTAAACTCCATAACCCCAAATGAGACATGGTTCTTCACTACACATTCTACAGCAAACCTTGGGCACGTCGACTAGCCAGCTTCGTGCCCGAGTTGCCTCGGCATTGAGGTGGGAGCCCGTAAAAGATATAGGCGATGTGGTGCACTTCCGGCGACGAGGTGGAGACCGGACATTCCGCGGGAGATCGGGACGATGACGAGAAGACCGGAGGACTCGGATCAGTCGGTATATCTCTATTCCCTATCTTGTAGTTAGCTAGGACTAGTTAATGGTTCGATCCGGGTTTTAGTGCGCGGTGGTGCCGGTTTGCTAAGTTCGCAAAATTAAAGTTCATCACAGCTTCCGCATTTTTGCCTCGGGATGGAGGCCGGGGCGCCGCCGTGCACTTACAGTGGTATCAGAGCCAGGTTATTAACATAGTCTAGCTTTGTCTAATGTGTTTTGCAATTCCGATCGAACAAATGTTCCGAAAACCCAATAACACATGCATCATTTTTCTGTCGAATTTTTTCTGGCTCGAAAATTTTATCAGGTTGTAGAAAAGTGATGTACTGGGAGTTCTAAGAGTTCTGTAGAAATTCGACACAGTGAGTCGACTATAGGAGCGCGGAACCGCGGCCAAAACCCCCTTTAGGCCGCGGTTCCGCCGCACTATAGAGTGATCACTGCGTCAAATTTCTGCAGTTGCTTTCTGGGTTGAAAATGGGGTTTTTGGAACATTAATTTTTGGGCCCAGATTTTCTTGATGTGCTACAGTAGTACTTGGGGCCCACTTGTTAAATTTTGATCGATCGGATATTTTAAATACATTAGTTCACAGTATTTACATTATATCTGCGACCGTGAATGTCACTTGATCGGTAAATCCAGTCTAGCTGCTATAGCCCGGTTAGACGGATTTGCGAACGTGACTTTCACGTTGATGTTCTGTGTTATGCTGTGATGTTGCGGATCGGTCATGGGGGATAGCCTGGATGCAATGCTAGTACAGTTGTGGTTGTATTATGTACATTTGATATTGCGGGGCGAGCGTCCGACATGTGGACTGCCGTCACTGCCTGATTGTATTATTATTTTGGGGCATGACCAGGTTGCGGTCGATGTACCCGTTGTATGTATATTTTACTTTCTGTACTAGGATTACCCCGCGGCGGGGTGCACGGATAGCCGGATTCTAGAAGGCAACAAGCCCGCATCTCATGGCATTGAGACGGAGGGGGCTTCACTCTGGAATTGGCAGGCTATTCGCCGCACTCGTAGGGGGTACAGGTTGACCCAGGAGGGGTGCCCAAGTTACCGGATTCCGTGAAGTGCCGGGTGGTCCATTCACGGTGCTGAAGGGGGCTGCCTCGCTTCAGGTTTTGGCGGGTAACTTGCCGCGCCCGTAGGGGTCTAGGATTTCATTGCACAGGCTATCCACACGACCAGGGAAACGTCGGGTTTCAGTAGTGGCTCTGTGAAACCCGGGGATCCCAGATATCTGTATTGTTCTGTGATACTGTACATTTCTGTGATGTTGCATTTTTTATCACGCCTTGAGCGAAATATAATATATTGGTATATATATTAGTAGATGTTGTATATGTTTTCGTTCAGTCCCCGCTAGTCCAGTCCCCGCTCTGTCGTTAGTTAGCTAACCTAACGGGTAATGACGGGACCCAGTGGCGAATGCGGATGGCATATACGTGCATCAGTATATTTTCGTTCTTTGTGGTGTGATCAATTGATGGGACTGCGTTGATTCGGATCAATGCAAGTTAAAAACAAACCTAATATGATGTTGTTGGAACACTTTTCAAAAAGCTGTTATTGCAAGGACGTTCACTTTTGTTTTGCATCGTGATATTCAGTTGGAATATCCTGCTCCTCAGTCGACGAGGCAAGGGCCGAGATCCCTTCACCGGGAGTGACCCCTTGGACAGAAGTTTGTGTCTGGGCATTAACTTCACTATAGCCGATTACTTTTGCTTTGCACCGTGGTATTCAGTTGGAATATCCTGCACCTCATTCTACGGGGAAAGAGCCGAGATCCCTTCACCGGGAGTGACCTCTTTAGCAACGGTTTTCGTCACTATATTTTTAAAAAGCTATCCGTTTCTTCAACGATATCAAGTTCGTTATGTTAAAGGTTTTCGCCAGAAACCATTCGTAACCCTCCATCATTTCAGTTAAATATTCGGCAGTATTCAAGCTATGTATTTTGACCTCACGCCAAGGCATAGTGATTGGTAGCTGCCGGGTATTTATCTGTTGCATAGATAGATGCGTTGGTTTGGGACAGTCGTACTACTATTTTGGCCTACGTCAAGGGTATGTACGAGTGGATTCAAATTAACCTGGATAATGATGGGTAGAACTTGACATGTGACTTATGATATTTTGACCTCACGCCAAGGTCATAAGAGCATGGGGTAAAAATCCACATCGGGAGTTTCAAAAGAACTGAAACTTGCCAGATATGCGCATACCTTCTAGAGTGTGATGACGTGAGCGGATTCCGTCATGTTATCATGCGATGATAGTTGGATCCCGATACCCACTGATGAGTTGGTATACTCCTCGGGTGATCCCGACTAATTCTTCTTTCAGGTTTGGAGGAGAATTTGACGGTACAGTGGGAGGTTTCCAGATTAGATAAATTGGTAACCATTCTGATCTAGGTTAGAGTGCACGCTGAGTGTTTTTTTTTCTCTCTCTCTTTGGCAGCGACCATTGACCCGACCCTAAGACTATGACTCAGTGACCAAGTTGACCGAACCTTCCCAAACACTGGCTTTTGGATTGTCAGAGTTGCAAACCTCATTGCCACTCCTACTTTTACCCTTTTTCTCCAGGACACCCCGTACTACTACGAACGTCCACTTCCATTGGACAAAACCATCGTATGGTTAGATACGAACTCGAAGGGATTTATTCGAGGATGGTTTCCGGTTCTGGAGAAAACGGATAGGATTATTCAGTTATCTTTTCCTTTTACCTTCTCTCAGGTTGCGAGTACTCCTTGGTTTAGGAGTAGTACACCTATTACGCAAATTGGATAGTCTTCTTCCAAACCTTAGGCTGGTGCCGACCGGTAGGGAATGAAGAAAACCAATTAGCCTAATGATGGTGTACAGAAGGTATTAAGTTAAGACAAAGCAAGGGATTTGTAAGAGGGCAAAGTAAACTGCGACTGCTATTCACGACCAAACCAAGTATTTCTTCGCCAATCCTAAATCACCTTTGTATTTCTCCAGGACACTCCGTATCACTACGAAGATCCACAGTTTATTGGATACTCCATCGTATGGTTATATACGAACTCGAAGGGAACTTGTTCCAGTTCGGGGATGGATTCTGGTTCAGGAGAAATAGGAATAAGGTTTATTCGGTTGTCTTTTATCTTCACCTTCTCTCGCATTGCGAGTGCTCCTAGGATTAGGACAGTACACCCATTATGCTTATTGGATAGTCTTCTTCCAAACCAAAGGCTGGTGCCGAACGGTAGGGAAGGAAGAAAACCATTTGGCCTAAAGGGGTGTGCAGAAGGTAATGACTAAAGACATATAAAAGGATTTGGAGAGGTGGCAAAGAATTACACGGTTACAGTTGTGAATCTGGATAATGGATGAGACATTACTAGGAATACCGGGATACCCCATCGAAACATTTCAATGTTTCAGTTTCACTGTGTACTGTTAAAAGAAAACTGATTTCCCAGTTAGACACTTGCTCCAGGGTATGTATTTACCAGGTAGGATTTTCACATCTGTATGGTTTTATAGATGATGAGTGGGAGTAAGTTATTGGGAATTGGGTGATCATCCTCACTATATCGGGATTCGTTGTAATCGGTGATATTTGAGGAAATCACCTGGGCTGTTTGCCGGTCGGCAAATATTTGGTTTTGAATATCCGTTGTTATGCACCAATTTCAAAATTGATATATCTGTACGTCTATTTTTATAGAGTGAGATATACCTTTTTGATATTATGTCTATGACATTTACCTATATCAGTGGATGGTTAGGTAAGGAGCATTAAACAGCGGTGTAATTCTTCTTAACCATAAGTACAGTTTTCAACCTACGACACACAGTGAATGAGTTATCAGACTCAAGGGACTTATACAAAGTATTGTATGTTGTCCACGTTCCATCAGGACAGAGGGGTTGGTCCTCGTACTATATTCGGTTTACTTATGACTTCTCTAGTTTTTAGACAGGTGTTTCGTGGAAACACAGGGTCCGAATTTTGAGAAGTTATAGGTATTTGAATAAAGTAGAGAACCAGATATTGCAAGTATCGGGATTCTTCAAAGTGATCGAAGATGTAGATACTTGTGTATGGTATTCAGTTGAAAGTAATGGTTAAGAGAACTTGCTTCTCTTTCAGGTTACTCATAATTGGAAGCATTCCTAAGTTGAGTAACGCTGATTGGCCTCTTTCCATTTAGTTGACATGCACTGGAGACAGCTGCGTGATTTGAATCTGGTTCAATTAAATCAGTGCCTCTGGTTCTATATTGGATATAGAACAGTTCATATCTTAACGTTGTTAAGGTACGGGGAGTTGTCTGGCTTATGATTAAAACCAGACTCTGGATAACTCAAGGCACGTTTCTGTAATGGCTGTTTGTGGGTTGACCCAGGCTATGACGAGGGTTGACTTTCTACCATCTGGCATATCAATAGAAATATTGTTCTAGACTCGCCATAGTTTTATTAAAAATGGAATTTTTTTTTTCAGAAAACAGTAGTGGGAGTATGGTAGAACTGGAAGTGATTCCAGAACCACAAACGATTACTGAAGATTTCATAGGAACCTAAAGATTCAATCTACACTCTATTGGCCACTCCGCAGATGTGGTGGGTAACTTCAGGCACCCGAGAGGTACTCCGGTAGCCTCAAGGACGGTGACAGGGAAGTTCTTGTTTATCCACACTTGTCATTGCTGTTGTTCCAGGCTGCGAGACCCGGCAGGAGGATGAGTATAGCGTCGTTCTGAACTGGCTTCAAAAGTGTACGTGTATATGACTCTGCCAGAGGGTTGTCGTAGTCAGTGGGAGCAGCGGAAGCATTGGTGGATAGGTAGCTTATGTCTATTTATAGACTAAAGCAGATAAAGCGGAGATAGATCATCTATTTCTGACGTGACAGTCATAGATTTGACTTCATCAGAATAAGGGATGGATCTGTTGAGAAGGTAGTAGGGTGTGATGTCATGGTATTTGGATGACATACACAGAATAGGAAAAGAAACTCCTATACTACGATCGGTTATACTTTGGTCGTCACACAGTAGTTTCTCCGCATGGGACTTAGATATTATATCAGACATACTGGTTACTAGATCTATGGTTTTAGATCTAGATTTGGGTGGTTTCCCAATCAGGGTACATAGACAGCATTCTAAGAGTAATTAGAATGGACGACTCCTGGCACGGTAGTGTACCTGTTGGTGATAGAGTCACCCTCTCTAAAGGTGTCTTACAGACTAAAGAGGAGAGGGATATACATGATTGACAGATCACTTGCTTATGCGATTGAGTCAATCATGAGATGTCAAAGTACCACACCAGATATTGTTCTTGCATAAGATGCAATAAGTTGACATTGATCCAATCCTGGAGAAACAGTCGGAAGCAGTTTTAGAACATAAGTGGATGTTCTAGGGATATGATAACGACAGCCTCATTCGAGAGACAGTTATCATTCCAGGCTTCCAAGGTGACCTGGACGAAAAGGAGGTTGTCAGAGTTATAGTTTTCCTTCTGATGAGGGGCAGTATTTTGGACAGGTGGTCCAAGGCAATACTGAGGGAGGCATGGCGCAGGATACTGATTAAGTTCAGTTGACGATACAGTCTAAGAAGTTTGGATTTGGAGTTCATTTATGAGCTAGGTCCCATCAGACATCTAGACATATTCTAAGACAGGTATTGCTCATTTCGGGAGATGGGTTTCTCCGCGAACTTGAGATATAGAGAGACATAGAAAGAGACATCAAAGCGGATTCACTCACTAAGGCTATTTCTCGAACGCAAGAGTTTCGCAAACGAGCTTTGTGAGACTGACTAGTAGAGGAGTTGGGTGTTCGGTATCACACGGGCTGTGAGTATGCGACATCGCAATAATTAGCCTTGAGTGCAAGTGGGAGATTGTTGGAGATAGTGCCCTCAGAGTCAATTATTGGATCACAGGCACGTGATTGCAATGATTGAGGGAGGATCTATCCCGGTAGGACAGTCTTACTCGAAATGATAGTATGCTATCTGGTTTACCTTTATCATCGTGTACTGCTTTAGGTGACCTTACAGGTAACTATTGCACGTTGATAGAGCCCCTAGGATTTTTGCTTGACCACCAGCAGTATGAGGGCGATCATATACGTGGGAGCTGGTAGTCTATAAGAACATCCTTAAAAGGTCCCTAGTCGTAGGAGTTTCGAGACAGGGCATCGATACTCCAGAGTAGACTAGTGTATACAGTCGAGACCTCGACGAGGGGCGGTGGCCGGTCTCACAAGCCACTGGTGTCAGTTGGTTCACCTAAGATGTATACAGGTGCTCATTGGGTTATGAGTACACCGGACAGGACTCGCCGGGAACATGCTAGTTGGTCTTATACCTGACGTCAGATAGCAGTTCCCTGGTGACATGTGTACAGGTTAGTTCATCGACCTAGGGATCGTCCTTTGTCTCGTGTGAGTTCCCACTGTACTTTGATTACTACCCTACCACGCTCAAAGGAGACGTGCAAACAGGTTTTAGTTGGGTACAGTCCCGAGCCACATGGAGGCAGTGAGCGGATCTTCAGGGGTTCGTCTCTCCCGGTATTGGGGGTGAGGTCGCGCTGTGTCTAGGAGAGCCATTACACAAAGCCCTCGGCCGAGGCAGGAGATTTACTGGTAGGTATTCCAGTAGTATCTCAGGGTGTTCTGGGCTACACTCCGACACGACTTGTACCGCTTTTGGGAGTCTGACTTTTACCAACCCCCTAGGCCCGCCATGCGATGCTCATACGAACGGACCGGATTGTACGGATATTGTCACTGATAGGCTCAGTAGGGTGTCAGGATGAGTTCACTCATCGACGTCCCTTTTTGTCAATAGCTGGTGGCTCGTCACGTATGGCTAATACCTTTGACGTGCTAGTGGTTAAATCCACAGCCATAGTATTGACGAGTCTTTAGAGTCCACCACACATTCAGTTACTCAAGTTTCGGGCGAAACGCTATAGATGCCATATGGAGATATGGCAAGGTCCGATCAGATACGTGCGGTATTTCACGGATCAGGATCGGACAGTCTGTACTACAGGCCGTATGGTTATATGGCAGGGTTCGATCAGATACGTGCGGTATTGCACGGATCAGGATCGAACGGATATTACTAGCCGGCTTTGGTTCAAGCCGGATCCTAGTATAGTACAGTGTAGATTTTTGTCTCATTGCATTTGTATTTCGGTCGGAATACAAATGCGGGTGTGTATGCACAGTAGCGGGGTTTTCCTTTTATTTATTACGGGACCAGTTCTCTGGAGTTGCCAGTTTGCTTTTCGTATCGTCCAATTTCCTTTGTTTCGTTCATTGGCCGAAGATTGGTGGAGGAGGGCTTATTTGCATTTGTGCAAATAAGCATTTGTGGAGGGTGTTCTTTGCATTTTGGTGTTCTTTGCATTTTATTGTATCATGATTATTCCTCCACCATTTGACTTATTCATTCCATCATGGTTGTTGATTAGTTGATGGAGTGTGGATTTGTTAGTGATCATGGCATGACTTTTGGAAGTGATGATTGTTGTTTGAGTGTTGGACTTTCCTAGCTATCATTTCTTTGCATGATAACTATTCCTCTCTCTCTCATGGATTATGGTGTGGCCTCTTTCTTTTTTTGAGACACTCTCCACTCTCTCACTCTCTTGCATTTTGCAAGGGCCGGCCACTTAAGGGGAGGGCTGCCCAATTTTGTATGTGTGGGTTTTTGCTTCATTTCATGCTCTAAAAATCCCTAAGTCCCTCCACATAGCTCTTGTATCATCCCTCCACCAAAATGGCAAACTCCATAACCCCAAATGAGACATGGTTCTTCACTACACATTCTACAGCAAACCTTGGGCACGTCAACTAGCCAGCTTCGTGCCCGAGTTTCCTCGGCATTGAGGTGGGAGCCCGTAAAAGATGTAGGCGATGTGGTGCACTTCCGGCGACGAGGTGGAGACCGGACATTCCGCGGGAGATCGGGACGATGACGAGAAGACCGGAGGACTCGGATCTGTCGGTATATCTCTATTCCCAATCTTGTAGTTAGCTAGAACTAGTTAATGGTTCGATCCGGGTTTTAGTGAGCGGTGGTGCCGGTTTGCTAAGTTCGCAAAATTAAAGTTTATCACCGCTTCCGCATTTTGGCCTCGGGATGGAGGCCGGGGCGCCGCCGTGCACTTACACATCCGAGAAACTACTGGTCCAACTACCTGTAATTCTAAATGTTGGATATATGTATGCCCTAGAGGCCATTATATATATAGTGGATGCTTGGACATATATATATGTATATTTTGATATATGATTTTCTTGCTCGACATGATAGTTTGCTATCTGGTTTTACATTATCTGACATTTTTACTTGATATTGTTCATTTGATACATGTTGATAAAGCTCTAAGGATATTTGCTTGACTTCCATGGCTATGATGTAGATCATACTAGTGGGGCATGTGTAATCTATAAGCATATCCTTAAATGTTCCTAGTTGTAGGTATATCGAGACAGGGCATCGATATTCCAGAATAGACTAGCGTATAAGTTTCTTGACCCATATGATGGGCGATGGATGATCCCATATCCATTGGTGTTGTGACATCGAAGATTGTATACGGGTGCTCAGTAGAGACTGGGTACACTGAAAGGACTCACCGAGAATTCCTATATGGTATTATATCTATCGTCGGGTAGCAGTTCTCTGGTGACACAGGTACAGGTTAGTCTGTAGACCCGAGATCGTCATAGAGTCTTGTGTGTTCTCCAACTGTACTTTGATTTTCACCTTACCACGGCTCTACTGAGTCGTGCAAACAGGTGGCTTTTGGTTATAGTCCCGAGAAACATGGAGACAGTGAGCGATAGGAGGGGTTTCGTCTCTCCCGGTATTAGGAGTTGATGTTGTGCAATGTGCGATTGGCTCTGACTTGAAGTCCCTGGCCAGGGCTGATGAGATTTACTAATAAGTGTTATCAGTAGTTTCTCGACCGGTCATAGACCATATCGACATGACTTATTGAGTTATTAGGGCTCGACGATTTCATCCCTAGACTTGATATGCAACATATCAGATGAAGAGACCGGACTGTACGGTAAGTGTTGCCAATGGCTCGACGGGAGTTTTGACGGGTTCGCTTGTTTTTCTTCTGATCGCTCAATACCCGGGTGACCGTTACGTTTAGCTGACCGCTTGCGGCTTGTAGGTGTTTTGATATGATCATCACCTACTGCCGGCGTATTGACGAGTCTTAGAGTCCCACACAGGATTTTTCTAGCTCTGGCCAAATGTTGTGGTGTGCATATGTGATATGCGCAGGAGCTCGATTAAATACAAATATGTGATGCCGTATTTTAATCGGACGTTCAATATTGGTTGGGTCGCATTTGATGTGACCGATTTATTAAATCAAGTGTTGATTTAATATTGACTTTTAGCTCATTTTTAATTAACCCTTTTTCTTTTGGATGTATGCATGTATGTTCACACATACACATGATGATGTGCATGCACACATACATATGTGTCATGGTTGATGATACAAAGGAGATGGCATGCAAGACATACATGGTTCATAAATATCTAGATTTTTGTTAATGAATTAAAGAAAAAGGAAATTAGCATAATGACTCATTTTCTACACACTTCTTCTTTGACCATTGACTTTAACCATGGTTTGATTTCCTTTGTTCTTTAACCCATCTACAAAATATCTAGATATTTAGTTAACTATGGTTACATTTGAGAGTGTCTCATATATATCCTTTTCTTTTTCTTTTTGGAAATAAGTTTTCATTATTATTCACAAAAGCTTTTGCCATCTTCACCTACCTCCATCTCCAAGCTCTCTTGAGTTTTGTTTTGAGTGAGGAACTTAAGAAGAAAGGGTTTTTAAGTGAGTTTACAAACCACACAACCATTCTACACTACCCTAGCACTTTAGTGTAGAGTGTTTGCTTCATTTAGTGAGGCAAAGAGCTTGACCTAGGAATCTCCGGGTGGATCATCGTATACGACGAAGGACCTTGAGCGGAGTCGTTCCAAGCTTCGAGCAAAGTCGTAGGAGTCCTAACGACCGAAGAAGTTGGCTACAAAGGTTGTATTCCCTTTTCCTTTAGTTTAGACTTCATATAATGATGTTATTACCCTAATCTCTAGTTACGATTCGTAGTTCGTTTGTAATAGCCCTCTTTAAAATCAAAGTTCACCACTTTATGATGTTGCAACCTTACTAGAGGCGCTACTACACACCAACATGGTATCAGAGCCTAGCTAGAGCTTTAGGGTAAACCTGACGACGTTTAAAAACTCAATCGAACATAAAAAAAAATGAGATTTTTACATGCTCACTGGAAATTTTTTCAAAAGTTGGAATTTCTGTAATTAAAAATATGCAGAAAATAGAGCAGGGTTTTTTATGGATCCTCAAGAAAAACGAGCACCTAACTTGACATAACGACCGCGGAACCACGGCCAAATAGGTGTATTTGCGGCGGTTCCGCGGCGCCGTTAGTAAGGCTTGGACCGTGTGCTCTTGCGTTGATCCGTAGGTACCTTAAATGCTCTCTGGGAATTTTTTTATGCAGGTTCAAGTGTTGAGATCTATTACAACAGTTGGTATGTTGATGTGTTGATTGATATATTTTAACGTCGTCTATGCTTTTCAATTGTTGATGTGATATGATGTGTAGGATCGTCGTGATTGAATGGCCGGGGGTTTTATGTGAGACGAGGGTTTATCTTTTCATTCATGTAAAATTCATTGTATATATTATTCTTTTATTGGGGCACATCCGGGTTGAGGATGATGTCTCCATTAATGCAAATTTTACTTTTCCGCATTAGGATAGACCCAAGGAGGGGAGCACGAGTGACCGGGTTCTGGAGTTCAATGGGAGGCCATCTCGAGGAGTCGAGACCGGGTCTCCTAAATTCCAGAATTGGAGGGGCCACTTGCCGCTCTCGTAGGGGTCTAAGGGTGTGGGCTTGGCTATTCACCACGACCGTAGAATCCGTATTTTCTATCGTAGGCTAAATAGAAAATACGAAGTTCCTAGTATATCCTATATTTTCATATATGTGTTTCTGCTGCTAATTATTCTGTGATGTGATTGCTTAATATCTGAGACGAATGTGATATTGTTATATATGTGATATGCAATACTGTTTTTCGTTTCTTTCTACAATGGCTTAGGAACTTAAATGATGGGAATACATTAATGAGATTAATGTAAAAGAAAAGAAACCTAAAGATGTTGTAGAATCGGATTTGAAACCCACTCGGCATCTTTTTCTGAAAAAGCAAGTTTCAAAAGATGCGGAGCTTAAGCCACTCCTTTTCTAAAAACAATTTTAGATTCTACAACGAAATCAAGTTCAAAGCGTTAAAGGTTTTCATAAAAACCATCCGCAACCCTTCGTCATTTTAGGAAGCAGAGTACTTAGTATTCGTGTCACGACCCGAAAGAGCACGTGACTGGCCCTTGAAACATATGAAGTCTATAGGACCCCATCTGATCCAAGTAAGCCAAAAGGGTAGAAATCTAAAACCATTTTAAGGAGTAAAAAAGAAAAACTGGTTTTAAGAAGTAAAGAAAACATGTTTTGAAAATCAAAGTTTTTAAAATAACTAAGCCTAATATGCATTTTTAAAATGTGTAATCTTTCCTGAAAATTTTGGCAAAGTTTCCTTTGTAAAAACTGGCCCCGAATGGGGTACAACAATAATAATATATATATGCAAGGAAAAAGGCATCCCCAAGCGGGAGGTAGCTCTTCGTCAATCGACGGTCACAACCACGCAAGCAATATAATATACAACGCCAAAGGGAGAGGATCGAAACTCAAAAAGAAACTCCAAACAACCAGAAAACCATAATACTACAAGCGCGACTCTAAGGTCGAGATAATACAACACTGTTTTCTAAGTCTGCAACAATATACAAGTTTTGGTAGATGGAATTTCTAGATACAATGAATAATACATGTACAATGGCGGTTCTGATACAAAAGAACCCACCTACAAAAGCAAGTCACCCATATAGAAGTAGTGTGCCAGAAATGCCGCTGTGGAATCTGTATGGCAAAAACCTGCAAGAACTGTGGCACAACGGGGGTGAGTTGCCAACTCGTGAATAGAAAATATCTACAAGCAGAGATCGAATGTATGACCCATCCTAGGTCAATACGATCAGATATAAATAAACCTCAATATGAATAAGTCTGAAGCATGCTAAAGTGGCAATGTAACCTCAATACATAAGTGTAGTGCCAAGTGCTCGTGCCAGTGCCTCAGGTAATGTCATATCATGAATATGAGGTAAGATCAATGTAATCAAATCTGCATGTACGTGGATCCTGTCCATTCGTCACCCAATGACAATAAGCATGTAACGTCTTCAAAATAATAAAATATGATTTTTGGGAAATTTTATAATTTAATATTATTTTAATGAATATTTTAATATTCTGGTATAATTAAATACAGATAAATGGGGAAAAATTATGGAAAATTCTAAAATAAGGTATTTTAAGGAATTGCCTCGTTTTCTGTGCATGCCCCCATTTTCTCTAGTATTGACCCTGGGTAGTTCTAGTTTTGACTGATTCCATCTAGGGTGAAATCTGGGTTGATTTTTCTATGTTGGTGTATGTTTTACGACTTGATTTAGCATGGATTTTGGTATTTGGTGATTCATTCCTGTCGGATGGCGTTTGGACGTAAACGACAAGTGGATATTGATTGTGTTTACATGCGAGTCGATAGGTTTTTACCTATGCGGGTAGCGTGTGCTATTTTGGTTTCCGATGTGATTTTCATGTGCTTTAGCGTTGTGATATACTTGTAGGTACCCCGCGTGATGTTGAGGCAAAGGAGGTGAAGATAGCGACATCGGCTTTGGCACACGAGAAGCAAGGTGAGTAGATTTATATCTACGGGGAGAAGTCGGGTGGATGGCGTATAGCACCCCCGCAGTCCGTGGTGTTGTATACGAATACGTATACACACGTATATTATTATGTGTGGTTAGGATCATTGATAGTAATAATGGTATTCTTGATGCTGAGATCCTTGGGTGTAGTATAGTGCGAACCCTAGGGTAGCGATTGCACTCATACTTATACTTACCCTTATATTTACACACATTCTTGCATTCATTCTCTCATATGTTGGTGCGTATATCTACACATGGGTATGGGACTATGTGTTCATATACGGGTTTGGTGATGATACGTGGGTTTGAGGTGTTACTTGATGTGAGGCCGTGAGATCGGCGGTGTGACACAGTCGCCTTTTGAGGTGCGATATGATAGTTTAGCGGGCCTTTGGACATGTGCTTTACCCGCATTCATATTTTTATAGATGGTATCGATTTGTACTAGACTTACAGTAGTACCCCAGATGTGTGATCTGATGATGGTGATACCTGATATGTGATGAGATAGTGTGACATTGACCCCTACCCAGCTATTGGGATGCCATACGACGATTTACCGTACGAGCCGATATTGATGATAGATCCGTCCTCATGATTCGAGGATATCTTACGATATGTTATTGAGGCGAGATCACCGACTATCATATCTATACTTATATATTGACTCAGATTAGGTGGTTTCATACCCCTCCGGTCCAGATTTCTTAGTGGGCATTGGACTAGACCGAGTCATACCTATTTCAAAAGTAACGAATCGGGGATATTTTAAAGATAAGCAGAAGGGTTATACGGATATTTTCAAATGATGCATCTTTTCTTAAAACACCGTAGCCCTTACTTTACCAAAAGCCTTGATTCGTCTTATTTCAAAAGGCAAGGTTGCATGACATATCTTGTGAGGCAGGTTCTGTGTTTTTGCGTTGATTATTCGTTTCCGCATTATTCCTGCTATCTGCATTGCATCGCTTGTATTGTTGTGATATTCAGTCAGCTGCTAGGACACCAGCACCATTATCGATGATGCATATGCTCCACGTACACTTGTTGCCGGCTCACACACTTATCATCGATAATTGCCATGTCACTACACTGTAGTACTATTGCATTCAGTATATGATCCTTGCATGACATGATGATGTACATACATTCCTTCACATGTAGCATGCTTCATGCTTGATTTTACGCATTGAGATATGTTGTTTCTATGATATTTCTGGATTTGGGAACCGAGGGTGTTTTAAAAAGAGAATATATCATTACTTTAAAAACCCGGTTACCCTTGATATGATATTTCAGTGCGTCCACCATGTGTTTTCTCGGTGCTGAGAGCGACATGTGTAACCCGAATCGAGGAGTGGATGAGCCGATTGCGGGTACATGGTGGACCCGGTATGGTTCCCCTCGGCAAGATGATCGATGAGCTTTGCCGATTGAGCCTGGAGGCGGGCGAGCACCTACCGGTGATTGGTTGGACCTGGCGGTTATCCGGAGGATACCGACCAGAGTCGATAGATGTTTGGGCATACTGCCGGGGCCGGGGGCCGAGGGCCGATACCGCAGACAGAGCCCGCGGGCCGATCCGGACTGACGGAGCCCGATATATGAGGATTTACGTGCCGATGCTGGGCACGGTTTTCATGATGTTTTCGGGTGTCGATGCTGGGCACCCTGGTTCCATGATTTTGATGCGTCGCGAGGGACACGGGTGGATTATATCCTCATATTTCCATGCACAGGTTATGATATTTACTTGCATGATGGTTATTGTCAGTGGGTGACGAGTGGACGGGATCCACGTGTGTGCAGATTTGATTACATTGATCATACCTCATATTCTTGACATGCTATTACCTGAGGCACTAGCACGAGCACTTGGCATTACACTCATGTAGAGATTACATTGCCAGTTTAGCATGTTTCAGCTTTATTCATATTGAGGTTTATTTATATCTGATCGTATTGACCTAGGATGGGTCATGCATTCGATCTCTGCTTGTAGATATATCTCTATTCACGAGTTGGCAACTCACCCCCGTTGTGCCCCAGTTCTTGCAGGTTTTTGCCGTACAGATTCCTTAGCGGCATTTCGGGCACACTGCTTCCATCGGGTGACTTGCTTGGTTAGGTGGGTTCTTTTGTATCAGAACCGCTATTGTATTGGTATTATTCATTGTATCTAGAATTGTCCATCAACCAAAAACTTGTTTATTGTTTCAGACTTAGAAAACAATGTTGTTTTATTTCGACCTTAGAGTCGCGCTAGTAGTATTACGGTTTTCTGGCTGTTTTGAGTTTCTTTTTTTTGGGTTTTGATCCTCGCCCTTTGGCGTTGTATATTATTATTGCTTGCGTGGTTGTGACCGTCGATGGACGAAGAGCTAGCTCCCGCTTGGGGATGCCTTTTATCATTTCATATATATTATTCTTGTTGTACCCCGTTCGGGGCCAGTTTTTACAAAGGAAACTCTGACGAAATTTTCAGGAAAGGTTACACATTTTAAAAAAATGCATATTCGGCTTAGTTATTTAAAAACTTTGATTTCCAAACATGATTTCCTTACTTTTCAAAAACAGTTTTCCTTATTTACTCTTTAAATGGTTTTAGATTGCTGGGCTTTTGGCTTACTTGGATCAGATGGGGTCCTATAGACTTCATATGGTCCAAGGGCCAGTCACGTGCTCTTTCGGGTCGTGACAAAGTTGGTATCAGAGCGCTAGGTTGACCTTGGTTCGAGTCTAAGTTTGACTATGTGGAGCCTAGGGCGTTATTTATATGCGGAACTTAGGCTTGACCTTACGGAACTTAGACTTAGTCGAGGGGGTGTAAACCCGAACTTTCGTCGTGTAGGATGACCCTTGGTTGATGGAATAGGTGACTAAAGTAGAGTGACGTATCGTTGGTATGTTCCGCGGCATACTTACGACACGACACTCTGCTTAAGGAACCTTAGGATGTACATACTTTCGAGATCAGTGATTCTCTTCATATCCAGGATTATACATCCATTTGAGATCCCCGATTCTATTAGTTTCATGATCATACCTTCATTGATGTTGTTCCATCCTATGATCATGTATCCACTCTGGATCTGTTGTTTCCCTTCTTGCCACTGGTGTGCTCTCTTGATACTCGATTGAGGTTCCTGTCACCATGTTTGAGCGCGGTTTGGGCTGCTGCTAGGGTTACGGCCGGTGTGAGCTCGTTTGGTACGAGGGTCGACCATTGTGTTTTCTGGTGACATGAGAACGTCTCGAGTTGGTATTGTGGATTGTGACCTCTAGTGGAGGCAAGTGCTTGGTCTTGCACCGGATGATCGGGTCATTGTTAGAGCTGCCAGTTGAGAGAGGACTGTTGATATACAGCATACCTCAGAGATTGTGATGTCGCCTACCGTGCAGACAGATGGACCAGCTGTTGCTGAGATTGACAGGATGTTGCTTTCGGAGCTTACGAGCTGAGATTGCCGGAGCTTTCAGGTAGATATGCGACAGATGATAGCTAGTCTACCCGATTTGAGAGACGAAGGTGATTCGTCCGATTTTTGCGTCGGAGCGGGCCCAGTTGTGTTGAAGATCTCCAGTGTGGAGAGTCTTGCTCAGATCTAGAGCAGACCGATTCTGAGATGACCGCTTATGTATCGCCTTTTCTGGGGGATTGAGGCGTTGTTCGGCGTACAGGCGTATGAGCCAGTTGCTGCTGCAAATGATGAGATATCGCCCAGATGATTGGAGCTACTGCAGCATGAGCATATTCTTGAGATATGATGGTGAGTCGCTAGTCACCGAGGATGAATGACTAGGACGTGTGGTGAGTTCGCTTACCCCGATGCGAGGTCATCAGGTGGATTGATTCCAGCTAGAGGCGACTTCATGCAGATTCGTTGAGAGTTGATTGAGACGATCGAATGTCAGGAACCCATTTTCCAAGTTTAAAGTATACGGAAAGACATGCAGGTGATTCTATGGACCCTCTAGAAGAATGAAACCCTAACTCGACTTAATGACCGTGTGAAAGCCTTTGAACCTTAGGGTTTGCGGCAGTTCCTCGGCGCCATTAGTGAGGATTGGGTTTGCCCTTCTACGGCTGGACCACCGACGCTGTGGCATGTACTCGATACTACTAAACTGTACCCGAGATGTGAGCTCTTGGGGGATCATGAGGTTCTGACGAGTCGATCGGATGGTTCGACATCTTTCGGATATTGTGATGGGACACTGCTTGGGAGACTCCAGATGTGAGCATAGCCGTCGGAGCGCAGTTCGTGTAGCCACGATGAGATGAGTCCGAATCAGTAGATATTTGAGCAAGGTGGAGTAAAGAGTTCGCACGAGATTTCGATGAGATGACGTTCCACTCCGCTGACATCAGAGATGTGACATGCACGTTGAGGACGTGTTCGGCTAGATATCTTCTACGGAGTGATGAAGATACCGAGTTCGTGATTTCGAGTCCGTGTTAGAGACATCGGAAGGACCGTAGCCGAGGACATTGCAGTGTGCAGATAAAGACGCGACGTCGAATGGTCGATGATACAGACAAGCGGGACAAGAAGTTCGTGCGAGAGGCAGACGAGCTGTTACTACACCCCGTTAAGATTAAAGGCCGGACATGCATACAGAGGCGCAGAGATGCGACCAGCTTCCGAGGGGATGTTGTACTAAGGACGCAGAGGTTCAGAGAGCGAGAAAAGATTACGCCAGAGTACCAGCCTCCTTACAGTTTGGCTTAGGCAAGATCAGAAGAGACCTTGAGTAGGATTCCTTTGAGTACACTGCTGCAATAAGAGTTGCACCCAGGATCGGATGTGATATGCATTCAGAGGACCCGAGGTCGGCGCCAGAGATGTGCTGCTTTACGAGCGGTCGTGAGGATTGACCGAGAGATGACCAGGGAAGTGCAAGAACGGAATCGTTCCTGTCAGCACACCTGACCGGGCCGATGAGTCGATGGATTGCGAGTTGGTAATCTACAGGAAGGATCAGGAACCAGAGGCAGAGGACGCCAGCCGCGAGCAAGAGGCAAGTAGATATCTTGCGCCGCTAGCATCGGATGTACCGGTACCTTCTCGACCCTGAAGGAGGGTATACCGACGACGGTAATTATGATTTGTGATTTTGTGATTTGATTATCACGTATCCGTTGCTTTGGATTTCGGTATTTTGGGCGATCTATTCGCATGATTTAGTCTTGATGACTGAGTTTCATGATATTTGATTTTGTGCACCATGGTTGCACCTACTGGGTATTTATACCTTGTACATAGTTATTACTCTTGAGCTATTGATTGCGATTTCATGCCTATTTTATGCTGGTGATTTGATTTACGCTTCCAGCAGAGTTTCATGTAATTTTAGTGTTTTGATTTTGCACTCGGTATAGCTTATATGTGCTTGTAGTGCATCGATATGTGTTTTGTGCCCGCAGCTGCACACGTTTATGATTTTCTTCATATCTGGATACACTTGGTGTTGCTGCTTATGTATTTGAGTTATTGCTTGGTATTTGTGCATGGGATGCACTAGTTCTATACTTCGTGTATTTGTCGCACCAGTTTTATGTTTCTTGCGTTTATCGCATCAGATTTATATTTCGTGCCTTTGTTGCACCGGATTTATATTTTGTGCATTACGATTGCACCTGACTTCGATTTGATGCCTTCCGGTATGTCGATTTTGATTGTGATATTGATGTGGATTCTTGCATTCCGTGCTTTTGACTGGACTTACGCATATTCGACGTTGCTATTGGATTTTGTGATTCCGTGCATATTGAGTGCGCAGGGTCTAGATTTTCATTCGTGCATGATGGATGCACCGATTTGGATTTTCGCGCATGTTGGGCGCATGTTTTGAGATACGATTTTGGGGCACACCAGATGCACTAAATCGAGATTCTTCGCGCATGTCAGATGCACCTGTTTTGGCTGTCAGGCACACATGTTGCCTATGACAGATGCTTCGTGCACACCCGTTGCATCTAGATGTTGTTTTGTGCACATGTTTAGTGCATATATGGATTTTGATTTCCGTGCGCGTCAGACGCACAGGGTGGTGTTATGTGCATTTTTGGAATTTATTCCTTTTGGAGCAGTACATTTTTATGATGTGGGATATTTGCTTTCATACTAAGCATGACTAGTCAGTGGACAGTGCCTGGATATATTTTGCATGCATCGATAGTTATCGAAGGGATTTCCGAAAAGCGAGCTATAGTCTCAGTATATACCTACGTGTCCGATATGACACAAAACGTTTTAAAAACAAGGAAACCCTTCTGATTATTTTCAAAATGGTGGAACGTGCTTATTAAACAAAGGATATATATACACATATATAGTTATTTTCTTATGAGAAACGTCCGCCACTGTGCAGTGTTACGCGCATCGCACAGCGACTTAAAAAGATTTGGCATACAGTTGCATCAGCTAATTACATGTATAGATTGGGTGTCTACATGTATAGTCTTGGTCCATATCATATTGATTTTGTATTGGATTTGACATTGTGTCGTTACCATGACTCCGATGATTGCGGATGCTTGATGGAGTGTTGCTTTTGAGTTATCTGCTCAGTACTCATGCGCATGCATTGCGCTATGATGTTTTATGTATAGATGATTTCGGAGCCCCGATGACTTGGAATTTGTATTGAAATATTTAGTATTTGGGGGTTTAAATTTAAATTCGGGGACCGAATTTCTTTAACGGGGGTAGATTGTAACGTCTTCAAAATAATAAAATATGATTTTTGGGAAATTTTATAATTTAATATTATTTTAATGAATATTTTAATATTCTGGTATAATTAAATACAGATAAATGGGGAAAAATTATGGAAAATTCTAAAATAAGGTATTTTAAGGAATTGCCTCGTTTTCTGTGCATGCCCCCATTTTCTCTAGTATTGACCCTGGGTAGTTCTAGTTTTGACTGATTCCATCTAGGGTGAAATCTGGGTTGATTTTTCTATGTTGGTGTATGTTTTACGACTTGATTTAGCATGGATTTTGGTATTTGGTGATTCATTCCTGTCGGATGGCGTTTGGACGTAAACGACAAGTGGATATTGATTGTGTTTACATGCGAGTCGATAGGTTTTTACCTATGCGGGTAGCGTGTGCTATTTTGGTTTCCGATGTGATTTTCATGTGCTTTAGCGTTGTGATATACTTGTAGGTACCCCGCGTGATGTTGAGGCAAAGGAGGTGAAGATAGCGACATCGGCTTTGGCACACGAGAAGCAAGGTGAGTAGATTTATATCTACGAGGAGAAGTCGGGTGGATGGCGTATAGCACCCCCGCAGTCCGTGGTGTTGTATACGAATACGTATACACACGTATACTATTATGTGTGGTTAGGATCATTGATAGTAATAATGGTATTCTTGATGCTGAGATCCTTGGGTGTAGTATAGTGCGAACCCTAGGGTAGCGATTGCACTCATACTTATACTTACCCTTATATTTACACACATTCTTGCATTCATTCTCTCATATGTTGGTGCGTATATCTACACATGGGTATGGGACTATGTGTTCATATACGGGTTTGGTGATGATACGTGGGTTTGAGGTGTTACTTGATGTGAGGCCGTGAGATCGGCGGTGTGACACAGTCGCCTTTTGAGGTGCGATATGATAGTTTAGCGGGCCTTTGGACATGTGCTTTACCCGCATTCATATTTTTATAGATGGTATCGATTTGTACTAGACTTACAGTAGTACCCCAGATGTGTGATCTGATGATGGTGATACCTGATATGTGATGAGATAGTGTGACATTGACCCCTACCCAGCTATTGGGATGCCATACGACGATTTACCGTACGAGCCGATATTGATGATAGATCCGTCCTCATGATTCGAGGATATCTTACGATATGTTATTGAGGCGAGATCACCGACTATCATATCTATACTTATATATTGACTCAGATTAGGTGGTTTCATACCCCTCCGGTCCAGATTTCTTAGTGGGCATTGGACTAGACCGAGTCATACCTATTTCAAAAGTAACGAATCGGGGATATTTTAAAGATAAGCAGAAGGGTTATACGGATATTTTCAAATGATGCATCTTTTCTTAAAACACCGTAGCCCTTACTTTACCAAAAGCCTTGATTCGTCTTATTTCAAAAGGCAAGGTTGCATGACATATCTTGTGAGGCAGGTTCTGTGTTTTTGCGTTGATTATTCGTTTCCGCATTATTCCTGCTATCTGCATTGCATCGCTTGTATTGTTGTGATATTCAGTCAGCTGCTAGGACACCAGCACCATTATCGATGATGCATATGCTCCACGTACACTTGTTGCCGGCTCACACACTTATCATCGATAATTGCCATGTCACTACACTGTAGTACTATTGCATTCAGTATATGATCCTTGCATGACATGATGATGTACATACATTCCTTCACATGTAGCATGCTTCATGCTTGATTTTACGCATTGAGATATGTTGTTTCTATGATATTTCTGGATTTGGGAACCGAGGGTGTTTTAAAAAGAGAATATATCATTACTTTAAAAACCCGGTTACCCTTGATATGATATTTCAGTGCGTCCACCATGTGTTTTCTCGGTGCTGAGAGCGACATATGTAACCCGAATCGAGGAGTGGATGAGCCGATTGCGGGTACATGGTGGACCCGGTATGGTTCCCCTCGGCAAGATGATCGATGAGCTTTGCCGATTGAGCCTGGAGGCGGGCGAGCACCTACCGGTGATTGGTTGGACCTGGCGGTTATCCGGAGGATACCGACCAGAGTCGATAGATGTTTGGGCATACTGCCGGGGCCGGGGGCCGAGGGCCGATACCGCAGACAGAGCCCGCGGGCCGATCCGGACTGACGGAGCCCGATATATGAGGATTTACGTGCCGATGCTGGGCACGGTTTTCATGATGTTTTCGGGTGTCGATGCTGGGCACCCTGGTTCCATGATTTTGATGCGTCGCGAGGGACACGGGTGGATTATATCCTCATATTTCCATGCACAGGTTATGATATTTACTTGCATGATGGTTATTGTCAGTGGGTGACGAGTGGACGGGATCCACGTGTGTGCAGATTTGATTACATTGATCATACCTCATATTCTTGACATGCTATTACCTGAGGCACTAGCACGAGCACTTGGCATTACACTCATGTAGAGATTACATTGCCAGTTTAGCATGTTTCAGCTTTATTCATATTGAGGTTTATTTATATCTGATCGTATTGACCTAGGATGGGTCATGCATTCGATCTCTGCTTGTAGATATATCTCTATTCACGAGTTGGCAACTCACCCCCGTTGTGCCCCAGTTCTTGCAGGTTTTTGCCGTACAGATTCCTTAGCGGCATTTCGGGCACACTGCTTCCATCGGGTGACTTGCTTGGTTAGGTGGGTTCTTTTGTATCAGAACCGCTATTGTATTGGTATTATTCATTGTATCTAGAATTGTCCATCAACCAAAAACTTGTTTATTGTTTCAGACTTAGAAAACAGTGTTGTTTTATTTCGACCTTAGAGTCGCGCTAGTAGTATTACGGTTTTCTGGCTGTTTTGAGTTTCTTTTTTTTGGGTTTTGATCCTCGCCCTTTGGCGTTGTATATTATTATTGCTTGCGTGGTTGTGACCGTCGATGGACGAAGAGCTAGCTCCCGCTTGGGGATGCCTTTTATCATTTCATATATATTATTCTTGTTGTACCCCGTTCGGGGCCAGTTTTTACAAAGGAAACTCTGCCGAAATTTTCAGGAAAGGTTACACATTTTAAAAAAATGCATATTCGGCTTAGTTATTTAAAAACTTTGATTTCCAAACATGATTTCCTTACTTTTCAAAAACAGTTTTCCTTATTTACTCTTTAAATGGTTTTAGATTGCTGGGCTTTTGGCTTACTTGGATCAGATGGGGTCCTATAGACTTCATATGGTCCAAGGGCCAGTCACGTGCACTTTCGGGTCGTGACAAAGCATCATGTATACAAATATCATAAAGCATATGAATGGAAAAATATGAGGATCTAAACCATCGGTGTCCCTCGCGACACGTCAAAGTCATGGAACCGGAGTGCCCAGCATCGACATTCGAAAACATCATGAAAGTTGTGCCCAGCATCGGCACGTAAATCCTCATATATCGGGCTCCGTCCGTCCGGATCAGCCCACGGGCCCCGTCTGCGGAATCGGCCCTGGGCCCCAGCAGTACGCCCATATCCATCTATCGACTCTGGTCGGTACCCTCCGGATAACCGCCAGGTCCAACCAATCACCGGTAGGTACTCGCCCACCTCCAGGCTCAATCGGTAAAATCCATCGATCATCTTGCCGGGGGGAACCATATCGGGCCCACCATGTACCCACAATCGGCCTCGTCCACTCCTCGAATCGGGTTTCACATGTCGCTCTCAGCACCGAGAAAACATATGGTGAACGCCCTGAAATATCTTATAAAGGGTAACCGGGTTTTTAAAACAATTAAATATTCTCTTTTGAAATACTCACGGTTCCCAAATCCAGAAATATCATGCAAACAACATATCTCAATGCGTATAATCAGAAAGCATGATGTATGCGACATGTAAAAGAAATGTAAGCATATCATTATGTCATGCAAGAATCATCTACTGAATGCAACAGTACTACAGTGTAATGACATAGAAATTATCGATGATGAAGTGTGTGAGCCGGCAAACATGTGTACGTGGAACATACGCATCATCGATAATGGTGTGGGTGTCCTAGTAGCATGACTGTAATATATCAACAACACAAGCGATGCAATGCAAATTGCATGAATATGCGGAATCAAATAATCAACGCACAGTAAAGAATTTACCTCAATAAATATATCATGCAGCCTTGACATTTGAAATAAGACGAATCAGGGTTTTTAATAAAATAAGGGCTACGGTATTTTAAGAAAAAATGCTTCATTTGAAAATACCCGTAGAATCCCTTTTGCCTATCTTTAAAATATCCCCGATTCGTTAGTTTTGAAATAGGTATGACTCGGGTCTAGTCTAATGTCTACTAAGTAATCTAAACAGGAGGGGTATGAAACCACCTACATCTGAGTCGATATATATATAAATATAATAGTCAGTAATCCCGCCTCAATAGTATCACAAACGATATAACATCCTCGAGTCATGAGCGCGGATCTATCATCAATATAGGCTCGTACGGTAAATCGTCGTACGGCATCCCAATAGCTGGGTACGGGTCAATATCACATAATCTCATCACATATCAGGTATCACTACCATCATATCACATAATCTAGGTTACAGATCTAAGACTAGTACAATTTATACCATCTATATAAATGCGTGTGTAAACACACGTGCCAAAGCCCGCCAAAGCATTCCGTCGTATCTCCCATACGAATTCTGTCATATCGCCAATCTCACGGCCTCAAATCGAATCTCATCGACTCAACTCACATCCCAAGTACTATCCTCATGATCCAGCATATGTACACATAGTCCCATACCCATGTGAACACATGCAAATATATATATTCCCATATACACATGCGAAAGAAAGTATGTAAGCAAGTATGTGCGTGTATGTATGGGTGCAACCCCTACTCTAGGGTTTCGCACTACACTAAATCAATCCATCCTATCATCAATAATCTCAAGGAACATATAGTAAATATATGTGTGTATACGTATTCGTATACATCACCACGGACTGCGGGGGTGCTATACGCCATCCACCCGACTTCCCCCATAGATATAATCTACTCACCTTGCGTCTTTATCTGTTGACGTCACCACGCTTTTGCTTGTCGTCCCGAAGTTTTCATGGGGTACCTACACATTAACGTATCGCAAATGCGTATCAAAACCAATTCAAAACTAAAACGGCATACGAAACCCTAAAACGATACGCTATGGTCTATAGGTTAGAACCTATGGACAACGCCTTCCAAAACCATCAACAACCCTCGATATCGTCGTATAAACGCCAAGTAGTCGAGGTAAAACACCATACGCAAATTCAGAATTAGAAATATGGAATACGGAAATACGAATCCAAAACAGCAACTAAGGAAATAGGCTCCAGATTTCACCCTAGGTCAAATTAGACAAATCTACACATGCCAGGGGTCTAATTTATACTACAGAACCAGAACGAAGCAAAATGGTGGGGTCCAAGCCGCAATTTGCGGCCAAACAGGATAAATCTGCGGCCTGAAGAAGGAGTTGGGGGCTGGGGTTTTGTGTGGTGGTCATAAGGTGCCTGCACATCTCACTGTACAACCAATTTTATTTTAAGATGTCTCGGGTGATAGCAGATTACAAAATACACTCCCAGATTTATAATTTTCCCCGATATCGATTACGTAAATCCGTATTCTGGTTTCTAGTTCAGGTTCAGGTCCAAAATAACATCACTAGGGTGTTTGTGCGGCCTCTACTAAGCTCAATTTGACCTTACCACTCACAATTTCCTCAAACCCTAACTAGGTTTTCCTTAAGTCCACCAAAACACATAATATCGGTTCTGAACTAAACATGGGGGTATAAGTAATGCTAGAACTCAACTAATGGTTCAGTAATTACCTCATTTGGCAACTCAAGAAAATTCTTGAGTTGCTCCTAGTGGCCAAAATCCTTGCTTCCTTGGTCCAATGTGTAGATCTTGAGCTCGTGCACACTTTTAATGAAATGAGAGTGGTGTTTTGGTTTTGTTTTCATGGTGATTTGAGGCTTGAAGAGGGGAGGGAGAAGAGGGAGCAGGAGCAGCAGCAGCAGCAACAATGAAGGAGAGGGAGAGAGAAATGTGATGAAGAAATGAGAGGAAAAAGGCTAAGTCAACACTCTCACCTACCCTCTCTCTCACCATACCTATTTTATTTTCTTTTTCTTATTTCTTTTCTTCACTAAATCCCATCTCACTTGAATAGTAAACCCAAAAGAAAAGTCATGGTAGAAATGCACAAGTGTAGAGAAAAGGATATGTGCATGTTTTGCATAAAATTGCTAAAAACCGATTAGCGATTTTTAATCGCGATTAGCACTAAATTAGCATATAAATGATCACAAAAACTTAAAAATGGCATAATTCCATAACATGCCCTATTTTAGAATTTTTTTCCATAATTTTTCCCATTTATCGATATTTAATTATACCGAAATATTAAAATATTCATTAAAATAATATTAATTTATAAAATTTCCCAAAAGTAATATTTTATTATTTTGAAATGTTACAATCTACCCCCCTTAAAGAAATTCGGTCCCCGAATTTAAATTTAAACCCCAAAATACTAAAACATTTCGATACAAAATCCAAGTCGTCGGGGCTCCGAAATCATCAATACATAACACATCATAGCGCAATGAATGCGCATGAGTAATAAGAAGATAACTCAAAATCAAAACTCCGTCAAGCATCCCGCAATCATCGTAGTTATGGTAAAGACACATTATCAAATCCAATACAAAACCAATACGATATAAATCAGAACTATACATGTAGACATCCAATCTATACATGAGAATAGCTGAAGTAAATGCATGCCAAATCTTTTTAATTCGTTGTGCGATGCGTATAGCACTACACAGTGGCGGACGTCTTTCCTAAAAAAATAACTATGTACGTATATATCTTTTGTTTAATAGGTGTGTTCCGCCGTTTTGAAAACAATCTAGAAGGGTTTCCTTGTTTTTAAAACGTTTTGTGTCATATCGGACACGTAGGTATATACTGAGACTATAGTTCGCTTTTTGGAAATCCCTTCGATAACTATCGATGCATGCAAAATATATCCAGGTACTGTCCTCTGACTAGTCCTGCTCAGTACGAAAACACATAGCAAATATCATAAAAACGTACTGCGCCATAAGAATCAATCCCAAAAGGTATATAAGAATACCCTATGCGTCTGGTGCGCACGGAAATCAAAATCTATATAAGTGCCATACATGTGCACAGAAACAACATCCAGGTGCAACGGGTGTGCACGAAGCATCTGTCATAAGCAACGTGTGTGCCTGACAGCCAAATCAGGTGCATCTGGTGTGCACCAAAATCGTATCTTAAAACAGGCGCCCAAAACGCGCGAAAGTCCAAATCGGTGCTTCCATCATGAACGAAATAAATCTAAACCCTGCGCACTCAACATGCACGAAATCACGAAATCCAATAGCAAACGTCAAACATGCGTAAGTCCAATCAAAAGCACGGAGTGCAAGAATCAATCAACAATATCAGGGTCGAAATCGACGATATACAATGCGCTCAATCAAAATCAGGTGTACCGCGATGGAAAATCTCACAACCGTGTGCATCAACATGTACAAAACAGATCAAAACAGTAAAAGTGCCTGAAAACGATGCTGGAAGCGTAAATCAAATCACCGATATAAAATAGGCAGGAAATCACAATCAATACCTCAAGTGTAATAACTCTGCACAAAATATGAATACCCAATAAGTGCAACCATGGTGCACAAAATCAAATATCATGGAACTCAGTCATCAAGACTAAATCATGCGAATAGATCGCCAAAAATACCGAAATCCAAAGTGACGGATACGTGATAATCGAATCACAAAATCACAGATCAAAAATACTGTCGTCGGTATATCCTCCGTCAAGGTCGAGAAGGTTCCGGTACATCCAATGTTAGCAGCGCAAGATATCTACTTGTCTCTTGCTAACGTTCTGGCGTCCTCTGTCTCTGGTTCTTTATCTTCCCTATGGATTAGCGATCTCGCTATCCTCCGGCTCATCGGCCCTGTGAGATATACTAACGGGAACGATTCCGTTTTGGCACTTCTCTGGTCATTTCTCGGTCAATCCTCACGACCACTCGTAAAGAAGCACGTCACTGGCGCCGATCTCTGGTCCTCTGAATCCACATCACACATCTGCTCTTGGTGAAAATCCTTTCTCGCTCTCTGGACATCTGCGTCCTCAGTACAACATCCACTTGGAAGCTGGTCGCATCCCAGCGCCTCTGTATGCATATTCGACCTTTAATCTTAACAGGGAGTAACAACAGCTCAACGGTGTCTCGCACATACCTCTCATCCCGCTTGTCTGTATCGTGGTCCACTTCGACGTCACTTCTCTAACTACGCACTGTAATGTCCTCGGCTACGGTCCATCCGAAGTCTTTCACACGGACTCGAAATCACGAACTCGGTATCTTCATCACTCCGTAGAAGATATCTAGCCGAACACGTCCTCAGCGTGTATATCGCGTCTCTGATGTCAGCGGAGTGGAACGTCATCACATCGAAATCCCGTGCGAACTCTTTACTCCACCTTGTTCCAATGTCGACTGATTCGGACTCGTCTTATCGCTGCTGTATGGACTATGCTCCAACGGCTAAGCTCGTATCTGGAGTCTCCCAAGCAGTGTGTCCCATCGCATGATATCCGAATGATGTCGAACCATCTGATCGACTCGTCAGAATCTCATAATCCCCCAAGAGCTCAACATCTTGTCTACAGTTTAATAGTATCGAGTACATACCACAACATCGGTGGTCCAGCCGTAAAAGGGCAAACCCAAGCCTCACTAATGGCGCCGCGGAACTGCCGCAAACCCTAAGGTTCAAAGGCTTTCACACGGTCATTAAGTCGAGTTAGGGTTTCATTATTCTAGAGGGTCCATAGAATCGCTTGCATGTCTTTCCGAATACTTTAAACTTGGAAAAATGGGTTCCTGACACTCGATCGTCTCTATCGACTCACAACGAATCTGTGTGAAGTCGCCTCTAGCTGGAATCAACCTATCTGATGACCTCGCATCGGAGTAAGCGAACGAACCACATGTCCTAGTCATTCATCCTTGGTGACTAGCGACTCACCATCATATCTCTAAGTATATGCTAATGCTGCAGTAGCTCCAGTCATCTGGGCAATATCTCGTCATTTGCAGCAGCAACTAGCACATTCGTCCGTACGCTGAACAGCGCCTCAATCATCATGAATAAGCGATATATCAATGGTCATCACATCCATGGCTGGCCTCTATCAGTGGCTCAATCCTCTGGTACCGACCGGTACATCCGAGAAATCTCACAACAGCGATCTGTCAAACGCTCATAGTGCGGTAACACAAAAATACGAAGCCTCCATGCAACCGTATATCTCTGGAAACACGCCCAGGTCAGTCCTCATCCACGAAGAGCTCATGATGATGCAACTCGAGCCGTAGCTCACTCTGCCCGTGCAATCGTGGCAGCAAAAATCATAACCAGTATCGATGAGGATAGATCATAGGAAGGAATATAATACTGTGCAAGGAAATGTACATCCTAAGGTTTCTTAAGTGGAGTGGCGTGTCGTAAGTATGCCGCGGAACATACGTACGGTACATCCCTCTACTCAAGCTACCTTCTCCATCAACCAAGGGTCATCCTATGCGACGAAAGTTCGGGTATAATACCCCCTCGACTAAATCTAAGTTCCGTAAGGTCAAGCCTAAGTTCCGTATATATATAAACGCCCTAGGCTCCACATAGTCAAACTTAGACTCGAACAAAGGTTAACCTAGCGCTTTGATACCAACTTTGTCACGACCTGAAAGAGCACGTGACTGGCCCTTGAACCATATGAAGTCTATAGGACCCCATCTGATCCAAGTAAGCCAAAAGCCCAGAAATCTAAAACCATTTTAAGGAGTAAATAAGGAAAACTGGTTTTAAGAAGTAAAGAAAACATGTTTTGAAAATCAAAGTTTTTAAAATAACTAAGCCGAATATGCATTTTTAAAATGTGTAATCTTTCCTGAAAATTTCGGCAGAGTTTCCTTTGTAAAAACCGGCCCCGAATGGGGTACAAAAATTATAATATATATATATGCAAGGAAAAAGGCATCCCCAAGCGGGACCTAGCTCTTCGTCAATCGACGGTCACAACCACGCAAGCAATATAATATACAACGCCAAAGGGCGAGGATCGAAACTCAAAAAGAAACTCAAAACAGCCAGAAAACCATAATACTACAAGCGCGACTCTAAGGTCGAGATAATACAACACTGTTTTCTAAGTCTGCAACAATATACAAGTTTTGGTTGATGGAATTTCTAGATACAATGAATAATACATGTACAATGGCGGTTCTGATACAAAAGAACCCACCTACCAAAGCAAGTCACCCATATAGAAGTAGTGTGCCAGAAATGCCGCTATGGAATCTGTATGGCAAAAACCTGCAAGAACTGTGGCACAACAGGGGTCAGTTACCAACTCGTGAATAGAAAATATCTACAAGCAGAGATCGAATGTATGACCCATCCTAGGTCAATACGATCAAATATAAATAAACCTCAATATGAATAAGTCTGAAGCATGCTAAAGTGGCAATGTAAAATCAATACATAAGTGTGGTGCCAAGTGCTCGTGCCAGTGCCTCAGGTAATAGCATATCATGAATATGAGGTAAGATCAATGTAATCAAATCTGCAAGTACTTGGATCCAGTCCACTCGTCACCCAATGACAATAAGCATCATGCATGCAAATATCATAAAGCATATGCATGGAAAAATATGAGGATATAAACCATCTATGTCCCTCGCGACACATCAAAGTGATGGAACCGGAGTGCCCAGCATCGACACTCGAAATCATCATGAAAGCTGTGCCCAGCATCGGCACGTAAATACTCATATATCGGGCTCCGTCAGTCCGCATCAGCCCACGGGCTCCGTCTGCGGAATCGGCCCTCGGCCCCAGAGTACGCCTATATCCATCTATCGACTCTGGTCGGTACCCTCCGGATAACCGCCAGGTCCAACCAATCACCGGTAGGTACTCGCCCACCTCCAGGCTCAATCGGCAAAATCCATCGATCATCTTGCCGAGGGGAACCATACCGGGCCCACCATGTACCCGCAATCGGCCTCGTCCACTCCTCGAATCGGGTTTCACCTGTCGCTCTCAGCACCGAGAAAACACATGGTGGACGCACTGAAATATCATATCAAGGGTAACCGGATTTTTAAAACAATTACATATTCTCTTTTGAAATACCCACGGTTCCGAAATCCAGAAATATCATGGAAACAACATATCTCAATGCGTATAATCAGAAAGCATGATGTATGCGACATGTAAAAGAAATGTAAGCATATCATTATGTCATGCAAGAATCATCTACTGAATGCAACAGTACAACAGTATAGTGACATGGCAATTATCGATGATGTAGTGTGTGAGCCGGCAAACAAGTGTACATGGAACATACGCATCATCCATAATGGTTCGGGTGTCCTAGCAGCATGACTGTAATATATCAACAACACAAGCGATGCAATGCAAATTGCATGAATATGCGGAATCAAATTATCAACGCACAGTAAAGAATCTACCTCAATAAATATATCATGCAGACTTGACATTTGAAATAAGACGAATCGGGGTTTTTAATAAAATAAGGGCTACGGTGTTTGAAGGAAAGATGCTTCGTTTGAAAATACTCGTAGAATCCCTTTTGCCTATCTTTAAAATATCTCCGATTCGTTAGTTTTGAAATAGGTATGACTCGGGTCTAGTCTAATGTCTACTAAGTAATCTAAACAGGAGGGGTATGAAACCACCTACATCTGAGTCGATATATATATAAATATAATAGTCAGTAATCCCGCCTCAATAGTATCACAAACGATATAACATCCTCGAGTCATGAGCGCGGATCTATTATCAATATAGGCTCGTACGGTAAATCGTCGTACGACATCCCAATAGCTGGGTACGGGTCAATATCACATTATCTCATCACATATCAGGTATCACTACCATCATATCACATAATCTAGGGTACAAATCTAAGTCTAGTACAATCGATACCATCTATATAAATGCGTGTGTAAATACACGTGTTTACCCCAATCAGAGCAAAGCTCTGTTCAAATTCCGAGGCAGGAGATGAAGCAACGCTTCATCTTCCCCCAATCAGAGCAAAGCTCTGCTTTGAAAATTTAAGCTTTAAAAACTGAAGCAACGCTTCAGATTCTTTGTGCTGGGCGCAACGCGCCACGTGTCAGGCGTAGACGCGTCAGCGCAACGCCCAAGAAGGCGCGCCCAATCAGAGCAGAGCTCTATTTGTCTGAAGCAACGCTTCAGTTGCGCTGTGCTCTGCGCTGCGCGACACGTGTCAGCGCAGATGCGCTAGTGCAGTTGCGCTGCGCTCTGCGCTGCGCGACACGTTTCAGCGCAGATGCGACACGTGTCAGCGCAGATGCGCTAGCGCAGTTGCGCTGCGCGACACGTGTCAGCGCAGATACGCTAGCGCAGTTGCGCTGCGCTGTGCGCTGCGCGACACGTGTCACGCGCTGGGGCATCTGCGCCAAACTGAATTAAGATTTTAAGAAATCTTTTCTGTTCTTGTTAAAACAAGAAGATTTTCTTCTGCAAAGCAGATGCCCTTGGATCAAAGATCCAACGGTGGGGAAAATTCCCCAAATCACTCAGAGAATGATCTCTTTAACAAATTTAACTAATTTGTGAGCACTATAAAAATGACCCTAAGCCTCAATTCAAAGGCATCAACATTTTTCTTGAAAACTCAAGAACTTTAAACAGAGAGAACTCTGAGAAAATTTCAAGAAAAAGGTAAAGAACCTTCATGAATTAGAAGAAATTCCTTCTAATAGATCATTGGTCTAAAAACAAGATCAATGATCTTTACATAATAAACAGTGCTTTGAACTTCTTGTGAACCTCCGGTTCTTTAAAAACAATAATAAAAAAAAAATAATAATAGTGCTTTGCACTTTTATGAACCTCTGGTTCTTCAAACAAAGAAAATTTTATTTTTCTTTGATCTAATTTAGATCAAGAAATTAAACAGTGCTTTGCACTTCCCTTCTTGAATCTAAAAGATTCTTAGTGCTTTGCACTTCCAAACTGCGTCGTTGCGCTCTTAAGAGAGCGCCACGTGTCGGCTATAGAACCACTTGCGCTAAGCGCCCTTAAGATAGAGCTTTGCTCTCTGGAATTGGCGCAACTCGCTAAGAGCGCGCCACGTGTCGGCAGCGCAACAGCGCAGCGCACTGCGCTAGTGCGCTTGCGCTCACCAGAGCATGACACGTGTCATCACCATATGAGCTTGCGCTCATTACTCGGCGCAAAGCGCCAGACAAATGCACTGCCTTGGTTACAAAAGGGGCCAAGCCCAATTAAAGAAGGCCTAACAGGTCTAATAAAATGCAATGCATTGTTTTGAAAAAAAAGGGGCAGAGCCCAAACTAAAATAGATGCTCTGCATCATAAATAAAGGGACAGAGCCCAAATCAAAAGCCTAGCAGGCCAGAATAGAATGCGGTGCATTATTAAATATGGGCAAAGCCCTAGCACAGGCCTAATAGGCCGAAGATCAAGAAAAATGTTGAATATTCTCAACTGGACCTAACCCAATTTTGGCTGTAAGTCCTCAAATTAAATTGACTGAGCAAAATTGCTCTCCTAAATCAATTTATCTCCGGTTTGAGGGTACATCTCTGAACTCCTCTGACATCTATCGTTGTAATCCTTCAACGACGTCAGAGAGGCGACGGGTCCCAACGATCACACATGAATATGGACTGTGGGGTCCTTAAACTCGTGGACCGAGACGTCCTTAAAACTAATATTGGACCGAGACGTCCTTAAAACTAACATTGGACCGAAACGTCCATAAACTAATATTGTACCGAAACGTCCCTAAACTAATATCGGACCGAAACGTCCCTAAACTAATATTGGACCGAGACGTCCTTAAAACTAATATCGGACCGAGACGTCCTTAAAACTAATATCGGACCGAAACGTCCCTAAACTAATATCGGACCACCACGTCCCTAAACTAATATCGGACCACCACGTCCCTAAAGTGGCGATGGACCACCACGTCCTCAAAACTGGAATGCGGACCACCACGTCCCTAAACTGGCGATGGACTAACACGTCCCTAAACTGGCGAACGGACCACTATGTCCCTAAACTGGAACAATAGAGCCTCCGAACGCTCTTTTGCCGGATCTAAACGGTCCCGTTTAAGTTGATCTTAGCCCCAAATACGGCTAACGTATCCTTAAACATCCAAATGGATTATAAAACTCCCAATCAACTCTGGTTCGAAGGTACATCTCCGAGCTCCTCTGACATCTGTCGTTGTAATCTTTCAACGACGTCAGAGAGGTGACGAGTCCCGATGGCCATACATTAAATTAATCACTACGTTAAGTTGATCTTAGTCTAAAACAGGACTAACGTATCCTTAACGAACGTTTAAGTCGATCTTAGCCGCAACGCGACTAATGCATCCTTAAACTAAAAACACCTAACCCAAATCTAAGTAAATGCGGATTTGGACTAATCCACGTCCTACGGGCGACGGCATTACTCAGTCTCCGTATACAATCCACGGGCAACCACAAACAAAACAAACACACACGACACGAAGTGAAATTCTGGAGAAGGAGAAAGTTGTTACCGCGATGCGGTAGCGTAATTAACTGCAGGGGCTTGCGCCTGCAGGGAAGAGCGTCCCCACAATCAAAAACCCCTCACCCTGAGGGGGAATCTGACGAAGTCTGCTACATCGGCCGCATCCGTCTAAACCTCCGATACCCGGTGCCATAAATCAACTTGGCATCTTCGGAGAGATAGACGGATAAAACCAAATAGCATCTGCCCCGAACCTCAGGCACGGACGCAAAGTCCAGGCCGCCGTTCGGAGGGGAACAGATTCTGGCACGCCCGGTGGGACCTTTTCCTCTTTCCACTCCACACTTCGTGTGTCGTCTTCGCGAACCAATCGCGGTTTGTTAATGGTTGCTTTCGGATTTGAAGTTGCTAAGATTGGGTCTTTTGTCTGGCGCAGAACTCAAGATTCAATGGCCTTCAACTGCACCAACTGCTCGAAATGCCACTGCAACGGACGCTCCACCTCACCGAGAGGTGTAACATATGGGCCCCAAGCGGCCTCTTTCCTCGCTCTGCCGGTAGAACAGGTGACCCAGGCCACCACCGGCCTGTTTTTCGGGACCATGGTCCCACCTACAAGCTTCTCTATGCCGATATCCGCACCGGAAGCGAACAAGAAGTCGGTGTTCGACCGGCTCACTGCTACCACGACCCCTGTCAACGGGTCGTCCGCTACCAAACCGACAGCCTCTGTCTTCACCAGGCTGAATCGGAACTCTAAATTGGCTGTCCCAAAAAGGGCAACGGCCGCTGTTTCGGAAGTCGTTAAGGCGACTTCTCCCGCCAAAGAGTCAGTCTTTTCAAGACTGATGATTCCTGCTCCTGCCCCAGCACGAAGATCTGTTTTTGACAGATTGGATATTACCCCGCAAGGGACAACCTCGGTATTTAAGAGGTTAACACCAGCGGCACCCTGTTCAGACAGGAGGCAAAAAGAAGCCATCTCTATCGCTGAGCCGATCCCAACGGCTCGTCGTGCTCGACGTCGACATTGGCAACGAGTGAGGAAGGCAGGGGGTAACTCCCCCTCAGGGCTAACTTCACCTGCTCCAGTGGTGGAGGTCAACGCTGCTGTTCCAACTGGGAACAGTTTTGAACTACTGAGGAGGGTGCGTAAGAACTCTCCAACCGCTACCTTGAAAAGATCTCCTCCACCTGCGGAGAGAGTTCCAGAAACAAAACAAGAACAGCCCCCTCAACGGCTGTCGTCAAAAATTTATAAAGTTTGGCGGAGGGTTCAACACTCCGTGATTGACTCGGACCACCTTCATCGCCAGAAAAAGGCAAAGCTGGAAAAGGACAAAAACCGCCCCATTAAACAGCAGGGGGCAACAATTGCTAGGATGCCCACTCCAACAGCTCCTTTGACCTCGATGGCCCACAAAAGAAGGAAGCCAGAGAAAGCTCCCGCGTCAGCGGCAAAGTTTGAAAGCGGTGAACCTAAACGCTCCAAGTCAGGGGGCATAATTGTTCATACGGTTTATATGGCTTCTGGAAAGGAAGAAAGTCGTACTTCTACGGGTCACCGACCGCTTACCCGATCAGTGACCAAGGCTCAGGAGCAGCAACAAAAGCTCCAGGAGATGATGACTACAATGGCTGCACTCACGGAGCCAAAAGAGAACCCTGAGACATCCTTAGATGAACGCCAAGAGGAAGAGACCGACGCCGAGTTCCTCCGCCGAGTACTGGAAAAGAGAGACAAAGAGGCTGCTGAACAAGCAGCCAATATACAGCGTATGGGCCTCTTCTTCCAGGACATGATAGGGATGATGATACAACAAGATCCCCCGACTGAAGAACCCCTGATCGTCCTTGGGGATGATAGGGGAGAGACATCAAACCCTCAGCCCGTTCTATCAACGGCTAAAGAGGATATAATATCTAAAACTGATCTGGACGAATACATAGCCCAGCAAATAAGGGTTCATCATGCGGCCGAGGCAGCCGGCCATGTCGTAAAAACGGGGCGGCCATATCCGGGCTGGTATGACCAAATCAAGTACCCGCCGGGTTACACAATTCCCAAGTTCCATGTCTACAAGGGGACCGGCAATCCCCATCAGCATGTTGCCCAGTTCATGGCGCTTTGCGGTAACACCGGCAGTGATGACAAGCTTTTGCTCCGCCAGTTCGTTGGAAGTCTATCAGATACGGCGTTCGAGTGGTACTCTGAACTCCGTAATGATTCTATTAAAACCTTCGCGGAAATGGAGCTGCTGTTTACACAACGTTTTGCAAGTGCCAGTGAACGTACCCCGATGACGGCACTGATTAACGCTAGGGTAAAACCCGGTGAGACATGGGTTCAGTACGCTATACGGTGGCGTAATCTATGGTCGAAGTGTGAACAGCGCATAGAAGAAGCCCCGGCGGTGGGAATGTTTGTTGGAACCCTCGATCCACAAGCAACCATTTCACAGTTTATGATGTTCTTCAAGCCGACTTCCTTCCAGGCTTTGATTGACAAACTAGCGCAGATGGACCAGATGGGCCATAAACCCCCTCTCCCAAAGCCAGATTCCCGAAATGACAAAGGGAAGGGAAAAGCGATCGTCGTCGCTAATGCTCAACAACAACCGAGCGACCCGAAGCCGGTTGCTCGTCCAAACAATACGCGCCCGTACGTACCCCTTGAGGATAGAATGGGACGCTCTTATTCCTTCCCCCGCGATAAAACGAGGAGGCTATTCGAGCTGGCGTTGCGCAACAGACTCATAAATCTGCCAGATCCAAAACGCCCGTTGAAACCAAGTGACGTCAACGAGCCTAATTACTGCCCTTACCATCGAGTGCTAGGACATCCGATCGAAGACTGTTACGTTTTCAAAAATTGGCTTGAAAACCAGTACCGACAGGGCAAGTTCGTGTTATCTGACAAATGGAAGGTGAATCCTCCGCAGCCCCACACCTCTAAGGGGACGAATACGCCTGGGGCAACATGCTCCGTCATTGAGGAAGCTCCTTGGGAGGTTGTATTATCAGCTAAGACAAAGAGGATGCTAAACGATCTTCAGACCTGTCCAGCGGTCAAGTGGAAGAACCCCTTGGAACCGCAGGTTATTGAGGGGATGTTGAAGCCACGTCCAACTCCGAAGACCGATGGTGGTAGTTCAAGCGTTCATAGCCAGCCGTCAAAATCTTCGAAAAAGAAGAAGAAGAAATCTAAGAAGCCCGTGAAGCCTGGCGACAAGCGCACGGACATACAAAAGCAAATCGACGCGCTGGATGAATACAACCAAAAGGCGCGGACTCCCGTTACGCTCCAAGATTTCCTTGATCATGTCTTTCAAAAAGAAGATGGGGGAGAAAGTTCATCGGATGAATCCGAGGAATATGTGGCGAGCTGTCATATGATCTCCCATTAGACCACGAACGATGAAGGGACTTCTGGCACTAAAACGCTGGGGGCAAATACTGAGTCAAGGGTTCCGGAGTTATCAATCGAAATGATTGACGCGTTTCTTAGTGAAGCTCGATTGAAAAGTAAAGCTGATCGAGAACGCGAGACGGCTATATTCGAAAGGGCCAAGCGTCAGCGACTTGAGGGAAGTGCTGAAATGATCCCGCTGGAGCAAAATGCCTCCACCGCTGACAAAAGCCAATTAAAGATAAAGAAGAGGTTTGCTAAGGCCATATCAATGGGCATGAAGCTACCATCCTCCGAAGGAAACATTACTGGTGAAATGGAAAACCACCCCTCCTATTGCTTGTACCATCGGAAGGTGTCGCATCCCACTAAAGAGTGCAAAACTTTCGATAAGTGGTGGCAAGGATATGTTACTCACCAGCAACAGTTTAAGCAGGAAAAGCGCAAAGCTCGCCGAGAGCAGAGCGGAATGATCAAAGGGCTTGATAAAACTACGGGTGGTTGTTGCATGGTTGACGCCGTAGGATCACAAGTGCTTATATTTGGAAGCGATTCCGATGAGGAGCTAGAGCTTGGCCTCCTCTTCAAAGAATCCACTTCGGGAAAAGAAGAACCGAAGGCTTGCGAAAATATACAGCTACGCAATCGAACATTACCCGAAAAGAATCTCGGACCTTTAAACAAGAAAGACAAAGGGAAAGAGAAGGTCTCTGAAGATATCGCCTTGGATGACCGAGTTACGGAAGAGTTAACCGCCAAGAACCCGCCAAAGAGGAATAAAGTGGATTACAATGTCTTGGCGCATTTGAGAAAGCTACCCTCACAACTCAGCATTCTCGATGCCCTGTTACTATCAAAAGAGACGAGGGATTCTTTGATTAAAGCCCTACAAGAGCCGGACCAGTTCCAAGCCTTCCTGGCAGAACAAAAGATGAAGGATGAATTGGAAGAGGTACACACGGCCGACGTTGCTTTTGGCGATGAAGACCTTTTCCTCGGGACGTGTGAACACAATCGTCCCCTTTATGTCTCAGGATATTGCCACGACATAAAGATAGGTAAAATCTTGGTCGATAACGGATCGTCTGTTAATTTACTCAATGTACGGGTGTTGAAGGAAATTTGCATGAGTGTCCAACACCTCGCCCGAGACAAGATCACCATCTCCGGGTTCGACTCCCAATCATCGAAAACCCTTGGATCTGTGATATTGACGTTACGCTTCGGGTTGCTCGTCACAGATATCAAATTCCATGTCATAGATGCCAAGACGTGCTACAACGCTCTGCTTGGTCGACCATGGTTACACGAGTACAATATCATCCCTTCTACACAGCATCAGTGTATGAAATATTGTAGGGATGGTCTCGAGTACACTGTGGCAGGAGAGTTAAATCCGTTTTCCGTGAACGAAGTTCGCAAGTATGAAGATGCCAAGTACTTCTTACCGAGTTTCGAAGACACGGAAAGGTGTCACAAGCCGGAGAACAAAACTAACGCCACCATCCCTATCTTCGGAAGTGACACCGAGGACGAAGAGGATATAATTTATGCGGGTTCATCCCAATCCGCCAAACCGGGACCATCCGTTCCTTCATTGATCTTTGGTAGTGATTCGGAGGATGAAGTTCATGCTGTATTCCCTGCCCGGCTTTCAATACGGGCTTCTTCCGATGAAGAGCGAAGTCTGCAGATAACCATGGTGCCGCTTGAACACAACAAAGAACTGGATACACTTGACACCAACAGTGTGGAAGAATTGCAGACATTTTATATCCCTCCCGAACGAAAGGGCGAGAAGGCAATCCTATTCTACCGTTCTGAAGAAAACAAGGTATAAAAAGAAGTTTGGCATGGCGCGGATCCCACACTCGACAGGCTTCAGCCTATCCGTCTTCCCAAATATTATACCGAAGGTTTGAAGAAACTGCTGAAACGCCAGGGGATATCCTTCACACAGACCGTTAGAAAGGCCAAATTCTATGACAAGGTCTGGAACGTTCCCGGGACTCAATGCAAATTGCCTAACGAGAAAATGGAAACAAAAGGACTTGGGTACATCCGGTCAAAGAAACGAGAGCTAGTAAACAGCTGTTACGTCATGTATGACTTCGATGAAGAGGCGGACGCTCAATGGGAGGGCGCTAATCCTAAGCCAGTAAAAGTTCCTGACGAAAAATTGCCCGGTCCACCATTTGAAGAACAAATGGACAGGCTTATAAAGGAAGCTAGTCAAAAAGTCCGAGATGACCACAACCGCGAGACAACCATCTATGAGAAAGCCAAGACGCAACGCCTTCTCCGACAGGCCGTGAAGGATGAAAATGCCGCTCCTTGTCAGCCTGCTACAAAAACGGTTCGACGCGAAAGCAAAAACAAGTCAAAGGGCATAAAAGGCGCTCAACAACCACAAAGCAGAGCTAGGAAATCACGTATCCGAGAGTCGAGCGTTATTGACTTAGCCCTCAGGAAGAAAATGGGTCGAGGATACTCATTTCCTCGGAACAAAACAAGGAAGATATTCGATCTCGCTCTAAAACATCAAATGCTTACGTTGCCAGAGTCCAAGCACGCAGGCGAGGTGTTCAACCCAAAATATTGCTTTTACCATTGAGCAATGGGACACCCTCTTGAAGATTGCTTCACCTTCAAGAATTGGGTTGAAGATCAGTATCAGCTAGGCAAATTCGCGTTTTCTGACAACTGGAGGGTAGCGCCACCACAGAAGCACGAGCCCGAGGCCGCGAAAGAAAAACCAGTTCCACATTGGGATTGGCAGAAAATTCGTACCTGTCGTATGATAACGATATTGAAAGAAGAGTCCGAGAACCTGGACAGCGTCCCTTGGTGCCTCGAAAACAGCAGTGATGAGGTAATCTCAGAATTTCCCCCAGCACCGAAAGAACTGGAGGATGGAATACATACCACCACAGATAACCTCAGGAAAATCGAGTTGGGGACGGTAAATGATCCGCGACCAACATTCGTCAGCGAGCTGCTGTCTGAAGAGAGGGTGGCTGCGTTAAAAGACGTCCTTGTGCAGCATAAAGATTGCTTCGCATGGAACTATTCCGAGATGCCAGGACTAGATCCAGGGGTCGCTGTACATAGACTAGCAATATCCCCAAACGTCAAACCAGTCAAACAGGCACCGAGAAGAATGCGACTCGAGCTTGAGATGAGCATAAATACCGAAGTCAAAAAGTTAATCGACTCCGGCTTCATCCAGGAAGTTCAGTACCCTGAATGGATCGCCAATATCGTCCCAGTGATGAAGAAAAATGGGACAGTGCGCGTATGCGTAGACTTCCGGGATCTTAATAAAGCTTGCCCGAAGGATGATTTCCCAGTGCCAGTCACTGAACTAATGATACACAATACGTCCACACATGAGATTTTCTCCTTCATGGACGGCTCGTCGGGGTATAACCAGATAAAGATGCATCCCGAAGACCAGAAGCATACCGCTTTCAGGACTCCTCTGGGTATATTCTGCTACAAGGTGATGCCCTTCGGTTTAAAGAATGCCGGTGCCACTTATCAAAGGGCCATGACAAAGATCTTCGATGACCTTATACACGAAATCGTTGAATGCTATATCGACGATCTCGTGGTTAAAAGCAAATCATACGAGGAACATCTCGAGCATCTGAAGACTGTATTTCAACGCCTTCGGCAATACAACTTGAAGATGAATCCTCTTAAATGTGCGTTCGGGGTTTCCTCGGGCAAATTCCTGGGATTCGTTGTTCGACACCGAGGTATTGAAATAGATCCGTCAAAGATTAAAGCGATCATGGAAATTCCTCCGCCGAGGACTCTTAAACAGCTGCGGTCTCTCCAAGGGAAACTCGCATACATACGGGGATTTATAGCCAACCTTTCAGGAAAGTGCCGTCCTTATAGTCACCTGATGAAGAAGGGAACCCCATTCGTCTGGGATCAAAAATGCCAAAGCGCACTAGACGAGATTAAGCAATACCTGCAGAACCCGCCGGTGTTGGCCGCTCCGGTCAAGGGAAAACCTCTCATTCTTTATACAACCGCCCTCGAAGGTTCCTTAGGCGCATTATGGGCACAAGAGAACGATCAAGGGAAAGAAAGAGCACTCTACTACTTAAGTCGAGTTCTGCTGGGGGCAGAAAGCAACTACTCCCCCATTGAAAAACATTGCCTGGCGTTGATCTTCGCAATAACAAAGCTTAGGCACTATGCGTTGGCGCACGAAGTCTGTCTTATTTCAAAAGTGGACTCTCTCAAATATCTAATGTCAAAAGCCATATTGACAGGGCGACTCGCTAAATGGGCCCTGCTCTTGATGGAATTTTCGATAACATATCAACCTCTCAGGGCAGTAAAAGGCCAGGCCATCGCCGACTTCCTTGCTGAGCATCCCATACCTGCCGATTCTCCTTTAAATTGTGATTTGCCAGACAGACATGCGTTTGACGCAATCGACAGTGGTGATACCCGTTGGGAGCTTTATTTCGATGGAGCATCTTCCATGAAAAAGCACAAACAAAGTACGCCAATGATCAAATCGGGGGTAGGACTCATCTTTGTGACCCCACAAGGAGGAATAATGCGCTTCGCCTTCTCCTTAACAGAGCCGAGAACGAATAATGAAGCTGAATATGAAGCTTTGATAGCAGGCCTCGAGATCGCCATTGACATGGGAATTGAAAGCCTCCTCATATATGGGGACTCCCAGCTAGTCGTCAGTCAAGTGAACGGCGATTACCAAACTTGCAAACCGGAATTGGTAAAATACGGTGAAAAAGTGCAACAACTGCTAACCCAAATTCCCTCCTATACTTTGGAGAGCATACCGCACGCGGAAAACAGCAAAGCGGACGCACTAGCCAAACTTGCTAAAGAACTGGCTGACGAGAACCTCGATGACGTTAGAATCGTGGTACAAAGCCGTCGAGTGCTTGCCCCAGCAGAAGTATCTCCGGAATCATCCGAAGAAAAAGGAGCGAACGAGGAGAAAACCCTTCAAATAAAAGATTGGGAAGATACCGAGGACTGGAGAGAAGTCTTCATAGATTACTTCAAGTTCCACCGAATGCCTGAAGAAGCGTCCATAAGACATCAGCTCGTAAAACGAGCTCTGTCTTTCGCCTTCGTCAACGATACTCTATACAAGAGGTCATTCGATTCTCTGTGGCTGAGATGCTTAGGACCTGACGAAGCGAGAAAGGTCGTCCAAGAAGTTCACGACGGACTCTGTGGTTCCCACCAAGCAGGCCCTAAGATGAAGTTGAAGATAAAACGGATGGGCTATTATTGGCCCACCATGATGCAAGACTGCCTCGAATATGCGAAGCAATGTCACTCATGCCAAATTCATGGGGATTTCATCCATCAGCATCCCAATCCACTACATCCAACGGTGGCTAGCTGGCCATTCGAAATGTGGGGAACTGACATAGTCGGCCCCATCGAACCAACATCGTCCAAGGGACATCGTTTCATCTTGGCGACGACTGATTACTTCTCCAAATGGGCAGAGGCAGTACCGTTGAGGGAAGTGAAGACGGAGAACATCCTCCATTTCTTCAAAACGCATGTCATATATCGATTTGGAACTCCGCGACGGATCATCTCCGATAACGGGCCAGCCTACAGAAGCCACAAGATCAGTCGCTTTGCGCAACAACATAATATAGACTGGAGATATTCCTCGGTTTATAATCCGCGAGCTAACGGTCTAGCTGAGGCCTTCAACAAGACCTTGACGAAGATTATAAAGAAAACGGTGTCCCGAAACAAGAGGGACTGGCATGAGAGGTTGCAAGAGGCTCTTTGGGAGTATCGAACTGCGTTCAAGACGGCCACGAACACAACGCCCTATGCGTTAGTATTCGGCACGGAAGCAGTACTACCCCTTGAAATAGAATTACCCTCTTTACGAGTGGCAGTCCACTACGAGCTGACAGACGAAGAAAATGCTCACCTTAGGTTTGAAGAGCTTGACGCCCTTGATGAAATCCGGCTTCTAGCACAGCAAAATCTGGAAGCTTATAAAGCAAAGATGACGCGCTCATACGAAAGATTGACCCGACCGAGGACATTCCGTCAAGGCGAACTCGTGCTAGTGGTCAAAAGGCCTATGATCCCCAATCGCGCCAAGCGGGGAAAATTTGAGCCAAACTATGAAGGCCCGTACATCATAGATAAAGTCTACCAAGGTGGAGCCTATCCACTCATCGACATGCACGGCGAAAGGCCTTTCAGACCAATAAACGGTCGCTTCCTAAAGAAATATTACGCTTAATGAGCCACAGTCTAGGTCAATGATAGATGACGACGACTATGTCCGCTCGCTATCTTCCTAAGCTCGAACTTTATAAGCAGTAGCTGGCCTTCTCCGTGATGGACCGAAATGTCCTTAAACAAATAGCAGACCGAAACGTCTTTAAACTAATACCGCAGCATCCTTGGGCTGACGAGATGAATAAAAATAAATAAAAATATATAATAAATAAAAACGGTATGTCCATAAGAAAAAAAGGCACGGATGAAAACCCGAGAGGGCTCCGTGAGTAAAAACAGCAGGGCTACCGGCGAGTGTTCGTGAAAACCCGAAAGGGCGCGACCTCGTAAAAAAAAAAGAGAAAAAAAAGAAGAAAAAAATAAAAAGAATAAAAAAAACGGTATGTCCATAAGCAAAATGGGCGCGGATGAAAACCCGAAAGGGCTCCGTGAGTAAAAACAGTAGGGCTACCGGCGAGTGTTTGTGAAAACCTGAAAGGGCGCAACCTCGTTAAGGACACTTATAGGGTCCTCTCGACCTTGTAAGGAGAAACCACCTGCGTGAGATCCTTATGACTCACAAAGGAGCAACACACTTAGGGATCCCCACGATTCCTAAGGAGAAAATACACTTGCGAGATCCTCACGACTCGTAAGGAGAACTCTCTTATGGGACCCCCACGGCTCATAAGATTTGAAAGTCTTAAGTTACAGAGACCTAAACCTATGGTTAAGCAACCCCCACAACTTCCGATATTGCCCTACAAGTGACTCAGCATTGACCCTTGTATACAATCCACGGGCGCGAATAAACATTTCCCTAACCAAGGTCCATCCGTGACTGGGGATATGTTCGCATAACCCTTGTAAATCCCCTCGATTCACAAAGAGAAAACCCTCCTATGAGATCCTTACGACTTACAGAGGAAAAAAACACTTAGGAACCCTCACGATTCCTAAGGAGAAAATACACCTATAAGATCCTCACGACTTGTAGGGAGAAATAGCTTTGTGGGACCCTTATGGCTCATGAAGTCAAAAGCCTTAGTCGACAGGACCTTAACCCTGGTCGCTAAGCCTCCTTTGTTCGACAACGACAGAGGCAAATGATGATTCACTCCTGGAAATATCCCAGTTGTAGCGGTGCTGATGCCGAAATCGGTGTCCAATTTCAGGTTTACAGCGAAAAACCAGTAGGCCACACATGCATACGAAATAGCCGAAATGATGGGGCAACTTGCAATAAAAAGCAGCAGGTAAAATGTATGCATGCAAAATAGCCGAAATGATTAGGCAACCCGTAATAAAAAGTGACGGGTAAAAATAAAACAAAATAGCCGAAATGATTGGGCAACCCGTAATAAAAAGCGACGGGTAAAAATAAAACAAATAGCCGAAATGATTGGGCACCACGAAAAATAGCTGAAATGATTGGGCAGTCGCGACCTTCGCGATATAAAAGCTGAAATGATAGAGCATTGCGGAAATAAAATAAAATAAAAAGAAGAAATGATAAAACTTTGGCCCTACAGTTAAGATCACATCGATCTCTATATACAATCCAAAGGCGTGAACAAAGAGGGAACCATACTTTCCCAACAGTCTCCGCCAGAAGACGAAGCCAAAACTCAACGGTTCATTTCAACCGAAGAAGCCAGCGACTTCAGGAAAATTCCTCGACTCACGGATACAAACACTCCTTCACGAGAGCATTCTGATCCGCGTCGAACCGCAGAGCCACCAGTGCCTCCGTAGGAATCCTCGACTCGTTTCAAACCCCAAGGAAACAAATAATCCTTGGCGCTTGGGAAACAAATAATCCCTAGCAAAATTCCTCGACTCACGGATACAAACACTCCTTGACGAGAGCATTCTGATCCGCGTCGACCCGCAGAGCCACCAGTGCCTCCGTAGGAATCCTCGACTCGTTTCAAACCCCAAGGAAACAAATAATCCTTGGCGCTTGGGAAACAAATAATCCCTAGCAAATTCCTCGACTCACGGATACAAACACTCCTTGACGAGAGCTTCCTGATCCGCGTCGACCCGCAGAGCCACCAGAGCCCCCGTAGGAACCCTCGACTCGTTTCAAACCCTAAGGAGACAAATAATCCTTGGCGCTTGGGAAACAAATAGTCCCTAGCAAATTCCTCGACTCACGGATACAAACACTCCTTGACGAGAGCTTCCTGATCCGCGTCGACCCGCAGAGCCACCAGAGGCCCCGTGGGAACCCTCGACTCGTTTCAAACCCCAAGGAAACAAATAATCCTTGGCGCTTGGGAAACAAATAATCACAGCAAACTCCTCGACTCACGGATACAAACACTCCTTGACGAGAGCTTCCTGATCCGCGTCGACCCGCAGAGCCACCAGAGCCCCCGTGGGAACCCTCGACTCGTTTCAAACCCCAAGGAAATAAATAATCCTTGGCGCTACGGAAACAAATAATCCCAGCAAACTCCTCGACTCACGGATACAAACACTCCTTGACGAGAGCTTCCTGATCCGCATCGACCCGCAGAGTTACCAGAGCCCCCGTGGGAACCCTCGACTCGTTTCAAACCCCAAGGAAACAAATAATCCTTGGCGCTTGGGAAACAAAGAATCCCTAGCAAACTCCTCGACTCACGGATACCAACACTCCGTGACGAAAGCTTCTTAACTCATGTCAACTGTTCCGCTCCAACTGCAAACAGATCCCCGATTCGTCTCAATTTGTAAGAAGAAGTCTCAGACAGCAAGGATTGAAAAGCTTGCTTTTTGAGCAATGAGGCCCTGCAAGTCAATCCAAACTGGTCTCTTGCATACTATTCACGGGTCTCACTCTCCGAAGTCGAATTTCGACGAGGAGGGAAACAACCACTTACGAATCCTCTCGATTCGTAAGAGGGAAAATTCTCTTATAAGATCCTTACGACTTAGAAGAGAAAACCACACTTAGGAATCCTCACGATTCCTAAGGAGAAAATCCACCTATGAGATCCTCTCCATCCGTAGGGAGAAAAGTCTCTATGAGACCCTCACGGCTCACAGAGTTGAAAAGTATTAAGCAGCAGATCTGAACCTGCGGCCTAAGCCCTCGCTATCTCGTGAAGAAATCAAGAGGCTTACTCTATTACCAGCTAATTGTGATGACGTGCTGAGAAAAAGGAAAAGCAACAGAAAGAGCATCTGATTTACATTTGATCAAGCGTTCAAGGCACATTCATTCATGCATGGGCATAAAAGACTCAGGACAAAAGATATATAATAAAGACAAGCTGGGATAAAAAAAAAATTCATTAATATTGCCCAAAATTCTTACAATCATAAAAAAAGCAATGAAAGAAAAGTATTATTACAAGGGAATAACCTCAGAACCGGGGCACGGATTGAGGAATTCAAAAGTAAGGTCATCCAGAGTTCTTCTGGCCTTTCTAATTATTCTTATGCGCAGCCTCTCGCGCTCCTCTGTGTCGATATCATCGGCAAGCCCTTCCGGCCTCCGATAAGCAGCAACTATCGTCGTCTGCTGGAAGATTTGGTGTAGGATGTCAATGAGGCAATCCCGCCGCTTCTTCGAGATCAGCCCAGTCAGGTACACTGAATGCACCTTGTCCTCGGCATCATCCAGCGCATTGAGCGGCAGGGCCTCGTGAAGACCCGGAAGTGCTCTCCATATTGCTCCCAGCACGACTTTCAAAAGAGCCGAACGACGGGGTAGCAGCCAGCCACCGCTTGCGTTCAGACGACCCATGACCTCTGCACATTGAGCGTCGGTAAACTCCTGGTTTTGTTGACGACCCTGTGCGCGGATATCGTCATAAGTGATGAACTCGTGCAAACTGTATAGACGCACCGCCATTATGCCTGGAGGAAATACCACAGGAAGATTAGTGATAGAAGAAAAATAATATACATAGAGAGCTAGATTCCTAGAGGGCAAAGCTCTATTCAAGGATTAAAACCCATGAGCAAAAGCTCTGCTAGTGAAACCCCAATGGGGATCTCTTTAGATCAAAAGATCTGTGAGAGCAAAGCTCTTTTATTGAGATTAATTTAAGTTCATTTGATTTATATTAATTTCACCTAAAGTTTCTAACTTTGAAATTGAGCAAAACTCTGCTAGTGAAACCCCAATGGGGATCTCTTTAGATCAAAAGATCTATAAGAGCAAAGCTCTGCTGTTTAAGATTAATTAAAATTAATTTAATCTAAGATTCAATTTTACCTAAAGTTTTTTCTAAAAGCTTTGGAAAGAAGAGCAAAGCTCTAGAGTTCTTGAAGGCAAGAGCAAAGCTCTGAAGTTTTTTGAAAATAAAATCGGAAAGATGATAAGCATCTGTGGGGGACCAAAGGTCCTATTTATAGGCACCAAGTGCCTCTTCGACTTCCAAAAGTCGTCACGGCGGTTGGAATTTCGCCACCGTTGCGCTCACGTTTGGGGCCATGTAAGCGCAACGGTGCGGGGGGCATTTGTTTACCCCAATCAGAGCAAAGCTCTGTTCAAATTCCGAGGCGGGAGATGAAGCAACGCTTCATCTTCCCCCAATCAGAGCAAAGCTCTGCTTTGAAAATTTAAGCTTTAATAACTGAAGCAACGCTTCAGATTCTTTGTGCTGGGCGCAACGCGCCACGTGTCAGGCGCAGACGCGTCAGCACAACGCCCAAGAAGGCGCGCCCAATCAGAGCAGAGCTCTATTTGTCTGAAGCAACGCTTCAGTTCCGCTGCGCTCTGCGCTGCGCGACACGTGTCAGCGCAGATGCGCTAGCGTAGTTGCGCTGCGCTCTGCGCTGCGCGACACGTGTCAGCGCAGATGCGCTAGCGCAGGTGCGCTGCGCGACACGTGTCACGCGCTGGGGCATCTGCGCCAAACTGAATTAAGATTTTAAGAAATCTTTTCTGTTCTTTTTAAAACAAGAAGATTTTCTTCTGCAAAGTAGAAGCCCTTGGATCAAAGATCCAACGGTGGGGAAAATTCCCCAAATCACTCAGAGAATGATCTCTTTAACAAATTTAACTAATTTGTGAGCACTATAAAAAGGACCCTAAGCCTCAATTCAAAGGAATCAATATTTTTCTTGAAAACTCAAGAACTTTAAACAGAGAGAACTCTGAGAAGATTTCAAGAAAAAGGTAAAGAACCTTCATGAATTAGAAGAAATTCCTTCTAATAGATCATTGGTCTAAAAACAAGATCAATGATCTTTACATAATAACAGTGCTTTGCACTTCTTGTGAACCTCTGGTTCTTTAAAAACAATAAAAAAAAAAAAAAACAATAATAGTGCTTTGCACTTTTATGAACCTCTGGTTCTTCAAACAAAGAAAATTTTATTTTTCATTGATCTAATTTAGATCAAGAAATTAAACAGTGCTTTGCACTTCCCTTCTTGAATCTAAAAGATTCTTAGTGCTTTGCACTTCCAAACTGCGCCGTTGCGCTCTTAAGAGAGCGCCACGTGTCGGCTATAGAACCACTTGCGCTAAGCGCCCTTAAGATAGAGCTTTGCTCTCTGGAATTGGCACAACTCGCTGAGAGCGCGCCACGTGTCGGTAGCGCAACAGCGCAGCGCAACAGCGCAGCACACTGCGCTAGTGCGCTTGCGCTCACCAGAGCATGACACGTGTCATCACTATATGAGCTTGCGCTCATTACTCGGCGCAAAGCGCCAGACAAATGCACTGCCTCGGTTACAAAAGGGGCCAAGCCCAATTAAAGAAGGCCTAACAGGTCTAATAAAATGCAATGCATTGTTTTGAAAAAAAAGGGGCAGAGCCCAAACTAAAATAGATGCTCTGCATCATAAATAAAGGGACAGAGCCCAAATCAAAAGCCTAGCAGGCCAGAATAGAATGCAATGCATTATTAAATATGGGCAAAGCCCTAGCACAGGCCTAATAGGCCGAAGATCAAGAAAAATGTTGAATATTCTCAACTGGACCTAACCCAATTTTGGCTGTAAGTCCTCAATTTAAATTGACTGAGCAAAATTGCGCTCCTAAATCAATTTATCTCCGGTTTGAGGGTACGTCTCTGAACTCCTCTAACATCTATCGTTGTAATCCTTCAACGACGTCAGTGAGGCGACGGGTCCCAACGATCACACATGAATATGGACTGCGGGGTCCTTAAACTCGTGGACCGAGACGTCCTTAAAACTAATATTGGACCGAGACGTCCTTAAAACTAACATTGGACCGAAACGTCCCTAAACTAATATTGGACCGAAACGTCCCTAAACTAATATCGGACCGAAACGTCCCTAAACTAATATTGGACCGAGACGTCCTTAAAACTAATATTGGACCGAGACGTCCTTAAAACTAATATCGGACCGAAACGTCCCTAAACTAATATCCGACCGAAACGTCCCTAAACTAATATCGGACAACCACGTCCCTAAACTGGCGATCGACCACCACGTCCCTAAACTGGCGATGGACCACCATGTCCTCAAAACTGGAATGCGGACCACCACGTCCCTAAACTGGCGATGGACCACCACGTCCCTAAACTGGCGAACGGACCACTATGTCTCTAAACTGGAACAATAGAGCCTCCGAACGCTCTTTTGCCGGATCTAAACGGTCCCGTTTAAGTTGATCTTAGCCCCAAATACGGCTAACGTATCCTTAAACATCCAAATGGATTATAAAACTCCCAATCAACTCTGGTTCGAAGGTACATCTCCGAGCTCCTCTGATATCTGTCGTTGTAATCCTTCAACGACGTCAGAGAGGTGACGAGTCCCGATGGCCATACATTAAATTAATCACTACGTTAAGTTGATCTTAGTCTAAAACAGGACTAACGTATCCTTAACGAACGTTTAAGTCGATCTTAGCCGCAACGCGACTAATGCATCCTTAAACTAAAAACACCAAACCCAAATCTAAGTAAATGCTGATTTGGACTAATCCACGTCCTACGGGCGACGGCATTACTCAGTCTCCGTATACAATCCACGGGCAACCACAAACAAGACAAACACACACGACACGAAGTGAAATTCTGGAGAAAGAGAAAGTTGTTACCGCGATGCGGTAGCGTAATTAACTGCAGGGGCTTACGCCTGCAGGGAAGAGCGTCCCCACAATCAAAAACCCCTCACCCTGAGGGGGAATCTGAAGAAGTCTGCTACATCGGCCGCATCCGTCTAAACCTCCGATACACGGTGCCATAAATCAACTTGGTATCTTCGGAGAGATAGACGGATAAAACCAAATAGCATCTGTCCCGAACCTCAGGCACGGACGCAAAGTCCCGGCCGCCGTTCGGAGGGGAACAACACGTCCCAAAGCCCGCCAAAGCATTCCGTCGTATCTCTCATACGAATCCTATCATATCGCCGATCTCACGGCCTCAAATCGAATCTCATCGACTCAACTCACATCCCAAGTACTATCCTCATGATCCAGTATATGTACACATAGTCCCATACCCATGTGAACACATACAAATATATATATTCCCATATACACATGCGAAAGAAAGTATGTAAGCAAGTGTGTTCGTGCGTGTATGGGTGCAACCCCTACTCTAGGGTTTCGCACTACACTAAATCAATCCATCCTATCATCAATAATCTTAAGGAATATATAGTAAATATATGTGTGTATACGTATTCGTATACATCACCACGGACTGCGGGGGTGCTATACGCCATCCACCCGACTTCCCCCGTAGATATAATCTACTCACCTTGCGTCTTTATCTGTTGACGTCACCACGCTTTTGCTTGTCGTCCCGAAGTTTTCATGGGGTACCTACACATTAACGTATCGCAAATGCGTATCAAAACCAATTCAAAACTAAAATGGCATACGAAACCCCAAAACGATACACTTTAGTCTATAGGTTAGAACCTATGGACAACGCCTTCCAAAACCATCAACAACCCTCGATGTCGTCGTATAAACGCCAAGTAGTCGAGGTAAAACACCATATGCAAATTCAGAATTAGAAATACGGAATACGGAAACACGAATCCAAAACAGCAACTAAGGAAATAGGCTCCAGATTTCACCCTAGGTCAAATTAGACAAATCTACACATGCCAGGGGTCTAATTTATACATGTAGGAGCTACAGAACCAGAACGAAGCAAAATGGTGGGGTCCAGGCCACAATTTGCGGCCAAACAGGATAAATCTACGGCCTGAAGAAGGAGTTGGGGGCTGGGGTTTTGTGTGGTGGTCCTAAGGTGCCTGCACATCTCACTGTCCAACCAATTTTATTTTAGGATGTCTCGGGTGATAGTAGAATACAAAATACACTCCCAGATTTACAGTATTCCCCGATATCGATTCCGTAAATCCGTATTCTGGTTTCTAGTTCAGGTTCGGATCCAAAATAACATCACTAGGGTGTTTGTGCGGCCTCTACTAAGCTCAATTTGACCTTACCACTCACAATTTCCTCAAATCCTAACTAGGTTTTCCTTAAGTCCACCAAAACACATAATATCGGTTCTAAACTAAACATGGGCGTATAACTAATGCTAAAACTCAACTAATGGTTCAGTAATTACCTCAATTGGCAACTCAAGAAAATTCTTGAGTTGCCCCTATTGGCCAAAATCCTTGCTTCCTTGGTCCAATGTGTAGATCTTGAGCTCGTGCACACTTTTAATGAAATGAGAGTGGTGTTTTGGGGTTGTTTTCATGGTGATTTGAGGCTTGAAGAGGGGAGGGAGAAGAGGGAGCATGAGCAGCAGCAGCAATGAAGGAGAGGGAGAGAGAAATGTGATGAAGAAATGAGATGAAAAAGGCTAAGTCAACACCCTCACCTACCCTCTCTCTCACCATACCCATTTTCTTTTCTTTTTCTTATTTCTTTTCTTCACTAAATCCCTTCTCACTTGAATAGTAAACCCAAAAGAAAAGTCATGGTAGAAATGCACAAGTGTAGAGAAAAAGATATGTGCATGTTTTGCACAAAATTGCTAAAAACCGATTAGCGATTTTTAATCGCGATTAGCACTAAATTAGCATATAAATGATCACAAAAACAAAAAAATGGCATAATTCCATAACATGCCCTATTTTAGATTTTTTTTCCATAATTTTCCCATTTATCGGTATTTAATTATACCGAAATATTAAAATATTCATTAAAATAATATTAATTTATAAAATTTCCCAAAAATAATATTTTATTATTTTGAAATGTTACAATTCGTGCTACGTATGTTGATTATATTCAAGGCGTAGTGTATGGTAGCTAAGTGATGTCTTCCTATAAAGCATATGATGCGATAAGTTAGGACATTAATGTGATTATGTTGATTATAGTCAAGGGTCATATGGGTGGGTCTTGTTAATCTCGAAATGATGGGTAGAACTTGACAAGTGCTTATGATATGTTGACCATAGCCAAGGTCATAAGCATCTAGGGGTAAAAACCATATCGGGAGTTTCAAGAGTTGAGATTTGCAATGAGATTGCATACCATCTATATGATATTTGGATCCCGATCCCACTGTGAGTAAGAGTTACTCTCGGGAGAATTTTTGCACTTTACAATTAGCTAATCCAGTAGGTATCTAGAAAGGTGTTAATAGGGTTTGACCTCTGGGAAAAACGAGGTTTATTTTAATTAGGTCTGTGCGCAAGCACGGGGTACCTCCCTCAAAGTACCGACACTGGCCTGGCTGACCGGTTAGCGAAACTGTAGGATGCAATTAATCCTGGCTAGTTTTCTTTTCAGGTTTGAAAGAAAATTTGATCAAAACAGTGAGAGACATCGATTAGATAACATAATAACCAATTTGATCTTTGCAAGAGCATTTCGCTGAGTGTATTCTTTTCTCTCTCCTAATGGCAGATACCGATGACGGGACTTAAGCTTCTTTTAGAGAAAAACAAACTGACTGGACCAAATTATAAAGAATGGTTGAGGAACTTGAACATTGCACTCACATATGATAAAGTATCAAATGTCCTCACTACCAAAGCCCCACCCGTCCCAGGACCTAAGTCATCTGTTTCGGATAAGGACATCCGAAAAACATGGGATATTGATTGCAACACGGCCACGTGCCTTGCGCTTGCTTCTATGGACAGTATCCATTAGAAACAGCACGAGAAGATGGATATACAATCCATCTTTCTTCATACAAAGGAGTTGCATGAAGAGCAATCTCGTACTTTATGTAAGTCTACGGTAGCGCCCCGGCCGTCTACAGACGCCAAATGCGGAACAAAAACTTTTTAACTGGCGCTATCGTACACTTTAACCCGGATCTGCCATTATTGCTAAACTAACAAACTGTAAAGAGAGTAGAAAGGTTATACCGAACGATCCGAGTCCTTCGTTCTTTAACCATCATCCCACGCTCCGTTGCGGCTACTCCGATCTCGTCGATCTCCGATCTGCTCGTCCAGGTGGCACCACATCAACGATTCTTTAAACGGGCTCCCGCATCTGACTTGAGGCAACTCGGTCGTCAATTTTTCTAAAAGAGACGACCAAGAATGATGTAGAGAATGAGTAGATGACTTTGTCTCACTTCGTCCAAATCCGTGGACGATCGGTTAATGAAGCTGCCATTTTTATCGAGTGATGGAATGAAAGAGGTAATGAAATTTCCATGCACCCTAAACCATAGTCTTTTCTCTCCAAAAAGGAAATCAATCTCACTCTCCATTCAAAGAATGGCCGGCCACTAAATAGCAAAGAGGGAGGTGATGGTAGGAGCAAGTGGTGACCATAACATGAAGCTTATCATGAAGAAAAGATCTTAACAAGAACAAAAAGCATTTATGTAAATCATGACTCATATAAACCTAGTCATCACATAATAAATGCAATTAAAGGTTCATGAACCTAGTCACCAATCTAGAAGCTTCGAGAAGCACGACTCACCTCATCCAAGAAAAGATAAATCCGTCTTTAACCAAATGTTAAAAGACGGCTGATAGAAAACTGGAAACTGGCAACTTCCAAAAGTGATCCTGAAACGACTTTCAGGATAACCCCGTAACTGTATAAATATACCCGCATTTGTATTACGACCGATTACAAATGCAACCGAGACAAAGATATTATACCTACTCAATATAATACTCGGATCCGGCTTAAACCAAAGCCGACCAGTATCATCTGCCCGAAAAATAACACGTGCGTAAATGCACGTGCATTTTCCGAACCCTGCCATAAAACCATACGGCCTCTACAACGTTTCGCCCGAACTTGGGAAACTGTCTGTGGGGAACTCTAATGACTCGTCAGTACCCTGGCAGTGGGTTTAACCACAAACCGTCAGCGGCACTAGCTATGCGTAACGGCTGCCCATGGACTGACCTCAAGGGAGGCCGATTAGCGAACTCATCCTGAAACCCTACTGAGCCTAACAGTGACAATGTATATACAGTCCGGTCCGTTCGTCTATGAGTATCGCATATCTGCCTAGGGGGCTAGAAACGTCAGACCCCCAATAGCAGTATAAGTCGTGTCGGAGTGTAGCCCAATAACACCCTGAGATACTACTGGAGTACCTACCAGTAAATCTCCTGCCATGGCCATGGACTATGTGTAATGGCTCTCCTAGACACAGCACGACCTCGCCCCCAATACCGGGAGAGACGAATCCCCTGCCGATCCACTCACGTGCCTCTATATGGCTCGGTATTGTACCCAAAAACTACCTGTTTGCACGACTCCTTTGAGCCATGGTAGGGTAGAAATCAAAGCACAGTGGGAACTCACATGAGACAAATGACGACCTCAGGTCGATGAACTAACCTGTACACATGTCACCAGGGAACTGCTATCTGACGATAGATATAATACTAACTAGCAGATTCCCGGCGAGTCCTGTCCGGTGTACTCATAACCCAATGAGCACCTGTATACATCTTAGGTGATCCAACTGACACCAGTGGCTTGTGAGACCGGCCACCGCCCCTCGTCGGGGTCTCGACTGTACACACTAGTCTACTCCGGAGTATCGATGCCCTGTCTCGAAACTCCCACGACTAGGGACTACAATTAAGGATATGCATATAAACTACCCAACTCTCACGTATATGATCGCCATCATACTATTGGTAGTAAAGCAAGATCCTAAGGGCTCTATCAAAGTGTAACATGTAATCAGTCACCTGAACATGTACACGACTGATAAAGGCAAACCAGATAGCATACTATCATCTTGAGTAAGACTGTCCTATAGGTCCTCCGCAATCATTGCAATCACGTACCTGCGATCCAATAATTGACTCTGAGGGCACTATCTCCAACAATCTCCCACTTGCACTCAAGGCTAATTATTGCGATGTCGACTACTCACAGCCCGTGTGAAACCGAACATCCAACTCCTCTACTAATCAGTTTCACAAAGCCCGTTTGTAAAACTATTGTGTTCGAGAAATAGCCTCAGTGAGTGGATCCGCCTAGATGTTTCTTTCTATATCTCTCTTAATCTCAAGATCGCGGAGAAAGCCATCTCCCGAATTGAGTAATACCTGTCGTAGAATATGTCTGGATATCTTATGGGACCTAGTTCATAAATGAACTCCAAATCCAAACTTCTTAGACTGTATCGATCACTGAACCTAATCAGTATCCGGCACCATGCCACCAACAGTATCCTCTTGGACCACCTGTCCATAATACTGTCTCTCGTCAGAGGGAAAACTGTAACTCTGACAATCACTTTGTCAACTATGTCACCTTTGAAGCCTGGATTGATAATCGTCTCCCGAAGGAGGCTGTCGTCATCAAATCCGTAGAACATGTATTTATGTTCTAAAACTGCTCCCTTATGTTTCTCCAGGATTGGATTAATACAAACTTATTGCATCTTGTGCAAAAACAACATTTGGTGTGGTACTTGACATCTCATGATTGACTCAATTGCCTAAGCAAGTGATCTGCCAATCATGCACATCCCTCTCCCCTTTAGTCTGTAAGACACCTTTAGAGAGGGTGACTCCATTACCTGCAGGTACACCACCATGCCAGGAGTCATCTATTCTAAAAACCATTAGAATACTGTCAAAGTACCTACATTGGGAAACTACCCAAATCCAGATCTAAAACCATAGATCTAGAAACCAGAATGTCAAATATTATATCCATATCCTGTCTGGAGAAACAACTGTGTGACGACCACAGTACAACCGATCGTAGTATAGGAATTTTACTTCCTACTCTGTGTATGTCATCCAGATACCATGACATCACACCCGACTACCTTCTTAACAGATCCATCCCCTATCCTGATTGAAGTCAAACCCATGACTGTCACATCAAAATTAGATGATCTATCTCCGCTATAACTGCTCTAGTCTATAAATAGACATAAGCATCTTGCCCACTATGCTTCCGATGCTCCCACTGACTACGACAACCCTCCTACCGGGTCTCATAGCCTGGAACAACAGTAGTGTCAAGTCTGGGTAGATAATAACCTCCCTGTCACCGTCCTTGAGGCTACCGGAGTACCTCTCGGGTGTCTGAGGTTACCCACCATATCTGCGGAGTGGCTATTGGAATGTCAAACCTGATTGAATATATAGGTCCCATTAAATTTTCCGTAATCGTTCGTGGTTCTGGAATCACTTCCAGTTCTACCATACTCCCACTACTGTTTTCTGAAAAAGATCCATTTTACTAAAACTGTGGCGAGTCAAGAACAATATCACTATTGATCTTCCAAATGGTAGAATATCAACCCTCGTCATAGCTAGGGTCAACCCACAAACAGCCATTACAGAAACGTGCCCTGAGTTATCCAGAGTCTGGTTTTAAGCATAAGCTGGACAACTCCCCGCACCTTAATATCTTTTAAGGTACGAACTATTCTATATCCAATATAGAAACTTTGGCACTAATTTAATTGGAACCATATTCAAATCATGCAGCTGTCTCCAGTGCATATCAACTTAATGGAAAGAGGATAATCAGCATTACTCAACTTAGGAATCCATCCAATTATGAGCAACCTGAAAGAGAAACACGTTTCTCAAAACCATCACTATCATCTGAATACTAATCACAAGAATCTACATCTTCGATCTCTTTGAAGAATCCCGATACTTGTGACACCTGGTTCTCTACTTTATTCTTATACCAATAACTTCTCAAAACTTAGACCTTGTATTTCTACGAAACACTTGTCTAAATACTAGAGAAGTCATAAGTAAACAGAACAGAGTACGAGGACCTACCCCTTTGTCCTGATGGACACTGGACAACATACAATACTCTGTATAAGTCCGCTGAGTTGAACAACTCAAAACCTGTGTATCGTTACTTGAAAACTGTACCCTGGCGATTTCCTCAAATATCACCAATTACAACGAATTCCGATATAATGAGGATAATTACCTAATTCCCAATAACTTACTCCCACTCATCATCTGTAAAACCATACAGATATGAGAATGAAACCTGGTAAATACATACTCTTGGAGTAAGTATCTAATCAGGAAAACAGTTTTCTTTTAACAATGCACTGAAACATGAAAATGTTTCGTAGGGGTATCTTGGTATTCCTAGGAATGCCTCTTCCATAATCCAATTCATGACTTCAACCGTATATTTTATTGCCATCTCTCCAAATCCCTTTATTTGTCTTTAGTCATTACCTTCTGTACACCATCGTTAGGCTAAATGGTTTTCTTCCTTCCCTACCGTTCGGCACCAGCCTATGGTTTGGAAGAAGACTATCCAGTAAGCATAATAGGTGTACCCTCCTAAACCAAGGAGTACTCGCATCTTGAGAGAAGGTGATGATAAAAGACAACTGAATAATACCTTATTCCTTTATAGGTGAAATAGGAGTGGCGATGAAGTACGCGGTTTTGTCGTGAATGATAACAGTCGCAATTTACTTTGCCCTCTTTCTAATCCCTTTATTTTGTCTTTACATATTACCATCTGCACACCGTACTTAGGCTAATTGGTTTTCTTCATTCCCTACCTTTCGGCACCTGCCTATGGTTTGGAATAAGACTACCCAATAAGCGTAATAGGTGTACTCTCCTAAACCAAGGAGCTCTCGCAACCTGAGAGAAGGTGATAATAAAAGACAACTGAATAAACCAATTCTATTTCTCCTGAACCTTGATCCATCCTCGAAAAAGTCCCTTCGAGTTCGTATATAACCATACGATGGATCTATCCAATGGAAGTGGATATCCGTAGTAATACGGGTGTTCTGAGAAATTCAAAGGGTAAAAGAAGGAGTGGCAATGACTTATGCAACTCAGAAAATCCAAAAGCCAGTATTTTAAGAAGGTTCGGTCAACCTGGTCACTGAGTCATAGTCTAGGGTCGGTCAAAGGTCGCTGCCAAAGAGAGAGAGAAAAGAAACACTCTGCGTGCACTCTAACCTAGATCAGAATGGTTAATACTTTATCTAATCCGGAAACCTCCTACTGTCCTGTCGAATTCTCCTCCAAACCAGAAAGAAGAATCAATCGGGATCACCCGAAGAGTAAACCAACTCATCAGTGGGAATCGGGATCCAACTCTCATCGCATGATAACGTGATGGAATGCATCCACGTTACTCATACTCCAGAAGGTATGCGCATACTTGGAAAGTTTCAGTTTCTTTAGAAACTCCCGATATGATTTTTGCCCCATGCTCTTATAACCTTGGCGTTAGGTCAAAATGTCATAAGTCACATGCCAAGTTCTACCCGTCACTAACTTGTTAATTTGAACCCACCCGCACATGCCCTTGGCGTTAGGTCAAAATGGCAGAACGGCTGTCCCAAACCAACTCATCTATCTATGCAACAATTGAATACCCAGCAGCTACCAAACACTATGCCTTGGCGTTGGTCAAAATACATAGCTTGAATACTACTGAATACCCAAAAGAAGTGACGGAGGGCTACGGCTGGTTTTTGGCGAAAAACCTTTAACGTAGTGAACTTGATATCGCTGAAGGAACCTGATAGCTTTTTTAAAATATAGTGGCGAAAACCTTTTGCTAAAGAGGTCACTCCCGGTAAAGGGATCTCGGCTCTTTCCTCGTGGAATGAGGTGCAGGATATTCCACTGAATACCGCTATGCAAAGCAACTTGTAATCGACTATAGTGAAGTTATTACCCTGACGCAAACTTCTGCCCAAGGGGTCAGTCCCGGTGAAGGGATATCGGCCCTTGCCCCGTCGAATGAGGTGCAGGATATTCCACTGAATACCACTATGCAAAACAAAAGGAAACGTCTTTGCAATAACACTTTTTAAATTTGTTCCAGCAACTGCAAACATGTTTGTTTTACTTTGCATTGATCAGAATCAACACAGTCCCATCAATCAATCACACCAGAAAAGAACGAAAATAAAATGTACGTATATGCCATCCGCATTCGTCACTGGGTCCCGTCATCACCCGTTAGGTTACTTAACTAACGACAGAGCGGGGACTGGACTAGCGCGGGTGTAAAACATAGACAACATCTAATAGTATATAAACCAATATACAATAATCGCTCCAGGCATGATAATATGCAACATTACAGAAAAGTAATAAGCATCACAGAACAATACAGATAAGCTGGGATCCCCGGGTTTCACAGAGCCGCTGCTGAAACCCGACGTTCCCCTGTCGTGTGGATAGCCTGTGCAATGAAACCTAGACCCTTACGGGTGCGGCAAGTTACCCGCCAAAACCTGAAGCGAGGCATCCCCCTACAGCAAAGTGAATGGACCACCCTGCACTTCACGGAATCCGGTAAACTTGGGCACCCCTCCTTGGGTCAATCTGTACCCCCTACGAGTGCGGCGAATAGTCTGCCAATTTTAGAGTGGGGCCCCTCTGCCTCTCAAAGCCATGAGATGCGGATCCGTTGCCCTCCAGAACACGGCTATCCGTGCACTCCGTCGCGGGGCAAAACATAGTACAGTAATGAAAAATAGTACAACAGGTACATCGACCGCAACCTGGTCGTGCCCCAAAAGAATATTATACAACAGGCAGTGACGGCAGTCCACATGTTGGACGCTCGCCCCGCAATATCAAATGTACAAATAAACTCAAACTGTACTACCATTGCGCACTGCTATCCATCACGACAAATCCGCAACATCACAACACAACACAGAACATCAACGCGAATGTCACGTTCGCAAACCCGTCTAAAAGAACTATAGCAATCAGACGCGGTTTACCGATCAAATGACATTCCCGGTCGGAGATATAATGTAAGCACTGTAAACTAACATGTTTAAATTTCGATCGACTAATTATCAAGAAGTGGGCCCCACGCAAATCTGCTGAACAGTAATAAAATCTGGGCCCAAACGATATATACCAAAAACCCCAAATTCCAGAGAAGAATACACTGTGCAAATTTGGGGGCATGATCGCTCAGAACGGCCGCGGATGCGCGGCCAAACCATAGGTTTGGCCGCGTTTCCGCGGCAGTCTTGTCGATTCAAGATGCCAAATTTGGACGGTGTTCTAATAAAACCCTGCACAGATTTCTGAGATATGTAGAAAAAATTTAGGACTTCATTTAAAATCGACAGAAACTGTGAAGCTAGAATTTTGCAGTTTTTGATTTCCGGTTTGATCGATGTTTTAAACGCGTTAGCACAAGTTAGTAAAGCAAAATGGTGAGGCTCTGATACCACTATAAGTCTACGGTAGCGCCCCGGCCGTCTACAGACGCCAAATGCGGAACAAAAACTTTTTAACTGGCGCTATCGTACACATTAACCCGGATCTGCCATTATTGCTAAACTAACAAACTGTAAAGAGAGTAGAAAGGTTATACCGAACGATCCGAGTCCTTCGTTCTATAACCATCATCACACGCTCCGTTGCGGCTACTCCGATCTCGTCGATCTCCGATCTGCTGGTCCAGGTGGCACCACATCAACGATTCTTTAAACGGGCTCCCGCCTCTGACTTGAGGCAACTCGGTCGTCAAGTTTGCTAAAAGAGACGACCAAGAATGATGTAGAGAATGAGTAGATGACTTTGTCTCACTTCGTCCAAATCCGTGGACGATCGGTTAATGAAGCTGCCATTTTTATCGGGTGATGGAATGAAAGAGGTAATGAAATTTCCATGCACCCTAAACCATAGTCTTTTCTCTCCAAAAAGGAAATCAATCTCACTCTCCATTCAAAGAATGGCCGGCCACTAAATAGAAAAGAGGGAGGTGATGGTAGGAGCAAGTGGTGACCAAGCTTATCATGAAGAAAAGATCTTAACAAGAACAAAAAGCATTTATGTAAACCATGACTTATATAAACCTAGTCATCACATAATAAATGCAATTAAAGGTTCATGAACCTAGTCACCAATCTAGAAGCTTCTAGAAGCAGGACTCACCTCATCCAAGAAAAGATAAATCCGTCTTTAACCAAATGTTAAAAGACGGCTGATAGAAAACTGGAAACCGGCAACTTCCAAAAGTGATCCTGAAACGACTTTCAGGATAACCCCGTAACTGTATAAATATACCCGCATTTGTATTACGACTGAATACAAATACAACTGAGACAAAGATATTATACCTACTCAATATAATACTCGGATCCGGCTTAAACCAAAGCCGACCAGTATCATCTGCCCGAAAAATAACACGTGCGTAAACGCACGTGCATTTTCCGAACCCTGCCATAAAACCATACGGCCTCTACAACGTTTCGCCCGAACTTGGGAAACTGTCTGTGGGGAACTCTAATGACTCGTCAGTACCTTGGCAGTGGTTTTAACCACAAACCGTCAGCGGCACTAGCTATGCGTAACGGCTGCCTATGGACTGACCTCAAAGGAGGCCGATGAGCGAACTCATCCGGAAACCCTACTGAGCCTAACAGTGACAATGTATATACAGTCCGGTCCGTTCGTCTATGAGTATCGCATATCTGCCTAGGGGGCTAGAAACGTCAGACCCCCAATAGCAGTATAAGTCGTGTCGGAGTGTAGCCCAATAACACCCTGAGATACTACTGGAGTACCTACCAGTAAATCTCCTGCCATGGCCATGGACTATGTGTAATGGCTTTCCTAGACACAGCACGACCTCGCCCCCAATACCAGGAGAGACGAATCCCCTGCCGATCCGCTCACGTGCCTCCATATGGCTCGGGACTGTACCCAAAAACTACCTGTTTGTACGACTCCTTTGAGCCGTGGTAGGGTAGAAATCAAAGCACGGTGGGAACTCACAGGAGACAAATGACGACCTCAGGTCGATGAACTTACCTGTACACATGTCACCAGGGAACTGCTATCTGACGATAGATATAATACTAACTAGAAGATTCCCGGCGAGTCCTGTCCGGTGTACTCATAACCCAATGAGCACCTGTATACATCTTAGGTGATCCAACTGACACCAGTGGTTTGTGAGACCGGCCACCGCCTGTCACGACCCGAAAGAGCACGTGACTGGCCCTTGAACCATATGAAGTCTATATGACTCCATCTGATCCAAGTAAGCCAAAAGCCCAGAAATCTAAAACCATTTTTAAGAATAAGTAAAGAAACTGGTTTAAAGAAGTGAAGAAAAACATGTTTGAAATCAAGGTTTTTAAATAACTAAGCCGAATATGCATTTTTAAAAACAGTACAGTCTTTTCTAAAAATTTCGGCAGAGTTTCTTTTGTAAAACTGGCCCCGAATGGGGTATAACAAGGATAACAATATATGCAATGATAAAGGCATCCCCAAGCGGGAGCTAGCTCTTCGTCAATCGACGGTCACCACCACACATGCAACAATAATATACAACGCCAAGTGGCGAGGATCAAATCCAAAAGAAAGCTCAAAAGCAACAAGAAAACCGCAACACTACTAAGCGCGACTCTATGGTCGAATAATACATCACTAGTCTAGGTCTGAAACAATATACGAGTTTTGGTTGATGGATATTCTAGATACAATGAATAATATAAATACAACGGCGGTTCTGATACAAAAGAACCCACCTATCCAAGCAAATCACCCAAAAGGAAGCAGTGTGCCAGAAATGCCGCTATAGAACTGTACGGCAAACCTGCAAGAACTGGGGCACAACGGGGGTGAGTTGCCAACTCGTGAATAGAAAGATATCTACAAGCAGAGATCGAATGCATGACCCAACCTAGGTCAATACGATCAGATATAAAGAAACCTCAATATGAATAAAGCTGAAGCATGCTAAACTGGCAATGTAATCTCTATACGTGAATGTAGTGCCAAGTGCTCGTGCTAGTGCCTCAGGTAATAGTATGTCATGAATATGAGGTATGAATGCATGAAAGCAGAATACATGTAAATGAAGAAACTGTTTTCATAATTTAGTGAGATTTCCCTTGTATTTTTAGTTGAGGTATCATAATGAAATCAGCATAAAACAGTGCCTAGCATCGGCACAAAACGTAATCCCAATATCTCGATATCTCTGTATCACAGTCTCTGTACCTCGAAATCTCGAAATCCCAATGTCTCAATCATAATATCTAGGGCGCCGTCAGTCCAGACCGGCCCCTACCATCCATCTCAAGACCACGACGGTATCCTCCGGATATCCGACGCGTCGGGTAAAATCACCGGTAGGTAGTGCTCCCCTGCCAGGCTCACATCGTCATCACCACGCGCTTCTTGCCCCGGGGCACCTTACCGGGTCCACCATGTACCCGAAACGGTTCATCCGTCTCCTCGAATCGGGTTTCCAAATCCATCAGCAAACTCATGGTGGACGACTCATACATCATGGGAAAACCGCACTTTTCATTTTAAAGAGAGAAAAGAAGTTTATATAAGTTTTGCGGTTTTCCCCCAAATCCAGAAAATCTCATGGAAATCCGAATCCAATCCTCAATAGCATGTAAACAGTGCATACAGGCATAAAAATCCATGAATAATAACATGCATGATGTAACAACTAATAATTACAATGTCTAATCTAGCATATAAGGCAAGTACACTAATATCATGTCTAAATTATTAGCTAACAACCTATGTCGATGCAATAATATTTTCTAAGGTGTACGTGACATGGCAATTACCGATGAAGATGTGTGTGAGCCGGCAAGTAAGTGTACGTGGTACATACGCATCATCGGTAATGGTGCTGGTGTCCTAACAGCATAACATCAATAATGGAGTATGAAACATAATATAAGCATGCGATGCGATGCGAACCACAATAATGAGCGGAAGCTGAATACTAGACGCAACTATAACTAATCTGCATTAATCTAAAATAACCTCTACAATTGGTGCCTTTTGAAATAACACGAATCATGGGGTTTTGAAAATAGGGGCTATGATGTTTTTATGAAAAGATACGTCTTTTGAAATATCCGTAGGATCCCTTGGGCTGTCTTTTAAAATACCCACGATTCGTTAGTTTTTGAAATAGGTAGGAGTCTAATCTAATCTAACAACCATCCTAAACTATACGGCTGAACTAACAAGTAGAGCTACGGGTGAGGAAACCGCCTAACATCTGAATCGATACATATACATACATGTATATATATTAGTCGGTGATCCCGCCTCAATAATATCATATCCGATACCCTATCAATAATCAGACATCCCAAGTCAAGAGTGCGGATCAATCATCAAAATATAGCTTGTACGTAAATCCGTCGTACGGCATCCCAAATCTGGGTACGGGTCAATATCACATTCATCATACTATTTATCTGGTATCCTCTTTATCAAATGTCATGATCGGGGTACTGATCTACGTTTAGTACAATATTGATACCCTCTATGTATGCATGCAGGTGTAAGAATCACTACGTCAAAAGACCCGCTAAAACATCGTGTCGTATCTCAATACGAACCAAATCACATCACCGATCTCCTGGCCTCAAGCCCAATCTCATCGACTCATCTCAAATCCCAAATACTATCCTCAAATCCAGTATATAAACACATAGTCCCATACCCATGTGTAGATATACGCACAATCATATGCACTCTAATAAATGAAAGAATGAATGCAAGTATGTGTGTAAATGTATGTGTGAGTGCAACCACTACTCTAGGGTTCGCACTAAACTAAACCAATATATTCTTATCATCAAAATATCATTATTACCATCAATAACCCTAAACAACACATAATAAATATTCGTGTGTATACGTATTCGTATACATCACCACGGACTGCGGGGGTGCTATACGCCATCCACCCGACTTCTCCCCACAGATATAAATCTACTCACATTGCTTCTCGTGTGCCAAAGCCGATGTCGCTATCTTCACCTCCTTTGCCTCAACATCATGCGGGGTACCTACAAGTATATCACAATGCTAAAGCACATGAAAATCACATCGGAAACCAAAATAGCACACGCTACCCGCATAGGTAAAAACCTATCGACTCGCATGTAAACACAATCAAAATCCACTTGTCGTTGACGTCCAAACGCCACCCGACAGGAATGAATCACCAAATACCAAAATCCATGCTAAAACAAGTCCCAAATTATACACCAACATAGGAAAATCAACCCAGATTTCACCCTAGATGGAATCAGTCAAAACTAGACATACTCAGGGTCAAAACTAGAGGAAATGGGGGCATGCACAGAAAACGAAGCAATTCCTTAAAATACCTTATTTTAGAATTTTCCATAATTTTTCCCCATTTATCTGTATTTAATTATACCAGAATATTAAAATATTCATTAAAATAATATTAAATTATAAAATTTCCTAAAAATCATATTTTATTATTTTGAAGACGTTACAATCTACCCCCTTAAAGAAATTCGGTCCCCGAATTTAAATTTAAACCCCCAAATACTAAAATATTTCAATACAAATTCCAAGTCATCGGGGCTCCGAAATCATCTATACATAAAACATCATAGCGCAATGCATGCGCATGAGTACTGAGCAGATAACTCAAAAGCAACACTCCATCAAGCATCCGCAATCATCGGAGTCATGGTAACGACACAATGTCAAATCCAATACAAAATCAATATGATATGGACCAAGACTATACATGTAGACATCCAATCTATACATGTAAATAGCTGATGCAAATGTATGCCAAATCTTTTTAAGTCGCTGTGCGATGCGCGTAACACTGCACAGTGGCGGACGTTTCTCATAAGAAAATAACTATATATGTGTATATATATCCTTTGTTTAATAGGTACGTTCCGCCGTTTTGAAAACAGTTTAGAAGGGTTTCCTTGTTTTTAAAACGTTTCGTGTCATATCGGACACGTAGGTATATACTGAGACTATAGCTCGCTTTTCGGAAATCCCTTCGATAACTATCGATGCATGCAAAATATATCCAGGTACTGCCCACTGACTAGTCCTGCTCAGTATGAAAGCAAATATCCAACATCATAAAAATGTACTGCTCCAAAAGGAATAAATCCCAAAAATCACATAACACCACCCTGTGCGTCTGGTGCGCACGGAAATCAAAATCCATATATGTGCTAAACATGTGCACAAAACAACATCTAGGTGCAACGGGTGTGCACGAAGCATCTGTCATAGGCAACGTGTGCCTGGCAGCCAAAACAGGTGCATCTGACATGCACGAAGAATCTCGATTTAGTGCATCTGGTGTGCCCCAAAATCGTATCTCAAAACATGCGCCCAACATGCGCGAAAATCCAAATCGGTGCATCCATCATGCACGAATGAAAATCTAGACCCTGCGCACTCAATATGCACGGAATCACAAAATCCAATAGCAACGTCGAATATGCGTAAGTCCAGTCAAAAGCACGGAGTGCAAGAATCCACATCAATATCACAATCAAAATCGACATACCGAAAGGCATCAAATCGAAGTCAGGTGCAATCGTAATGCACAAAATATAAATCCGGTGCAACAAAGGCACGAAATATAAATCTGATGCGATAAACGCAAGAAACATAAAACTGGTGCGACAAATGCACGAAGTATAGAACTGGTGCATCCCATGCACAAATACCAAGCAATAACTCAAATACGTAAGCAGCAACACCAAGTGTATCCAGATATGAAGAAAATCATAAACGTGTGCAGCTGCGGGCACAAAACACATATCGATACACTACAAGCACATATAAGCTATACCGAGTGCAAAATCAAAACACTAAAATTACATGAAACTCTGCTGGAAGCGTAAATCAAATCACCAGTATAAAATAGGCATGAAATCGCAATCAACAGCTCAAGAGTAATAACTATGTACAAGGTATAAATACCCAGTAGGTGCAACCATGGTGCACAAAATCAAATATCATGAAACTCAGTCATCAAGACTAAATCATGTGAATAGATCGCCCAAAATACCGAAATCCAAAGCAACGGATACGTGATAATCAAATCACAAAATCACAAATCATAATTACCGTCGTCGGTATACCATCCTTCAGGATCGAGAAGGTACCGGAACATCCGATGCTAGCTGCGCAAGATATCTACTTGCCTCTTGCTCGCGGCTGGCGTCCTCTGCCTCTGGTTCCTGATCTTTCCTGTAGATTACCAATCTCGCAATCCATCGGCTCATCGGCCCGGTCAGGAGTACTGACAGGAACGATTCCGTTCTGGCACTTTCCTGGTCACCTTTCGGTCAATCCTCACGACCGCTCGTAAGGCAGCGTATCACTGGCGTCGGCCTCTGGCTCTCTGAAAGCACGTCACACATCTGATCCTGGGTGCAAACATCATTGCAGCAATGTCCTGGAAGGAATCCTGCTCAAGGTCTCTTCCGATCATGCCTATGCCGATCTGTACAGAGGCTGGCTTCCTGCACAACCTCTTCTCGCTCAAAAACACCTGTGTCCTCAGCACAATATTTTCTCGGAAACTGGTCACATTCCAACGTCTCTGTAAGCATATCAGGTCTCTAGTCTCGACGGGAAGCAATGACAGCTCATCAGTGTCTCACACGAACCTCTTGTTCCAACTGTCTCTATCGTCGTCCACTATGACGTCACGCCAAGCTACTACGCACTGCACTGTTCTCGGCCACGGTCAATCTGAAGTCTCTCGCACGGACTCGAAATCGCATATTCTGTAGCTTCATCATTCTGTAGAGGATGTCAGGCCGAACAGGTCCTCGGGAACACGTCCCAACCATCGGAGGAATACTCATCACTCGTCCGTCCCTGATCAATCTGCAACGCATCTGGGTAAGTTCATTTATCCGAACATGGTCAACTACCTCGTCGACAATGCCGAACTCTGTCCTGCTGGGTGTGCGCAATACGACCACTCCTGGTCTAGGTCTTCTCGTAACGTACTCCAGAAAGGTCCTGTCGAGGTTCCTTTCTCAAATCTCAATCCTGCCGAAATGCCCGGAAGTCATCATCCAATGCTGAAGCTAAAGCTTATTCCGGAACGGCTGCATACCTATCGCGCTTCTCTCTGGAAGATACATCCATATACCACGCCTCGGGGTGCATATCACATCTCTAATGTCAGCGGAGTGGGACGTCATCTCGTCGAAATCTCGTACGAACTCTTTACTCCACCTTGCTCAATGTCGACTGATTCGGACTTAACTCATCATGGCTACACGAACTGCGCTCCGACGGCTACGCTCGCATCTGGAGTCTCCCAAGCAGTGTCCCATCACGATATCCGAAAGATGTCGAACCATCCGATCGACTCGTCAGATCCTCATAATCCCCCAAGAGATCACATCATGGGTACAGTTTAATAGTATCGAGTACATGCCACAGCGTCGGTGGTCCAGCCGTAGAAGGGCAAACCCAAGCCTCACTAATGGCGCCGAGGAACCGCCGCAAACCCGAAGGTTCAAAGGCTTTCACACGGTCATTAAGTCGAGTTAGGGTTTCATTCTTCTAGAGAGTCCATAGAATCACCTGCATGTCTTTCCGTATACTTTAAACTTGGAAAATGGGCTCCTGACATTCGATCGTCTCTATCGACTCTCAACGAACCTGCGTGAAGTCATCTCTAGCTGGAAACAATCTATCTGATGACCTCGCATCGGTAAACAAACGAACCACCTGTCCTAGTCATTCATCCTCAGATGACTAGCGACTCGCTATCATCTCTCTAAGTATATGCTCACGCTGCAGTAGCTCCAACCATCTGGGCGACATCTCGTCATTTGCAGCAGCAACTGGCTTATTCGCCTGTACGCCGAACAGCGCCTCAATCCTCCAGGAAAGGCAATACATAGGCGGTCATCTCTGAGTCGGTCTGCTCTAGATCTGAGTAAGACTCTCCACACTGGAAATCTTCAACTCATCAGGGCCCGCTCCGGCGCAAAATCGGACGAATCACCTTCGTCTCTCAAATCGGGTAGACTAGCTGTCATCTGTCTCATATCTGCCTGAAAGCTACGGCAATCTCAGCTCGTAAGCTTCGGAAGCGACATCCTGTCAATCTCAGCAACAGCTGGTCCATCTGTCTGCACGGTAGGCGACATCACAATCTCTAAGGTATGCTGTACATCAACAGTCCTCTCTCAACTGGCAGCTCTAACAATGGCCCGATCATCCGGTGCAAGACCAAGCACTCGCCTCCACTAGAGGTCACAATCACCAACACTAACTCGAGACGTTCCCATGTCACCAGAAAACACAATGGTCGGCCCTCGTACCAAACGAGCTCACACCGGCCGTAACCCTAGCAGCAGCCCAAACTGCCCTCAAACATGGTGACAGGAACCTCAATCGAGTATCAAGGAGAGCACATCAATGGCAAGAAAGGAAACAACAGATCCAAAGTGGATACATGATCATGGGAAGGAACAGCATCAATAAAAGTATGATCATGAAACTAATAGAATCGGGGATCTCAAATGGATGTATAATCCTGGATATAAAGAGGATCACTGATCTCGAAAATATGTACATCCTAAGGTTCCTTAAGCGGAGTGGCGTGTCGTAAGTATGCCGCGGAACATACCAACGGTACGTCACTCTACTTTAGTTACCTATTCCATCAACCAAGGGTCATCCTACACGACGAAAGTTCGGGTCTAATACCCCCTCGACCAAGTCTAAGTTCCGTAAGGTCAAGCCTAAGTTCCGTATATATATAAACGCCCTAGGCTCCACATAGTCAAACTTAGACTCGAACCAAGGTCAACCTAGCGCTTTGATACCAACTTTGTCACGACCCGAAAGAGCACGTGACTGGCCCTTGAACCATATGAAGTCTATATGACTCCATCTGATCCAAGTAAGCCAAAAGCCCAGAAATCTAAAACCATTTTTAAGAATAAGTAAAGAAACTGGTTTAAAGAAGTGAAGAAAAACATGTTTGAAATCAAGGTTTTTAAATAACTAAGCCGAATATGCATTTTTAAAAACAGTACAGTCTTTTCTAAAAATTTCGGCAGAGTTTCTTTTGTAAAACTGGCCCCGAATGGGGTATAACAAGGATAACAATATATGCAATGATAAAGGCATCCCCAAGCGGGAGCTAGCTCTTCGTCAATCGACGGTCACCACCACACATGCAACAATAATATACAACGCCAAGTGGCGAGGATCAAATCCAAAAGAAAGCTCAAAAGCAACAAGAAAACCGCAACACTACTAAGCGCGACTCTATGGTCGAATAATACATCACTAGTCTAGGTCTGAAACAATATACGAGTTTTGGTTGATGGATATTCTAGATACAATGAATAATATAAATACAACGGCGGTTCTGATACAAAAGAACCCACCTATCCAAGCAAATCACCCAAAAGGAAGCAGTGTGCCAGAAATGCCGCTATAGAACTGTACGGCAAACCTGCAAGAACTGGGGCACAACGGGGGTGAGTTGCCAACTCGTGAATAGAAAGATATCTACAAGCAGAGATCGAATGCATGACCCAACCTAGGTCAATACGATCAGATATAAAGAAACCTCAATATGAATAAAGCTGAAGCATGCTAAACTGGCAATGTAATCTCTATACGTGAATGTAGTGCCAAGTGCTCGTGCTAGTGCCTCAGGTAATAGTATGTCATGAATATGAGGTATGAATGCATGAAAGCAGAATACATGTAAATGAAGAAACTGTTTTCATAATTTAGTGAGATTTCCCTTGTATTTTTAGTTGAGGTATCATAATGAAATCAGCATAAAACAGTGCCTAGCATCGGCACAAAACGTAATCCCAATATCTCGATATCTCTGTATCACAGTCTCTGTACCTCGAAATCTCGAAATCCCAATGTCTCAATCATAATATCTAGGGCGCCGTCAGTCCAGACCGGCCCCTACCATCCATCTCAAGACCACGACGGTATCCTCCGGATATCCGACGCGTCGGGTAAAATCACCGGTAGGTAGTGCTCCCCTGCCAGGCTCACATCGTCATCACCACGCGCTTCTTGCCCCGGGGCACCTTACCGGGTCCACCATGTACCCGAAACGGTTCATCCGTCTCCTCGAATCGGGTTTCCAAATCCATCAGCAAACTCATGGTGGACGACTCATACATCATGGGAAAACCGCACTTTTCATTTTAAAGAGAGAAAAGAAGTTTATATAAGTTTTGCGGTTTTCCCCCAAATCCAGAAAATCTCATGGAAATCCGAATCCAATCCTCAATAGCATGTAAACAGTGCATACAGGCATAAAAATCCATGAATAATAACATGCATGATGTAACAACTAATAATTACAATGTCTAATCTAGCATATAAGGCAAGTACACTAATATCATGTCTAAATTATTAGCTAACAACCTATGTCGATGCAATAATATTTTCTAAGGTGTACGTGACATGGCAATTACCGATGAAGATGTGTGTGAGCCGGCAAGTAAGTGTACGTGGTACATACGCATCATCGGTAATGGTGCTGGTGTCCTAACAGCATAACATCAATAATGGAGTATGAAACATAATATAAGCATGCGATGCGATGCGAACCACAATAATGAGCGGAAGCTGAATACTAGACGCAACTATAACTAATCTGCATTAATCTAAAATAACCTCTACAATTGGTGCCTTTTGATCTGCATTAATCTAAAATAACCTCTACAATTGGTGCCTTTTGAAATAACACGAATCATGGGGTTTTGAAAATAGGGGCTATGATGTTTTTATGAAAAGATACGTCTTTTGAAATATCCGTAGGATCCCTTGGGCTGTCTTTTAAAATACCCACGATTCGTTAGTTTTTGAAATAGGTAGGAGTCTAATCTAATCTAACAACCATCCTAAACTATACGGCTGAACTAACAAGTAGAGCTACGGGTGAGGAAACCGCCTAACATCTGAATCGATACATATACATACATGTATATATATTAGTCGGTGATCCCGCCTCAATAATATCATATCCGATACCCTATCAATAATCAGACATCCCAAGTCAAGAGTGCGGATCAATCATCAAAATATAGCTTGTACGTAAATCCGTCGTACGGCATCCCAAATCTGGGTACGGGTCAATATCACATTCATCATACTATTTATCTGGTATCCTCTTTATCAAATGTCATGATCGGGGTACTGATCTACGTTTAGTACAATATTGATACCCTCTATGTATGCATGCAGGTGTAAGAATCACTACGTCAAAAGACCCGCTAAAACATCGTGTCGTATCTCAATACGAACCAAATCACATCACCGATCTCCTGGCCTCAAGCCCAATCTCATCGACTCATCTCAAATCCCAAATACTATCCTCAAATCCAGTATATAAACACATAGTCCCATACCCATGTGTAGATATACGCACAATCATATGCACTCTAATAAATGAAAGAATGAATGCAAGTATGTGTGTAAATGTATGTGTGAGTGCAACCACTACTCTAGGGTTCGCACTAAACTAAACCAATATATTCTTATCATCAAAATATCATTATTACCATCAATAACCCTAAACAACACATAATAAATATTCGTGTGTATACGTATTCGTATACATCACCACGGACTGCGGGGGTGCTATACGCCATCCACCCGACTTCTCCCCACAGATATAAATCTACTCACATTGCTTCTCGTGTGCCAAAGCCGATGTCGCTATCTTCACCTCCTTTGCCTCAACATCACGCGGGGTACCTACAAGTATATCACAATGCTAAAGCACATGAAAATCACATCGGAAACCAAAATAGCACACGCTACCCGCATAGGTAAAAACCTATCGACTCGCATGTAAACACAATCAAAATCCACTTGTCGTTGACGTCCAAACGCCACCCGACAGGAATGAATCACCAAATACCAAAATCCATGCTAAAACAAGTCCCAAATTATACACCAACATAGGAAAATCAACCCAGATTTCACCCTAGATGGAATCAGTCAAAACTAGACATACTCAGGGTCAAAACTAGAGGAAATGGGGGCATGCACAGAAAACGAAGCAATTCCTTAAAATACCTTATTTTAGAATTTTCCATAATTTTTCCCCATTTATCTGTATTTAATTATACCAGAATATTAAAATATTCATTAAAATAATATTAAATTATAAAATTTCCTAAAAATCATATTTTATTATTTTGAAGACGTTACACCGCCCCTCGTCGGGGTCTCGACTGTACACACTAGTCTACTCCGGAGTATCGATGCCCTGTCTCGAAACTCCCACGACTAGGGACCACAATTAAGGATATGCATATAAACTACCCAACTCTCACGTATATGATCGCCATCATACTGTTGGTAGTAAAGCAAGATCCTAAGGGCTCTATCAAAGTTTAACATGTAATCAGTCACCTGAACATGTACACGACTGATAAAGGCAAACCAGATAGCATACTATCATCTTAAGTAAGACTGTCCTATCGGTATAGGTCCTCCGCAATCATTGGAATCACGTACCTGCGATCCAATAATTGACTCTGAGGGCACTATCTCCAACACTTTACGCTACGACGCATCTAGAAAGTTGTTTCAGATGCGGCTGGCCCCCGGTGCATCAGTAGGAGACCATGTTATGAAGATGATTGGTCTTTTAGAAGAACTTGAGGAACTGGGATGGACTATGGATAATGAGCAATATACAAATATTGTTCTACAGTCTCTCCCCCCCCACCTTTGCTCCGTTCATAGTGAATTTCAATATGAACGATTTGGAGAAATCATTGCCTGAACTTCTCAATATGTTGAGAAATGCATAGAGCATGCTTAAGATAGCGAAAACTCCCGCTCTCTTTATGGGCCATCTACCTCTTCAGTCTCGAAAGCTAAGGCCAAGGGAAAGAAGAAGAAGAATCCCACCAAGCCGAGAGGTGGAGTTGAAAAGGCAAAGGGGAAAGACAAATCTGGGACCGCGGGAAGTGAAAAAGGAGAATGTTTTTACTGCCACAAGTCGGGACACTGGAAACGCAATTGTGCTTTGTACCTTACAGATCTCAAGAAGAAGAAGCATGTTGATGCTTCCGCTTCAGGTGTGTTTGTAACTGAAAACTGTTTTTCATTAAACTCTACATCTTGGGTATTAGATACCGGTTCTGGTTCTCATAGCTGTAATTGTATGCAGGGATTGAGAAACAAAAGAGTTTTTAAGACTGGGGACCAGACTCTATGGGTTGGAAAAGGTTCCAATGTACATGCTGTATCCGTAGGAGATGTAAGTCTACGGTAGCGCCCCGGCCGTCTGTCCGAGGCCAAAATGCGGAAACGAAAACTTTTTCTAAATTACAAACCGGCGCTATCGCAGACTTTAATCTCGGATAAAACCATTAACCTATAACTAGAAACTAGAGAAGGGTTAGAAAAGCTATACCGATCGATCCGTGTTTTTCGGTCTTTGGCCACCAACCCAAGCTCCACGCGGCATCTCCGGTCTCCTCGTCGGAAACGGCACCACATCTTCGAGTCTTTTTACGGGCTCCCGCTTCATCCGAAGCAACTCGGGCACGAAGTTCGCTAGACGACGTGTCCAAGACGAAGTAGAGAATGTGTGTGACAACTTTTTCTTTTGTATCCATTGTATGGATGGAGGTTGAAGGTGAAGCCATCAATGGAGATCGTGAGCTAGAGGAAGAAGAAGAAGAACAAGCCTTTTTCTTTCTCTTGTGTTGTATGATATAATGAGAGAGAGAGAGAGTTAGAAATGAAATAATACAAGACTAAACATATCTATCATGGCTTCCCTTCTCTCTCTTCCTCTCATTTCATCACTCAAATCCATCACAAAATGTGACATATGCACAATAAAAGAGACCATGAGTCACTAGGTTGCATGTGTCACAATAAATGCACCTCATGATAATTTCTAGCTCATAATTTCCATATGCAAACATTAATCCAAATGTTTACAACAATAAAAATCTACGACAACAACTAAAGTAAACTCGTGACGGATCAGAAGGATACCCCTCACCTGTATATAAATACCTGAATCCACATTCCGACTGAATGCGAATACGATGAGACTAAAGTAATCCAACAAATCTAATACTAGGATCCGGCTTAAACCAAAGCCCACTAGTATGATCCGTCCGATAATGATCCGTGCACTACTCCACGTATATGATCGAACCCTGCCATATATCATACGTCCTCTACAATGTTTCTCCCGAAACATGAAAACTGTCTGTGGGGGGCTCTAAAGACTCGTCAATACTTTGGCTGTGGATTTAACCACTAGCACGTCAGAGGTACTAGCCGTATGTAACGGGCTACCAGGTATTGACCAAAAGGGAGGTCGTTGAGCGAACTCATCCTGACACCCTACTGAGCCTGTCAGTGACAATATCCGTACAGTCCGGTCCGTTCGTCTATAAGCATCGTATGGCAGGCCTAGGGGGTTGGTAAAAGTCAGACCCCCAAAAGCGGTACAAGTCATGTCGGAGTGTAGCCCAGAACACCCTGAGATACTACTGGAATACCTACCAGTAAATCTCCTGCTTTGGCCAAGGACTTCGTGTAATGGCTCTCCTAGACACAGCGCGATCTCACCCCCAATACCGGGAGAGACGAAACCCCTGCCGATCCGCTCACTGCCACCATATGGCTCGGGACTGTACCCAACTAAAACCTGTTTGCATGACTCCTTTGAGCCATGATAGGGTAGTAATCAAAGCACAGTGGGAACTCACATGAGACAAATGACGATCTCAGGTCGATGAACTAACATGTACACATGTCACCAGGGAACTACTATCTGACATCAGGTATAATACCAACTAGCATGTTCCCGGCGAGCCCCGTCCGGTGTACTCATAACCCAATGAGCACCTGTATATATCTTAGGTGAACCAACTGACACCAATGGCTTGTGAGACCAGCCACCGCCCCTCGTCGGGGTCTCGACTGTATACACTAGTCTACTAATAGAGTATCGATGCCCAGTCTCGAAACTCCTATGACTAGGGACCACTTTAAAGATGTGCTTATAGACCCCAGCTCCCACGTATATGATCGCCATCATACTGCTGGTAGTCAAGCAAGAATCCTAAGGACTCTATCAATGTGTAATAGTGATCTGTAAGGTCACCTAAAACTGTACACGATGATAAAGATAAACGAGATAGCATAATATCATCTCGAGTAAAACTGTCCTACCGGCATTGGTCCTCCCTCAATCATTACAATCACGTACCTGTGATCCAATAATTGACTCTGAGGGCACTATATCCAACAATCTCCCACTTGCACTCAAGGCTAATTATTGCGATGTCGCATACTCACAGCCCGTGTGATACCGAACACCCAACTCCTCTACTAATCAGTCTCACAAAGCCCGTTTGCGAAACTATTGCGTTCGAGGAATAGCCTCAGTGAGTGGATCCACCCTGATGTTTCTTTCTATGTCTCTCTTTATCTCAAGTTCGCGGAGAAAGCCATCTCCCGAAATGAACAATACCTGTCTTAGAATATGTTTGGATGTCTGATGGGACTTAGTTCATAAATGAACTCCAAATCCAAACTTCTTAGACTGTATCGTCAACTGAATTTAATCAGTATCCTGCGCCATGCCTCCCTCAGTATCCTCTTGGACTATCTGTCCAAAGTACTGCCCCTCGTCAGAGGGAAAACTATAACTCTGACAGCCACTCTTTCATCCAGGTCACCTTGGAAGCCTGGAATGATAACTGTCTCCTAAAAGAGGTTGTTGTTATCATATCCCTAGAACATCCATTTATGTTCTAAAACTGCTTCCAAACGTTTGTCCAGGATAGGATTAATATCAACTTATTGCATCTAGTGCAAAAACAACGTCTGGTGTGGTACTTGAGATCTCATGATTGACTCAATTGCCTAAGCAAGTGATCTGCCAATCATGCACATCCCTCTCCCCTTTAGTCTGTAAGACACCTTTAGAGAGGGTTACTCCATCACCTGTTGGTACACAACCGTGCCAGGAGTCATCTATGCTAAAACACCTTTAGAATGCTGTCTAAGTACGCAGATTAGGAAACTACACAAATCCAGATCTAAAACTATAGATCTAGTAACCAGAATGTCAGATATTATATCTATATCCTTTATGCGAAGAAACCACTGTGTGACAACCAAAGTATAACCGATCGTAGTGCAGGAATATCACTTCCTACTATGTGTATGTCATCCAAATACCAGGACATCACACCCTACTACCTTTTAAACAGATCCATCCCCTATTCTGATGAAGTCAGACCTATGACTGTCACATCAGAAATAGATGATCTATCTCCGCTATATCTTCTTTTGTCCATAAATAGACATAAGCTACTTGTCCACTATACTTCCGCTGCTCCCACTGACTATGACAACCCTCTGGCAGAGTCATATACATGTGCACTTCTAATGCTAGTTTAGAACGACGCTATACTCATCCTCCTGCCGGGTCTCATAGCCTGGAACAACAGTAGTATCAAATCTGGGTAAACAAGAACCTCCATGTCACCGTCCTTGAGGCTACCAGAGTACCTCTCGGGTGCCTGAGGTTACCCACCAAATCTGTGGAGTGGCCAATAGAATGTCAAACCAGATTGAATCTTTAGGACCTATTAAATTTTCAGTAATCGTTTGCGGTTCTGGAATCACTTCCAATTCTACCATACTCCCACTACTGTTTCTGAAAAAATCCCATTTTTTATATTAAAACTGTGGCGAGTTAAGAACAATATCACTATTGATCTTCCAGATGGTAGAAAATCAACCCTCGTCATAGCCCGAGTCAACCCACAAACAGCCATTACAGAAACGTGTCTTGAGTTATCTAGAGACTGGTTTTAAGCATAAGCCGGACAACTCCCCGTACCTTAACATTGTTAAGATATGAACTATTCTATATCCAATATAGAAACAGAGGCACTGATTTAATTAGAACAAGATTCAAATTATGTAGCTGTTTCCAGTGCATGTCAACTAAATGGAGAGAGGCCGATCAACATTACTCAACTTAGGAATACATCCAGATATGAGTAACCTGAAAGTGAAGCAAGCTCTCATAATCATTACTATTAACTAAATACCATACACAAGTATCTACATTTTCGATCACCTTGAAGAATCCTGATACTTGCAACGCCTGGTTCTCTACTTTATTCTTATACCTATAACTTCTCAAAACTTAGACCTTGCATTTCTACTAAACACATGTCCAAGAACTAGAGAAGTCACAAGTAAACAGAATATAGTACGAGTACCAACCCCTCTGTCCTCATGGACACTTGACAACATACAAAACTCTGTATAAGTCCCCTGAGTCTAATAACTCATTCCCTGTGTGTTGTAGGTTGAAAACTGTACTTATGGTTAAGAAGAATTACACCGCTGTGTAATGCTCCTTACCTAATCATCTACTGATATAGGTAAATGTCATGGAAATAATTTCAAAAAGTTATATCTCACTTTATAAAAATAAACGTACAGATATATCAATTTGAAATTGGTGCATAACAACGGATATTCAAAACCAAATGTCTGTCGTCCGGCAAACAACCCAGACGATTTCCTCAAATATCACCAATTACAACGAATCCCGATATAATGAGGATGATCACCTAATTCCCAACAACTTACTCCCACTCATCATCTGTAAAAACATACAGATGTGAGAATCAAACCTGGTAAATAGAAACCCTGGAGCAAGGGCTAATTGGGAAATTAGTTTTCTTTTAACAATACACAGTGAAACTGAAACATGTAAATGTCTCGAAGGGGTATCCGGGTATTCCTAGTAATGCCTCTTCCATTATCAGATTCACAACTGTGTTTGCATATTTCTTTGCCATCTCTCCAAATCCCTTTATATGTCTTTAGCCATTACCTTCTATATACCCCTTTAGGCCAAATGGTTTTTCTTTCTTCCCTATCGTTCGGCACTAGCCTATGGTTTGGAAGAAGACTATCCAATAAGCATAATGGGTGTACTCTCCTAATCCTAGGAGCACTCGTAACCTGAGAGAAGGCGAAGATAAAAGATAACTGAATAAAACCTTATTCATATTTCTCATGAACCAGAATCCATCCCTGAACTGGAACAAGTTCCTTCGAGTTCGTATATAACCATACGATGGAGTATAAATGTGGATCTTCGTAGTGATACGGGGTGTTCCGTAGAAATACAAAGGTGAAGTATGAGTGGCGATGAAATACTTGGTTTGGTCGTGAATGATAGCTGTCGCAATTTACTTTGCCCTCTTACTAATCCCTTTATTTGTCTTAACTTATTACCTTATGTACACCATCGTTAGGCTAATTGGTTTTCTTCATTCCCTACCGTTCGACACCTGCCTATGGTTTGGAAGAAGACTATCCAATAAGCGTAATAGGTATACTATCCTAATCCAAGGACCACTCGCAACCTGAGAGAAGGTAAAAGGAAAAGACAACTGAATAGTCCTATTCATTTTCTCCAGAACCAGAAACCATCCTCGAATCTGGAACAAGTTCCTTCGAGTTCGTATATAACCATACGATGGTTTTATCCAATGGAAGTGGATGTTCGTACTAATACAGGGTGTTCTGGAGAAAAGGGTAAAAGAAAGAGATGCAATGATGTATGCAACTCATACAATCTAAAAGCTAGTGTTTTAAGAAGGTTCGGTTAAATTGGTCACTGATCAGTCGAAAATACTGCATTTTTAACATGGCAATTTCCCTATAATTTGCACTCATCTAGAGCTGTTCGGCATTCATATAGCACATATTAGCAAAACGATCGTAAAATAATAGATTGCATGTGTTATACTTTAAAATCGGCACTTTAAGGGAAATTGACTGTTTATCATGGCATCGCATCATTCTTGTGTAGCGCAACATTTGTTTCGAAGTCTGTGTAAGAAATTCCAAGAGAATGGCCAAATTTCTATAACAAGTGCTGTTAAAGAGTACGCCAACTCAAGGATTTGAAATCTGGAAATGATAGAGAAGGAATTCAGGGATTCAACATATCAGAAAAACACCAAGAAGATATAAGGAAGCATCTCTGGAAATATGAATCCCTCAGGCTCCTATTGGGCCATGGATCAGCGGCCTAAGCAGGCTCATGCCGCGGATCCACGGTACCATTGCCACGTCATCCTCAAATCTTCACTGCAGTACTCCTCTCTCAGTTCCTACATCTCAGAAAACTATGGCAATTTCTACAGAACTCTCGAAGCTTCTGCCAGATCAGCAAACCTTGGGTTGAAAGCAAATGATGTCCAAGCTTCCTAAACAAGCTTCACCCTAACTACCTTAAAATCCTAGAACCTTCTCCCTAACCTCCTAGCTTAAGGTGGAAGCTAAACCCTAACTAACTAGTTCTAGAGGCTTCTACCTAACTAACTAGCTTACAAGGGAAGCTAACATAATCCAAGCTTCTTAAGGAAGCTAATCATTCCTAAACCTATAAAAAGGACCCTAGGCCTCACTTGAAAAGGTTGTTGATTGTTGTTGAAATTCTATCATCTCTTCAACCCCAAACAATTCTCCCCACAAGTTGAGTGACACGACTTGTGCCTCAAACCTTAACCCTAATCCAATCAAAAAGCCAAAAGTTCAAGATCTTTGAGTTCAATCGAAGCAAGAATTCTTCAAAGCCTTTAGAAGCGAAGCCGGACTTAATCGGATCAAGTGATCAAGCCGATCCACGACTCAAGGAGCCGAAGCGACGCCAAATTCGACGATCTAGGTCCTTCCTTTTGTAAATTCAAGAGAGTTGTAACGAATTTGTCGATAAATAAAGGTGAATTTCTTTTATCTTGCTTTCTTTAAATTCAAGCATTATGATTCAATTTCGATTCTTGAATGTATTCTTTGTGATGATGCTTGAGTAAAACTCCGCTCGTGGAGGAGTCGAGACGATCGGTAGAATGATGATATTGACGAATCTTTAAACATTTTCTTAAGTCCTATAACGATTGTAAATTCTTGTAAATTGAATGATCGATGATCTAGTTTCGATGTGAAATGCGTTCTTGATTATTTTCGCACAGAACTAGAGATCAACAATCGATCATTCGATTTCCTGGAAGTTCTCTTGTGAATGAGATTCATCGAAAGGACAAAGGATAAGATGAGGAAACCCTAATTCTTCGCAAGACCCTTAATCCTCGATAAATCGACATCGATTTAGCATCAATTCCTTAATGGATAAGAAAAAGTAATTTCTAGTCTTCTTCACATCTATAATCAAATCGACTCCTACGAGCTACATTTCAATTCTTGAAACATTAATCGATTGGAATTCTATCAATTCTTATTCTTGATTTTTAACGCTTTCTTGATTCTTGATTAGATCTAGTTGATTCTTGATATTCAATTTTACAAATCTTGAATCGTTTTCTTCTCTTTTCTATTAAATTTTCAATTCAAACAAAACAAATACGAACGAATCTCACAATATCTATGGACGATCCGCACTTACTAACGCCCTACATTCGACACCGTTATTGATTGCGGTCAAAATAATTCTTTGATTGTTATTTCTATTCATTTTCTAAACCGACACACAAAGAAACGATCAATCAAATGGCGCTGTTGCCGGGGATCGAACGCTAATTCGTTCTTTATTTTAAAATTTGAGTTGAAAAGTTTATTCCATCTATATTTTTAGATCTAAATTCGCACAAACCCTAAACGTGTTGTTGTGATTTGTTGCGAGGAAATCTGGAATTTGTGGAGCTGTGGAAATTTTTTTCAGAATATACCAGAGGACTCTGGGGCTGAACAGTAGCAGCCTCAAGAAATTTCGTTCAGTGATCTTGCTACAGTACCGCGTTTCCGCGGTATAAGACGTCTAAGACCGCATTTCCGCGGCTATTCAAGAGCCTCTCTGTGCAAATTTTCTCAGGTGAATTCTACACTTTCTTATCTCCTCCTAAATCTGCTCCAATTGACAATTTGCTGCAGGTTTCTTTGCAAAATTCGCAGCGCCGCAAAAACAAAATAAATTGTGCGTGTTTTGATTTTTGGTTGTTTGCATATTAATACGTACATTAAGGGGCAAAGACCAAATCCATATTAGGTGGAGAGTTCATTACCCTTCCTAAGCCCCAAAAATCACAAACTTGCATCCGCATTTACCCGCATTAACTAAAAAAGATCTAGAGATGACTCTAAGGACCGTCGCGCTCACTTAGGACAAGAGAAGGCCGTGGGTAATTCATTTCTTATCCGCGTTTCTTTTGTGGTGTCTAAGGCAAGTGTGTCGAAGGCTAGTGGTTACTTAATTAGGCCCACTACTTATGTAGTGGAGAACCTCCCACTTACCTGGCACTTACCTGGCCACTGGAGAGACAAAGAGGCAGTGGAGGATTTATTCTGCGACTTGTCTTTTGGCAGTTAGGAGCGGTCTAGAGCTTTGACCTAGGTGACCCCTAGAATTAGGATTTTGCTTGTTGCATTTGTTGTGATCGCATCATATTTTCAAAAATCCGTATCATTTTTCAAAACAAACACCGCATTCGTTCGTTTCCCTTAATTATAAGTCACGCTGCCACTTGTACTAACCCTTTTTAGTGTAAGATAGGCTGGACACGGGATTCTAGTGCCCGTTTAGTCCGCGTTCCCCCGATCGACTCCGAAGTCGGTATTTCTACATTTACTTCTTCTTTACCCATTACCACACCCACACCGATGGATCCATCTCCATCGAATTTCTTTACCACTAATCTGCCGCCGTCCGTTGGTACGCAGAATCCACCCTGCATCTCTCTCCAAAAGAGGTGCTATCCTTTGCGAGGTCTTCTTTTGACCTGCTTGTCCATTCCACCAGCCAACGGGGATAATTTTGAGATTAAACCCCAATACATCAACCTTCTACCCAAATTTCACGGTCTCGAGACTGAAGATGCATACGTCTTTATCACCAAATTTGAAAACGTATGCGCAACGATGGGTACGCCACAACTTTCAGTGGATGCTATGTGTCTACGTCTTCTTCCATTTACTTTGTGCGATATAGCCGAGAAATGGCTGTATAACACTACCACACATTCCATTATGAATTGGGAAGAATTCGTTGCGGCATTCCTTAATAAATTCTACCCTATGCAAAAGACAGCTCGAATCCGTAGCGAACTAAATCAATTCAGCCAGCTTCCGACTGAACCATTCTCGAAATGCTTTGAACGCTACAAGGATCTTTTGGTTCATTGTCCTCATCACGACATCCCAAGATGGGATCTGTGCCGAATCATTTATGGGGGCATTAACCCAAACACTAAACAGAACCTTGAAAACATGTGTCAAGGCACCTTTATGACCAAGGATGATGGGGAAGCTTGGAAATTTTTAGAAGAGTTTGCTGAAAATCCTTACAATGGAAGAGTGGAACCCAGTCATCGACTAGGGGTGGCGTACACCAAATTGACGTGTCCATAGGTGTTCGAGCTGAAATGGCAGCAATGCAAAAGAAGCTCGAGGCTATGGAACACAAATTTTTAGCAGCCTCCCTAAATCCGATGTCGCTCCCCAAAACTGTATGTGGGTGTTGTTCTGATCCTTCTCACTTAACGGAAGAATGTGCATTAAACTCTCCGTTTCAAGGTCACGAGCATAACAATGCCGCATTTCAAAGACCTAGAAACGATCCATATTCTTCCACGTACAATCAGGGTTGGAGGAATCACCCGAATTTTGCTTGGAACCAACAACAACAACATCAAAACACGGTTCCAAGCCAAAATAATTTCCAAAGGGCTCTTCCACCACAACAGCAACCACTTCAACTCACTCAGCACCCCTACCAGTCACAAAATTTTGAAAACCAGGTCAACACTCCTGCACCGTCTAATCCTATGACCTGTTCTAACGAGTTCTCTCAATTCACTCAAACCATGAAATCACTCTTGTCAAATTTCATAGAGGTGTCGGCTGACGTTAGGTCTTCCGTTAGTGAGATAAAGAAAAACTCAGCATCCCAAGCTGAGAGTATCAGATCGATGGAAGATGAAATTGCACGACTTAAAGCTGAAATGAGTGCGAGAGAAAAAGGGAAACTTCCGTCTCAAGCCCTACCGAATCCTGGGAATTACAATGTAAATGCCGTCACAACGTTGAGATCAGGAAGTGTGCTGAATAACCATGTTGGCGAAGAAAGTGATGATATTGAAAATTCTATCATTAACACCCCGGCTGAGACCTTTCCTCACACACACACTTCTACTTCTGATCCTTGTTCTTCTACACCGCCGCCTTCTCACGAGCCTATTCTCTGTTTCCCACTAGGCTCGACACCTCTGCAACCCTCTTCTAGTTCTCCACAGACGATCCCCACTCCTCTTTTGAGATCACGTCTACCCCCTCTTCCGTCTCCTATGATGGACCCAACGCTTATTGCTAAAGCTCCTTACCCGAATCGGTTAAGGGGTTACAAATCAAGTCCACATATGGAGAAAATTATGGAAATGTTCAAACAGGATAACATCAACATCCTTCTCCTAGATGCTATTCAACAAGTCCCCGCTTATGCCAAAATTCTTAAGGACTTGTGCACTAGGAAGATGAAGACTCAAGTGCCGAAGAAGGTCTTCATGTCTAATAACATTAGCATTGCTTTTATCCCACAGCTACCAAAGAAACGTAAGGACCCAGGATGTCCTACGATATTGATTTCTATTGGGGGTAAAAATATCAACCGTGCTCTTTTAGACCTTGGCGCAAGTGTTAACCTACTTCCTGTAACACCTTAGATTGTGTTTTGTAGCTAATTATATTTTAATATGTGATTTTTGGTAAAAAGTTTACCAAATTAAGTTTTAAATATTTTATCCTATTTAATGTGTATTTTATTAGAATTTTTTTAGGCACACACACACTTGTGCATGATAACTAGGGTTGTTTTTGGGGTTAAACATGATTGGCAATCATGGTTAGCTAACCATTTGTCTTAAGTTAGTTTGTGTTTAGTTTAAGAGTTATGGTTGTAATAAGTAATGATAGTTTTAAATTGAAAATGAATTTTTAAAAAGGGTTTAATTTTTGGTTTGAAGTGTTGACTTTGAGAGAGAGAGAGGGCATGGGCATTATGGCTCAAGCCATGCCTCATTTATGATGAAAGAGAATGAGAATGGGAGGGGTTGTTGGTTTTTCTCTCATTCTCACTTCTCACTCTCATTTCCCTCACTCTCTCAAACACACACACACACACTCACCTGATGAAGCTTCAGCAGCAGCAGCCTCAGCATCTTCAGCAGCAGCCACAACAACAACAGCAATAACAACAACATCAACAACAGCAGCAATAACAACAGCAGCAGCTGCAGCAGAGCAGCAACAGGAACCCCAGCACTTGCAGAAGCTCTTCCTCCCCCATACACTTCTTCTCCTGCTCTCTAGGGTCCCTTTTGGGTATATTTCCTTAACCTCATTTCATGGTTTGCTTAGTTGTGCATCGATTGCTTCGATTAGTGTTAAAATAGCTAATTTAGTGCTAGTTTTGGTGATTTGTGAGATGTGGTGATAAATTGATGATTGTGTTAGATAACCCTACCTATTTAAGTGTTATTAGGGTCACTTCATTGAGAAATAACCCAGATTACAATAAAATACCATAAGGTTTCTAAATTGTGCAATTTGGTGTTTTTAAAGTGTTTTATTGGATATCAGTGATCTGCTATTGACCCGGACCCTACAGAACAAAATTGAGAAAACTGGAGCATGCTTGTTAGGTCTAGACACCACCACCAAAACACGAGCCACCTTCTCCCTAACCTGGCCGCCAATTTCTCCATATTGGCCGCAATTTGCGGCCCAGAAGGGGACTGGGGTGTTGGGGTTCTGTGTATGGTTCTCTGCGGTGTTTTCTAGGTCTTTGGCATGTCTAGTTTTGTGATATCTTACCTGTAGGAAAATCTGGGATCATATGTCGTTTTTGGTGTCCGTTGTGTTTGCGCGATACGCGGGATACGTGAGTGGGTTCTGTGATCCAGCGTATCGCGGCGTGTCGCGATGGTTTTAGACGTGTATACACACGATTCAGCGTATCGTGCACACGCGCGTTTAGTTCGCGACGCGAGTTTCTCGTTTTGGTTCGATATCGCGTTTCGCGGAATATTTTGGCTTATATATGATTTCTTGTCGTATTTGCAGGTTTGCAGGCAGGAACTACGGACACTACTACAGGGGGGAGCAGATGGTAGGATTCACCTAGCGTGGAGTGTAGGTGAGTAGATTTAACATCTACAGGGGAATCGCCCGCATGGCGTTATGCGTCTGGGCTAGGATTCAAATACCTGTCGCACCTTCTACGTCATTGTAGAATTGCGCCTTTACTTTATCTGCTTGATATAGTTATATACTGTGACTAGCAGCCGTAGGACACTGCACACATTATTGACGGTTCATGTTGCACGAGCACGGATTGTATGCTACACACACACCATCAATAATTGCCATGTCACACACTACCCCTTATAGCTACTATTGCTTACCACACTTGACATCTATCTCATCGTATACCTGTAGTGTATCTTACCTTTAGTGATGGTATATATACACCTTGCGATACAGCTACAGGTATACCATGCATATATCTTAGTTATACCGGGAGGGATTTCTTACATATGTTACTTATACCCAGGGGGGTATACGACATCAGTTCCTATAGGTAGATACCTGTGCATTGCTACACCTGTATGTTACACACATATTCAGTTGCAGATACCTATTTACTTTTACTGATGTCACTTAGCTGTATCATCTTGATTTCGCATACATCTGGTTCAGCTATATACTTTTGTTTACCTGCTCGCATTCAGATATATCGCATATATTCATTCCTGGATTTGCGCATTGTTTATTTGGATTTTATATGATGTTTTCGGGATTTGGGAACCGCGGGGGTTCATGAATTTATGCATACATGGAACAACCCGGTTTCCTTGATATGATATTTGCGCGTCCCCATGAGTTTTATCGGTGCTGATTATATGCTCCATACGAGGTGTAGTTGCCGTATGAGAGTACATGGTGGGGCCTGGTATGGTTCCCCTCGGCAAGAAGATCGATGGGTTTGCCGATTGAGCCTGGAGGCGGGCGAGTACCAACTGGTGATTGGTTGGACCTGGCAGTTGTCCGGAGGATACTGGCCAGAGTCGAGAGATGGATGCGGGATGATCTGTACTGTCGGGGCCGAGGGCCGACACCGCAGACGGACCCCGTGGGCCGATACGGACTGACGGAGCCCGATATACGAGGATTTCTGTGTCGATGCTTGGCACACTGTTTTCATGATATTTCTTTAACTCCTTTTGTATATATAACAGGGGATTTAGCCGTTGTTATATATACCCTTACACCAATATTAGTGGAATGTGACGCTAATATATGTGTATTGCCCCCATCATACTTATTTCTATGTATTTACCTTTAGAATGTTAGATTCTTACTCGAGATTCGACTTGGGATGTAGGTGATTCATTGACATTGGATATTGGATATGAATGAGATTGTTGAATTGTACATTTGAGATATAGGAGAGCTATTCGATATTGTACATTGAGGTGATGTGAGACTTATATGTTGTGAGAGCCCAATTTGGGGGCTGATTTGAGGATTTGGGATTTGAGTGTCTTGATGGATTGTGATCCTGCCACGATGTCAGGTTTCCGTGGAAATGACATATTCCACCCTATACCTCACCCTTACCTATTTTTATGCACAGATTCATATAGTGATTGTACCTATTAGTGTACCCTTATGATAGTTGCATATTTACATTCTCATATCCGTTTTGCATGGTCATTGCATATTATTGTTATGTTACGATTGCTTCACATATTGATTGTACCTGCTAGTGTACTTACCTTTATTCAGCATTTGCATGACATGGTATTACTGTAATCGCATATGTTAGATTCATGCTGTACGTGCATTCCTGCGATTACCTGCATATGTTTTATACTATTCACGAGTTGGCAACTCACCCCCGTTGTGCCACAGGTGTTTCAGGTTGTTCCCCAGAGTAGTCGAGGCAGGTTATTCCTCTATTCAGCTATCCGGCTACCATCTTTTGCTACAGATACAGCATCAGCTCACAGTACCATTTTGCTTAGGTGGGTTAGATGGTTATCTGTATTTCATATTGTACATTCGTTGTATTTTGTACTCTCCATCTACTATTGTATTGTTGACTTAGAGACTTGGTGAGGACGACATGTGTATTATTGTGGATTTGTTGTCTTTTATATACAGCTTTCTCTCTACTGTCTTTATCTTCTTTTCTACGGCGTCGTATATTTGTATTGTATTCATCTTGGCTGATTTTTTTTACAAAAAGGGGTGTTGCCAAATTTTAAAGAAAGAAAGTAAGACTTTTAAAGAATTTGGGTTGCGATTTCAAATGTTTCAAAACTTATATTATCTTTTTCCGTATTTTTATGGTTTAGACTTCTGGGTTTTGGCTTTCTTTTGCTACGTTACGTCTTAAGGCGTTGCGTAGTAATAGGGCCGTCACGGGCCAATTTTGGGTCGTGACAAAGTTGGTATTAGAGCGCTAGGTTTTACCTTTCGGAGTGTAGGATGACCTTAGTATGATGGATTAGGTAGCTTAAGCAGAGTAACGTAGTGTGTGTATGTCTGCAGCATACCCAAAGCGCGGTACTTTGCATTAAGTGACCTAAGTACAATTTGCTTGACATTCCGTCCTTGATGGTTCCTATCCTTAAGATTCGATTCCCTTATTCTTATCGAATCTTATCTTATATCTATCTATAGCCTTGCCGCCGATGACTATGGGGACTCAGAGTGATGCAGCGAGGGCCGAGGTCAGAGTTGGCTCGGGTGAGACGAGTACTGACCAGGATGGCACTCTAGTTGCACAGGTGCAGACGGATCAGCCTACGATCTATACCATGGATAGACTTTTAGTAGAGATCCAGGAGTTCCGCCAGACGATGAGTTCTTTAGCTGACGTCGTTCGGGAGCTACGACAGGAGGTTGTCACCCCTGTTACTAAGCTGTCCCTTACGATCAGCATGCAGCAGTCCGTCACCTACATAGCACCAGTGGTTGCAGCTCCAGTTGACGAGGCACATATTCCAGGACAGTGGAGGACTCATACCAGCGTACCAGCCCAGAGACAGAGGTTTGGTCGTCGATACAGATTTCGTGGCCGTCGCGGGAGTAGCAGAGGGTTAGGACGAGGGCAGTCGTTCAGCTCTCAGCCCCAGGATGGTCAGCAGTCTGCGCGTGGATGTTTTCGATAGGGAAGCCTTCAGCACTTCGTCAGGGATTGTTCCTCAGCACGGCGTCAGGATCGTATTCAGGGAGGCCGTGGACGTGGAAGATTCGCTCGGAGGGCTCAGGCTACCAGAGGAGTTCATCCAGCTGCGAGTAGAGGGCAGATGCGGGAGTTTGCTTCTACTCATCGGGACGCGCAGACGTCCAATGTGGAGTTTTCAGGTATCTTTATTTATATGTTCTTTTGATGTATTCGTTTGTTTTTCATGCTTGTACCGTGGTTGGGTAGATTAGTCGTAGTTGTGTTAACTTCTGTCAGCGATTCTTTTGTTGCGCGACACGTATTTCAGTTTTGTGCCAATTGGATGGGAGATAGAGATTCGTCCGTCATTTTGATCCTTCTAGAGATGTTGGATTTGACGTTCTCCTGGGCACGGATTGGTTAATTGCGTGCTAGGTGTCTGTGGACTACCGCGAAGAAACAGTCAGGGTTGTTTTCCCGGCAAGTCAGTTCTTGTTGTGCCGGCGGATAGTTGTGCCGCCTCTCACAACTTGAATTCAGCCTTTTTCGCTAGTCGGCTACTGAGGAGATGTCGTGGATTCTTGGCGTTCATTCGTGATACTGGAGCCACAGTGGGATTGTTGGACCGGGTTCCTTTCGTGCGAGAGTTTTTCCGACGTTGTTCCGGGTGAGCCGGCGAAGCTTGGGAGCTAAAGGATCAGCTGCAGAGTTATGGTTTGGGGAGTTTTGTGCGTCTGAGTGTTTCGCTTTTGGAAGCTCCTATTTCTGTTCGTCGAGGAGGAAGACTGCAGTTTAGGGTAGCGTATCGACGGATCGTCAATTGGACCGGCTTACAGTGCGGATAGGTATCCTTCACCTCGCCGTGACGATTTCTTCGATCAACTCCAGATTGCGAGACATTTTCTAAGTTTGCTTGGGATCAGGTCATCATTATTGCGGATTCGGGATGATGGCATTCCGAAGACTTCCTTATGCGTGCTACGGGCTTTGTGTGTTTTGGTGAGTCATTGGATTCACTGATACCCTAGCAGCATTCGTAGATGTGATGAACCAGATTTCTGCAGGCCGTTCCTCGACCAGTTTTTGTTGTCTTATTTACGACACTCTGGTCTACTTAATTTGTCTTGAGGGACAGGAGTAACACTTAGGAATTTGTTATGCAGATACTGGGAGAGCCCCAGCAGTTTGCTAAATTCTCTGAGTATTTCTTCAGGTTTGTTTTGTGTTGACTCCCAGGTCTTGTAGTCACGGGAGACAGTTTCGTATGGTTCCGAGGGAGATCGTGGCCGTACAGCTTAGGCCCAGACTTGTGTGCCGGACGAAGATCCGCAGATTTTGGGCTTCGCAGGTTTTTACCGCCGTTTCATGCAGGATTGCTAGAGTAGTGCTGCACCGTCGACTGAATTGACCGGAAAGGAGGTTTCTGTTCTGTGGACTGAGGCATATGTACGGAGTTTTCAGCAGTTGAAGATTCAGTTAACAACTGCATCAGTCTTTCTTTGCTTCTGGTTCGGGCGACTTTGTTGTTTAACTGTAGTGCTTCTTGAGTGGGCTCGATTGTGTACTAAGGTGACACTACAGAGTCATCGCTTTTGCTTCCCTACATTTGGAGGAAGTACGAGAAGGATATTCCACTCATGATCTGGAGATGGCCGCGGTGGTTTTGCATTGGGAATTTGGAGACACTACTTGGTTGAGAGTCGTGTCAGAATTTCCACGGACCACTAGAGCTTAATGTACATCTTCCTGTAGCGGGTTTGGATTGTTGTGTTAGTCTTCTGCAGATCTACAGTTTTTGTGTGATCGTTGAGCGCAGCTTAAGTTCGTCTCTACGGAGGGGATAGCTTGCTCATGTCCGTGCCCGACCACCTTCCTTAAATCGTTTTCGTGAGGCACTGCCCGCCGATGCTCGTTCGTCAGTGATACTTGAGCATATTCGGCTGGGTAATGATTCATAGACCTTGATTTGTGACAATGATGTGCTAAGTTAGGGACGCGTTTGTGTACCTGGTTTCATCGGGTAGAGATGTGAAACCCTGAAGCATGCACATCTGTCAATTCTCTATATGCATTCAAGTTCCACCAACATTTAGCGTGACTTATGAGATAGTTACGGGTGGGCCGGGATGTAAAGAGATGTTTCAGGTTTCGTTTCAAGGTGTCTGTCTTGTTGTGTGCTTGGTCGAGCATCTGAGGCCGGCTGGAGAGTTGCAATCTTTTACCGTTCCGAGGTAGGAGTGGGAGCAGATCTCCACGAATTTCGTTATGGTTTCTACCCAAGTTTGGTTAGGGTGTGACTCCATTCGGATTCTTGTCATCCGGTTATACTCAGTTTGCTCGGTTGTTTTCTTAAAGTTGAGTGTTTGTGTTGATTGTTGTCAGCAGTTGGGGATCGTCACTCGCCATCGTTAGGGTTCTCCTTCGATAGCTGTTATCAGGAGACACTCCAATTGGCCACCCTTAGGCTTAGGGGTTAGCTCGTGTCGATCACCAGTCTGTTGTTCTTCTGACTCTGCGTAAGTAGGACCTTGGACCCCAGCTATGTCTAGAGACTTCGGAGTTAGTCCAGCTGTGTTAGGTCAGGATGGGAATTGTCCATTGCGAACTGAGGTCTTATGCCGACTGTGTTGGTCATAGACTCGAGGTCGCAGGGCCAGATCATGTATTCCTATGGACTTTCCGATGAATGACGTGTTGGATTTTGGGAAGCTTATCCCAGGATTTAGGTCCTTCTGAGATTCTATTAGCGAGTTAGTTTCGTTGCCTTTAAATTGGCACTTCCGCCCAGATTATTGGATTTTGACCCCGTATTCCTTGTAATGATACTCTACAATTACCTTCTTGACCTTTCTCACATGATTTGGCACCAGACCATTTGGCTGGACGCGATCTTCCGTTCACCAGCAGCCATGTGTGTTAATGGCTCGGCAGGTGGAGGTACATCGCTCAAGGGTCTTCCCATCTGTGAAGGGTTTTCTTGGGCATAGCCGTATAGTGAGATAGTCACTTGGGAGGCTGCGAGCGAGATTTGAGGATTTTAATCTTCTCTTTGAAGGTACGCGTATCAGTATATTTTTAAATTCGGGGACGAATTCTTTTAAGGGGGGAGATTGTAACACCTTAGATTGTGTTTTGTAGCTAATTATATTTTAATATGTGATTTTTAGTAAAAAGTTTACCAAATTAGGTTTTAAATATTTTATCCTATTTAATGTGTATTTTATTAGAATTTTGTTAGGCACACACACACTTGTGCATGATAACTAGGGTTGTTTTTGGGGTTAAACATGATTGGCAATCATGGTTAGCTAACCATTTGTCTTAAGTTAGTTTGTGTTTAGTTTAAGAGTTATGGTTGTAATTAGTAATGATAGTTTTAAATTGAAAATGAATTTTTAAAAAGGGTTTAATTTTTGGTTTGAAGTGTTGACTTTGAGAGAGAGAGAGGGCATGGGCATTATGGCTCAAGCCATGCCTCATTTATGATGAAAGAGAATGAGAATGGGAGGGGTTGTTGGTTTTTCTCTCATTCTTACTTCTCACTCTCATTTCCCTCACTCTCTCAAACACACACACACACACCTCACCTGATGAAGCTTCAGCAGCAGCAGCCTCAGCATCTTCAGCAGCAGCCACAACAACAACAGCAATAACAACAACATCAACAACAGCAGCAATAACAACAACAGCAGCTGCAGCAGAGCAGCAACAGGAACCCCAGCACTTGCAGAAGCTCTTCCTCCCCCATACACTTCTTCTCCTGCTCTCTAGGGTCCCTTTTGGGTATATTTCCTTAACCCCATTTCATAGTTTGCTTAGTTGTGCATCGATTGCTTCGATTAGTGTTAAAATAGCTAATTTAGTGCTAGTTTTGGTGATATGTGAGATGTGGTGATAAATTGATGATTGGGTTAGATAACCCTACCTATTTAAGTGTTATTAGGTTCACTTCACTGAGAAATAACCCAGATTACAATAAAATACCATAAGGTTTCTAAATTGTGCAATTTGGTGTTTTTAAAGTGTTTTATTGGATATCTGTGAGCTGCTATTGACCCGGTCCCTACAGAACAAAATTGAGAAAACTGGAGCATGCTTGTTAGGTCTAGACACCACCACCAAAACACGAGCCACCTTCTCCCTAACCTGGCCGCAAATTTCTCCATATTGGCCGCAATTTGCGGCCCAGAAGGGGACTGGGGTGTTGGGGTTTTGTGTAGGGTTCTCTGCGGTGTTTTCTAGGTCTTTGGCATGTCTAGTTTTGTGATATCTTACCTGTAGAAAAATCTGGGATCATATGTCGTTTTTGGTGTCCGTTGTGTTTGCGCGATACGCGCGATACGTGAGTGGGTTCTGTGATCCAGCGTATCGCGGCGTGTCGCGATGGTTTTAGACGCGTATACACACGATTCAGCGTATCATGCACACGCGCGTTTAGTTCGCGACGCGAGTTTCTCGTTTTGGTTCGATATCGCGTTTCGCGGAATATTTTGGCTTATATATGATTTCTTGTCGTATTTGCAGGTTTGCAGGCAGGAACTACGGACACTACTACAGGGGGGAGCAGATGGTAGGATTCACCTAGCGTGGAGTGTAGGTGAGTAGATTTAACATCTACAGGGGAATCGCCCGCATGGCGTTATGCGTCTGGGCTAGGATTCAAATACCTGTCGCACATTCTACGTCATTGTAGAATTGCGCCTTTACTTTATCTGCTTGATATAGTTATATACTGTGACTAGCAGCCGTAGGACACTGCACACATTATTGACGGTTCATGTTGCACGAGCACGGATTGTATGCTACACACACACCGTCAATAATTGCCATGTCACACACTACCCCTTATAGCTACTATTGCTTACCACACTTGACATCTATCTCATCGTATACCTCTAGTGTATCTTACCTTTAGTGATGGTATATATACACCTTGCGATACAGCTACAGGTATACCATGCATATATCTTAGTTATACCGGGAGGGATTTCTTACATATGTTACTTATACCCAGGGGGTATACGACATCAGTTCCTATAGGTAGATACCTGTGTATTGCTACACCTGTATGTTACACACATATTCAGTTGCAGATACCTATTTACTTTTACTGATGTCACTTAGCTGTATCATCTTGATTTCACATACATCTGGTTCAGCTATATACTTTTGTTTACCTGCTCGCATTCAGATATATCGCATATATTTATTCCTGGATTTGCGCATTGTTTATTTGGATTTTATATGATGTTTTCGGGATTTGGGAACCGCGGGGGTTCATGAATTTATGCATACATGGAACAACCCGGTTTCCTTGATATGATATTTGCGCGTCCCCCATGAGTTTTATCGGTGCTGATTATATGCTCCATACGAGGTGTAGTTGCCGTATGAGAGTACATGGTGGGGCCCGGTATGGTTCCCCTCGGCAAGAAGATCGATGGGTTTGCCGATTGAGCCTGGAGGCGGGCGAGTACCTACCGGTGATTGGTTGGACCTGGCAGTTGTCCGGAGGATACTGGCCAGAGTCGAGAGATGGATGCGGGATGATCTGTACTGTCGGGGCCGAGGGCCGACACCGCAGACGGACCCCGTGGGCCGATACGGACTGACAGAGCCCGATATACGAGGATTTCTGTGTCGATGCTTGGCACACTGTTTTCATGATATTTCTTTAACCCCTTTTGTATATATAACAGGGGATTTAGCCGTTGTTATATATACCCTTACACCAATATTAGTGGAATGGGACACTAATATATGTGTATTGCCCCCATCATACTTATTTCTATGTATTTACCTTTAGGATGTTAGATTCTTACTCGAGATTCGACTTGGGATGTAGGTGATTCATTGACATTGGATATTGGATATGAATGAGACTGTTGAATTGTACATTTGAGATATAGGAGAGCTATTCGATATTATACATTGAGGTGATGTGAGACTTATATGTTGTGAGAGCCCAATGTGGGGGCTGATTTGAGGATTTGGGATTTGAGTGTCTTGATGTATTGTGATCCTGCCACGATGTCAGGTTTCCGTGGAAATGACATATTCCACCCTATACCTCACCCATACCTATTTTTATGCACAGATTCATATAGTGATTGTACCTATTAGTGTACCCTTATGATAGTTGCATATTTACATTCTCATATCCTTTTTGCATGGTCATTGCATATTATTGTTATGTTATGATTGCTTCACATATTGATTGTACCTGCTAGTGTACTTACCTTTATTCAGCATTTGCATGACATGGTATTACTGTAATCGCATATCTTAGATTCATGTTGTACGTGCATTCTTGCGATTACCTGCATATGTTTTATACTATTCACGAGTTAGCAACTCACCCCCGTTGTGCCACAGGTGTTTCAGGTTTGTCACGACCCGAAAGAGCACGTGACTGGCCCTTGAACCATATGAAGCCTATAGGACTCCATCTGATCCAAGTAAGCCAAAAGCCCAGAAATCTAAAACCATTTTAAGAGTAAGTAAAGAAAACTGGTTTTAAGAAGTAAAGAAAACATGTTTGAAAATCGAGTTTTTTTTTTAATAACTAAGCCGAATATGAATTTTTAAAATGTGTAATTTTTCCTAAAAATTTCGGCAGAGTTTCTTTTGTAAAAACTGGCCCCGAACGGGGTACAACAAGAAACAATATATATAACATGATAAAAGGCATCCCCAAGCGGGAGCTAGCTCTTCGTCAATCGACGGTCACAACCACATAAGCAACAACAATATACAACGCCAAAGGGCGAGGATCTAAACTGAAAGAAAACTCAAAAACAGCCAGAAAACTGCAATACTACTAGCGCGACTCTAAGGTCGAAATAATACAACACTGAAGTCTAAGTCTGAAAGAATATACAAGTTTTGGTTGATGGACAATTCTAGATACAATAATAATACATAAACAATGGAGGTTCTGATACAAAAGAACCCACCTATCCAAGCAAGTCACCCATAAGGAAACAGTGTGCCAGAAATGCCGCTAAGGAATCTGTACGGCAAACCTGCAAGAACTGGGGCACAACGGGGGTGAGTTGCCAACTCGTGAATAGAAAGATATCTACAAGCAGGAATCGAATGCATGAGCCATCCTAGGTCAAACGATCACATACAAATAAACCTCAATATGAATAAAGCTGAAGCTTGCTAAACTGGCAATGTAATCTCTATACATGAATGTAGTGCCAAGTGCTCGTGCTAGTGCCTCAGATAATAGCATGTCATGAATATGAGGTATGAATGCATGAAAGCAGAATACATGTAAATGAAGAAACTGTTTTCATAATTTAGTGAGATTTCCCTTGTATTTTTAGTTGAGGTATCATAATGAAATCAGCATAAAACAGTGCCTAGCATCGGCACAAAACGTAATCCCAATATCTCGATATCTCTGTATCACAGTCTCTGTACCTCGAAATCTCGAAATCTCAATCATAATATCTAGGGCGCCGTCAGTCCAGACCGGCCCCTACCATCCATCTCAAGACCACGACGGTATCCTCCGGATATCCGACGCGCCGGGTAAAATCACCGGTAGGTAGTGCTCCCCTGCCAGGCTCACATCGTCATCACCACGCGCTTCTTGCCCCGGGGTACCTTACCGGGTCCACCATGTACCCGAAACGGTTCATCCGTCTCCTCGAATCGGGTTTCCAAATCCATCAGCAAACTCATGGTGGACGACTCATACATCATGGGAAAACCGCACTTTTTATTTTAAAAGAGAGAAAATGTTTATTTGTGTTTTTGCGGTTTTCCTCCAAATCCAGAAAATCTCACGGAAATCCAAATCCAAAACCTCAATAACACGTAAAATAGTGAATATATGCATGAGAATCCATGAATGCGGCATAACAATGAATAACAGTATGCAAGAAGTAGCAGGTAATAACTACAATGTCTAAACTATTAGCTAATAGGCTATGTCAAGCAATAATATTTTCTAAGGTGTACGTGACATGGCAATTACCGATGAAGATGTGTGTGAGCCGGCAAGTAAGTGTACGTGGTACATACGCATCATCGGTAATGGTGCTGGTGTCCTATCAGCATGATATTAATAACGGAGTATGAAGCATAATATAAGAATGCGATGCAAAGCGAAACACAAAACAAGAGTGGCAGCTGAAACTAGACGTAACTAAAACTAATCTGCATTAATCTAACATAGTCCTATAAATGGTGCCCTTTGAAATAACACGAATCATGGGGTTTGAAAATAGGGGCTACGGTGTTTTTATGAAAAGATTCGTCTTTTGAAATATCCGTAGGATCCCTTGGCTGTCTTTTTAAAATACCCACGATTCGTTAGTTTTGAAATAGGTAGGAGTCTAATCTAATCTAACGACTACACTAAACTATACGGCTGAACTAACAAGCTGAGCTACAGGTAAGGAAACCGCCTAACATCTGAGTCGATACCTATACATACCTGTATATACATTAGTCGGTGATCCCGCCTCAATAATATCATATCCGATATCATATCTACAATCAGACATCCCAAGTCAAGAGTGCGGATCAATCATCAAAATATAGCTCGTACGTAAATCCGTCGTACGGCATCCCAAATCTGGGTACGGGTCAATTTCACATTCAATCACACTATTTATCTGGTATCCTCTTTATCAAAAGTCATGATCGGGGTACTGATCCACGTCTAGTGCAACATTAATACCATTAATGTATGCATGCAGGTATAAGAATCACTACGCCAAATACCCGCAAAAACATCATGTCGTATCTCAATACGAACCAAATCACATCACCGATCTCCTGGCCTCAAGCCCAATCTCCTCGACTCATCCCAAATCCCAATTACTATCCTAAAATCCAGTATATAAACACATAGTCCTATACCCATGTGTAGATATACACACCATCATATGGAAGAATGAATGCAAGAATGTGTGTAAGTATATGTGTAAGTGTAGGTATGAGTGCAATCGCTACTCTAGGGTTCGCAATATACTACACCGATATAACCATAGCATCAAGAATACCATTATACTAACAATAACCCTAAACAACACATAAAAAAATATACGTGTGTATACGTATTCGTATACGATACCTCGGACTGCGGGGGTGCTATACGCCATCCACCCGACTTCTCCCCGTAGATATAAATCTACTCACCTGGTCCTCGCTAGCCGGTACCGACGTCGCCACGCGCTTGCTTGTCGTCTCGAAGTCCACATGGGGGTACCTACATATCATAAGGTACCATATCGCATTAAAACTAAATTCGAAATCGAAACGGCATACGAAAATAAAATCGGCACGCGTATCACGCATAGGTCCAAACCTGTCGCCCACGCATGCAAGAATAGTCAAACCAACCCTCGATGTCGATGTACGAACGTCAAACCATCGAGAAAAACATCAAACATACTAATCATGGTTTCACAAATCACTAATTATATATGAAATAGGATTTAAATCATTAAAACATTAAAATTAATCAATTCGTTTTATTTCTCAAAAACCTAGTTTTGCAAAAGTTTTCGTTTTAATTCGAAACTTGATGTTTTAACAAAACTAATGCCCAATATATTCACTAAATATCTTAATTAGGTCATATAAACCACTTCTATATTTTTATGACACCAATTTGTAAAAATTCAGAAATTCTAGTTTGCAATTATACCCAAATTTCAACCATTTTAGCAAAAATACATAAACAACAATTTAGCTTGGATTTGCATGATCTAAAACATTAAAATACAATTTATAATGTTAATAATGTGATAAAAACCCTAACCGTATTTTTAATCTCACATTCTAATTCAATTTTAAAAAAACTAGTAAGCATGAATACTAGAAAATTGACGCAACCATCGCGGATTTGCGACAAAAAAACTACAATCTAGCATGAACAACCAATCCACACTACAAGCAATCTACCACACTCAAATAATCCACAAGCAATGCTTCAATTCCCATTTCCAAAATCAACACCTTCTCTTGATTTTTTTATAAACTAGCAACAACAACAATTTCACACTTTAAATAACTAATTTAGCATATACAAGCTACAATTTAACCATTAGATAAAAATTATACCTCCAATTTTGAAACCATAGGTTGCTCTAGACACCAAAGACACCTCCTTTCTCCATGCTTTAAACCAATTTGGGTGTGAGGAGGGATAGAAATAGGATTTGCTTTGAATTTGTGAAGAAATTGTGGATTTTTTTAATGTGTTTTGAGATGAAATTTGAGGCCAAAAGAGATGGGAACATGGGGAAAAATGGGGCTGTTGGAGCTCAGATTTCGGCCATGGGAGGAATGGGGAATGGGTGAGGGAATTGGTGAAAAATTTCCAAGTCAAAGCCCTCCCAAATTACCATAATACCCCCACCTACTTTACTATATATAAAAACCCTTATTTTAACCCATTTCATCACATGATTTAAGGTCAAAAAGAGAGAAATAAAATTCTTGGGCTGATACAATAGTGTGGGGCCGGCCAAGGGGAGTGAGGGTGAGTGTGAGAGACTTTACAAAAAAATTCTATGCAAAAAGACCCCCCACAATACCATATTTGCAAGTTTTAGTTCAAAATAACTATATTTTTGTTTTCCATAAAATAAATCAATTAAAACTTGAAATAAAATACTAAAAATTTATGTTACAACTAGATTTTAATTAACATGATTTTAAAGATTAAAATTAGCCCATTTAAATTTGTATTTATCGCTAATTTAATGTATTTTCTTACCGGCTTAAAATAATATTAAAATAATATTTTTTTCAAAAATTTAAAATTTCACCAGTGGCTCAATAAACACCAAATACTAGTAATTATATAGCTAGAATATGTATATTTAATTTTATAATAAAGATATTTGCATTTTGACTTTTTTTACAGAAAACCCCCTTATTTTACCGTTTTTTCGAAATTTCACCGAAACGATTTTCAAAACGTTACAATCTTCCCCCCTTAAAGAAATTCGGTCCCCGAATTTAAATTAAAACTTCACCCAAATACTAAAATATTTCAGCCAAAACCATCAAATCGCCGGGGCTCCGAAATCATAAATACATAAAACAAATCGTAGCGCAACGCATGCGCATGAAAAATGAGCATATAACTCAAATCAGAACTCCGTCAAGCATCCCGCAATCATCGGAGTCATAGTGAAGACACAATGTCTAAATCAAAAATGAAAATCAATATGATATACATCATTAAAACATCTGGAAGCAATGCATGCCAAATCTTCTTCAAATCGCTGTGCGACGCTCGCAGCACTGCACAGTGGCGGACGTCTATTGTAGGAAAATAACTACATATATATATATATATATATATATATATATATATATATATATATATATATATATCCTTCGTTTAATATGTACGTTCCGCCGTTTTGGAAACAATTTAGAAGGGTCTCCTTGTTTTAAACATTTCGTGTCATATCAGACACGTAGGTAAATACTGAGACTATAGCTCGCCTTTTGGAAATCCCTTCAATAACTATCAATGCATGCAAAATATATTCAGGTACTGTCTCCTGACTAGTCCTGCTCAGTACAAAAACTCATGGCAATCATCATAAAAACGTACTGCTCTATACGAAATAAATCCCAAAATATGCACATGAATGCTACGTGCGTCTGGTGCGCACGGAAATCAAAATCTATATATGTGCCATATATGCGCACAGAAACAACATCTAAGTGCATCGGGTGTGCACACAACATCTGTCATAGTCAACATGTGTGCCTGACAGCAAAATCAGGTGCATCTGACATGCACGAAAAATCTCGAATTAGTGCATCTGGTGTGCACCAAATCGCATCTCGTAACAGGCGCCCAACAGGCGCTAAAAATCCAATCCGGTGCAAAAAAATGCACAAAACGAATGTCGAGCATCACCCTCGAAATCGAAATCCAGTGTATCCAAGTGCACAAAATACATGTCACTGCACTGCCAGCATATATAAACTATACAGAGTGCAGGAACCAAATCGCGTGCGTGCATACGCACAAAATCAACTCAACTGTTTAAAACCGTAAAATCACAAACATGTGAAACTAAAGCACGAAAACAATATCAAGTGCAACACTGTGCAAAGATCGTAAATCCTCAATCATAAAAATCAAATCATACGAATTCATCACCCAAAACATCGAAATTAATAATGGCGGAACAGTACCGCTCAAGTGCATCCTCTAAGAATCTCGGGCCAACTGTCGCGGTCACTAGTGGGACGTCTCATCGATGATCATGAACTCTGGCCTGCTGGTGTGCGTAACATGACCACTCCTGGGTCCAAGTCTTCTCCGTGGATTACCAATCTCACAATCCATCGGCTCATCGGCCCTGTCAAGGCAGCATATCACTGGCGTCGGCCTCTGGCTCTCTGAATGCACGTGACACATCTGATCCTGGGTGCAAGTATCATCGCAGCAGTATCCTGGAAGGAATCCTGCTCACGGCCTCTTCCATGTCTCATCTCTGCCAACTGTCCGGAAGTCATTGTCCTTTCCTATATCTGCATCTTGCTCTGGAACGACTGCATACTCATCGCGACTCCTTCTGGAAGGTAAGTCCAAGTACCATGCCTCGGCATGTGCATCGCCTCTCTGATGTCGGCGGAGTGGAACGTCATCTCATCTAGATCTGGTGCGAACCTCTTATTCCACTTTTCTCTAATATCGTCTGCTTTGGACTCGTCTCGTCGCGGCTGCATGGACTGAGCTCCAACGGCTATCCTCGTATCTGGAGTCTTCCAAGAATGCATCTCACCACCTAGCATCCGAATTAAGTCGAGCCATCCGATCGAGTCGTCAAAACCTCACAATCCCCCAAGAGCTCAACCTCTTGGGCACAGTTTAATAGTATCGAGTACATACCACAGCATCGGTGGTCCAGCCGTAGAAGGGCAAACCCAAGCCTCACTAATGGCGCCGAGGAACCGCCGCAAACCCTAAGGTTCAAAGGCTTTCACACGGCCATTAAGTCGAGTTAGGGTTTCATTCTTCTAGAGGGTCCATAGAATCACCTGCATGTCTTTCCGTATACTTTAAACTTGGAAAATGGGCTCCTGACATTCGATCGTCTCTATCGACTCTCAACGAATCTGCGTGAAGTCGCCTCTAGCTGGAATCAATCTACCTGATGGCCTCGCATCGGGGTAAGCGAACGAACCACACGTCCTAGTCGTTCATCCTCGGTGACTAGCGACTCACTATCATGTCTCCAAGAACATGCCTATGCTGCAGTAGCTCCAATCATCTGGGCGATATCTCATCATTAGTAGCAACAACGGGCTCCTTCGTATATACGCTAAACAGCGCCTCAATCACCCTGGATAAGCGACATATCAGCAGTCATCACATCCTGGCTGGCCTCTATCAGTGGCTCAATCCTCTGGTGCCAATCAGCACAACCGGAAAATCTCGCAACAGCGATCTGTCAAACGCTCATAGTGCGGAAACACAAAAAGACGACGCCTCAAAATGCAATCGTATGCCTCTGGAATCACGCCCTGGTCAGTCCTCGTCCACGACGAGCTCATGCTGACAACTCGAGCCGTAGCTCACTCTGCCCATGCAATCGCGGCAGCAAAACCACAACCAGTATCGATGAAGACAGATCATAGGAAGGAATTTGATACAATGCAAGGAAATGTACAACCTAAGGTTTCTTAAGCGGAGTGGCGTGTCGTAAGTATGCCGCGGAACATACCAACGGTACGTCACTCTACTTTAGTCACCTATTCCATCAACCAAGGGTCATCCTACGCGAAGAAAGTTCGGGTCTAATTACCCCCCGACCAAGTCTAAGTTCCGTAAGGTCAAGCCTAAGTTCAGTATATATACACACGCCCTAGGCTCCACATAGTCAAACTTAGACTCGAACCAAGGTCAACCTAGCGCTCTGATACCAACTTTGTCACGACCCGAAAGAGCACGTGACTGGCCCTTGAACCATATGAAGCCTATAGGACTCCATCTGATCCAAGTAAGCCAAAAGCCCAGAAATCTAAAACCATTTTAAGAGTAAGTAAAGAAAACTGGTTTTAAGAAGTAAAGAAAACATGTTTGAAAATCGAGTTTTTTTTAATAACTAAGCCGAATATGAATTTTTAAAATGTGTAATTTTTCCTAAAAATTTCGGCAGAGTTTCTTTTGTAAAAACTGGCCCCGAACGGGGTACAACAAGAAACAATATATATAACATGATAAAAGGCATCCCCAAGCGGGAGCTAGCTCTTCGTCAATCGACGGTCACAACCACATAAGCAACAACAATATACAACGCCAAAGGGCGAGGATCTAAACTGAAAGAAAACTCAAAAACAGCCAGAAAACCGCAATACTACTAGCGCGACTCTAAGGTCGAAATAATACAACACTGAAGTCTAAGTCTGAAAGAATATACAAGTTTTGGTTGATGGACAATTCTAGATACAATAATAATACATAAACAATGGAGGTTCTGATACAAAAGAACCCACCTATCCAAGCAAGTCACCCATAAGGAAACAGTGTGCCAGAAATGCCGCTAAGGAATCTGTACGGCAAACCTGCAAGAACTGGGGCACAACGGGGGTGAGTTGCCAACTCGTGAATAGAAAGATATCTACAAGCAGGAATCGAATGCATGACCCATCCTAGGTCAAACGATCACATACAAATAAACCTCAATATGAATAAAGCTGAAGCATGCTAAACTGGCAATGTAATCTCTATACATGAATGTAGTGCCAAGTGCTCGTGCTAGTGCCTCAGGTAATATTATGTCATGAATATGAGGTATGAATGCATGAAAGCAGAATACATGTAAATGAAGAAATTGTTTTCATAATTTAGTGAGATTTCCCTTGTATTTTTAGTTGAGGTATCATAATGAAATCAGCATAAAACAGTGCCTAGCATCGGCACAAAACGTAATCCCAATATCTCGATATCTCTGTATCACAGTCTCTGTACCTCGAAATCTCGAAATCTCAATCATAATATCTAGGGCGCCGTCAGTCCAGACCGGCCCCTACCATCCATCTCAAGACCACGACGGTATCCTCCGGATATCCGACGCGTCGGGTAAAATCACCGGTAGGTAGTGCTCCCCTGCCAGGCTCACATCGTCATCACCACGCGCTTCTTGCCCCGGGGTACCTTACCGGGTCCACCATGTACCCGAAACGGTTCATCCGTCTCCTCGAATCGGGTTTCCAAATCCATCAGCAAACTCATGGTGGACGACTCATACATCATGGGAAAACCGCACTTTTTATTTTAAATGAGAGAAAATGTTTATTTGTGTTTTTGCGGTTTTCCTCCAAATCCAGAAAATCTCACGGAAATCCAAATCCAAAACCTCAATAACACGTAAAATAGTGAATATATGCATGAGAATCCATGAATGAGGCATAACAATGAATAACAGTATGCAAGAAGTAGCAGGTAATAACTACAATGTCTAAACTATTAGCTAATAGGCTATGTCAAGCAATAATATTTTCTAAGGTGTACGTGACATGGCAATTACCGATGAAGATGTGTGTGAGCCGGCAAGTAAGTGTACGTGGTACATACGCATCATCGGTAATGGTGCTGGTGTCCTATCAGCATGATATTAATAACGGAGTATGAAGCATAATATGTTGGAGATAGTGCCCTCATAGTCAATTATTGGATCGCAGGTACGTGATTGCAATGATTGCGGAGGACCTATCCCGGTAGCACAGTCTTACTCGAGATGATAGTATGCTATCTGGTTTGCCTTTATCAGTCGTGTACATGTTCAGGTGACTGATTGCATGTTACACTTTGATAAAGCCCTTAGGATCTTGCTTTACTACCAACAGTATGATGGCGATCATATACGTGAGAGTTGGGTAGTTTATATGCATATCCTTAATTGTGGTCCCTAGTCGTGGGAGTTTCGAGACAGGGCATCGATACTCCGGAGTAGACTAGTGTATACAGTCGAGACCCCGACGAGGGGCGGTGGCCGGTCTCACAAGCCACTGGTGTCAGTTGGATCACCTAAGATGTATACAGGTGCTCATTGGGTTATGAGTACACCGGACAGGACTCGCCGGGAATCTGCTAGTTAGTATTATATCTACCGTCAGATAGCAGTTCCCTGGTGACATGTGTACAGGTTAGTTCATCGACCTGAGGTCGTCATTTGTCTCGTGTGAGTTCCCACTGTGCTTTGATTTCTACCCTCCCACGGCTCAAAGGAGTCGTGCAAACAGGTAGCTTTTGGGTACAGTCCCGAGCCATATGGAGGCACGTGAGCGGATCGGCAGGGGATTCGTCTCTCCCGGTATTGGGGGCGAGGTCGTGCTGTGTCTAGGAGAGCCATTACACAAAGCCCACGGCCGTGGCAGGAGATTTACTGGTAGGTACTCCAGTAGTATCTCAGGGTGTAATTGGGCTTCACTCCGACGCGACTTATACTGCTATTGGGGGTCTGACGTTGCTAGCCCCCTAGGCAGATATGCGATACTCATTGACGAACGGACCGGACTTTATATACATTGTCACTGTTAGGCTCAGTAGGGTTTTCGGAGGAGTTCGCTCATCGGTCTCCCTTGAGTTCGCTCCTCGGCCACCCTTGAGGTCAGTCCATGGGCAGCCGTTACGCATAGCTAGTGCCGCTGACGGTTTGTGGTTAAACCCACTGCCAGGGTGCTGACGAGTCATTAGAGTCCCCCAAAGACAGTTTCCCAAGTTCGGACGAAACGTTGTAGAGGCCGTATGGTTTTATGGCAGGGTTCGGAAAATGCACGTGCGTTTACGCACGTGTCAGTTTTCGGGCAGTTCATACTGGTCGGCTTTGGTTTAAGCCGGATCCGAGTATTATATTGAGTAGGTATAATATCTTTGTCTCAGTTGCATTTGTATTCGGTCGTAATACAAATGCGGGTATATTTATACAGTTTCGGGGTTATCCTGAAAGTTGTTTCAGGATCACTTTTGGAAGTTGCCAGTTTCCAGTTTTCTATCAGCCGTCTTTTAACATTTGGTTAAAGACGGGTTTATCTTTTCTTGAGATGAGTGTGGATTCTTCTAGAAGATTCTAGATGAGGTGACTAGGCTATTTGGTGTTGTGTTCTAATTGGTTGCATTTATTAGATGATGACTAGCCTAATGACTCATGCTTTGTGATTAATTCCTTTTGGATTGCTTAAGATATTTTGAAGTGAGAAGCTTTTAGCTTAAGGTCACCCCCTTCTCCTACGGTCACCTCCCTCTTGCTATATATGGCTTGCCCTCTCTCTCTCCTCCTTCTCACTCTCACTTGTTGATTTCATTTTAGAGAGAAAAGATTATGATAGGTTTTATCGGTGTATGGAATTTCACAGTCCATTTCATTCCATCACCCGATTTCCACGGCAACTTCATTAACCGATCGTCCACGGATTTGGACGAAGTGAGACAAAGTCATCTACTCATTCTCTACATCATTCTTGGTCGTCTCTTTTAGCAAACTTGACGATCGAGTTGCCTCGAGTCAGAGGCGGGAGCCCGTTTAAAGAACCGATCATGTGGTGCCACCTCGACGAGGAGATCGGAGATTGACGAGATCGGAGCAGCCGCAACGGAGCGTGGGATGATGGTTGAAGAACGAAGGACTCGGATCGTTCGGTATAACCATTCTACACTCTTTACAGTTTGTTAGTTTAGCAATAATGGCAGATCCGGGTTAAAGTATACGATAGCGCCAGTTTAAAAGTTTTTGTTCCGCATTTGGCGTCTGTAGACTGCCGGGGCGCTAGCGTAGACTTACAGTGGTATCAGAGCCTAACCATTTTGCTATACTAACTTGTGCTAACGTGTTCAAAACTTCGATCGAACCGAAAAACCAAAACTGCAAAAATCCTACCTGACAGTTTCTGTTAATTTTAAACGGTCTCAAAATTTATTTCTGGATGTCTTAAAAATCTGTGCAGGGAATTCTAAGAGCCACGACGAAATTTGGGGTTGTGATCCCTCCAAGCTGCCGCGGAAGGGCGGCCAAACCCATGGTTTGGCCGCGCAACCGCGGCCACGTGGGGAGCACGTACTCCCAAATTTTGTCAGGGTGTTCTGTGTTGGATTTTGGGGTTTTTGGTATATAAAGTTTTGGCCCAGATTTTGTTACTGTTCACCAGTAAGCAGTGGGGCCCACTTTTTGATAATTGGTCTTTGGTCGATCGTAATTTAAACACGTTAGTTTACAGTGCTTACATTATATCTCCGACCGGGAATGTCATTTGATCGGTAAACCGCGTTTAACTGCTATAGTTCTTTTAGACGGGTTTGCGAACGTGACATTCGCGTTGATGTTCTGTGTTGTGCTGTGATGTTGCGGATTTGTCGTGGTGGATAGCAGTGTGCAATGGTAGTACAGTTTGTGATTATTTGTACATTTGATATTGCGGGGCGAGCGTCCAACTTGTGGACTGCCGTCACTGCCTGTTGTATAATATTCTTTTGGGGCATGACCAGGTTGCGGTCGATGTACCTATTGTACTATCTTTCATTACTGTACTAGGTTTTGCCCCGCGACGGAGTGCACGGATAGCCGGGTTCGAGAAAGCAACGGGTCCGCATCTCATGGCTTTGAGAGGCAGAGGGGCCCCACTTTAGAATTGGCAGACTATTCGCCGCACTCGTAGGGGGTACAGGTTGACCCAAGGAGGGGTGCTCAATTTACCGGATTCCGTGAAGTGCCGGGTGTTCCATTCACTATGCTGTGGGGACTACCTCGCTTCAGGTTTTGGCGGGTAACTTGCCGCACCCGTAGGGGTCAAGGTTTCATTGCACAGGCTATCCACACGACAGGGGAACGTCGAGTTTCAGCAGCGGCTCTGTGAAACTCGGGGATCCCAGATATCTGTATTGTTCTGTGATGCTTATTACTTTTCTGTAATGTTGCATATTATCACGCCTGGAGCGATTATGTATATTGGTTTATATACTATTAGATGTTGTATATGTTTTACACCCGCGCTAGTCCAGTCCCCGCTCTGTCGTTAGTTAAGTAACCTAACGAGTAATGACGGGACCCAGTGACGAATGCGGATGGCATATACGTACATTTTATTTTCGTTCTTTTCTGGTGTGATTGATTGATGGGACTGTGTTGATTCTGATCAACGCAAAGTAAAACAAACCAGTTTACAGTTGTTGGAACAAATTTAAAAAGTGTTGTTACAAAGATGTTTCCTTTTGTTATGCATAGCGGTATTCAGTGGAATATCCTGCACCTCATTCGACGGGGCAAGGGCTGATATCCCTTCACCGGGACTGACCCCTTGGGCAGAAGTTTACGTCAGCGTAATAACTTCACTATAGTCGATTACATGTTGCTTTGCATAGCGGTATTCAGTGGAATATCCTGCACCTCATTCCACGAGGAAAGAGCCGAGATCCCTTTACCGGGAGTGACCTCTTTAGCAAAAGGTTTTCGCCACTATATTTTAAAAAAGCTATCAGGTTCCTTCAGCGATATCAAGTTCACTACGCTAAAGGTTTTTCGCCAAAACCAGCCGCAGCCCTCCGTCACTTCTTTTGGGTATTTAGTAGTATTCAAGCTATGCATTTTAGCCAAAGTTAAGGCATAGTGTTTGGTAGCTGCTGGGTATTCAATTGTTGCATAGATAGATGAGTTAGTTTGGGACAGTCGTTCTGCCGATTGGCCAAAGTCAGGGGCATGTGCGGGTGGGTTCAAATTGACAAGATAGTGACGGGTAGAACTTGGCATGTGACTTATGACATTTTGACCAAAGCCAAGGTTATAAGAGCATGGGGCAAAAATCATATCAGGAGTTTCTAAAGAAACTGAAACTTGCCGAGTATGCGCATACCTTCTGGAGTATGAGTAACGTGGATGCATTCCATCACGTTATCATGCGATGAGAGTTGGATCCTGATTCCCACTGATGAGTTGGTTTACTCTTCGGGTGATCCCGATTGATTCTTCTTTAGGTTTGGAGGAGAATTTGACAGGACAGTGGGAGGTTTCCGGATTAGATAAATATGATGACCATTCTGATCTAGGTTAGAGTGCACGCAGAGTGTTTCTTTTCTCTCTCTCTCTTTGGCAGCGACCTTTGACCGACCCTAGACTATGACTAAGTGACCAGGTTGACCGAACCTTCTTAAAATACTGGCTTTTGGACTGTCTGAGTTGCATAAGTCATTGCCACTCCTTCTTTTACCCTTTGCATTTCTCAGAACACCCGTATTACTACGGATATCCACTTCCATTGGATAGATCCAACGTATGGTTATATACGAACTCGAAGGGACTTCTTCGGGGATGGATCCAGGTTCAGGAGAAATAGAATTGGTTTATTCAGTTGTCTTTTATTATCACCTTCTCTCAGGTTGCGAGAGCTCCTTGGTTTAGGAGAGTACACCTATTACGCTTATTGGATAGTCTTATTCCAAACCATAGGCTGGTGCCAAAAGGTACGGAATGAAGAAAACCAATTAGCCTAAGTAGGGTGTGCAGAAGGCAATATGTAAAGACAAAATAAAGGGATTAGAAAGAGGGCAAAGTAAATTGCGACTGATATCATTCACGACCAAAACCGCGTACTTCATCGCCACTCCTATTTCACCTTTAAAAGAATAAGGTATTATTCAGTTGTCTTTTATCATCACCTTCTCTCAGTTGCCAGTACTCCTTGGTTTAGGAGGGTACACCTATTATGCTTACTGGATAGTCTTCTTCCAAACCATAGGCTGGTGCCGAACGGTAGGGAAGGAAGAAAACCATTTAGCCTAACGATGGTGTACAGAAGGTAACGACTAAAGACAAATAAAGGGATTTGGAGAGATGGCAATAAAATATACGGTTGAAGTCATGAATTGGATTATGGAAGAGGCATTACTATGAATACCAGGATACCCCTACGAAACAATTTTATGTTTCAGTGCATTGTTAAAGGAAAAACTGTTTTCCCGATTATACACTTACTCCAAGGGTATGTATTTACCAGGTTTCATTCTCATATCTGTATGGTTTTACAGATGATGAGTGGGAGTAAGATATTGGGAATTGGGTGATCATCCTCATTATATCGGAATTCGTTGTAATTGGTGATATTTGAGGAAATCGCCAGGGTACAGTTTTCTACCTACGACGCACAGGTTTTGAGTTGTTTAACTCAGCGGACTTATACAGAGTATTGTATGTTGTCCAGTGTCCATCAGGACAAAGGGGTAGGTCCTCGTACTATGTTCTGCTTACTTATAACTTCTCTAGTATTTAGACAAGTGTTTCGTAGAAATACAAGGTCTAAGTTTTGAGAAGTTGTGGGTATAAGAATAAAGTGGAGAACCAGGTGTCACAAGTATCGGGATTCTTCAAAGAGATCGAAGATGTAGATTCTTGTGATTGGTATTCAGATGATAGTGATGGTTTTGAGAAACGTGTTTCTCTTTCAGGTTACTCATAATTGGATGGATTCCTAAGTTGAGTAATGCTGATTAGCCTCTTTCCATTAAGTTGATATGCACTGGAGACAGATGCATGGTTTGAATATGGTTCCAATTAAATTAGTGCCAAAGTTTCTGTATTGGATATAGAATGGATCGTACCTTAAAAGAAATTAAGGTACGGGGAGTTGTCCAGCTTATGATTAAAACCAGACATTGGATAACTCAGGGCACGTTTCTGTAATGGCTGTTTGTGGGTTGACCCTGGCTATGACGAGGGTTGATATTCTACCATTTGGAAGATCAATAGTGATATTGTTCTTGACTCGCCACAGTTTTAGTAAAAATGGATCTTTTACAGAAAACAGTAGTGGGAGTATGGTAGAACTGGAAGTGATTCCAGAACCGCGAACGATTACGGAAAATTTAATAGGACCTATAAATTCAATCAAGTTTGACATTCCAATAGCCACTCCGCAGGTATGGTAGGTAACCTCAGACACCCGAGAGGTACTTCGGTAGGCTCAAGGACGGTGACAGGGAGGTTCTTATCTACCCAGACTTGACACTACTGTTGTTCTAGGATATGAGACACGGTAGGAGGGTTGTCGTAGTCAGTGGGAGCAGCAGAAGTATAGTGGGCAAGATGCTTATATCTATTTATAGACTTGAGCAGTTATAGCGGAGACATATCATCTAATTTTGATGTGACAGTCATGGGTTTTGACTTCAATCAGAATAGGGGATGGATCAGTTAAGAAGGTAGTAGGGCGTGATGTCATGGTATATGGATGACATACACAGAATAGGAAGTAAAATTCCTATACTACGATCGGTTGTACTGTGGTCGTCACACAGTTGTTTCTCCAGACAGGATATGGATATAATATTTGACATTCTGGTTTCTAGATCTATGGTTTTAGATCTGGATTTGGGTAGTTTCCCAATGTGGGTACTTTGACGGATATTCTAATGGTTTTTGGAATAGTTGACTCCTAGCATGGTGGTGTACCTGCAGGTGATGGAGTCACCCTCTCTAAAGGTGTCGTATAGACTAAAGGGGAGAGGGATGTGCATGATTGGCAGATCACTTGCTTAGGCAATTGAGTCAATCATGTGATGTCAAGTACCACACCAGATGTTGTTTTTGCACTTGATGCAATAAGTTTGTATTAATCCAATCCTGGAGAAACATAAGGAAGCAGTTTTAGAACATAAGTGCATGTTCTACGGATTTGATAACGGCAGCCTCTTTCGGGAGACGGTTATCATTCCAGGCTTCAAAGGTGACATAGTTGACAGAGTTATAGTTCTTCCCTCTGACGAAGACGGACAGTATTTTGGACAGGTGGTTCCGGAGGATACTGTGGGTGGCATGGTGCCGGATACTGATTAGGTTCAGTGATCCATACAGTCTAAGAAGTTTGGATATGGAGTTCATTTATGAACAAAGGTCCCATCAGATATCCAGACATATTCTAAGACAGGTACTACTCGATTCGGGAGATGGCTTTCTCCGCGAACTTGAGATTAAGAGAGATATTGAAAGATACTTCTAGGCGGATCCACTCACCGAGGCTATTTCTCGAACACAATAGTTTTACAAACGGGCTTTGTGATACTGATTAGTAGAGGAGTTGGGTGTTCGGTTTCACACGGGCTGTGAGTAGTCGACATCGCAATATTAGCCTTGAGTGCAAGTGGGAGATTGTTGGAGATAGTGCCCTCATAGTCAATTATTGGATCGCAGGTACGTGATTGCAATGATTGCGGAGGACCTATCCCGGTAGCACAGTCTTACTCGAGATGATAGTATGCTATCTGGTTTGCCTTTATCAGTCGTGTACATGTTCAGATGACTGATTGCATGTTACACTTTGATAAAGCCCTTAGGATCTTTCTTTACTACCAACAGTATGATGGCGATCATATACGTGAGAGTTGGGTAGTTTATATGCATATCCTTAATTGTGGTCCCTAGTCGTGGGAGTTTCGAGACAGGGCATCGATACTCCGGAGTAGACTAGTGTATACAGTCGAGACCCCGACGAGGGGCGGTGGCCGGTCTCACAAGCCACTGGTGTCAGTTGGATCACCTAAGATGTATACAGGTGCTCATTGGGTTATGAGTACACCGGACAGGACTCGCCGGGAATCTGCTAGTTAGTATTATATCTACCGTCAGATAGCAGTTCCCTGGTGACATGTGTACAGGTTAGTTCATTGACCTGAGGTCGTCATTTGTCTCGTGTGAGTTCCCACTGTGCTTTGATTTCTACCCTACCACGGCTCAAAGGAGTCGTCCAAACAGGTAGCTTTTGGGTACAGTCCCGAGCCATATGGAGGCACGTGAGCGGATCGGCAGGGGATTCGTCTCTCCCGGTATTGGGGGCGAGGTCGTGCTGTGTCTAGGAGAGCCATTACACAAAGCCCACGGCCGTGGCAGGAGATTTACTGGTAGGTACTCCAGTAGTATCTCAGGGTGTAATTGGGTTTCACTCCGACGCGACTTATACTGCTATTGGGGGTCTGACGTTGCTAGCCCCCTAGGCAGATATGCGATACTCATTGACGAACGGACCGGACTGTATATACATTGTCACTGTTAGGCTCAGTAGGGTTTTCGGAGGAGTTCGCTCATCGGTCTCCCTTGAGTTCGCTCCTCGGCCACCCTTGAGGTCAGTCCATGGGCAGCCGTTACGCATAGCTAGTGCCGCTGACGGTTTGTGGTTAAACCCACTGCCAGGATGCTGACGAGTCATTAGAGTCCCCCACAGACAGTTTCCCAAGTTCGGGCGAAACGTTGTAGAGGCCGTACGGTTTTATGGCAGGGTTCGGAAAATGCACGTGCGTTTACGCACGTGTCAGTTTTCGGGCAGTTGATACTGGTCGGCTTTGGTTTAAGCCGGATCCGAGTATTATATTGAGTAGGTATAATATCTTTGTCTCAGTTGCATTTGTATTCGGTCGTAATACAAATGCGGGTATATTTATACAGTTTCGGGGTTATCCTGAAAGTTGTTTCAGGATCACTTTTGGAAGTTGCCAGTTTCCAGTTTTCTATCAGCCGTCTTTTAACATTTGGTTAAAGACGGGTTTATCTTTTCTTGAGATGAGTGTGGATTCTTCTAGAAGATTCTAGATGAGGTGACTAGGCTATTTGGTGTTGTGTTCTAATTGGTTGCATTTATTAGATGATGACTAGCCTAATGACTCATGCTTTGTGATTAATTCCTTTTGGATTGCTTAAGATATTTTGAAGTGAGAAGCTTTTAGCTTAAGGTCACCCCCTTCTCCTACGGTCACCTCCCTCTTGCTATATATGGCTTTCCCTCTCTCTCTCCTCCTTCTCACTCTCACTTGTTGATTTCATTTTAGAGAGAAAAGATTATGATAGGTTTTATCGGTGTATGGAATTTCATAGTCCATTTCATTCCATCACCCGATTTCCACGGCAACTTCATTAACCGATCGTCCACGGATTTGGACGAAGTGAGACAAAGTCACCTACTCATTCTCTACATCATTCTTGGTCGTCTCTTTTAGCAAACTTGACGATCGAGTTGCCTCGAGTCAGAGGCGGGAGCCCGTTTAAAGAACCGATCATGTGGTGCCACCTCGACGAGGAGATCGGAGATCGATGAGATCGGAGCAGCCGCAACGGAGCGTGGGATGATGGTTGAAGAACGAAGGACTCGGATCGTTCGGTATAACCATTCTACACTCTTTACAGTTTGTTAGTTTAGCAATAATGGCAGATCCGGGTTAAAGTATACGATAGCGCCATTTTAAAAGTTTTTGTTCCGCATTTGGCGTCTGTAGACTGCCGGGGCGCTAGCGTAGACTTACATAATATAAGAATGCGATGCAAAGCGAAACACAAAACAAGAGTGGGAGCTGAAACTAGACGTAACTAAAACTAATCTGAATTAATCTAACATAGTCCTATAAATGGAGCCCTTTGAAATAACACGAATCATGGGGTTTGAAAATAGGGGCTACGGTGTTTTTATGAAAAGATTCGTCTTTTGAAATATCCGTAGGATCCCTTGGCTGTCTTTTTAAAATACCCACGATTCGTTAGTTTTGAAATAGGTAGGAGTCTAATCTAATCTAACGACTACACTAAACTATACGGCTGAACTAACAAGCTGAGCTACAGGTAAGGAAACCGCCTAACATCTGAGTCGATACCTATACATACCTGTATATACATTAGTCGGTGATCCCGCCTCAATAATATCATATCCGATATCATATCTACAATCAGACATCCCAAGTCAAGAGTGCGGATCAATCATCAAAATATAGCTCGTACGTAAATCCGTCGTACGGCATCCCAAATCTGGGTACGGGTCAATTTCACATTCAATCACACTATTTATCTGGTATCCTCTTTATCAAAAGTCATGATCGGGGTACTGATCCACGTCTAGTGCAACATTAATACCATTAATGTATGCATGCAGGTATAAGAATCACTACGCCAAAGACCCGCAAAAACATCATGTCGTATCTCAATACGAACCAAATCACATCACCGATCTCCTGGCCTCAAGCCCAATCTCCTCGACTCATCCCAAATCCCAATTACTATCCTAAAATCCAGTATATAAACACATAGTCCTATACCCATGTGTAGATATACACACCATCATATGGAAGAATGAATGCAAGAATGTGTGTAAGTATATGTGTAAGTGTAGGTATGAGTGCAATCGCTACTCTAGGGTTCGCAATATACTACACCGATATAACCATAGCATCAAGAATACCATTATACTAACAATAACCCTAAACAACACATAAAAAAATATACGTGTGTATACGTATTCGTATACGATACCTCGGACTGCGGGGGTGCTATACGCCATCCACCCGACTTCTCCCCGTAGATATAAATCTACTCACCTGGTCCTCGCTAGCCGGTACCGACGTCGCCACGCGCTTGCTTGTCGTCTCGAAGTCCACATGGAGGTACCTACATATCATAACGTACCATATCGCATTAAAACTAAATTCGAAATCGAAACGGCATACGAAAATAAAATCGGCACGCGTATCACGCATAGGTCCAAACCTGTCGCCCACGCATGCAAGAATAGTCAAACCAACCCTCGATGTCGATGTACGAACGTCAAACCATCGAGAAAAACATCAAACATACCAATCATGGTTTCACAAATCACTAATTATATATGAAATAGGATTTAAATCATTAAAACATTAAAATTAATCAATTCGTTTTATTTCTCAAAAACCTAGTTTAGCAAAAGTTTTCGTTTTAATTCGAAACTTGATGTTTTAACAAAACTAATGCCCAATATATTCACTAAATATCTTAATTAGGTCATATAAACCACTTCTATATTTTTATGACACTAATTTGTAAAAATTCAGAAATTCTAGTTTGCAATTATACCCAAATTTCAACCATTTTAGCAAAAATACATAAACAACAATTTAGCTTGGATTTGCATGATCTAAAACATTAAAATACAATTTATAATGTTAATAATGTGATAAAAACCCTAACCGTATTTTTAATCTCACATTCTAATTCAATTTTAAAAAAACTAGTAAGCATGAATACTAGAAAATTGACGCAACCATCGCGGATTTGCGACAAAAAAACTACAATCTAGCATGAACAACCAATCCACACTACAAGCAATCTACCACACTCAAATAATCCACAAGCAATGCTTCAATTCCCATTTCCAAAATCAACACCTTCTCTTGATTTTTTTATAAACTAGCAACAACAACAATTTCACACTTTAAATAACTAATTTAGCATATACAAGCTACAATTTAACTATTAGATAAAAATTATACCTCCAATTTTGAAACCATAGGTTGCTCTAGACACCAAAGACACCTCCTTTCTCCATGCTTTAAACCAATTTGGGTGTGAGGAGGGATAGAAATAGGATTTGCTTTGAATTTGTGAAGAAATTGTGGATTTTTTTAATGTGTTTTGAGATGAAATTTGAGGCCAAAAGAGATGGGAACATGGGGAAAAATGGGGCTGTTGGAGCTCAGATTTCGGCCATGGGAGGAATGGGGAATGGGTGAGGGAATTGGTGAAAAATTTCCAAGTCAAAGCCCTCCCAAATTACCATAATACCCCCACCTACTTTACTATATATAAAAACCCTTATTTTAACCCATTTCATCACATGATTTAAGGTCAAAAAGAGAGAAATAAAATTCTTGGGCTGATACAATAGTGTGGGGCCGGCCAAGGGGAGTGAGGGTGAGTGTGAGAGACTTTACAAAAAAATTCTATGCAAAAAGACCCCCCACAATACCATATTTGCAAGTTTTAGTTCAAAATAACTATATTTTTGTTTTCCATAAAATAAATCAATTAAAACTTGAAATAAAATACTAAAAATTTATGTTACAACTAGATTTTAATTAACATGATTTTAAAGATTAAAATTAGCCCATTTAAATTTGTATTTATCGCTAATTTAATGTATTTTCTTACCGGCTTAAAATAATATTAAAATAATATTTTTTTCAAAAATTTAAAATTTCACCAGTGGCTCAATAAACACCAAATACTAGTAATTACATAGCTAGAATATATATATTTAATTTTATAATAAAGATATTTGCATTTTGACTTTTTTTACAGAAAACCCCCTTATTTTACCGTTTTTTCGAAATTTCTCCGAAACGATTTTCAAAACGTTACAAGGTTGTTCCCCAGAGTAGTCGAGGCAGGTTATTCCTCTATTCAGCTATCCAGCTACCATCTTTTGCTACAGATACAGCATCAGCTCACAGTACCATTTTGCTTAGGTGGGTTAGATGGTTATCTGTATTTCATATTGTACATTCGTTGTATTTTGTACTCTCCATCTACTATTGTATTGTTGACTTAGAGACTTGGTGAGGACGACATGTGTATTATTGTGGATTTGTTGTCTTTTATATACAGCTTTCTCTCTACTGTCTTTATTTCTTCGCTACGACGTCGTATATTTGTATTGTATTCATCTTGGCTGTTTTTTTTACAAAAAGGGGTGTTGCCAAATTTTAAAGAAAGAAAGTAAGACTTTTAAAGAATTTGGGATGCGATTTCAAATGTTTCAAAACTTATATTATCTTTTTCCGTATTTTTATGGTTTAGACTTCTGGGTTGTGGCTTTCTTTTGCTACGTTACGTCTTAGGGCGTTGCGTAGTATTAGGGCCGTCACGGGCCAATTTTGGGTCGTGACACTTCCATATTCTGTCTATGAGCAGCTAGGGATTGGAGAGTTGAAACCATCTCACTCCACTCTCCAAATGGCAGACCGTTCAATCACCAAACCTAGAGGTGAACTAGAGGATGTGTTGATTAAGGTCAGGGAATTTGTATTCCCTGTGGACTTCATTGTTCTCGATACACAACCTGTAGCGAACCTCCGGAGCCAAATTCCGGTGATTTTGGGTCGACCATTCCTTGCCACTTCCAATGCTGTCATTAACTGTAGAAACGGTTCAATGAACTTATCCTTTGGAAATATGACCATTGAACTGAACATCTACAAAGTTGGAAGTCAGCCATTAGAACCCTCTGCTCATATACTAGATGTGTGCTCTGTCCACGAGATTGCTCCCGAAAGTTGCGGAGTTGATGAACTTTGCTTTACAGATCTCGACGACACTACCACATCACTGTTTGATCTTGCACATGATCTTAGTGAGGACACATTTCCCATACTTGATTCCGACACTCCGGACTTATCACCACCCGATTCTGTATCTTTCACAGGCTATGAGCTTCTTTGTAACTCCGAAAATCACTCAATGATCCCACCCTCTATTATTTCTCCGCCAGCATTAGATCTCAAAATTTTACCTTCTCATCTTAAATATGCTTATTTAGGTTAGAATGAGTCTTTACCGGTTATCATATCCGCTTCTCTAGCATCAGAGCAAGAGAATGCACTTTTATCGGTATTGAGATCTAATAGGGGGCGTTTGGTTGGACCATGGCGGACATCAAAGGGATTAGTCCCTTGATTGTTGAACATCATATACATGTGATGGATAATGCCAGACCAACCCGAGAACCACAGAGACGGTTGAACCCCGTCATGAAGGAAGCGGTAATGAAAAAGATCGTCAAATGCCTTGATAATGGTATTATATACCCAATCTCTGATAGCCAATGGGTGAGTTCAATACATGTCGTCCCTAAGAAATCTGGCATCACTGTTATTACCAATGAGGCAATTGAGTTGATTCAGACACGCGCCCAAACTGGGTGGCGTGTATGTATTGATTACAGAAAACACAATGCCGCCACGAGGAAAGACCACTTTCCTCTTCCTTTCATTAATCAGATACTGGAACACTTAGCTGGACGTGAGTATTATTGCTTTATGGACGGATACTCTGGCTATAATCAGGTCCCCATAGACAAAAAGGATCAAGATAAAATCACATTTACTTGTCCTTTTGGTACCTTTGCTTATAGACGCATGCCCTTTGGGTTATGCAATGCTCCCGCTACCTTTCAGCGGTGTATGATGGGGATATTCTCTGACATGGTCGAGAATTTTTTGGAGACTTTTATGGAAGATTTCTCGATTTTCGGAGACTCTTTTTCTGATTGCCTATCGAATCTTGACGCGGTTCTTACTCGTTGCAAAGAGAAGAACTTAACCTTGAATTGGGAAAAATGCTATTTCATGGTCCAAGAGGGAATTGTGCTTGGACATGTTATTTCGAGAAAAGGCATTGAGGTTGACAGAGCTAAGATAGATGTCATTCAAAACCTTCCTCATCCCAAAAGCGTCAAGTATATCCGATCATTTCTTGGCCATGCGGGCTTTTATAGGAGATTCATTAAGGATTTTAGCAAAATTGCTAGACCCTTAACTCTTCTCTTGGCCAAGAATACGGCCTTCCACTTTGACTCGGATTGTGAGGCAGCATTCGACTCACTCAAACACTCCCTCACTACAGCCCCCGTTCTATCGTCTCCAGATTGGGACTACCCCTTTGAGCTGATGTGTGATGCATCCGATTTTGCAATTGGTGCAGTCTTAGGACAGCACATTGAAAAGATGCCACACGTGATCTATTATGCGAGTAAGACCCTGAATGATGCTCAAATTAACTATACAACTACCGAAAAAGAACTTTTGGCAGTTGTATTTGCATTAGAAAAATTCAGGCCTTACTTGATTGGCTCACCAATAGTTGTGTACACTGACCACTCCGCCTTGAAACATATTCTGGCGAAGAAGGATGCTAAGGGTAGGCTAATACGTTGGATCCTTCTATTACAAGAATTTGATCTTGTTATCAAAGATAAGAAAGGATGTGAAAACGTTGTAGCCAACCATCTTTCACGCATCTCTTCTTCACCTGTGACCCTGCCGATCAATGATTCGTTTCCGGACGAACAACTCTTGAGCATATCCAATGAACCTTGGTTCAGGGATATTGTGAACTATCTTGTCACGGGACTGATACCCAGCGATTGGTCAAAACAGGACAAAAACCATTTTCTATCCCAAGTAAAACACTTTTACTGGGATGATCCATATCTGTTTAAGTATTGTCCTGACCATATCATTCGCCGGTGTGTCCCGAATGAGGAATTCAAGAGTGTTCTATCTTTTAGTCATGATCAGGCCTGTGGGGGTCACTTCGGTCCTAAAAAGACGGCGGAGAAGGTTTTGCAATGCGGATTTTATTGGCCGACCTTGTTCAAGGACGCATTTGATTATTGCAAAACCTGTATACAGTGTCAACACACGGGTAGGATCTCCCGGAGAAATGAAATGCCTCAGCAACCCATCTTAGTGGTTGAAATTTTCGATGTTTGGGGCATTGACTTTATGGGTCCCTTTCCCAACTCCTTTGGGAATTTGTACATACTGCTTGCGGTTGATTACGTCTCAAAGTAGGATGAAGCCATTTCATGTCGCACTAATGACAAAAAGGTTGGCATTAAGTTCTTAAAAGAAAATATCTTTTCGCGATTTTGACACCCACGCGCTATCATTAGCGATAACGGGACACATTTCTGCAACAGGTCTTTCGAGACTCTGATGCGGAAATACGCAATCAACCACAGACTTTCTACACCCTATCATCCCCAAAAGAGCGGGCAGGCTGAGATTTCGAATAGACAGATCAAACAAATCCTGGAGAAGACTGTTGCTAAGAATAGAAAAGATTGGTCGACCAAACTGACGGATGCTCTTTGGGCATTCCGAACTGCATTTAAAACCGATCTAGGGATGTCTCTATATAGGTTAGTGTTTTAGAAGGCATGTCACTTACCAGTCGAGATTGAGCATAAAGCATTGTGGGATATTAAGGAAATCAACTTTGACTTAAACCAAGTCTGCAACTTTCGGAAGCTGCAATTAAAAGAGCTAAGCGAACTCCGCGATGAAGCTTATGATAACGTTGTAATCGTAAAGAATAAGACCAAGGGTTTTCACGATAAAAACATTTTAAGGAAAACATTTACACCTGGTCAGCATGTCCTTCTTTATGATTCATGACTACACCTTCACGCGGGTAAGCTTCGATCTCGGTGGAAGGGACCTTTTGTTGTGCGGTCTGTAAACCCGCACGCGGCAGTAGAGGTAGAAAATGTCAAAAACGGCACATTTTTCAAAGTGAATGGACATAGACTAAAGCCGTATTTTTCCACTGACCCGACGGAGGAGCTCCTATTCTTACAGGAGCCATTTTACCTTGATTAAAATTCCTCCGTCTCACTTCCATGTCCTGTATACTACTGCATCATCTTTTTGAATGGAGGTGAGTGAAAAGAATAAGTTTGGGGGAGGATCTTCGCTTATATATTTTGCCCCCACTAATAAAGTCCTCCCAGGCTTACAGGTTTTGTAGATATAGCGATTGGCAACAGTGAGGACACTGTTCAAAACAAGTTTGGGGGAGGTTTGTGCTTATTTTTGCATCATTTGCATATAATTTGCATAAGCACAAAACATTTATTTAAAAACCTATAAAAATTTAAAATTTTAAAAATATAAAAATATTTAATATTTAAACATTTTTGTACATAAATAAGATAATAAAAGATTAGATAGTGAAAAATTACATCCATGAGATTAGAAAAATTTAAGAAAACCAAGAAAATTAGAAGTTTTCTTATACGAACTAGTAATAAGTAGTTATGAGCCGTTGTCCCAAGGGTTAGTAAGATGAAGGAAGTCACTAATCTGAGGATAAAAATAAGTCTGAAAAATAGTTCCTATTCTGGAAGCCAAACATTTTGAACGTTGATACCCTACTATATGCACTTACACACGTCTTGAAGCCCGGGATAGTAGAGGATACCTTGAAATGCTCTTGTCTTAAAGCCAAAGTATGAAGGAAATAAAAAAATGAATAAAATATAAAATGGTGAAGAAAAAAATGAACACTGGTTTTGTTATCGCCAAGGCAGCAATAAAAAAAATATATAGCGGGGGTGCCTTTTCACCTAGTGTCCTAAGGCCAACTGGTCTGGGAGTCACTGCTAAGCCTTAGATGGTACAAGATGAGGAAAAACACCTAATAAGCAAGCACATGAGTAATCGGTCGGTTAGTACCTCAAGAAGTATTAACGGTCGCATGAAAGTGTGTAAGCAATCTCATCTAATATTCATTAATTAAAAAGTACTGAGGCTGATGGGCAAGAGTATGATAGCCTGAATTGAATTCTCCGGGTGTAGAGATGTTCTTTACACACACGCAGGGTTATATGATCGATGTTTGGAAGAAAGATAGGAATGAAGAATAAGACGATGTTTTATTGAGGGAGGACGTGATTTCTGACATCTTTTCATGACTATTAAGATAGGGCTCATGACAACCGAAAAGCTAGCTTAGTTGGAAACCCTAATTTTCAAAGTCTTTCTTTTACAATTCTTATCTTTAAATGTAAATTTCATGATCTTCCTTTTATTATTTGATTTTGTGGGTGCAATCCGCTGAAAACCCTCAGGAGACAACACTCCTCCTACTAGGGACACCTAGAGGTTTAAAGGCTTGTTGCACATGCTCAATCGTGTTGCCTACGAAAGTGTGCTAGTTAGTTTTTCTCTTTCTTTATTTTCTCCTTCTCTTTTTAATAAAACATTTCGATCGAGACGATCGAAACTAAGTTTGGGGGAATTTGATCAGTCGAAAATACTGCATTTTTAACATGGCAATTTCCCTATCATTTGCACTCATCTAGAGCTGTTCGGCATTCATATAGCACATATTAGCAAAACGGTCGTAAAATAACATATTGCATGTGTTATACTTTAAAATCGGCACTTTAAGGGAAATTGACTGTTTATTATGGCATCGCATCATTCTTGTGTAGCGCAACATTTGTTTCGAAGTCTGTGCAGGAAATTCCAAGAGAATGGCCAAATTTCTATAACAAGTGCTGTTAAAGAATACGCCAACTCAAGGATTTGAAATCTGGAAATGATAGAGAAGGAATTCAACATATCAAAAAAACACCAAGAAGATATAAGGAAGCATCTCTGGAAATATGAAGCCCTCAGGCTCCTATTGGGCCGCGGATCAGCGGCCTAAGCAGGCTCATTCCGCGGATCCGCGGTACCATTGCCACGTCATCCTCAAATCTTCACTGCAGTACTCCCCTCTCAGTTCCTACATCTCAGAAAACTATGACAATTTCTACAGAACTCTCAAAGCTTCTGCCAGATCAGCAAACCTTGGGTTGAAAGCTAATGATGTCCAAGCTTCCTAAACAAGCTTCACCCTAACTACCTTAAAAGCCTAGAACCTTCTCCCTAACCTCCTAGCTTAAGGTGGAAGCTAAACCCTAACTAACTAGTTCTAGAGGCTTCTACCTAACTAACTAGCTTACAAGGGAAGCTAACCTAATCCAAGCTTCTTAAGGAAGCTAATCATTCCTAAACCTATAAAAAGGACCCTAGGCCTCACTTGAAAAAGTTGTTGATTGTTGTTGAAATTCTATCATCTCTTCAACCCCAAACAATTCTCCCCACAAGTTGAGTGACACGACTTGTGCCTCAAACCCTAACCCTAATCCAATCAAAAAGCCAAAAGTTCAAGATCTTTGAGTTCAATCAAAGCAAGAATTCTTCAAAGCCTTTAGAAGCGAAGCCGGACTTCATCGGAGCAAGTGATCAAGCCGATCCACGACTCAAGGAGCCGAAGCGACGCCAAATTCGACGATCTAGTTCCTTCCTTTTGTAAATTCAAGAGAGTTGTAACGAATTTGTCGATAAATAAAGGTGAATTTATTTTATCTTGCTTGCTTTAAATTCAAGCATTATGATTCAATTTCGATTCTTGAATGTATTCTTTATGATGATGCTTGAGTAAAACTCCGCTCGTGGAGGAGTCGAGACGATCGGTAGAATGATGATGTTGATGAATCTTTAAACATTTTCTTAAGTCCTATAACGATTGTAAATTCTTGAAAATTGAATGATCGATGATCTAGTTTCGATGCGAAATGCGTTCTTGATTATTTTCGCACGGAACTAGAGATCAACAATCGATCATTCGATTTCCTAGAAGCTATCTTGTGAATGAGATTCATCGAAAAGACAAAGGATAAGATGAGGAAACCCTAATTCTTCGTAAGATCCTTAATCCTCGATAAATCGACATCGATTTATCATCAATTCGTTAATGGATAAGAAAAAGTAATTTCTAGTCTTCTTCACATCTATGATCTAATCGACTCCTACGAGCTACATTTCAATTCTTGAAACATTAATCGTTTGGAATTCTATCAATTCTTATTCTTGATTTTTAACACTTTCTTGATTCTTGATTAGATCTAGTTGATTCTTGATATTCAATTTTATAAATCTTGAATCGTTTTCTTCTCTTTTCTATTAAATTTTCAATTCAAACAAAACAAATACGAACGAATCTCACAATCCCTGTGGACGATCCGCACTTACTAATGCGCAACATTCGACACCGTTATTGATTGCGGTCAAAATAATTCTTTGATCGTGATTTCTATTCATTTTCTAAACTGACACACAAAGAAACAATCAATCAGTCACCGAGTCATAGTCAAGGGTCAGGTCATGGTCGTTGCCAAAGAGAGAGAGAAAAGAAACACTCTGCGTGCACTCTAACCTAGATCAGAATGGTTATCAATTTATCCAATCGGGAAACCTCCCACCGTAACCTCAAATTCTCCACTAAACCTGAAAGAAGAATTAGTCGGGATCACCCGAGGAGTAAACCAACTCATCAGTGGGAATCGGGATCCAACTATCACCGCATGATAACTTGATGGAATCCACTCAAGTCACCACACTCCAGAAGGTATGCGCATGCCTGGCAAGTTTCAGTTTCTTTAGAAACTCCCGATGTGATTTTTACCCCTAGGACCCAGGTGACCTTGACGAATAATCAACAAATCAAAAGGTCATAGTCAAGTTCAACACGTTATCATCTTGATTGCGTTAAACCCACCCGCACGACCCTTGACGAATAATCAACAAAGTCGTACGTGTAGGGTTCCTAGGCATGCTAATGAGGTCTCACAAGGCATCAACCATGCCAATTTCAAAAATTACGGTGCCGAGAAACCCTAGACTAGATCGTTGGCTAGAAGTTTAGGCGACAAAGCAACTAGTTAACTACTTTAACTAAAAGAACAGAAATACAACCTTTGTAGATCCGGTCCTCCACCTCCATAGCTCCGCGATGATGTCTCCTCGCTGTCCAAGTCGAACCCCGGGCTCTAGCGTCGGCTTCATCGGAGAATGGACGGGATAGGTCATCGACGACGATGCCGAAGATGATCTACGTCGAGGCATCGCAAGATCAAGCTCCCATTTCACCAAGTCATGAAAATTATGAAGAAAACACACTCTACTACTTGGCAAGAGGTAGAGGATGAAGAAATAGGAAGTGGGTTCTCTTTAGATTTGGATTTCTTACTCATTTGCTCAAGTTGCCATTGTTGAAGCAAGCTTTCTTCAAGTGAAGAAGAAGAAGAAGAAGAAAGAATATGATAAGTGTTAATTAAAAAAGGAAAAGAAAATCAATACTTATCATATTCAAATCATGGTTATGTGTAGAGAATGAATCATGGTTGAGTGGAATGGTTAGGGTTAAGCATGAGACAAAATGGTCATATGGTCAAAGCTTCATGAAGCTTCAATATGAAACAAAATTAGCAACCATTTTCTCTTTATGCTTTTCATTTTCCAAAAAGAATAAAGAATAAATAAATGAATAAGAAAATGAAAACCCTAATCATTACACAACCATGGTTTAAACTTTACACAAACCCTAATGAGCATGCATCATCAAACATGATACAAACTAGTGTACAAAAGTATATCACATATACAATGTGCACAATCCAAGTGAGAAAATCCATTTAAAGTGAATCAATACTAGTTAATGCAAAGTAATATATCAAATATATAATTATACATTAAATCATTAAATCAACACTTGATTTAACGATCCGTTCATATCGCATATAACCGACTTGTATCCTATGCATCGGCTTATCGAATCAATCTTCGATTCGATAAGTAGGTTATATCGCATATAACCAATCGATACATTCACCGCGAGAATAGAATACGGTATCACATACACGCATTATTCTCGGTCCCGCACATATTTCATTTGCGCTCCTATTTCGTTTTGCTTGAGCCAGGAAACCTCTGTGTAGGACTCTAAAGACTCGTCAATACGCCGGCAGCAGGTGATGATCATATCAAACACCCACAAGCCGCAAGCGGTCTGCTAAACGTAACGGCCACCCGGGTATTGAGCGATCAGAAGATCGACGAGCAAGCCCGCTCACACTCCAGTGAATCCAACCAGTAACACTACCGTACAGTCCGGTCTGATCGTCTGATATGTCACATATCTCGCCTAGGGGTGGTAAACGTCAGACCCCAATATCTCGATAAGTTGTGTCGATATGAGGTCTATAACTATTCGAGAAACTACTGGTAACACTTACCAGTAAATCTCAGCAACCCTGGCCAGGGATTTCCGGTTATAGCCAATCGAACACAGCGCAACATCAACTCCCTATACCGAGAGAGACGAATCCCCTCCTATCGCTCATTGCCTCCATGTGACTCGGGACTGTACCCAAAAACCACCACTTTGCACGCCCTCTTGGACGTGGTAAGGTGGAAATCAAAGCACAGTGGGAACCACACAAGACTCTATGACGATCTCGAGTCTACAGACTAACCTGTACCAGTGTCACCAGAGAACTGCCATCTGACGTAAGTTATAATACCATCTGGGAGTTCTCGGCGAGTCCGTCCAGTGTACCCAGTCTCCACTGAGCACCCGTACATCATCTCTGATGCTAAACACCAATGGATATGGGATCGTCCATCGCCCATCTGTATGGGTCGAGAAGGTATACGCCGGTCTACTCTGGTATATCGACGCCCCGTCTCGATACACCCACGACTAGGGACCTTGAAGGATGTACTTATGGACTACCATGTCTCCACTAGTATGATCCGCATCATAGTCCAGGTAGTCAAGTACACATCTTAAGGGCTTTACCAACATGTAACAGAGAGACAATCAGTATACACGTTAAGGTAAAGAGCAACCAGATAGCATGCTATCATGTCGAGCAAGAAAGTCCTCCCTATATATGTCCCAGCATCCACTACAATATACATCCAATGTACAGTAATGGCCTCTAGGGCATACATATAACAAACAATCTCCCACTTGCACTAGGGCCATCTAATAGCAGTGGTTGTAGTATCTCATACTCAACCATCCCTTAAAAATATCTCTCTGGGAACAGGTCTTTATGAGTGGTTCCGCTGTGTTGTCCTCTGAGTCTACACTCCAAACCTCGATCCCTTAGAGATCAACCATCTCCATAATCAAGTGATAATGCCTTAGAATATGTCTGGATCACTGATGGGACTTGCGTTCCTTGGCATAAGCCACAACTCCATTGTCTCACAATGGTAGGAACGTAGTTCATCTCATGAACTAATATACACCCAAACATCCTCTTTGGTAGCATCTTAAAGTAGCGATATATTCAGCCTTTAATCGTCTAGTATGTCACAGTATCTAGCTTGGAACTCTTCCAACGTACCGTCCCTCTACTGAGGGTAAAGACAATGCCCGCGACTGACATTCAGTCGTCTTTATCACCCTGGAACCCTTCCAGTGATTCTCCCCAGGACCAATTGATACCATCTCACTACAGCTAGTGAGTATACTAACACCCAAATGACATCTATCTCATAGATGAAAGCTCAGGATGGAGGAGGTATCACTTTGATCCTATATGGAGAATCATTGTGATAAGCGGAGATTGATCGAGCGTAGCATAGGAAACTGCTTCCCTATCAAGAGTATGCTATCCACGTACTCTACGAGGATCACCACCATACTCCCTACTACCTTTTTGTATATACAAGGTTCATCTACCATTTTGATGATGTCAAACTCTTTGACTAACACATCAAAACAGACGTTCCATCTCCGCGATGCCTTCTTTATCACATAAAACATCTTGCACACGTTTTCGCTGCTCCCACTGTCTACGAAGCACTCTGGCTGTGTACTTATAGACGCTCTCTTCCAAAACATCATTTTAGAAGAGCTGTCATGACACCCAACCACCAGATATCGTAGTCATGGTATATAGCCGTGGCAAGTAGGATCTGGATGGACTTAAGCATAGCCACTGGAAAAGGGTTTCATCATTATCCACGCCTGGTCGATGACGAAAACCTTCAACTAGTCTAGCTTTGAAAGTCTCAACTTTTCCATCTACACCAAGTAATCTTCTCAAGATTTACTTGCTCCTGATGGGGATTTAACCCTTCAGATATAGCAACCAAAGTCCATACTTTGTTGGTGTATAAGGATTCCATCTCAGATCGCTAAGCATCCAGCCATTCTTACAGAGTCTCACTCCTGATGGCCAGCTCGAAACTAGTTGGGTCATCATCTCATGATGTAATCCTCGCTCCCACTGTCATAGAGAAACCGAAGTAACTCTCAGGTGGGTGAGGAACCCTACTAGATCGGCGGAGAGGCTGAGGTTCGTTGGAAACTATTGAATCCTTTGGTCCTGTTAAATCATCAGCTGCAGTTTGTATAGCTGGAACATTTCCAGTTCTACATAACAGTATTTGCCTCGAGCTTGTCCGGATTATGCTTTTAGACATAGGTCGGACAACACCAAATCTTAACTAACTTAAGATATGGGCTCTTCCCTTTCCATATCACATATGAAGTGGTAGGCAACTGATTTGATCGAAACCCTGTTCAATAGGTATGCAACTTCATAAGTGCATAACTCCCAAAAGGAAATAGGAAACTCAGTAGTACTCATCATAGAGCACACCATATCAAATAGGGTGTATCTGCTCCGCCCCGATATACCATCGTGCTATGGTGCATACGGAGGAGTATTGCTGAGAGAGAATCTCATTCTTCTTTAGAATAGTCCAGGAATTCCGTGCTCAAGTATTCTCCTCCTTGATCTCATCATAGGACATAATACTTATACCCGTATTTTGGTTCTCTACTTCTAACTTATATTCTGTGAATATCTCAAAAGGTTCGGACTTGTGTTTCAACAGGAACATAAGTCTGAATCTCGAAAGATCATCAGAGAATGTAATGAAGTACAAAGAACCGGTCTTGGTATGTGTAGATAGGGGACCTTACATACATCAACATGTATCAATCCCAAGAGTTCATTAACTCTTTCTATGGTCATCATATCTTTGTGACATGACTGGCGAGTTTCACAAGATGTAAATTCAAACTGATTTAAATATGCATCTAAATGTAACTCAAGCTAGTCGGGTCGCATTGATATGACCTAGTCTACAATACCTCAAGAAGGATTTGTCCATTTCTGAACTCTTCCTCTTGTGTGTGTTCTATTTACTAAGAACTGTAGTTTGATTTAGAACATCAATGCTTTTAGATAACGTGCCTGAACCGATCAACTTTTGATATAGGAAATGTTCAACACATTATCCAACAATACAAAATTTTATCATTTCTTTACTTATAAAGAGAGTGATATGATTTTGTATATCAGGTTTGGTATCTAATAACATTCGTTCAGAATCAATGTATTGATAATACAGGGTGACAGTGACCGACAGACTTGGCTGCAACTCTTGCCCCGTTTTCTGCCTCATGAAACTTATCACCCTTTCTCAGTTCTTTACCTATCTGTAGCCCATGTAACATATTACATATGCGGGATCCTGATCCGGTATCATATACCCAGGACGTAAAGGACATTTGAGAAACAGTTCTGTATAGTGAACACACCCGAAGATGATGCATCAGCATGCACTTTCTTCGTTTGGGCGGCACGGGAAATCTGGTATTCCCCTATTTCCTGCTCTGTCTTATAACAATTATAAGTTGGAGCGGGACCAACGTTCCCCAGCTCAGTATAACAAGCGGGTTCGGTCAATAATCCGTATTATTATCTTGATTAAGGCGTGAAATGGTCGCTACCAGGAGAGAGAGAGAAGAAAACACTCAGCGTGCGCTTTTTGCAAGAATAGATTGGTTTTTATTTTATCTAATCAGGATGGCTCCCACTGCTTTTTTATCAAATCTTCCTTCAAACCCTAAAAGGAAAAACTAGCCGGGATTAATTACACACTACAAGTTCGCCAATCTTTCAGCCAGGCCAGTGTCGGTACTTTGAGGGAGGTTCCCCGTTCTTTCGCACGAACCTAATTAATGTAAACCTCGTTTTCCCAGAGGCGTAACCCCGTTGAAACCTTTCTAGACACCTACTTGATCGGCTAATTGTAATGTGTAAAACTCTCCCAGGAGTAACTCTTACTCGCAGCGAGTATCGGGATCCAACTATATCATAAAAGGTATGCAATCTCATTGCAAATTTCAACACTTGAAATTCCCGATAATATTTTTCCCCTAGCGTGCTATGACCTTGACGCATGCCAAACAACCCATAGTCCGCTAGTCAAGTTCAACCCGTACATTTCTTGATTGAATTAAACCCACCCGCACGACCCTTGACGCATGCCAAACAACGCCGTACGAATACCCTAATCCAATCGCATCGTATGCTAGCAGATAAGCACTAGTTAGCTACCGTACACTACGCCTTGACGCATGCCAAACAACCGCAGCAAGAATACTAACTAGTACTTATCTGAAATGACGGAGGGCTACGACAGGTTTTTCTGAAAACCTATTGCGTAATGAACTTGATATCGTTGTAGGATCGAATGAATTTTGAAATGGAGTGTTTTTGAGGCTTTTTTAGTTTTGCTAAAGGAGTCACTCCCGGTGAAGGGATCGTCGGTCCTTTCCTCGTCGAATGAGGTGCGGGATATATCATATATATCACTGTGCATCGCAAAAACACTTAAAAGCAATCAAAAGACAAACCGAGGGGTGTAGCATCTGCCAGTTATTGCTAAAGGAGTCACTCCCGGTGAAGGGATCTCGGTCCTTTCCTTATCGAATAAGGTGCAGGATATATCATATATACCTCTGTGCAAAGCAAGAACTGTAGCTACCTGTTTTATTTTGAAATTCGATTCTACAACATCTTAGGTTTCTTTTTCTTTCATTAATCACATTAATGAAGTCCCATCATTTAAGTTACCTAAACATCACAGATAAATACGACGTACACTTATGCCATCCGCATTCGCCTCGATGTCCCCTCGTGCACCGTTAGGTTAGGTAACTAACGGCAGAGCAGGGCAGGGCTAGCGCGGGTGTAAAACATAAGCAACGCCTATATAATATATCATATATACCATATATTGTATCTATCACAGAACATCACATGATCATATCACAGATATCGCATCAGAAGAATCATATGAAATATTGGATATACTAGGACGTCCGTGTTTTCAATACGAGCCAGTATAAAACACGGATTCCACGGTCGTGATGAATAGCCAAACCCACACCCCTAGACCCCTACGAGAGCGGCAAGCAACCCTACCAATTCTAGAGTTAGGAGACCCGGACTCGACTCCTCGAGTTGGTCTCCCACTGGACTCCAGAACCCGGTTACTTGTGCCATCCTCCTTGGGTCTATCCTAGTGCGGAAATGTAAATAATATACAAACGGTGACAACTTCCGCAACCTGGAAGTGCCCCAATAAAAGAATATTACATACAACTTTTTACATGAATGAATATGAAAAACACTCATCTCACATAAAAACCCCCGGCTATTCAAACACGACGATCCAATATAACATATCCAGCAACACATAACATCACATGTCATCAACGTAAGTAAATATGTCCATCCCAATTGTCGTTGACATATAGCAACGAAACCGGCGATATCACATATTACACTTACGGTCACAGAAAAGAAAGTGTAAAACTACCACAGTTGGAATCCGCAACCACCTCAGACATCACATGCCTGACCAAATGAATTTCTTAGACATCGCATGCCTAACAATTATAAACCCCGCATTTTAGTCCCATTATCGAAAACACTTTTCAATATCAAGTCGGGCAATTCAAAAAGATTCCCGACATCCTGATCGAATGCTCGTCGCAAACTTTAGTAGACGGCTGCACCCCTGATACCGTCGACGAAGTGCACCAAGGCGGAACACCGCTACCGCGAGCACCCGTACGGATGCTTTCGGCGACGGGGTTCTCCTACAGTCACTTGGTCGGGGCTATGGAGCGAAGCTGTCTATTAAGTTTACCCGGAGAGTATCCGCGTACGCTACGTGATTGCGACGGACTTTTGATCACATCAAAATTCCGTGGCAACCGATCAAGTGAGACTAAAGTGCTATGTTTATAACATTCATTCAGTTATCTCATAACTACTTGTGAATTCCAATTATTGTATCACATTCCAGATAATTAGAAAATGTTAAACTTTCCGATTGAACATTCAAACACCCAAGTTTTCCCGATACAGATCAACACATGAAACAAGTCTAAAAACATTCAGTTCGTGCCACAGTACCAACGGTCCAGCCGTAGAAGGGTCAAGCCAACGCCTCACATGTGGCACGCCGTACTGCCCCAAACCCGAAGGTTCAAAGGGCAGTTCAAGACGGTCACATAATCGAGTTAAGGTTTGTTATCTTCTAGAGGGTCCATCGAGTTACTTGCACTACTTAGAACCTCTTTAAACCACGGAAAAATCCAACACTTGGAAATTTCCCGGCAGGGGAAAAGTTGGGTATTTATATCCGGTCGAACTTTTTAACATATTCAAAATTATCCGGAAGCCACATAGACAAAATCAGATAATCCGATCGAATAAACGAATCCCCAAAACAACCCAGAATATTCAACTCTTGAATAAAATTTTAAAAATTCCCAGGAAAACCAACACTATCAATTAGGAGTTACTGTGTACAATTTATTGAATAAGGAGGCCGTACGGCCGCGGAACCGCCGCACGAGCCATACTCGTGCCGCGGAACCGCGGCAGTTTGATGGAGTTAGGCACACGAATTTTACAGTAACTCTTAAAATCACCTGCTGATTTTTCTGCATATTTTTAATATACAAAAATCCACAAATTTGAAAAATGTACAGAGAGCTATTTTGGGGTTAGGTTTTCGGTTTGTCCGGGTATCAAACGTCGTCTACGCTTCGCCTAAGGCTCTAGCTAGGCTCTGATACCACTGTAGGGTTCCTAGGCACGCTAATGAGGTCTCACAAGGCATCAACCATGCCAATTTCAAAAATTACGGTGCCGAGAAACCCTAGACTAGATCGTTGGCTAGAAGTTTAGGCGACAAAGCAACTAGTTAACTACTTTAACTAAAAGAACGGAAATACAACCTTTGTAGATCCGGTCCTCCACCTCCATAGCTCCGCGATGATGTCTCCTCGCTGTCCAAGTCGAACCCCGGGCTATAGCGTCGGCTTTATCGGAGAATGAACGGGCTAGGTCATCGACGACGATGCCGAAGATGATCTACGTCGAGGCATCGCAAGATCAAGCTCCCACTTCACCAAGTCATGAAACTTGTGAAGAAAACACACTCTACAACTTGGCAAGAGGTAGAGGATGAAGAAATAGGAAGTGGGTTCTCTTTAGATTTGGATTTCTCACTCATTTGCTCAAGTTGCCATTGTTGAAGCAAGCTTTCTTCAAGTGAAGAAGAAGAAGAAGAAAGAAAGAATATGATAAGTGTTAATTAAAAAAGGAAAAGAAAATCAATACTTATCATATTCAAACCATGGTTATGTGTAGAGAATGAATCATGGTTGAGTGGAATGGTTAGGGTTAAGCATGTGACAAAATGGTCATATGGTCAAAGCTTCATGAAGCTTCAATATGAAACAAAATTAGCAACCATTTTCTCTTTATGCTTTTCATTTTCCAAAAAGAATAAAGAATAAATAAATGAATAAGAAAATGAAAACCCTAATCATTACACAACCATGGTTTAAACTTTACACAAACCCTAATGAGCATGCATCATCAAACATGATACAAACTAGTGTACAAAAGTATATCACATATACAATGTGCACAATCCAAGTGAGAAAATCCATTTAAAGTAAACCAATACTAGTTAATGCAAAATAATATATCAAATATATAATTATACATTAAATTATTAAATCAACACTTGATTTAACGATCCGGTCATATCGCATATAACCGACTAGTATCCTATGCATCGGCTTATCGAATCAATCTTCGATTCGATAACTAGGTTATATCGCATATAACCAATCGATACATTCATCGCGAGAATAGAATACGGTATCACATACACGCATTATTCTCGGTCCCGCACATATCTCATATGCGCTTCTATTTCGTTTCGCTTGAGCCAGGAAACCTCTGTGTAGGACTCTAAAGACTCGTCAATACGCCGGCAGCAGGTGATGATCATATCAAACACCCACAAGCCGCAAGCGGTCTGCTAAACGTAACGGCCACCCGGGTATTGAGCGATCAGAAGATCGACGAGCAAGCCCGCTCACACTCCAGTGAATCCAACCAGTAACACTACCGTACAGTCCGGTCTGATCGTCTGATATGTCGCATATCTCGCCTAGGGGTGGTAAACGTCAGACCCCAATAGCTCGATAAGTCGTGTCGATATGAGGTCAATAACTATTCGAGAAACTACTGGTAACACTTACCAGTAAATCTCAGCAACCCTGGCCAGGGATTTCCGGTTATAGCCAATCGAACACAGCGCAACATCAACTCCCTATACCGGGAGAGATGAATCCCCTCCTATCGCTCATTGCCTCCATGTGACTCGGGACTGTACCCAAAAACCACCGTTTTGCACGCCCTCTTGGACGTGGTAAGGTGGAAATCAAAGCACAGTGGGAACCACACAAGACTCTATGACGATCTCGGGTCTACAGACTAACCTGTACCAGTGTCACCAGAGAACTGCCATCTGACGTAAGGTATAATACCATCTGGGAGTTCTCGGCGAGTCCGTCCAGTGTACCCAGTCTCCACTGAGCACCCGTACATCATCTCTGATGCTAAACACCAATGGATATGGGATCGTCCATCGCCCATCTGTATGGGTCGAGAAGGTATACGCTAGTCTTCTCTGGTATATCGACGCCCCGTCTCGATACACCCACGACTAGGGACCTTGAAGGACGTACTTATGGACTACCATGTCCCCACTAGTATGATCCGCATCATAGTCCAGGTAGACAAGTACACATCCTAAGGGCTTTACCAATATGTAACAGAGAGACAATCAGTATACACGTTAAGGTAAAGAGCAACCAGATTGCATACTATCATGTCGAGCAAGAAAGTCCTCCCTATATATGTCCCAGCATCCACTACAATATACATCCAATGTACAGTAATGGCCTCTAGGGCATACATATAACTAACAGTACGATCGTCCTAACCAATCAACATATCCATGCGACAGAAAAGCACAATAGAGCTATCGCGCACTACGTCTCGGCGAATAGCAACGAAAAACGTAGCGCGCATACTAAGCAATACTAATCTGAACTGACGGAGGGCTACGACTGGTTTTTGGCGAAAAACCTTTAACGTAATGAACTTGATATCGTTGAAGGAACTGCATAACTTTTATAAAAATATAGTGGCGAAAACTTTTTTCTAAAGAGGTAACCCCCAGTAAAGGGATCTCGGCTCTTTCCCTGTAGAATGAGGTGCAGGATATTCCAACTGAATACCACGATGCAAAGAAAAAAGGCAATCGGCTATAGTGAAGTTATTACCCTGACGCAAACTTCTGTCCATGGGGTCACTCCCAGTGAAGGAATCTCGGCCCTTGCCTCGTCGACTGAGGTGCTGGATATTCATAACCGAATACCACTATGCAAAACAAAAGAAAACGTCCTTGTAATAACAGCTTTTTGAAAAATGTTCCAACAACATCAAACAGGTTTGTTTAGCTTGCATTGATCCGAATCAATGCAGTCCCATCAATTAATCACACCATAAAAGAATGAAAATATGACGTACGTATATGCCATCCGCATTCGCCACTGGGTCCCGTCATCACCCGTTAGGTTACTTAACTAACGACAGAGCGGGGACTGGACTAGCGCGGGTGTAAAACATATACAACATCTACTAGTATTTATATCAATATATAATATTCGCTCATGGCGTGATAAAATGCAACATCACAGAAATGTAATAAGCATCACAGAACAATACAGATAATCTGGGATCCCCGGGTTTCACAGAGCCGCTACTGAAACCCGACGTTCCCCTGGTCGTGTGGATAGCCTGTGCAATGAAATCCTAGACCCCTACGGGCGCGGCAAGTTACCTGCCAAAACCTGAAGCGAGGCAGCCCCCTTCATCAACGTGAATGGACCACCCAGAACTTCGCGGAATCCGGTAACTTGATCACCCCTTCTTGGGTCAACCTATACCCCCTACGAGTGCGGCGAATAGCCCGCCAATTCTAGAGTGAAGCCCCCTCCGTCTCAAAGCCATGAGATGCGGGCCCGTTTCCCTCTAGAATCCGGCTACCCGTGCACCCCTCCGTGGGGTAATCCTAGTACAGAAAGTAAAATATACAACGGGTACATCGACCTCGGCCCGGTCGTGCCCCAAAAGAATAATATACAAACAGGCAGTGACGACAGTCCACATGTCGGACGCTCGCTCCGCAATATCAAATGTACAAATACAACCAAACTGTACTACCATTGCACCCAGGCTATCCACCACGACAAATCCGCAACATCACAGCACAACACGGAACATCAACGTGAATGTCACGTTCGCAAATCCTTCTAAAAGAACTATAGCAATTAGACGAGATTTACCGCTCGAATGACATTCATGGTCACAGATATAAAGTAAGCACTGTGAACTAACATATTTAAAATTTTCGATCGACGAAATTTCCCGAAGTGGGCCCCGAGCACAAATCCAGTACTCAAAATAATCTGGGCCAAAACTAAAAATACCAGAAACCCCAATTCCAACTCAGAGAGCACTGTAGAAAATTTGGAGCATAGAAGCTACAGGATGGCGGCGGAACCGCGGCCAGAATAGGGTTATTGCCGCGGTTCTGCGGCGGCACTATAGGATCATGCAACCTAATTTTCACAGATGTATTAGAAATGCCTGCCTAATTTTCTGGAATACTCAAAATAATTTTTGGACGACAAAAAAAATTCGACAGAAACTGCAAAAATTGGAATCGCGGTTTTAGAAATTTTGCTCGATCGATGTTTTAAACACGTTAGAACAAGCTAGTAAAGGTTAATGGCGTGGCTCTGATACCATGTAAGTCTACGGTAGCGCCCTGGTCTTCTGTCCGAGGCCAAAATGCGGAAACGAAAACTTTTTCTAAACTAAAAACCGGCGCTATCGCGGACTTTAATCCCGGATCGAACCATTAACCTATAACTAGCAACTAGAGAAGGGTTAGAAAAGCTATACCGATCGATTCGTGTCCTTCGGTCTTTGGCCACCAACCTAAGCTCCTCGCGGCATCTCCGATCTCCGGTCTCCTCGTCGGAAAGGGCACCACATCTTCGAGTCTTTTTATGGGTCGCGCTTCATCCGAAGCAACTCGTGCACGAAGTTCGCTAGCCGACGTGTCCAAGGAGAAGTAGAGAATGTGTGTGACAACTTTGTCTCTTGCATCCATTGTATGGATGGAGGTTGAAGGTGAAGCCATCAATGGAGATCGTGAGCTAGAGGAAGAAGAAGAAGAACAAGCCTTTTTCTTTCTCTTGTGTTGTATGATATAATGAGAGAGAGAGTTAGAAATGAAATAATACAAGAGAAAACATATATATCATGGCTTCCCTTCTCTCTCTTCCTCTCATTTCATCACTCAAATCAATCACAAAATGTGACATATGCACAATAAAAGAGACCATGAGTCACTAGGTTGCATGTGTCACAATAAATTCACCTCATGATGATTTCTAGCTCATAATTTCCGTATGCAAACATTAATCCAAATGTTTACAACAATAAAAAGATACGACAACATCTAAAGTAAACTCGTTATGGATCATAAGGATACCCCTCACCTGTATATACATACCTGCATCCGCATTCCGACTGAATGCGAATACGACGAGACTAAAGTAATCCAACAAATCTAATACTAGGATCCGACTTAAACCAAAGCCCACTAGTATGTTCCGTCCGATCATGATCCGTGACTGTACGTATATGATCGAACCCTGCCATATATCATACGACCTCTACAACTTTTCGCCCGAAACTTGAAAGCTGTCTGTGAGGGACTCTAAAGACTCGTCAATACTTTGGCTGTGGATTTAACCACTAGCACGTCAGAGGTACTAGCCGTACGTAACGGGCTACCAGGTATTGACCAAAAGGGAGGTCGATGAGTGAACTCATCCTGACACCCTACTGAGCCAGTCAGTGACAATATCAGTACAGTCCGGTCCGTTCGTCTATGAGCATCGCATGGCGGGCCTAGGGGGTTGGTAAAAGTCAGACCCCCAAAAGAGGTACAAGTCGTGTCGGAGTGTAGCCTAGAACACCCTGAGATACTACTGGAATACCTACCAGTAAGTCTCCTGCCTTGGCCAAGGACTTCGTGTAATGGCTCTCCTAGACACAGCGCGATCTCACCCCCAATATCGGGAGAGACGAACCCCCTGCCGATCCGCTCACTGCCTCCATGTGGCTCGGGACTGTACCCAACTAAAACCTGTTTGCACGACTCCTTTGAGCCGTGGTAGGGTACTAATCAAAGTACAGTGGGAACTCACACGAGACAAATTACGATCTCAGTTCGATGAACTAACCTGTACACATATCACCAGGGAACTGCTATTTGATGTCAGGTATAATACCAACTAGCATGTTCCCGATGAGTCATGTCCGGTGTACTCATAACCCAATGAGCACCAGTATACATCTTAGGTGAACCAACTGACTCCAATGGCTTGTGAAACCAGCTACCGCCCCTCATCGGGGTCTCGACTGTATACACTAGTCTACTAATGGAGTATCGATGCCCAGTCTCGAAACTCCCACGACTAGGGACCACTTTAAGGATGTGCTTATAGACCCCAGCTCCCACGTATATTATCGCCATCATACTGCTGGTAGTCAAGCAAGAATCCTAAGGGTTCTATCAATGTGTAATAGTGATCTGTAAGCTGTACACGATGATAAAGATAAACCAGATAGCATAATATCATCTCGAGTAAGACTGTCCTACCGACATAGGTCCTCCCTCCATCATTACAATCACGTGCCTGTGATCCAATAATTGACTCTGAGGGCACTATATCCAACAGGAGAGTATCATCTGGGTTGCTTTTAGGATGTATTTTGGTTTTGAACCCTTGTTATTTTGTACCCGGTATCCTATATAATATAATATCCGTATCTTTGTTGGAAAATGAAGGATATCATTTTGTGTTTCAAAATAATGTTACGAACATTAACTTGAATAAACAGTTGATTGGGTATGGTACACTAAGTAACGGAATTTATGTCCTAAACCAACACATAGTTTTTAGTATACAACTTACAAATAAAAGAAAGATTTTAGAAATAAATGAATCTTTTTTTTGGCATTGTAGACTTGGTCATATTAATGAAACAAGATTAAACAAGCTACATAAAGATGGATATTTAAAACCTTTTGAATATAAATCTTATGCGACTTGTCATTCTTGTATCAAAGGTAAAATGACCAAAACGCCGTTTATAGGACACGGAGAGAGAGCTACAGAACTCTTAAGCCTCATACATAGTGATGTATGCAGACCAATGTCTACACATGCTAGAGGCGGTTTTTCATACTTCATCACTTTTACTGATGATTTCTCAAGATTCGGACACGTGTTTTTATTGAAGCATAACTCCGAAGCTTTCGATAAATTCAAGGAGTACAAACTTGAAGTAGAAAAACAACCTGGCTTGAGTATCAAGAAACTTCGATCAGATCGAGGTGGAGAGTTTTTAAGCACTGTGTTTTCAGACTTCTTAAAAGAGAATGGGATTCTCTCTCAGCTCACTCCTCCGTACACACCACAGCACAACGGTGTGTCAGAACGGAGGAATCGTACCCTATTAGATATGGTACGGTCCATGATGAGTGATGCTGAGTTACCACTTTCCTTTTGGGGACATGCATTAGAGATGGCAATTTATCTATTGAACAGGGTTCCATCAAAGACCGTGTCTACCACTCCATATGAGATATGGTGTAGAAGGAGACCATCTCTTAAAAGAGTTAGGATTTGGGGTTATCCGACTTATGTCAAAAAGCAGAATCCGGATAAACTCGAGACACGATCGTTCATGTGTAAATTTGTGGGATATCCAAAACACTCATATGGATATCTATTCTACCACAAGGAGGAACAAAAGGTGTTTTTTTCTCAACATACCGCATTTTTGGAAAATGAAATCTTTACAGACAGAACTTGTCACGACCCGAAATAGCCCGTGACTGGCACTTGAATCATATGAAGCCTATAGGACCCCATCGAATTCAAGTAAGCCAAAAGCCCAGAAATCTAAAACCATTTTAAGGAGTAAATAAGGAAAACTAGTTTTTAAGGAGTAAGAAAACATGTTTAAAAACAAGGTTTTTAAATAAGTAGCCGAATATGCATTTTTAAAATCCTCAATGTCTTTTCTGAAATTTTCAGCAGAGTTTCCTTTGTAAATACTGGCACCAAACGGGGTACAACAAGAATAATATATATGCAATGATAAAAGGCATCCCCAAGAGGGAGCTAGCTCTTCGTCAATCGACGGTCACAACCACACAAGCAATATAATATAAAACGCCAAAGGGCGAGGATCAAAACTCAAAAAGAAACTCAAAATCAACATGAAAAACATAATACTACAACGCGCGATTCTAAAGTCGAAATAATAAATAACTGGTTTTCTAAGTCTGAAACAATATACAGGTTTTGGTTGATGAAATTACTAGATACAACTAAATAATATATATACAAGGATGGTTCTGATGCAAAAGAACCCACCTACCAATGCAATCACCTAGAAAGGGAGCAGGGTGCCAGAAAAGCCGCAATGGAACCTGTACGGCAAAACCTGCAAGAACTGTGGCACAACGCGGGTGAGTTGCCAACTCATGAATAGAAAACATCACATAGCAGAAATCGTATGTATGACATAATCCTAGGTCAATACGATCAGTAATAATATATCCTCAATATGAATAAGTCTGAAGCATGATAAGGTGGCTAGGGTAAAAATCTATACTATGTGCTCATGTCAGTGCCTCAGGTAGCAATATATCATGAATACGAAGTATGATCAATGTAATCAATATCAACTATATCAGGAAGTCTATGAGTATGTGGATGTCATCCAACAATGTGATCAATGTATGTATGTATGTGGATCTCGTCCATGTGTCACCCAATGACAATAAGCATCATGCATGTAAATATCATAAAGCATATACATGGAAATATGAGGATGTAAATTAACATGTGTCACTCGCGACATATCAAAATCATTGAACCTGAGTGTCTAGCATCGACACTCGAAAACATCATGAAAACCGTGCCCATCATCGGCACGTAAATCCTCATATATCTCAAGCGCCGCACACCCTGGTCGGCCCTAATATCCATCTCATGACTCTGGTCGGTATCCTCCGGATATCTGCCGAGCCAAAATACTATCACCGGTAGGTAGTGGTCCCTCTGTCAGGCTCACCGTCTAGCTACACAGCAGATCCGTTCTCGCCCCGGGGTACCATACCGGGTCCACCATGTACCTGCAATCGACCTGGTCTACTCCTCGAATCGGGTTTCACATGTCGCTCTCAGCACCGAGAAAACACATGTTGGATGCACTGAAATATCATATCAAGGGTAACCGGGTTTTAAAACAATTACATACTCTCTTTTGAAATACCCACGGTTTCCAAATCCAGAAATATCATGGAAACAACATATCTCAATACGTATAATCAAAAGCATGATGTATGCGACATGTAAAAGAAATGTAAACATATCAGTATATCATGCAATATGGATTAGTAATATGCACATATTGAGGTAAAACCGCTCTTTTAAAATGAATCGGTTTTAAAGAGTATCTTGCGGTTCCCAAATCTCAAATCAAGCCAGAATCATCTATGTATGTGCGATTACATATGTATGTAAATATGGGAGTACAATGGGTATGTACACAAGTATGCCATGCAAGAGATCATATCCTGAATGCAACAGTACTACAGTGTAGTGACAAGGCAATTATCGATGATGAAGTGTGTGAGTCGGCAAGCCGGTGTACGTGGAACATATGCATCTTCGATAATGGTGCCGGTGTCCTAACAACATAGATTTGATATAACAATAATCATATTTAACATGCAATGCGATGCAAACAGTAAGAATATGAGACAATGAATAATAACACAACAGTGCAGTATCTATGTCATGATGTTTTGCCATTTGAAAGAAGAATTGGGGTTTTAGGAAAATAAGGGCTACGGTATTTTTAAGAAAAGATGCGTCTTTGAAAATATCCATAGAATCCCTTTACCTGTCTTTAAAATACTCCTGATTCGTTAGTTTTTTGAAATAGGTATGACATCAACCTAGCCTAACATCTTCTAGGAAAACTACAGCTCTAACTAACAAGTCAATCAGGAGGGGTATGGAAGCCACCTAAATCTGAGTCGATATGTATATATAAAAGTATAATAGTCGGTGATCCCGCCTCAAGATACCGCGTACGATACAATATCATATGACATCCTCGAGTCATTAGTGCGGATCTATCATCAATATGAAGCTCGTACGGTAAATCATCGTACGATATCCAAAAAGCTGGGTACGGGTCAATATCACATTCATCTAATCAAATATCAGGTATCATAATCATCATATCACATGATCTAGGGTACTGATCTAAGTCTAGTACAAAACGATACCATCTACATAAATATAAATGCGTGTGTCGAACACACGTCCAAAGGCCCGCTAAAATCACATGTCGTATCCCAAATAAGAATCACAATATATCACCGATCTCATGGCACTATGCCCAATCTCGTCGACTCATCTCTAAATATCATCCACAATCCTTGTCATCTAGGTATACGTATAACAAAAATACATGTGTGTGCGTGTGGGTATAAACCTATTCTAGGGTTCGCAACTAGGAACTATACTAGTTTAATTCTACGCCCTAATCTAATCTTAGTACACCTAATCTCATCTCTATATTCACGACACATAATAAGCTATAAATAATAGTATATATATACTATACTAAGTATCGGACTGCGGGGGTGATATACGCCATCCACCCGACTTCTCCTCATAGATATAATCTATTCACCTAGATCTTTGCTTGCCGTTGCCGACGTCGCCACGTGCTTGCTTCTCGCCTCGAAGTCCTCGCGGGGTACCTACAGATATAACGCAATCGCAATACGTATTAAAATCACATCGGAAAACCAAAACGACGCGCTTAAAAGCCTATAGGTTAGAACCTATAGTTTGCTCTCACAAATCAACCCAATAACACTCGGGATAGACGTACAAACGTCAAGTGATCGAGTACAAACACAAATATCAAATCTTAAATCCATAAGCATCATGAAACACATGGTATCAACCCAAAAAAGTGGTCCCAGATTTCGTCTCAGGTGAAAAAAAGATAAGCAAACAGTACTGGGTATTATATAAGAGGTATATGAGCTACAGAAGCAACTTGGGCCCAAAACTCCACAAATGACCCGGGGACATACCCCCAAAAACCGGTGAGCTCAGTTTTGTAGTGGTAAAACGGTCTCGTATTGGTACGGTTGTCTCATACTGGTCTCATTTGGCCTCTAGAGTTGTTTTTTTTCTTGTATTGACCCCGGATCACTCCAAATTTCCCTACACGCTCCAATTCCTCACAAACCGACATGGACTGTTTCTGTTTTGGGTTTCACGTTATTTATACGTGTTTGGTCTGGGTTTAAAACATTGTAGGGGGGTTTAAGGTCACCAAACACACTCAAGTTCACCACACTACTCAATTTAAACCCTAACCCTCTTTAGTAAACTCCAAATGTCGCTAAACTTCGCCAAATCGAGAACAAACTTGAAAAGAGGCTAAACAACCATAACACTACACTATTTGTGAAAGGAATTACCTCATTAGGGGCCCAAGAATCTCCTACAGCACCAAAATGTGATTTTTCTTGGTCCATAACGTAGCTTGCGAGCTTGTGCACAAGGTTTGTGAAGATGAGATAAGGATTCAGTGTTCTTTTGAGGTTGTATGTGATGGTGGAGAGGAGATGAAGGGGGAGGAATTTATGCTGGAGAAGGGGGCTGCTGCTGGAGATGGAGGGAAGTGAGGGGGGGAGAGAGAGAAAGCCAAAGTCAAGCCTCCCCCCATGCCTAATAAATGCCCCATACCTCTCATTCTTTATTCACCTTCTTTTCTTTCATTTTCTTTCCTTTTTCTTTTCTATTATAAACAAAACAAACCATGCTAAAAATGAAGATAAGGTAATGAAACAAATGTAACACAAGTGGAAAAAATGATATGCGCATGTTTTGCACAAAATACGCTTAAAGCGCGATTAGCGATTTTTAATCGCGATTAGCGCTAAATTAGTGTCAAATAAGTCTTAAAAACATTAAATTTGCATGATTCATGTAAAACACCCTCTTTTAAGTAATTTCCATAATTTTCAAAAAATTTCCCAATTTATCGGTATTTAATTATACCGAAATATTAAAATATTTATTAAAAATAATATTAAATTATAAAAATTCCCAAAATAATATTTTATTTTTTTGAAATGTTACAATCTTCCCCACTTAAAGAAATTCTGTCCCCGAATTTAAATTTAAACCCCCAAATTCTTAAAACCTTTCGATAAAAAGTCCAAGTCGTCGAGGCTCCGAAATCAACAATACATGTAGATATGAAATCTTTGTATGTAGATAACTAAAGGAAATCCGTGCAAAATATCTCCAGGTACTGCTCTCTGACTAGTCCTGCTCAGTACGAAAACACATAGCAAATATCATAAAAACGTACTGGTCCATAAGGAATAAATCCCAAAAATGTATATAAGAATACCCTGTGCGTCTGGTGCGCACGGAAATCAAAATCCATATATGTGCCATACATGTGGACAGAAACATCATATAGGTGCAACGGGTGTGCATAAAACATCTGTCATAGGCAACGTGCGTGCCTGACAGCAAATCAGGTGCATTAGACATGCACGAAAATCTCGATTTAGTGCACCTGGTGTGCACCAAAATCGCATCTCAAAACACGCGCTCAACACGCGCGAAAATCCAAATCAAATGCACGGAGTGCAAGAAATCAACATCAATATAAGAATCAAAATCGATATGTCGAATAACATCAAATCGGAGTCAGGTGCAACTGTAGTGCACAAAATATAAATCTGGTGCAACAAAGGCACGAAATATAAATCTGGTGCGATAAATGCATGAAATATAAAACTGGTGCATCCTGTGCACAAATATGAATACCTAGTAGGCGTAACCATGGTGTACGAAAATAAATATCATAAAACCCAGTCATCAAGACTAAATCATGAGAATAGATCGCCCAAAATACCGAAATCCAAGGTGACGGATACGTGATAATCGAATCACAAAATCACAAATCATAAATACCGTCGTCGATATATCCTCCTTCAAAGTCGAAACGGTGTCGGTGCATCCAATGCTAGCAGCGCAAGACATTTACTTGCCTCTTGCTCACGGTCTGGCGTCCTCTGTCTCTGGGCCCTTATCTTCTCTGTGGATTACCTATCTCGCAATCAATCGGCTCATCGGCCCTGTCAGGTGTGCTAACGGGGGCGATTCCATTCTGGCACTTCTCTGGTCATCTCTCGGTCAATCCTCACGACCAATCGTAAAGCAGCACATCACCGGCACCGACCTCTGGTCCTCTGAATGCACATCGCATCTCTAATGTCAGCGGAGTGGAACGTCATCTCGTCGAAATCTCGTGCGAACTCTTTACTTCACTCTGCTCCAATGTCGACTGATTCAGACTCTTCTTCTCGTGGCTGCATGGACTGCGCTCCAACGGCTCTACTCGTATCTGGAGTCTCCCAAGCAGTGTATCCCATCACATGATATCCGAACGATGTCGAACCATCCGATCGATATGTCAAAACCTAATAATCCCTTGAGAGATCAACATCTTGGGTACATTTTAATAGTATCGAGTACATACCACAACATCAGTGGTCCAGCGGTAGAAGGGCAAACCCAAGCCTAACTAATGACGCCGTGGAACTGCCGCAAACCCTAAGGTTCAAAGGTTTTCACACGGTCATTATGTCGAGTTGGGGTTTCATTCTTCTAGAGGGTCCATAGAATTTCTTGCATGTCTTTCCGAATACTTTAAACTTGGAATATGGTTTCCTGACATTCGATCGTCTCTATCGACTCTCAACGAATCTGAGTGAAGTCGTCTCCAGCTGGAATCAATCTATCTGATGACCTCGCATTAGTTAAGCGAACGAACCACATGTCCTAGTCATTCATCCTCGGGTGACTAGCGACCTTCCATCATATCTCTAAGTATATACTTGTGCTGCAGTAGCTCCAACACCTGGGTGATATCTCATCATTTGCAGCAGCAACTGGCTCATTCGTCTGTACGCTGAACATCGCCTCAATCATCATGAATAAGCGATAAATCGATGGTCATCACATTCTGGCTGGCCTCTAGCAGTAGCCTGATCCTCTGGTGCCGATCAACACATCCGGGAAATCTCGTAACAGCGATCTGTCAAACGCTCACGCCGCGAAAACGAAATAAGACGACGCCTCTCAATGCAATCGTATGTCTTTGAAATCACTCCCTACTCAGTCCTCGTCCGTGACGAGCTCATGCTGACGGAACTCTAGCCGTAGCTCTCTCTGCCCGTGTAATCGTAGCAGCAAAATCATAACCAGTATCGATGAAGATAGATCATAGGAATGAATATAATACTGTGCAAGGAAATATACATCCTAAGGTTTCTTAAGCGGAGTGGCGTGTCGTAAGTATGCTACGGAACATACGCACGGTACGTCACTCTACTCAAGCTACCTACTCCATCAACCAAGGGTCAACCTACGCGACGAAAGTTCGGGTTTAATACCCCCTCGACTAAGTCTAAGTTGCGTAAGGTCAACCCTAAGTTCCGTATATATATATATATATATATATATATATATATATATATATATATATATATAAACGCTCAAGGCTCCACATAGTCAAACTTAGACTCGAACCAATGTTAACCTAGCGCTTCGATACCAACTTTGTCATGACCCGAAATAACCCGTGACTGGCACTTGAATCATATGAAGCCTATAGGACCCCATCTAATTCAAGTAAGCCAAAAGCCCAGAAATCTAAAACCATTTTAAGGAGTAAATAAGGAAAACTAGTTTTTAAGGAGTAAGAAAACATGTTTAAAAACAAGGTTTTTAAATAAGTAGCCGAATATGCATTTTTAAAATCCTCAATTTCTTTTCTGAAATTTTCGGCAGAGTTTCCTTTGTAAATACTGGCCCCAAACGGGGTACAAGAAGAATAATATATATGCAATGATAAAAGGCATCCCCAAGCGGGAGCTAGCTCTTCGTCAATCGACGGTCACAACCATGCAATCAATATAATATACAACGCCAAAGGGCGAGGATCAAAACTCAAAAAGAAACTCAAAATCAACATGAAAAACATAATACTACAACGCGCGATTCTAAAGTCGAAATAATACATAACTGGTTTTCTAAGTCTGAAACAATATACAGGTTTTGGTTGATGGAATTACTAGATACAACTGAATAATATATATACAAGGGTGGTTCTGATGCAAAAGAACCCACATACCAATGCAATCACCCAGAAAGGGAGCAGGGTGCCAGAAAAGCCGCAATGGAACCTGTACGGCAAAACCTGCAAGAACTGTGGCACAACGGGGGTGAGTTGCCAACTCATGAATAGAAAACATCACATAGCAAAAATCTTATGTGACATAATCCTAGGTCAATACGATCAGTAATAATATATCCTCAATATGAATAAGTCTAAAGCATGATAAGGTGGTTAGGGTAAAAATCTATACTATGTGTAATACCAAGAGCTCGTGTCAATGCCTCAGGTAGCAATATATCATGAATATGAAGTATGATCAATGTAATCAATGTCAACTATATCAGGAAGTCTATGAGTATGTGGATGTCATCCAACTATGTGATCAATGTCTGTATGTATGTGGATCTCGTCCACGTGTCACCCAATGACAATAAGCATCATGCATGTAAATATCATAAAGCATATGCATGGAAGTATGAGGATGTAAATCAACATGTGTCGCTCGCGACATATCAAAATCATGGAACCTGAGTGTCTAGCATCGACACTCGAAAACATCATGAAAACCGTGCCCATCATCGGCACGTAAATCCTCATATATCTCAGGCGCCGCACACCCTGGTCGGCCCTCATATCATCTCATGACTCCGGTCGGTATCCTCCGGATATCCGCCTAGCCCAAATACTATCACCGGTAGGTAGTGGTCCCTCTGTCAGGCTAACCGTCTAGCTACACAGCAGATCCGTTCTCGCCCCGGGGTACCATACCGGGTCCACCATGTACCCGCAATCGGCCTCGTCCGCTCCTCGAATAGAGTTTCACATGTCGCTCTCAGCACCGAGAAAACACATGGTGGACACACTGAAATATCATATCAAGGGTAACCGGGTTTTAAAACAATTACGTACTCTCTTTTGAAATATCCACGATTCCAAAATCCAGAAGTATCATGGAAACAACATATCTCAATGCGTATAATCAAAAGCATGATGTATGCGACATGTAAAAGAAATGTAAACATATCAGTATATCATGCAATATGGATTAGTAATATGCACATATTGAGGGAAAACCGCTCTTTTAAAATGAATCAGTTTTAAAGAGTATCTTGCGGTTCCCAAATCTCAAATCAAGCCAGAATCATCTATGTATGTGCGATTACTTATGTATGTAAATATGGGAGTATAATTGGTATGTACACAAGTATGCCATGCAAGAGATCATATCCTGAATGCAACAGTATTACAGTGTAGTGACATGGCAATTATCGATGATGAAGTGTGTGAGGCGGCAAGCAGGTGTACGTGGAACATATGCATCATCGATAATGGTGTTGGTGTCCTAGAAACATGGATTTGATATAACAATAATCATATTTAACATGCAATGCGATGCAAACAGTAAGAATATAAGACATTGAATAATAACACAACAGTGCAGTATCTACATCAATGTATCTATGTCATGATGTTTTGCCATTTGAAAGAAGAATCAGGGTTTTAGGAAAATAAGGGCTACGGTGTTTTTAAGAAAAGATGTGTCTTTGAAAATATCCGTAGAATCCCTTTACCTGTCTTTAAAATACTCCCGGTTCGTTAGTTTTTTTGAAATAGGTATGACATCAACCTGGCCTAACATCTACTAGCAAAACCACAGCTCTAACTAACAAGTCAATCAGGAGGGGTATGGAAGGCACCTAAATCTGAGTCGATATGTATATATAAGAGTATAATAGTCGGTGATCCCGCCTCAAGGTACCGCGTACGATACAATATCATATGACATCCTCGAGTCATTAGTGCGGATCTATCGTCAATATGAAGCTCGTACGGTAAATCATCGTACGGCATCCCAAAAGCTGGGTACGGGTCAATATCACATTCATCTCATCAAATATCAGGTATCATAATCATCATATCATATGATCTAGGGTACTGATCTAAGTCTAGTACAAAACGATACCATCTACATAAATATAAATGCGTGTGTCGAACACACGTCCAAAGGCCTGCTAAAATCACAATTCGTATCCTAAATACGAATCACAATATATCACCGATCTCATGGCACTATGCCCAATCTCGTCGACTCATCTCCAAATATCATCCATAATCCTTGTCATCTAGGTATATGTATAACAAAAATACATGTGTGCGCGTGTGGGTATATACCTATTCTAGGGTTCGCAACTAGGAACTATACTAGTTTACTTCTACGCCATGATCTAATCATAGTACACCTAATCTCATCTCTATATTCACGACACATAATAAGCTATAAATAATAGTATATATATACTATACTAAGTATCGGACTGCGGGGGTGCTATACGCCATCCACCCGACTTCTCCTCATAGATATAATCTATTCACCTGGATCTTTGCTTGCCAATGCCGACATCGCCACGCGCTTGCTTGTCGCCTCGAAGTCCTCACGGGGTACCTACAACTATAACGCAATCGCAATACGTATTAAAATCACATCGGAGAACCAAAACGACGCGCTTAAAAGCCTATAGGTAAGAACCTATAGTTTGCTCTCACAAATCAACCCAATAACACTTGGGATAGACGTACAAACATCAAGTGACCGAGTACAAACACAAATATCAAATCTTAAATCCATAAGCATCATGAAACACATGGTATCAACCCAGAAAAGTGGTCCCAGATTTCGTCTCAGGTGAAAAAAAGATAAGCAAACAGTACTGGGTGTTATATAGGAGGTATATGAGCTACAGAAGCAACTTGGGCCCAAAACTCCACAAATGACCCGGGGACATACCCCCCAAAACCGGTGAGCTCGGTTTTGTAGTGGTCAAGCGGTCTCGCATACTGGTCCCATTTGGCCTCTAGAGTTGTATTTTTTTCTTGTATTGACCCCGGATCACTCCAGATTTCCCTGCACGCTCCAATTCCTCACAAACCGACATAGACTGTTTCTGTTTTGGATTTCAGGTTATGTATATGTGTTTGGTCTGGGTTTAAAACATTGTAGGGGGGTTTAAGGTCACCAAACACACTCAAGTTCACTACACTACTCAATTTATACCCTAACCCTCTTTAGTAAACTCCAAATGTCGCTAAACTTCGCCAAATCGAAAACAAACTTGAAAAGAGGCTAAACAACCGTAACACTACACTATTTGTGAAAGGAATTACCTCATTAGGGACCCAATAATCTCCTACAGCACCAAAATATGATTTTTCTTGGTCCATAACGTAGCTTGCGAGCTTGTGCACAAGGTTTGTGAAGATGAGATAAGGTTTCGGTGTTGTTTTGAGGTTGTATGTGATGGTGGAGAGGAGATGAAGGGGGAAGAATTTCTGCTGGAGAAGGGGGCTGCTACTGGAGATGGAGGGAAGTGAGGGGGAGAGAGAGAGAAAGCCAAAGTCAAGCCTCCCCCCATGCCTAATAAATGCCCCATACCTCTCATTCTTTATTAACCTTCTTTTCTTTCATTTTCTTTCCTTTTTCTTTTCTATTCTAAACAAAACAAACCATGCTAAAAATGAAGAGAAGGCATTGAAACAAATGTAACACAAGTGGAAAAAATGATATGTGCATGTTTTGCACAAAATACGCTTAAAGCGCGATTAGCGATTTTTAATCGCGATTAGCGCTAAATTAGTGTCAAATAAGTCATAAAAACTTAAAATTTGCATGATTCATGTAAAACACCCTCTTTTAAGTAATTTCCATAATTTTCAAAAAAATTCCCAATTTATCGGTATTTAATTATACCGAAATATTAAAATATTTATTAAAAATAATATTAAATTATAAAAATTCCCAAAATAATATTTTATGTTTTTGAAATGTTACAGTACTGATGGCAAAGTGGTAGAACTAGAAGAGGTTCTAGAGACACAAATTACTCAGGACGAATTGGTTGACACTGTTGTTGCAGTAGAACTTCAAGAACCTCAGCCGCTCCGGAGATCTAGTAGAACTTCTCGCCCGCCTGAGAGATACTATGGGTTTCCCATTGATGGTGATAGAGAAGATTGCATCATGGATGATGATGACACTACTAGTTTTCAGCAAGCTATCACAAGTGGTGACTCAGTGATGTGGCTGGATGCCATGAGATCCGAAATGGAGTCCATGTACACCAACAAAGTATGGACTTTGGACGTTGCACCTCCTGGGATAAAACCCGTTATGTGCAAATAGATCTTTAAGAGAAGGATTGGTGTAGATGGAAAGGTAGAGACCTATAAAGCTAGGCTTGTAGCGAAAGGTTTTTGTCAAAGACCAGGACTGGACTATGATGAAACTTTCTCTCCAGTAGCAATGCTTAAATCCATTCGGATCCTACTTGCTATTTCTTCTCACTACGACTATGAAATCTGGCAGATGGACGTTAAGACTGCATTTCTAAATGGTGATTTAGAAGAGTGCGTTTTTATGGATCAGCCATAGGGCTTCATTGACAGTGGGAGAAGCGAAAAAGCGTGTAGGTTGCTTAAATCCATTTATGGATTAAAGCAGGCATCTTGGAGCTGGAACATCTGTTTTGATGATACAATCAAAGAGTTTGATTTTATCAAAAATATAGATGAACCATGCATTTATAAGAAGATTGTAGGGAGTACTGTCATTCTCCTCGTATTGTACGTAGATGACATTCTCTTGATAGGAAATGATATTCCTATGCTACAATCGGTCAAATTATTCTTATCACAAAGGTTCTCCATGAAGGACCTGGGTGATGCCTCGTGCATTTTGGGCATAAGGATCTATAGAGATAGATCCAAAAGATTATTAGGATTGTCCCAATCAAAGTACATTGATACCATCCTACAAAGGTTTAGTATGGAAGATTCCAAGCGTGGTGCCTTGCCCGCTTGCCATGGAATCACTCTCTCTAAGGACTTCTGTCCGAAGACTGATGAAGAGAGAGATCGCATGAGCATTATACCCTACGCTTCAGCCGTAGGATCTATAATGTATGCGATGATATGTACTCGCCCTGATGTGGCTTATGCACTAGCTGTAGTGAGCAGGTATCAATCCAACCCAGGGGAGCAACACTAGATAGCCGTGAAGAACATTCTTAAGTACTTGCGAAGGACTAAAGAATTGTTCTTGGTGTATGGTAATGCGGATCTCCAAATGGAGGCCTTTACCGATTCTAGCTTCCAAAGTGATAAGGATGATAGTAAATCTATCTCAGGGTTTGTATTTACCCTTAATGGAGGGGCGGTATGTTGGAAGAGTTCCAAATAGGATACCGTTGCAGACTCCACGATGGAAGCTGAGTATATTGCTGCAAATGATGCTGCCAAGGAAGCCGTCTAGATGAGGAAGTTCGTTGCGGAGCTAGGAGTAGTTCCAACCATTATTAATCCAATACCATTGTATTGTGATAATAATGGAGCTATGGCGTTGGCCAAAGAACCCAGATCCCATCAAAAGTCCAGACACATCCTCAGGCGATATCATTTGATCCGGGAGATAGTTGATCGCCAAGAGATCGAGATTCGGAGAGTAGATACAAAGGATAACACCGTGAATCCTCTCACCAAGGCCCTTCCACAGCCGCAACATGAGCGACTTTTTGAGATGTTGGGTATGAGATACGCTAATAATTGGCCTTAGTGCAAGTGGGAGATTGTTGGATATATGTATGCCCTAGAGGCCATGTATAGTGGATGCTTGGACATATATATATGTATATTTTGATATATGACTTTCTTGCTCGACATGATAGTTTACTATCTGGTTTTACTTTATCTGACATCTTTACTTGATACTGTTCATTTGATATATGTTGATAAAGCCCTAAGGATATTTGCTTGACTTCCATGGCTATGATGTAGATCATACTAGTTGGGCATGTGTGGTCTATAAGCATATCCTTAAATGTTCCTAGTCGTAGGTATATCAAGACAGGGCAACTATATTCCAGAGTATACTATCTTTATACGTTTCTTGACCCATATGATGGGCGATGGATGATCTCATATCCATTGGTGTTGTGACATCGAAGATTGTATACGGATGCTCAGTGGAGACTGGGTACACTGAAAGGACTCACCGAGAATTCCTATATGGTATTATATCTATTGTCAGATAGCAGTTCTCTGGTGACACTGGTACAGGTTAGTCTGTAGACCCGAGATCGTCATAGAGTCTTGTGTGTTCTCCGACTGTACTTTGATTTTCACCCTACCACGGCTCTACAGAGTCGTGCAAACAGGTGGCTTTTGGGTATAGTCCCGAGACACATGGAGACAGTGAGCGATAGGAGGAGTTTCGTCTCTCTCGGTATTGGGAGTTGATGTTGTGCAATGTGCGATTGGCTCTGACTTGAAGTCCCTGGCCAGGGCTGATGAGATTTACTGATAAGTTTTATCAGTAGTTTCTCGACCGGTCATAGACCATATTTACATAACTTATTGAGTTATTTGGGCTCGACGATTCCATCCCTAGACTTGATATGCAACATATCAGATGAAGAGACCTGACTGTACGGTAAGTGTTGCCAATGGCTCGACGGGAGTTTTGACGGGTTCGCTTGTTTTTCTTCTGATCGCTCAATACCTGGGTGGCCGTTACGTTTAGATGACCACTTGCGGCTTGTAGGTGTTTTGATATGATCATCACCTACTGCCGGCGTATTGACGAGTCTTAGAGTCCCATACAGGATTTTTCTAGCTCAGGCCAAATGTTGTGGTGTGCATATGTGATATGAGCAGTAGCTCGATTAAATACGAATATGTGATACCGTATTTTAATCGGATGTTCAATATTGGTTGGGTCGCATTTGATGTGACCGATTTATTAAATCAAGTGTTGATTTAATATTGACTTTTAGCTCATTTTTAATTAATCCTTTTTCTTTTGGATGTATGCATGTATGTTCACACATACACATGATGATGTGCATGTACACATACACACATACATATGTGTCATGGTTGATAATACAAAGGAGATGGCAATGCAAGACTTACATGGTTCATAAATATCTAGATTTTTGGCAATGAATTAATGAAAAAGGAAATTAGCCTAATGACTCATTTTCTACACACTTCTTCTTTGACCATTGACTTTAACCATGGTTTGATTTCCTTTTTTCTTTAACCCATCTACAAAATATCTAGATATTTAGTTAACTATGGTTACATTTGAGTGTGTCTCATATATATTCTTTTCTTTTTCTTTTTGGAAATAAGTTTTCATTATTATTCACAAAAACTTTTGCCATCTTCACCTTCCTCCTTCTCCAAGCTCTTATGAGTTTTGTTTTGAGTGAGGAACTTAAAAAGAAAGGGTTTTTAAGTGAGTTTACAAACCACACAACCATTCTATACTACCCTAGCCCTTTAGTGTAGAGTGTTTGCTTCATTTAGTGAGGCAAAGAGCTTGACCTAGGAATCTCCGGGTTGATCATCGTAGACGACGAAGAACCTTGAGCGGAGTCATTCCAAACTTCGAGCAAAGCCGTAGGAGTCCTAAAGACCGAAGGAGTTGGCTACAAAGGTTGTATTCCTTTTTCTTTTAGTTTAGACTTCACATAATGATGTTATTACCCTAATCTCTAGTTACGATTCGTAGTTCGTTTGTAATAGCCCTCATTAAAATCAAAGTTCACCACTTTATGATGTTGCAACATTACTAGAGGAACTACTACACACCAACACTAAATCAATCCCTGGCCAGGTACTTATGGTGTTGACCAACCGATCACAGCGTGACAATGACCCCCTATACCGGGAGAGACGAATCACCAACAGTCTCTCACTGCCTCCATGTGGCTCGGGACTGTACCAACTAAAACCTGTTTGCACGACTCAGTAGAGACGTGGTAGGGTAGTAATCAAAGCACAGTGGGAACTCATACGAGACAAATGTCGACCTCAGGTTGACAGACTATCTGCACTCATGTCACCAGAGAGCTGCTATCTGACGCTAGGTATAATACCATCTAGCCTGTTCTCGGCGAGTCCGTCCGGTATACTTACCTCTAGTGAGCACCTGGATACAATCTTGGGTGCACCTCACCAATGGCTATGGGACCAATCCATCGCCTCTCGTCAGGATCTAGATATGTATACACTAGTCTACTTCGGAATATCGATGCCCAGTCTCGATACTCCTATGACTAGGGACACTTTATAGATGTGCTTATCGACTACCCAGCTCCCACAAGTATGATTGCCATCACAACGCTGGTAGTCAAGCTAAGATCCTACGGGCTTTATCAACATGTATACAAGATATGAAATACATAGTAAAACATATCACATGTTAAGATAAAGACAAACCAGATAGCATACTATCAAATCGAGAAAGATTGTCCTGTACATACATATCCCTAGCATCCTATACAATGAATGTTTCTAGGGCATACATATCCAACAATCTCCCACTTGCACTAAGGCCTATAATTGGCGTATTAAGTACCCAACGTCTGCACTAGAGCCAGTTACTGGCGTACCATATACCCAACATCTCAAACAGTCTCTCGAACTGGATTTGAGGGATGGCCTTGGTGAATGGATCTGCCGTGTTGTCCTTTGTATCTAGTCTCCACACCTCGATCTCCTGGTGATCCACGATCTTCCTGATCAAGTGATATCACCATAATATATGTTTGGATTTCTGATGGGACCATGGATCCTTTGCCAAATCCATGACTCCGTTGTTATCGCAATACAAAGGTATTGGATTAGCAATAGATGGAACCACCTGAAGTTCAGAAACGAACATTCTCATCCAGACTGCCTCTTTTGCGGCATCACAAGTAGCGATGTACCCAGCCTCCATCATCGAGTCTGCTACGGTGTCCTGTTTGGAACTCTTCCAACAGACCACCCCTCTGTAGAGGGTAAACACATAACCCGAGACAGATTTAGAGTCATTCTTGTCACTTTGGAAACCAGAGTCGGTAAAAGCCTCGATCTGGAGGTCCCAATTACCATACACCAGGAACATCTCCTTAGTCCTTCTCAGGTTCTTAAGAATGTTCTTTACTGCTATCCAATGATTCTCACCTGGGTTGGACTGATAGCTTCTTACCACGCTAAGTGCGTAAGCTACATCTAGTCTGGTACATAACATCGCATACATTATCGACCCTACCGCCTAAGTGTAGGGTACTATGCTTATGCGAGCCCTCTCCTCATCAGTCTTGGGAGACATCTCTTTGGAGAGGGTGATTCCGTGACAAGCGGGTAAATTACCGTGCTTAGAATCTTCCATACTAAACCTCTTTAGTACGGTGTCAATGTACCTCGACAGTGAAAGTCCCAACATTCTTTTAAATTTGTCATGATAGATCTTAATCCCCAGAATGTACGAGGCATCACCCAGGTTTTTCATAGAGGACTTCTGTGACAAGAACAGCTCGGCCGACTGTAGCATTGGAATATCATTTCCTATCAGGAGAATGTCATCAACATATAAAACAAGGAATACCATAATTCTCTCTACAATCTTTTTAAAAATACAAGGTGTGGGGTTAGTATAGCACCTTGTGAAGGTTTTGGCAAGCATCAATCAAGCTACTTTAAAACTTTTGGGGTGCTAAACAAACCTTAACCAAGATCTTAACTAGAGAATTAGGGTTAACATGCATGTAAACAACTTTACATCTAAGAGAGAGGAATTACAACCTTTGTAGTCCGTTCCTTCGCTTCATAAGCTCCGAGTAGTAGTCCCTTCGCCGCGATCCATGAACTCCCGGACTCTAGAAAGGCTCCACAAGTCGAATGATCCATGCTTGCTAGAAGTCTTCCTTTTTCGAAGATGATCTACCTTGAAGAATCTCAAACTCAAGCTCTCACTTCTCTAATCAAATATTAATGAAATGAACACCCAAATCTAAGTGGCTAGAATAGATAAGGATGATGAATTAGTAATTTTGCACTCATTTGTTTTCAATTTCTTATTTTAAATCATTACTTCACAAAAAGCTAGAAAACTTTTTCAAGGAGGAAAAGAAGAAGAAAGCTTTTGTGACGAATAATGAATTATTGTTATGGTTACAAATGACAACATTGAGTTAATAAATGAAGGCCATAACTCATGTAGAGAATAAACTAGAGTTAAGGGTTTGGGTTGGGTTAACAAAATATCTTCACAAAATATCAAGCTAGAAAACAAAAAGGAAAGCTTCATGAAAAAGCTAACCCAAATCCAAAACCTAACTTTGTTTAAACTTAACAACCATGTTGCATTTGTAACCCTAACTTGTTACAATATTATATATTACATATACAATATATTTTGTAACAAAATAAAATAATACAATTAACATATATCGCATATACATCAATGTATTATCCAGTGAGAAAATGAATCAATAAAGCGAGCTTATATTGGTGAACGTAATGTAATATATCACATATATAATTATACATTAAATTATCGAATCAACTCTTGATCCGACAATCCGGTTATATTGCATATAACCGACTAATATAACAAGTACTAATTCATCGAATCAACACTTGATCCGATGACCCGGCCATATCAAATATACCCGGCCGATATCTCATATCGCGAGAATAGAATACGGTATCTCATATCGTATTATTCTCCGTCCAGCACATATCACATATGTGCTCCTACTCTGTTTTGACTGAGCCAGGAAACCTCTGTGTAGGACTCTAAAGAATCGTCAATACGCCGGCAGCAGGTGATGATCATATCAAACACCCACAAGCTATAAGCGGTCAGCGAAACGTAACAGCCACCCATGTATTGAGCAATCAGAAGATCAACAAGAAAGACTGTACATTCTCCTGCAAATCCAATTAGTAACACTCCCGTACAGTCCGATCTCTTAGTCTGATATGTTGCATATCTAGTCTAGGGGTGGTAAAAGTCAGACCCCAGTAACCGATAAGTCGTGTCGATGTAAGGCTCATAACGGGTTGAGAAACTACTGATAACTCTTACCAGTAAATCTCCATATCAGCTCTGGCCAGGGACTTCCAGTTATAGCCAATCGAACACAGCACAACATCAACTCCCTATACCGGGAGAGACGAAACCCCTCCTATCGCTCATTGCCTCCATGTGATTCGGGATTGTACCCAAAAGCCACCGTTTTGCACGCCCTCTTGGACTTGGTAAGGTGGAAATCAAAGCACAGTGGGAATCACACAAGACTCTATGACGATCTCGGGTCTACAGACTAACCTGTACCAGTGTCACCGGAGAACTGCTATCTGACGATATGTATAATACCATCCAGGATTTCTCGGTGAGTCCGTTCAGTGGACCCAGTCTCCACTGAGCACCCATACACCATCTTCGATGTCCAACACCAATGGATATGGGATCATCCATCGCCTATCATATGGGTCAAGATGCGTGTATGCTAGTCTACTCTGGAGCATCGATGCCCTGTCTCGATACACCCTCGACTAGGAACAGTTATAGGATGTACTCGTCGACTACCCTGGCCCCACTAGTATGATCTCATCATAGTTCTAGTAGTCGAGTACATATACTAAGGGCTTTATCAACACGTGATCACAAAATAGTATTTGTTTACATGTTAAGATAAAGTGAAACCAGATAGCATACTATCATATCGAGCAAGAAAGTCATCTCTATATATATCCAAGCATCCACTTTAATATACATCATATGTACAACAATGGCCTCTAGGGCATATATATAACTAACAATCTCCCACTTGCACTAAGGCCAGCTGTTGTAGTATCTCATACCCAACATCCCGAAGAGTCTCTCAAATTGTATATGAGGAATGGACTTTGTGAGTAGATCCGCAGTGTTGTCCTTCGTATCAACTCTCCTGACCTCGATCTCCCGGTGATCAACTATCTCCCGGATCAGGTGATACCGCCTCAGAATATGTCTGGACTTCTGATGGGACCTGTGTTCCATGGCCAAAGCCACAGCTCCATTGTTATCACAATACAGAGGTATTAGATACTCAATGGACAGAACGACACCAAGTTCAGTGATGAACTTCTTTATCCAGACAGCCTCTTTGGCAGCATCGTTGGCAGCGATGTATTCAACCTCCATCATCGAGTCTGCCATGGTTTCCTGTTTGGAACTCTTCCAACAAACCGCCCCTCCATTTAGGGTAAAGAAAAATCCCGAGTGCGACTTAGAGTCGTCTTTATCACTCTGGAAGCTCGAATTGGTAAAGGACTCCACCTGGAGTTCTCCGTTACCATACACCAAGAACATCTCTTTAGTCCATCTCAAGTACTTGAGAATATTCTTCACAGCTGTCCAGTGATTCTCTCCAGGATCTGCTTGATACCTACTCACTACACTTAGTGAGTATGCTACACCAGGTCTGGTATATTGCATCGCGTACATGATAGAGCCTACTGCCGAAGCATAGGGTATCCCTTGCATGCGAGCTCTTTCCAAATCAGTCTTGGGAGACATCACTTTGGAGAGAGTGAGTCCAGAGATCGTGGGTTGGTTCTGTTCATATCATAATATTGCGTTATTATATTCCCCATTCCTAGACATTTTACAAATAAACAGGTGCTTTTGTCCCATATCTGCTACATAGTTGCTGGTAACATATTCTCAGGACAAAAACAGTGAAAAAGATAAAAGACGATACAAAGGTGAGACTACGACCAACTAATGGAAGAATCTTGATCAAGCCTAAACGAAGACGATTTCACAAAGAACAAAGGCAGCGCAAGGTTCAAGACTTCTTCACAAAGCAACGGTAAAAGTCCACTACAACTATTCACTGTGGAAATCTGGAAGAAACGTAGAAGCCAATCTGAGAAAAGAACTGAAGAAAATTGAAGAAAACATGCAACAGAACAAGCCCAGAAAAATGCAGCATTCAAGCTCCTACTTTGGCCGCGGAACCGCGGCCAAAGCATGCTATTGGCCGCGGAACCGCGGCCTGGTTGTGCCCGTGTCGGCGTGAAATTTTGTGGCGGTGCGCGGATCGTTGACTAGGTCTTTTCTTAGGGTGTATTTTTGTAAAAGTAGATGTGCGAGTCAATTGTAACCTAGGGTTTCTATGAATCTATAAATAGAAGCCCTAATATCTCTTTTGAGGTATTCCTCTTTTCATTTCATAAATTCAGATCTGTACCGTGTTGATGTTTGGAGAGACCCATCAATAAAAAATAGTAAGTTTCTTTATTTTCATTGCCTTAGTTTACCTTTAATTTAGAATGTCATTAAATTCCCTAATGAGCGAGTAGTCTCCTCGCTTGTTATGGTTAGCTTTAGGGAAAGGTTTGAGAGATGAACTCTCTCACCATTTTCTTGCCCCATCACACATAATAATTAGAACTCCATGCATACACGCACACACCGCTCCCTGCGGCACCTAACCCCTCGAGTTAACGGTGATACCGTAGTATAAAATACCGGTTGTGTATGTTTTCCATGGAGGTTAGGGTAAGGATAGATAAAGGAAGGACAAGAACCTAGAGGAAGAAACACCGTTTCTTCCCGATGGTACTAATCCTTTTTATTGATAATTACCATAACACCTAATAGATCTAAAATAGGTCATTGAAAGCGGTGAGGAAACCTTCAATCTCCCAACTTACCCTAGACCTAACCCTAGCAAGACTTAGATCTAGATAATCTTAGTATAAATCAATTTTGGTTTTAGAAATAATCAATCCAACACCCATCGGAATTAACTCGTTTGAGCAATTAGGAAAACACAAAATCCTTGTGGACCGACCCGTACTCACCGGCTACCTACTAAGCGACGCCGTTCTTGATTACGGTCTAGAAATATTTTTGACATACAAATCAAATGGCGCCGTTGCCAGGGATGGCGTAGTATTTCCTTTTTGCAATTTCGGGTTGATATAAATTAAAAATCATAAAAACAGAAAATAAAAAATATATATATAAATTTTATCATTCTTTTATTGTTTGTAGGGTTTCTTGTGTGAATCTTTGCAGGATCGACGGATCTGGAAAAATCCAGAGCGCGAAATAGAAAACGGGAGATCCGAACAGAAGAGGATTTCAACAACAACACAGTAGCAAACATTTCGGGAACTGAACCTCTTTGTCCACCGCGGAACCGCCGCCGCACCTAGCCTCTGGCCGCGGAAGCGCCGCGCTCTGGCGGAATCATCATATAAATTTTTTTCTCGGGAACCGATCCTCACAACATACCGCGTAACCGCGGTCGGAAGAGCCATCTGGCAGCGGAAACGCGGCGGTCCTGTCGCGTCATCGCATGAAATTTGCACTGTAAGATCTCTTTCTCTCTCATTTGCAAATCCCGATATATCTTTTGTCAAATCTCCTGCAGGATTTTTTGAGCTTAAAAAAAATCTTCCCCCTTCCAAAAACAAATCTTGTGCATGATTCTTTGCGCCGCGCTTAAACTAAAAAAATTGATTGCTTGTGATTTTTTCTGTTTTGCATATCTTTAATCGGACTTTAAGGGGCTTGAGACCAATTCAGATTGGGTGGGGATTTCATCATCCTTCCCAGGACCCCAGAAATCACATAAGGCATTTGCATTGACCATTCTTAATTAAAAAATACTAGACTCAGCCCTAAGGACGCTGCGCTCAATAGGACAGAGGACTAGTTGTAGGCATCGGCCGTTAATCCTAACCTGACTTTGCGGTGTCTAGGAAAGTGTGTCTAAGGCGAGTGGTTACTTAATTAGGGCCACTACTTGTAGTGGAGAGCCTCCCACTCACCTGGCCGCAATTGGCGGTAAAGAGGCGGTTTGAGGTCCTATTTCTAGCCCTTTGGAACAGTTAGGAGATGTCTAGTTGACCCTAGATCTAGGCCTGATTGTGCATTTTTGGTTGATCGAAAGTGTGTCTAAGCCCTTTATCGAAAATCTTTTTTGCAAAAAGTTCCAAATAAAAAAAAAGAAGGAAAAAGATTTTTTTTTATAAAAACTTGCAACTTGTCGCTTAAAATCCGTACACCCCACCACCACCCACTTTCTTTTCATTGACATTTTCTTACCCCCACATTCTGTTTTTCACCTTTTTGACTACACTACCTCTTTAGTGTATGTCACTTTGGACTAGGGACACTAGCGCCCGATTAGTCCATGTTTCGTTGGTACCGACCGACGAACCTTTCGACTCCGAAGTCGAAATTCCTTCCATTTCCTTACCTCCACCTTCAAATTCTTCTTCCGAAGGTATGTCGGGATATAATCCCAACAACACCTTACCCATGGGACTGATTCCACCTCCGTTAGGTGCGAATAACCCGAATCACTCGCCTGTTGTAGCGCCCCAACGAATCGCGCTCCAGGATCTTTTCTACCCTGTCCGCACCTCCTTACCTACCTGTCTTTCACCCCCACCGGCAAATGGGGACAATTTTGAGATAAAACCCCACTTCATCAACATGCTGCCAAAATTTCACGGATTGGAATCCGAAGATGCCTATATCTTTATCAATAAATTCCAAAACGTTTGCGCCATGATGAAAACAACCCAATTATCAGATGATGCTATAAGGCTAAGGGTCATTCCTTTCACCTTATGTGACTTAGCCGAGAAGTGGCTATACAGCACAACATCACATTCAATTAAAAATTAGGACGATTTTGTTAAAGCTTTTCTTAAAAAGTTTTATCCTCATCACAAGACCGCGAGAATTCGCAATGAGATAATACAATTTTCCCAGCTTCCTTCCGAGCCATTTTGGAAGTGTTTTAAATGATTCAAAGACCTACTGGTTCAATGCCCTCACCATGGGATCGAAAATTGGCAACTTTGCCAAACATTATACGAGGGATTGAACCCGGCAACGAAGCAGTTGCTAGAAACCATTTGTCAAGGTCACTTTCTAACCAAATCTAGCGAGGAAGCGTGGCAGTTTCTCGAGGATCTTAGTGAACAAACAATTCAGTGGGAGATCACCAAGACCACGTCATCTTCTTCTATTGGTCAATCTAGGGCAGGCATACATCAATTAGATATGTCGATTGCTATGAAGGCCGAGATGGCCGCACTTACGAAAAAGTTAGAAGCCATTGAGACCAAAATCTCATCGTCTTCTCCTTCCCTTGCTTTACCTCCACGAACTGTTTGTGCTTGTTGTTCGGATCCATCACACCTTACCGAAGAGTGTCCTTACAATCCACCAGTTCAAGGACAAGATCAAGTCAATGCTGCCTTTCTGCAACGACAAAGAAATGATCCTTACTCTTCGACTTATAATCCGGGTTGGAGGAGTCACCCAAATTTTGCTTGGAATCAAAATCAACAATTCCAAGGAAACACCAACTTTCAAAGGCCTCCTCCTCCACAACAACAAGCACCCCAACAAACTCAATACCAGCAACCTTTCCAACCACAACCTTATCCAAATCAAACAAACAATTATGTTCAACCAAATGATGATAAGGTTATCTCGCTAGAAAAAAGTCTAGATGCGTTTCTTAAACAATCTACAGAATCCGCAGCAAGGTTGGAAAATTCCATCCAGTCTTTGGTGCACAACAATGCTTCATACGATCAAAGCATCAAATCTATTGAGGCACAAATTGCACAACTAACTGCTGCGTTGAGCGAGAGAGAAAAGGGAAAGCTTCCATCTCAACCATTGCTAAATCCCGGTCACACACACAATGCACATGTCGCATATGAATATCGAAATCATAATGTAAATGCTGTGACCACGTTGAGATCTGGAAAAGTGTTTCAAAATAACGTGGGTATTAGTGATGACACCCCCGCCGGTGGTTCTTCTTCTTCTTCTCCATCCTCTTCTTCACCTTCATCTTCTTCGCTAGAGCCTATTCTTCATTCTTCAAAAGTCTCTTCTTCTTCTAATCCGAACGGACCCACTTCTCACTTCACGAACACACCCGCACTGGGATCCATTCCAACTCCATATTCTACTCCACAGACATTGGACTCAACAGATTTTCAAAATGCTCCATTTCCAAATAGGTTGAGTTTCAATAAACCAACTCCACAAATGGAGAAGATTGTGGAGTTATTTAAACAGGTTAGCATAAATATACCTCTCTTGGATGCAATCCAACAAGTCCCTTCGTACGCGAAAATCTTAAAGGGCTTATGCTCCTTGAAGAGAAAGTCTCAAATACCCAAGAAAGTGCTAGTGGCTAGTGCAGTGAGCAATGCTATTAACCAACTCAGCCCTTACCCCAAAAACGAAAGGACCTCGGCTGTCCTACGATTTCAATAACATTTGGGGATAAGAAAATCAATCGAGCAATTTTAGATCTTGGGTCTAGTGTTAACCTGCTTCCCTACTCCGTGTACGAACAATTAAGGGTTGGAGAGTTGAAACCCACTCGTTGTACTCTACAAATGGTTGATCGATCAATCATCCATCCTATGGGTGAGTTAGAGGATGTGTTGATCAAAGTAGGGGATTTCATATTCCCCGTTGATTTTATTGTTATGGAAACACAACCTGTTGCTAACCCACAGAACCAAATTCCGGTGATCCTCGGTCGACCATTTTTGTTCACTTCCAATGCCGTAATAAATTGTCGCAATGGCTCCATGACTCTATCCTTCGGGAAGACGTCTAGTGAGTTCAATATTTCCAAGTTAGGAAGTCTTCCCCCCTTGCCTAAAACTAGTACACGAGAAGTTTGCTCTATTCACGAAATCACGCAGGAGGACTGCGAGCTTGAAAGATTTCTGTTTGATGACAACAGTTTTGACGCCACTAGTGCGTCCCTTCTTGAATCTGACACAGTTGACACAACCGATATTGATTATGAATGTTTCACTTTTTCGGATGATTTTGACGACTCACCGCCCGAATATAAGTCTTTTGAATTTTTGGATGAGTTAGTTGAACCATCCAAATCGGTTGTTTGCAGTGATTTCGAACCAGTGTTGGAGTCCTTTGAGTTCGAGGTAGATTCCCCAATTTTACCTATGATTGTTTCGCCTCCGAAACTCGAACTAAAGCCCTTGCCGTCTCACCTTAAATATGCTTACCTAGGTGATAATGAGACCTTTCCCGTTATTATATCGGCCTCTCTAGCCCTCGAGCAAGAGAAAACCCTTTTAATTGTCTTACAAGATAAGCGGCAAGCTTTCGGCTGGACTATGGCGAACATCGAGGAGATTAGTTCCCTCATAATTGAATATCATATGCATATGATGGATGATGCCAAGTCGATAAAGGATCGACAGAAATATCTTGGGGATAGTGTGGATAGTCAACCTCCTCCTTTAGAAGTTGAACCACCCCCTTTTCTTTTAATAAGCTACGAGAATGCCATTATTCCACTGATTGCTGATCATTCCCATTCTCGTTTTGATTCATCACCACCTCCTATCTATTCACTTCCAGACTTTCCATCCCACCACTTCTATCTTCCCAAATTCTTTTTGGATCGGTACAACATGTTCTTCCACCAACTGATACTCTATACAGATAAATTTTTCGACTGGTTGGTGTTGACGTTTGGTCTTTGCAAAGTTTGGCAGTGACGTCTAACATTGTTTCAATGAAATTTGGGGGGGGGGGGCTTTCTGTATATATATTTTTGTTTTTCTTTTAACAATAAAAAAATTTATAAATAAATAAACAGGGGAGTGCCGACATTCTCAACCCTCTTGGTATAGCATGACAGTGAGGACACTGTCAAGTTTAAGTTTGGGGGTATGCTCGGTAAGTCTTCTTCCTTCGCATTCATATGTATATTTTTTCATTTGCATACTTATTTTAAAACCCATAAAAAATTAAAAATTTCAAAAATTAAAGTATTCAATTTTGGCCATAATTGACTTGAGTTTGACAAATAGGTTAACTACCTAGGAACAACTAGATCTAGAATTAGTAAATTAAAAACCCTAAAAATAACCTTTCTTAAAGTTTAAAGGTAGAAAGTATATGTCTTTGTAGTTTATTTAGAAATAGGCAAATTCCGAGTTGACTTTTTGGGCTAAGTTAAAACAAGGGAAGAGTATTGATATTTTTATTAAAGTATAAGTTTGAAAAATAATTCCTAGCTTAAGTCTAAATTCTGAAAATATATACCCTACAAATTGCATCAACACGCACCTTGAAACTTGGAATAGTAGAGGAGACCTTGAAATGCTCTTGTCTAAAGTCCTTAGTACGAAAAAAAATAAAACAAAAATTCAAGTGTGAATAAAGAGATAAAGAAAAAAATGAACACTGGTTTTTGTAATTACTTAAGGCTGCAAAAATAGAAAAAATATTTAGTGAGGGTGCTTCATCACCTGATGCCTTAGACCAACTGGTTTGGGAGTCACTGCTAAAGCCTTAGGTGTTACAAGACTAGGAATTACGCTTTAATGTGCATACACATTTTGTAATCGGTTGTTGGTACCTCAAGAAGTATTAACAATCGCATGAAAAATGTGTGAGAAAAATTCATCTAAAATTCACTAATTAAGAAGTGCTTTGGACAACGGACAAGAGTACGATAGCTTGATTTGAATTTCCAAGTGTAGGGGTGATATATCCACACACGTAGGGGTATGTGATTGGTGTTTAGATAAGAGATAGGAATGAAGAATAAGACTTATATCTTTAATAGAGATGATAAAAATTCCTAAGTTGAGATGGAACCCTAGAGGAAAACTTAAGAGATGCCGAAAGCTAAGTAAGTCTACAGAATATATATAATCTTAAGTTGAATGATAAGGAAGTGTGAAGAATATGGGTGGATAATTTATGAGTCGAAGATAATAGAATTCCTTGTTGGAAAACCTAATTGGAGAATAAAAGTTAATAGGCCAAATTGAAAGGATTTTGTGGGTAGTATCCGCTGAAAACCCTCAGGAGACAACACTCCTCCTACTAGGGACACCTAGAGGTTTAACGGCTTGTTGCACGTGCTCAATGCAATCGTGTTTCCCTGTGAAAGTGAGGTTAGGATTTTATTGAGAATAAAACTAGGTTTGCTCGAGGACGAGCGAAAGATAAGTTTGGGGGTATTTGTTCATATTCCTAGACATTTTACAAATAAACAGGTGCTTTTGACCCATGTTTGCTACATAGTTGCAGGTAACAGATTCTCAGGACAAAAACAGTGAAAAAGAAAAAAAGACGATACAAAAGTGAGACTACGACCAACTAATGGAAGAATCTTGATCAAGCCTAAACGGAGATGATTTCACAAAGAACAAAGGCAACGCAAGGTTCAAGACTTCATCACGAAGCAACGGTAAAAGTCCACTACAACAATTCACTGTGGAAATCTGGAAGAAACGTAGAAGCCAATCTGAGAAAAGAACTGAAGAAAATTGAAGAAAACATGCAACAGAACAACCCCAGAAAAATGCAGCATTCAAGCTCCTACTTTGGCCGCGGAACCGCGGCCAAAGCATGCTATTGGCCGCGGAACCGCGGCCGGGTTGTGCCCGTGTCGGCGCGAAATTTTGTGGCGGTGCGCGGATCGTTGACTAGGTCTTTTCTTAGGGGGTATTTTTATAAAAGCAGATGTGCGAGTCAGTTGTAATCTAGGGTTTCTATGAATCTATAAATAGAAGCCATAATACCTCTTTTGAGGTATGCCTATTTTCATTTCATAAATTCAGATCTGTACTGTGTTGATGTTTGGAGAGAGCTATCAAGAAAAAATAGTAAGTTTCTTTATTTTCATTGCCTTAGTTTACCTTTAATTTAGAATGTCATTAAATTTCCTAATGAGCGAGTAGTCTCCTCGCTTGTTAGGGTTAGCTTTAGGGAAAGGTTTGAGAGATGAACTCTCTCACCCCTCTCTTACCCCATCGCACATAATAATTAGAACTCCATGCATACACGCACACACCGCTCCCTGCTGCACCTTACCCCTCGAGGTAACGGTGATACCGTAGTATTAAGGACCGGTTGTGTATGTTTTCCATGGAGGTTAGGGTAAGGATCGATAAAGGAAGGACAAGAACCTAGAGGAAGAAACATTGTTTCTTCCAGATGGTACTAATCCCTTTTATTGATAATTACCATAACACTAATAGATCTAAAATAGGGCATTGAAAGCGGTGAAGAAACCTTCAATCTCCCAACTTACCCTAGACCTAACCCTAGCAAGACTTAGATCTAGATAATCTTAGTATAAATCAATTTAGGTTTTAGAAATAATCAATCCGACACCCATCGGAATTAACTCGTTTGAGTAATTAGGAAAACACAAAATCCCTGTGGACCGACCCGTACTCACCGGCTAGCTACCAAGCGACGTCGTTCTTGATTGCGGTTTAGAAATATTTTTGACATACAAATCAGGTTCCCATGCTTGGATTCTTCCATACTAAACCACTTTAGTATGGTGTCAATGTACCTGGATTGGGACAATCCCAGTATCCGTCTAGATCTATCTCTATAGATCTTAATTCCCAAAATGCAGGAAGAATCACCTAGATCTTTCATTGAAAATCTATGTGATAAGAAGAGCTTGACCGAGTGCAGCATAGGAATATCATTTCCTATCAAGAGTATGTCATCCACGTATAATACAAGGAAGACAACCTTACTCTCTGCAACCTTCTTGTATATACAAGGTTCATTTATGTTTTTGATGAAGTCAAACTCTTTGACTACCACATCGAAACATATGTTCCAAATCCGCGATGCTTGCTTCAACCCATAGATGGATTTAAGCAGCTTGCACACCTTTCCGCTGCTCCCACTGTCTACGAAGCCCTCTGGCTGAGTTATGTACACGCACTCTTCGAAATCACCATTTAGAAAGGCGGTCTTAACATCCATTTGCCGGATTTCGTAGTCATGGTATGCAGCAATGGCAAGTAAGATCCGGATGGGCTTAAGCATAGCCACTGGAGAAAAGGTTTCGTCATAATCCACACCTGGTCGTTGACGAAAACCCTTTTGCAACAAGTCTAGCTTTGTAAGTCTCAACTTTTCCATCTACACCAAGTTTCTTCTTAAAGATCCATTTGCTCCCAAGGGGTTTTACCCCTTCAGGAGCAACTTCCAAAGTCCATACTTTGTTGGTGTACATGGATTCCAACTCAGATCGCATTGCATCCAGCCATTTCACAGAGTCACCACTCGTGATGGCCTGCTCGAAGCTAGTCGGGTCATCATCTTCCATGATGCAATCCTCACTCCCACCGTCTATAAGAAAACCGTAGTATCTTTCAGGTGGGTGAGGAACCCTACTAGATCGGCGTAGAGGCTAGGGTTCGTCGGGAACTACTGAATCCTCTAGTTCAACTAAATCTTCAGTTGTAGTTTGTGGTGCTGGAACTTCTTCCATCTCTACCTCATTACCACTAATTTCTTTTGCAAGAAATTCCTTTTCCAAAAGGGTGGCATGTTGAGTAACAAACACCTTTTACTCCTCACTGTGGTAGAAAAAGTATCCATAAGAATTCTTTGGATATCCCGCAAACTTGCAGAGAACTGATCGTGCCTCGAGTTTGTCCGTATTTTGCCTTTTGACGTAGGTCGGGCAACCCCATATCTTAACTCATTTAAAATAAGGTCTCTTCCCACTCTATATCTCATATAGTGTGGTAGGTACAGATTTAGATGGAACTTGATTCAATAGGTATGCTGCTGTCTCAAGCGCATAACCCCAGAAGGAAATAGGCAACTCAGCAGTGCTCATCATAGAGCGCACCATAACTAATAGGGTGCGATTCCTCCGCTCCGATACACCGTTGTGCTGTGGTGTATAGGGAGGAGTAAGCTGAGAGAGAATCCCATTCTCTTTTAGATAGTCCAGGAACTCATTGCTCAAGTATTCTCCTCCTCGATCAGATCGAAGGATCTTAATACTTTTACCCGTTTGGTTCTCTACTTCGTTCTTATATTCTCTGAATTTCTCAAAAGCTTCAGACTTGTGTTTCAACAAGAACACATGTCCGTATCATGAGAGATCGTTAGTGAATGCAATGAAGTACGAGGAACCATTCCTGGCATGTGTAGACATGGGACCGCATACATCACTATGTATCAGTCCCAAGAGTTCTGTAACTCTTTCTCCGTGTCCACTAAATGGAGTTTTGATCATTTTTCCTTTGAGACATGAATGACAAGTTTCATAAGATGATAATTCGAATGCATTTAAATAACCACCTTTATGTAACTTAGCAAGTCGTGCCGAATTGATATGACCAAGTCTACAATGCCACAAGAAGGATTCGTTCATTTCTGAACTTTTCCTCTTGTGTGTGTTCTGTATATTAAGAACTGTGTTTTGATTTAGAACGTATATGCCATTATTTAATGAGCCTGATCCAATAAACTTTTGATTTAGGAAGATGTTCATAACATTATCCTGTATTACAAAAGTATATCCTTCTTTACTTAATAAAGAAACTGATATAATGTTGCATATCATGTTCGGTATATAATAGCATTTGTTCAGAATCAATGTATTACCACTTGGTAATACAAGGTGATATTCACCAGCTGCTTTGGCTGCAACATTTGCACCATTCCCTACTCTTACAGAATGATCACCCATTCTCAGTTCTCTATCTTTCTTTAGCCCATGCAATATATTGCATATGTTGGATCCTGATCCGGTATCTAATGCCCAGGACATTGAGTGAACTGAGAAACAGTTCTCGGTAACTAACACATCCGAAGAAGATACATCAACATGTTTATTCTTCGTTTGGGCGGCATGTGAATTCTGGTATTCCCCTATTTCCTGTTCAGTCTTATAACAATTATATGAAAGAACGGAACCAACGTTCCCCTGCTCAGTATAACAACCGGGTTCGGTCAATACATCCATATTATTATCTTGATTAAGGCCTGACATGGTCTCTACCTGGAGAGAGAGAAGAAAAATACTTTAGCGTGCGCTCTTGCAAGATAAGATTGGTTATTATCTTATCTAATCAGGATTGCTCCCACTGTTTTAATCAAATCTTCCTTCAAACCATAAAAGATTAGATTAGCAGGGATTAATTACACCTTACAAATTCGCCAATCTTTCAGCCAGATCAGTGTTGGTACTTTGAGGGAGGTTTCCCGTGCTTTCACACGGACCTAATTAAAATAAACCTTGTTTTCCCAGAGGCTTAAACCCGTAAACACCTTTCCAGACACCTACTTGATCGGCTAATTTGTCATGTGTAAAACTCTCCCAGGAGTAACTCTTACTCGCAGTGGGTATCGGGATCCTTCTATCTTATAGAAGGTATGCAATCTCATTGCAAATTTCAACATTTGAAATTCCCGATAATATTCTGCCCTTAGCGATCTATGACCTTGACAAGGTCAACAAACCATAAATCGCAAGTCAAGTTCATCCCGTCATTTCCCGATTGAATTAAACCCACCCGCATGACCCTTGACAAGGTCAACAAGGCCGTACGAATACCCTAATCCAATCATATCTCATGTTTTAGCAGATAAACACTAATTAGCTACCGTACACTGCGCCTTGACAAGGTCAACAAACGCAACACGAATACTAAGTAGGATTTATCCGAAATGACGGAGGGCTACGACAGGTTTTTCAGAAAACCTTTTGCGTAATGAACTTGATATCGTTGTAGAAACAAGTGATTTTGAAAAGGAGTGGTTTTTTAGGCTTTTCTAGTTTCGCTAAAGAGGTCGCTCCCGGTGAAGGGATCTCGGCTCTTTCCTCATCGAATAAGGTGCAGGATATTTCATAAATACCGTTGTGCAAAGCAAGAACTATAGAAACAATCAAAAAATAAACCGTGAGTTTGTAGCATCTGCTAGTTTTGCTAAAGAGGTCACTCCCGGTGAAGGGATCTCGGCTCTTTCCTTATCGAATAAGGTGCTGGATATTCTTCAAGGAATACCGCTATGCAAAGCAAAAACTGTAGCTACCCTTTTTGAAAATTTGATTCTACAACATCTTTTAGGTTTCTTTTCTTTTATTAATCTCATTAATAAAACCTATCATTTAAGCTTCCTAAGCATCACAAAAGAAATGAAAGCAGCAATATTTATATATCAACATATAGTATAAGCATTCGTCTCAGGCAGTAATATGATCTCATCACAGAACATTGCAGCAGAAGTCAACATATGAAATATTGGATATACTAGGACATCCGTGTTTTATTTTGAGCCTATATAAAACAAGGATTCCACAGTCGCGATGAATAGCCAAACCCACATCCCTAGACCCCTACGAGAGCGGCAAGTAACCCTGCCAATTCTAGGGTTACCAGATCCAGTCTCGAATCCTCGAGATGACCTCCCACTGGACCCTAGAACCCGGTTACTTGTGCTCTCCGCCTTGGGTCTATCTTAATGCGGAAAAGTAAATAATATACAATGGTGACATCAACCTCAACCTGGAAGTGCCCCAATAAAAGAATATTACATACAAATAAATTTTACATGAATGAAAAAGAAAACTCTCATCTCACATAAAACCCCGGCTATTCAATACACAACGATCCAATATAACATATCACAGCAATACATGATCATCACAGATAACTAGGCGAAGTTAGATAATTCGATAGACACAATGAATTCCCAAAATAACCCAGTGAGCTCAACACTTGAGCAGAAAATAAAAATTCCCAGTAGAATGCCCCAGCACCTATGGACCGTCGCTGAAGTGCCCGTCCCAAGCCTCCACAGTGGCGCCGTGGAACCGCCGCCAAAACCATGTTTTGGTCGCGGTTACGTGGTCACCGTAGCGAGTTAGGGACTCTTTCTTCAGGTGGGTCCATAAAATTCCCTGCATGATTTTCTAAGTATTTTTAATATGAAAAATGTCAACTTTTTGAAAAATTTCCAGAAAAGGGGTCATTTCGGGGTTTCCTGGGTCGATCGGACTTCTAACTTCGTCTAGACAACTCCTAATGCTCTAGCTTGGCTCTGATACCACTGTAGGGTTGGCATAGTACCTTGTGAAGGTTTTGGCAAGCATCAATCATGCTACTTTAAAATTTTTGGTGTGCTAAACAAACCCTAACCAAGATCTTAACTAGAGAATTAGGGTTAACATGCATGTAAACAACTTTACATCTAAGAGAGAGGGATTACACCTTTGTAGTCTGTTCCATCGCTTCATAAGCTCCGAGTAGTATTCCCTTCGCCACGATCCATGAACACCCGGACACTAGAGAGGCTCCACAAGTCGAATGATCCATGCTTGCTAGAAGACTTCCTTTTTCGAAGATGATCTACCTTGATGAATCTCAAACTCAAGCTCTCACTTCTCTAATCAAGTATTAATTAAGTGAACACCCTAATCTAAGTGGCTAGAATAGATGAGGATGATGAAGTAGGAATTTTGCACTCTTTTTTTTTTCAATTTCTCACTTTAAATCATTACTTCATAAAAAGCTAGAAAGCTTTTTCAAGGAGGAAGAAGGAGAAGAAAGCTTTTGTGATGGATAATGAATTATTGTTATGGTTACAAATGACAACCATGAGTTAATAAATGAAGGCCTTAACTCATGTAGAGAATAAACTAGAGTTAAGGGTTTGGGTTGGGTTAACAAAATATCCTCACAAAATATCAAGCTAGAAAACAAAAAGGAAAGCTTCATGAAGCTTCATGAAAAAGCTAACCTAAATCCAAAACCTAACTTTGTTTAAACTTAACAACCATGTTTCATTTGTAACCCTAACTTGTTACAATATTATATATCACATATACAATATATTTTGTAACAAAAGAAAATAATACAATTAACATATATCGCATATACATCAATGTATTTTCCAGTGAGAAAATGAATCAATAAATCGAGCTTATATTAGTTAACGTAATGTAATATATCACATATATAATTATATATTAAATTATCGAATCAACTCTTGATCCGACAATCCGGCTATATTGCATATAACCGACTAATATAACATGTACCAATTCATCGAATCAACACTTGATCCGATGACCCGGCCATAACGAATATACCCGGCCGATATCTCATATCGTGAGAATAGAATACGGTATCTCATATCGTATTATTCTCGGTCCCGCACATATCACATATGTGCTCCTACTCCATTTTACCTAAGCCAGGAAACCTCTGTGTAGGACTCTAAAGAATCGTCAATACGCCGGCAGCAGGTGATGATCGTATCAAACACCCACAAGCTGCAAGCGGTCAGATAAACGTAACAGCCACCCGTATATTGAGCAATCAGAAGATCAACAAGCAAGCCTATACATTCTCCTGCAAATCCAATCAGTAACACTCCCGTACAGTCCGATCTCTTCGTCTGATATGTTGCATATCTAGTCTAGGGGTGGTAAACGTCAGACCCCAGTAACCGATAAGTCGTGTCGATGTAAGGCTCATAACGAGTCGAGAAACTACTAATAACTCTTACCAGTAAATCTCCATATGAGCCCTGTCCAGGGACTTCCAGTTATAGCCAATCGAACACAACACAATATCAATTCCCTATACCGGGTGAGACGAAACCCCTCCTATCGCTCATTGCCTCCATGTGATTCGGGGCTGTACCCAAAAGCCACCGTTTTGCATGCCCTCTTGGACGTGGTAAGGTGGAAATAAAAGCACAGTGGGAATCACACAAGACTCTATGACGATCTCGGGTCTACAGACTAACCTGTACCAGTGTCACCGGAGAACTACTATCTGACAATAGGTATAATACCATCCAAGAGTTCTCGGCGAGTCCCTTCAGTGTACCCAGTCTCCACTGATCACCCGTACACCATCTTTGATGTCCAACACCAATGGATATGGGATCATCCATCGCCCATCATATGGGTCAAGATACATGTACGCTAGTCTACTCTGGAGCATCGATGCCCTGTCTCGATACACCCTCGACCAGGAACAGTTATAGGATGTACTCGTCGACTACCCTGGCCCCACTAGTATGATCTCATCATAGTCCTAGTAGTCGAGTACATATCCTAAGGGCTTTATCAACACGTGATCACAAAACAGTATTTGTTAACATGTTAAGATAAAGTGAAACCAGATAACATACTATCATATCGAGCAAGAAAGTCCTCTCTATATATATCGAAGCATCCACTATAATATACATAATATGTACAACAATGGCCTCTAGGGCATATATATAACTAACACAAGGTTCATCTACATATTTGATAAAGTCAAATTCCCTGACCGTCTCATTAAAGCAGATGTTCCAACTCCGCTATGTCTGCTTTAATCCATAATTGGATTTGAGCAACTTGCACACTTTTCTGCTGCTCCCACTGTCTACGAAACCCTCTGGTTGATCCATGTAAACACACTCTTCTAAACTTCCATTTAGAAAAGCGGTTTTAACATCATTCTGCCAGATGTCATAGTCATGGAACGAAGTAATGGCAAGTAGGATCCGAATGGATTTAAGCATAGCCACTGGTGAAAAAGTTTCATCATAGTCCAATCCTGGTGTTTGACGAAAATCTTTAGCAACAAGTCTAACTTTGTAGGTTTCTACCTGACCATCTACACCAATCTTCTATTTGAAGATCCATTTGCATCCTACGGGTTTTACCCCATTAGGAGCAAAATCCAAAGTCCAAACTTGGTTTGAGTACATGGATTCCATCTCGGATCGCATAGCATCCAGCCACTTCACCGAGTCTTTACTCGTGATGGCTTACGGAAAACTAGTCGGCTCATCATCATAGATGATGCAATTCTCTCGATCCCCGTCTACGAGAAAACCGTAGTATCTCTCGGGCGGATGAGACTGCCTACTAGATTTGCGGAGTGCCGTAGGTATGTCCTGTTCTATTGAAATCTCAGGTTCTACTAAGTTTTCGGTAATAGTTTGTGGTTTTGGAATTTCTTCCAGCTCTATCACGCTCCCACTTATCTCCTTTTTAAGAAATTGAGTTTCCATGAAGCGGGCATGATGAGAAACAAAGGCCTTTCGTTCCACAGCGTAATAGAAATAATACCCCCTAGAATTCCTAAGGCATCCCACAAACTTAAACAATACTGAACGTGTCTCGAGTTTGTCCGGACGAACCTTTTTGATAAAAGCAGGACAACCCCATATCTTAAGATACATAAGACAGGGTTTCTTCCCACTCCATATTTCATATGGAGTGGTAGGCACAGACTCAGTTGGAACCTTATTCAATAGGTATGCAGCAGTTTCTAGTGCATAACCCCAGAAGGAGGGTGACAACTCAGCATTACTGTAACATTTCAGAAAATATAAAATATTATTTATGGAATTTAATATTAAAATAATATATTTCCCGAAAACTGCCCGATTTGCGAAATTAGGGTTTTCGAAAAAGGGTATAAATATATACCGATAATTGTGAAATAAATAGAAATTTAAAATTATTTATTCATTTAATAATATATTTGAAGGATTTGGCATTTTTAAAATTTATTATATGCAGTTTAAATGAAAACCCGATTAGTGCACTGCTAATCGCAATTAAGCCAAATCCGTGTTTCTATAGTTTCCAAGGCTAGTGCACCATGTCATGTTGCATTTTGGTTACATATTGTTTTCTTGTGTTGTTTTGGGTATTTTATGGTTTGGTTTTAAAAGAAAAGAGAAAAGGGTAAAAGGGTAAATAATAGTGAGAGAGAGTGAGAATAAGAGAGTAAGAGAAGGGGGGCTGCCATTTATAGTTCACCCCATTATTTCCTTCATCTTTTCCTCATATCCTTCAACCTCATTTCCCTCCACCATCAACCCCAAGATCCATCTCAAAAACTCCATCAAAACCCTAAAACCCCTTCACAAAAGTCGATCCTCTCCTTCTCCTCTACAGATTGGACCACGAAAAGTAGGATTTTGACAACATTAGGACTTCTAGGGTTTTGCTAGGGTGTAACCATGAGGTATATCTCTTTTCATTTAGTGTAGTTTTGATTTCCCAGCATTTTGTTTAAGTTTGGAAGTCGTTTAGTGATGGATTTATGAACTTAGAAATTCCAAGAGAGGGGTTTGAGTGTTGTGTGGATTGGGTGATGCCTAATGGCTGTTATAAGACCCTAGAGACCAATTCTTGACCTGGACCCGTGACCAAACCCCAGAATATGAACTAAGATTCGTCGATATCGGAAAATTTTGAGAATTGTGATGGTATTTAGGAATCTGCTAACACTCGGTGACCTGGAAAATTATTTAGCAAACACAGTGACACATGCAGGCACCCAGGAAGCCAACCCCAAGACCCAAGACCCTAACTCGACTTCTGGGCCGCAGATTTATTCATTGTGGCCGCAAATTGCGGCCACATTAAGGAATTTTGGGTTGGTTCTTGGTATATGGTTCACTGATCTGATAATTAGACCCCCTGTATGTGCAGAATTGACCAATTTTACCTGAGAGAAAATCTGAGAACACTTTGATGTAATTTTGGCTATGTTTTCCGTATTTTGAAATGTTTGGTTTTGCTATTTGGATTTGTGTTGGGATGTTGGATGTTTGTACATCAACAACAAAGGTTGTTTGGTTGGTTTTATACGCGTAAGCTATAGGTTCTAACCTATGTGCAATGCGCGTGCCGTTTGGATTTTAGAATTTGATTTTAATAGCGTTGCGATACGTGTTGTTATTGTAGGTACCTTCGCATGGATTCTGAGACAACGGAGCGTGGCATCATCGACTTCGGCAAGCGAAGACAAAGGTGAGTGGATCTATATCCACGGGGGAAGCCGGGTGGATGGCGTATAACACCCCCGCAAGTCTTTGATGGAAACTGATTCATAGTAAATGGTTAATGAAACCTTTAATAGGAAACTAGATAGAGTTAAAAGGTATTTTGTTACGACCCGAATGTACGGAACGTGACCGGCACTTAAATTACGAAACGTCTAGAGGCGTAACGTAATCTAAGTAAGCCGAAGCCCAGAAATCTAAACCATTAAAAGAAGAAGAAAAGAAAAACATGTTTAAAAGCAACATCAAATTTTCTCAAAAATTTCGGCAGAGTCTCCCTTGTAAAAACTGGCCCAAAACGGGTACAAATAAGAATATATACATAAGCAATGATAAAAAGGCATCCCCAAGCGGGAGCTAGCTCTTCGCCAAGTGACGATCACAACAATGCAAGAAATATAATATTCAACGCCGAAGGACGAGGAACAAAACTCAAAGAAAACCAAATCCACCAAAAACCATAATAATACAAGCGCGACTCTAAGGTCGAAATAAAAACAACTGATCTTTTAAATCTATTATGTAATACAAGTCTGGTTGATGGAGTTACTAGATACAAATAGAATAATAAAAGTACAACGGTGGTCCTGATACAAGTGAACCAACCTACCAAGCAAATCACCCTGAATGAAATGATGTGCCAGCAAGCTGTCAAGGAAACCAGTACTTTGAAACCTGTAAGAAAATTTGGCACAACGGGGATGAGTTTCCAACTCGTGAGTAGAAGACATCTGCAAGTAGAAATCGCATGCACGACGATCTCTTAGGTCATAATAATATACCTAATATAACACTAGTCATCTAGTAGTGGCAGGGTAATAATCTATGCGTAAGTGCAATGCTCAATTCTCGTGCCAGTGCCTCAAGTAGTAACTTGTCATGTGTATGAGTATGCATGCACCATGAATGCAAAACAATAAACCATGAAATTTGGATATATCTGTACAAGAAATCTTTAACTTTTATCATAGTAAAATTTGTATGGTAATCCGAAACATCATCAATGAAATCCATAGAAATCCGTGTCAAGCATCGACAAAAAACATGTAAATCTCAAAGTCTCAATACCTCATAGTCTCAATATCTCATTGTCTCAATATCTCGGGCTCCGTCTGTCCGAATCGGCCCATATCATCAAATCTCATGACAACGGTCAGTATCCTCCGGATATCCGCCGCGCCAGACATCACCGGTAGGAAGTCTTCCCCTGCCACGCTCATCATCTAAAACTCGATCTTCTTGCCACGGGGTACCATACCGGTCCCACCATGTACCCGAGACGGTTCATCCACTCCTCGAATCGGGTCTCGAAATCCAACAGAAAACATGAAATCTCATGGTGGACGACACATACATCATGAGAAAACCGCAACTTGTATTTTAAAATGAGAGAGAGAGAGAGAAGTTTTTTATATATATTCTTGCGGTTTTCCCCAAAATCCAGAAATCTCATAGAAATCCAAAATCCCAAAATCATGAGTAAGTAAATAATGAGTATCGGCATAAGCCCCACAATACTGCATGATAATATGAACATGTGAATGCATGAAGTGTCTAAGTAATAAATGCAATGTCTAAACTAGTACATGAGAGTAATCACACAATATTATATTGGACTAGCATTTAGCTGATTATATCAATAAAAGATAATATGTTCTAAAGTGTACGTGCCATGGCAATTACTGATGATGATGTGTGTGAGCCGGCAAATAAGTGTACGTGGAATATGCGCATCAGCGGTAATGGTGCTAGTGTCCTAACAGGCAGAGCTTCATATTAGCTAAAGAACATATGTATGAATATGCGATGCGATGAACACAACATGAATATAACGGTGAATATGTAGTAACGCACAACTATAAAATACATACTGATTACTAGTCGTACGATTTGTTGTTTGAAAAAGCACGATTCATCAATTTGAAAATAAGTATGACTCGAGCCTAAACTAAGATCTACCTAACCAACTAAGGAACTAACTAAAGACACTAGTCGAAAGGTAAGAAGAATCCTCCTAAAGTCCGAGTCGATATCTCTAGTAGTCAGCGATCCAGCCTCAATAGCGTCGCGTACGTAGTACGGCTTCCTCGAGTCATGAGTGCGGATCAATCATCACATCTATGCCTTGTACGGTAAAATACATCGTACGGCTTCCCAAAATCGGGATACGGGTCAACTATCACATATATACATCATCGTTCGTATAGTATCATCCTCAAACAATATCATGATCAAGGGTACTGTACTATAATCGCATACATCCTAATATCATCAAATATATATCATTGTCTGTGTAAATATACATCGTCAAATGATCCACTAAAATATCATGTCATATATCATATCGTGATTAAGTCACTTATTACAATCCGAGTTCTATTCTAGAGTATCGTTCATTTCAATGTCATCATCACCTATTATCGTTTATGTATAAATATACATTTTCTCATTTCCCAACGATCCACTAATATCATAACACATCTCATGTCATAACTCGATCGTATATCTAATATCTCACGGCATCATGCCCAGTCATACCGATTCAACCCCATGTATCATATAACCTCCTCATATCACGTGTATATGTTTTATATATATACACATAGAAACCTACACACATTCACACCCCCCCCCAAGTCAAGTGTATGTGTGCGTGCGTGTGTGTATGTGTCTACATGAAACCTACGAATTCCCTCCAAGGCAGTCATCCTCTGGTTAAGTCTTTCTAAATCAGTCTAGTCCAACCTAAAGTCTTCAATAGGCCCCTACTCGCCATGAATCTAAGGTCACGTCCAACTTCCTAATAACAGTACGTAATATCCTTATTGTACGTTTGCGGGTGTGCTATACGCCATCCACCCGACTTTTCCCGTAGATATACATCTACTCACCTGGTCCTTGTCTGCCGAAGACGATGCCGCCATCCTCTTACTCATCGTCCGAAGTCAACGTGAGGGGTACCTAAAAGCAAACATATATAATATAGTAAACCGAAATCGCGGACAGAACCAAAACAGAGCACGAAACGTGCATAGGTTAAAACCTATGACCCGCTCATGCAACATAACCAAATAACTCTCGACATCGGCGTAAAAATGCCGATTGATCGAGAAAAACCCAAACACCAATCATGGTTTCATAAATCACTAATTATAATATAAAATAGATTGCAACTCATTAAAACCTCAAAATAAATCGAATCGATTTATTTCCGAAAACCTAGAAAGCACTAAATTTTCGTTTTAATTCGAAACTTGATGTTTTAACAAAACCAATGGCCATAATATTCACTAAATATCATAACTAAGTCATACAAATCATTACTATATTTTTATCACACTAATTTGTATAAATTGAAAAGTCTAGTTTGCAAAAATATCAATTTTTAATACTTTTTTTAAAGCAAAATCCACAATTCAACAATTAAGCTAGATTTTGCATGAAATAAAGTGTTAAACTATAATTTAAAATTTTAATAATATCATAAAACCCTAATTGGATTTTAATCTCAATTATTTAGTCAATTTCCAAAAACCTAGTTTGCAAAAACTAGCATAATTAGCATAATTTCCATCTAACAATTTGAAACTAGTAACTAGATTAACTTTTCCATTCAATTAACATGTTAATCTACCCATTAAAACCATAAATAATTGATAAAAATTCTCACTAGAATTTTATCTCACCTATTTATATGTTTTTTAAAAATCTAGTTTACAAATAGCTTAATTTGAACAATTAAAATGCAACAATTAACAAATTTGTTACTAGATTAGGTTTTGCATTATTTAACATGTTAAACTACACCATGTAATCATAAACAATTTATAAAAACCCTAACTTGATTTACAAACCCTTTTCTTGAATTTTAAATCTACAATTTAAACCATATTAAACACCAAATTGAACTAGATTAAAGTAATTTAGCAACAATTTGAACATGGTTTAGGATTATACCTCACAAGTTTAGAAATCTAGCTTGCAACCTAGCCACCCCAACATGCTCTTTTGCTCCCAAAATCCATGCTTGATTTGGCCAAGGAACAAGGGTTAAAGGTTGGATTAGGAGTTAATGGAAATAGGTGTAGATTTTATTGGATTTTTAATGGAAATGAGGTGAGAAATTTTGGGGCTACCAAGGGATAAATTTCAGACACTTGAGGGGAAGTGGGGAGAGAAAGAGAAATGAGTGTAGAATTGTGTAGAAACCACTTAAATAAATCATCTCCTTTAAGTCTTTTCACATTTATTATATTTTTTCATTTTCTTAATTCAATTTGACCTAGAAAAGTCTAGAAATTTGAAGATAAATCAAGAAGAGAAAAGTATGCTACTAACTAAATACTAGTATGTCATGGCTCACTTTTGAAAAATAAACCTATTGCAATTTATAATTTGCACCTGTTTAATGTATAATTAAAAGCTTATGTTAATATTAAAAATAATTACTTAAGAAAAATATTTAAGTAAACTAAAAATTTATAGGTCACTAAATAATATTAATTACTAGCAATTATATAGTTAAAATAGGCGTATTTAAATTTATATTGAAAAATAATTATAGTTAAGTTTTACGGAAAATACGGTTTATTTTACCGATTATTAGAAAATTCACCTAAAGGATTTTATTTATCTAATTATTTATTTATTTATTTTTAAAACGTTACATATTTAGAGAACCATAATTGAAACTAAAGGATAGTTAAAAGTGATACGATACGGCTAGTAGGTGATGACGGGACTTGAGGATGATATTAGATGATATTGCCGTTTATGGTACTATAGGACTAGATAGCCGACGTAGATGCGTCATCCGAACCATACTTATTTCTAAACTAAAGAATCATATGCATCTTTTAAACATGTACCGTGAGGGACGTTACGGATTTTCAAATGTTATCATTTCCTTAAAAACACCGTAGCCCCTACTTTCAAAACTACGATTCGCATCTTTCAAAAAAAAACTATTTGTATGGTTCGGGTGTGTATGTTAGATTAGATACTTATGCTTGTAGTAAAGGTAGCATGTATTTGTAAAGTTGACTTGATGAGAGATATAAATGCGATGAAAAGGATATATGACGCGATATGATGATTTGGTGATTTGTTGGTATACGGATGCGAGTCGATTGAGATGATTTATACCCTGCCGGTCCCCTGATATGAGATTATTGCGGATGTGACCTGTGACATAGGTATATAGAGATATTTTTATGTGTTGTAAATCGTGACTGTTAGCCGTACGTGACATTAGGTCCGTACCCTCCTCGTCTTATAAGTTGATAGGATCCCTGATAGCTTAATGTCGCTGTACGATGATTTTCCGTGCGTGATGAGTTTGACTTGATGATTTATCCTTACCCTTGACTAAAGGTTGCCGTACGATGGATTATACCGTACGGGATATTGTTAGGATGGATGTCGATTGATAGATTCACCGACTTGGTCATATTAGATACGTGTACCTGTCAGCATTTGCATGTGATTTGCCTTATGCTGCATCCATGTTATTCGCATTGCATTACTTATACCTGTGCTAGTATACTTGCACCATTATCGATGATGCGTATGTTACACTACACAGATTTGCCGGCTCACACACTTCATCATCGATAATTTCCATGTCACTACACAGTAGGATTGCTGCATCATGATATGACTCCTCGCATAGTTTACTTGCTATAGTTACATATGCACCTTATACGATGTTGCATTTGACGTGGAGAATTTGGGAACCGCATGATATATTTTCAAAACTGGAATCATTTAAAAGAGCAGTTTCCCTTAATATGTCATATCACTATTCCATGTCGCATGATATTCGGATATGCTTACATTTTTATCATATGTCACATACATCATGCTTTATGATTTTACGCGTTGAGATATGCTGTTTTCATCAGATTTCTGGATTTGAGAACCGTGGCTATTTCAAAAGAAAGTATGTACTGTTTTAAAAACCCGGTTTCTCTTGATATGATATTTCAGTGCGTCCACCATGTGTTTTCTCGGTTCTGAGAGTGACATGTGAAACCCGATTCGAGGAGGCGGATTATTCCGTTTGCGGGTACATGGTGGACCCAGTATGGTACCTCAGGACGAGAGAGAGATTTCATGTGGATGACGATGAGCCTGGCAGAGGGACTGCTACCTACCGGTGATTGTATTTGGGCTCGACGGATATCCGGAGGATACCAACCGGTGTCGAGAGATGATATGGGCCGATCCGGACTGACGGAGCCCGTGGGCCGATCCAGACTGATGGAGCCCGAGAGATATGAGGATTTACGTGTCGATGCTGGAGATGGGTTTCATGATGTTTTCGGGTGTCGATGTTGGACACCCAGGTTCTATGTTTTTGATGTGTCGCGAGGAACACCGTCGATTTATATCCTCATACTTTCATGCACACTCTTTTATGATATTTACGTGCATACATACATTGATCATTTGGTTGGACGAGATCCACATGCATACATACATTGATTATATTGTTGTATTATATCCGCATGCATACAGGTATTGAGTACGTTGTTGGCACATATGTAGATACGGTCATCTTAGATATCATAGTATTACCTTCATGATATAGTTGACCTAGGAGTCGTTGTTTATTCGATTTCTACCTGTTGATGTTTTTCTACTCACGAGTTGGCAACTCACCCCCGTTGTGCCACAGTTCTTGCAGGTTGACCGCTTGAATCCGTAGCGGCATCGCTGGCACATAGCTTCATTTGGGTGTTTTGCATTGGTAGGTGGGGCATTTGTATCGTAACCACTCTTGTATTTATATTTCATATTGTATCTAGTCAACTCCATCAATCAAAATTAGTAAATTGTATAAGTAATGAGACTTAGTGAGATTGTGGTTGCGAGACTTAGAGCGAGGGGTTTTCCGCTACTTGTGATTTTGATGTCTTGCTTATTTCTTTATCTTTTTGTGGTGAATTTTGCCGTTGGGCGTCGTATACTTACATATACTGTCTTGCGTGGTTGTGATCTGCCGTTTGGCGAAGAGCTAGCTCCCGTTTGGGGATGTCTTTATCATTATCTTGTATATGTGGTTTTGAATCAAAATATACAAAGGAGGTGCTGCCCAAAATTTTAAAAGACGAAATATGTTTTCAAACTGGTAAATTTCATGTGCATTTTCATGTTCTTTTTCTATGCATTAAGAAAACTTGATTTCATTATACTTTTATTTCAAAACTTCACCTCCTTTATTTTTTCTTAAAATGTTTAGATTTCTGGGTTTCAGCTTACTTGAATTACGGTATGCCTTTAGACGTTGCGTGACTTAAGTGCTGGTCACGAGCTAATATTTCGGGTCGTGACAATTACTCTTCATGGAACGCACCATATCAAGTAAGGTGCAATTCCGTCTTTCTGATACACCATTGTGTTGTAGTGTGTATGGAGGAGTAAGCTGAGAGAGAATTCCATTCTCTTTTAGATATTCCAGGAACTCGGCACTTAAGTATTCACCACCCCGATCGGATCAAAGCATCTTGATACTTTTGACGGTTTGCTTTTCCGCTTCATTCTTATACTCTTGGAATTTCTTAAAGGCCTCAGATTTATGTTTCATTAAGAATACATGTCCATACCTTGAGAAATCATCTGTGAAAGTAATGAAGTAGGAATAGCCACTTCTTGCATGCGTAGATATTGGCCCACACATGTTGCTGTGTATGAGTCCCAGGAGCTTAGTAGCTCTTTCTCCGTGTCCAGTGAACGGAGTTTTTGTCATCTTGCCTATGATACATGATTGAGAAGGTGCATACGATTGATACTCAAACGGATCTAAGTATCATTCTTTATGTAACTTAGTCAGTCGTATTTCATTGATATGACCAAGTTTACAATGCCATAAGAAAGCTTGGTTTGATTCTGAAGCTTTTCTTTTTAGTGTGTTTTGGACGTTGAAAACTTGATGTTGATTGAGAATGTATATTCCGCTACTAAGTGTACCCGACCCAACCATTTCATGATTTAGGTGAATGTTTATAACATTGCTTACAAGTGCAAAATTATATCCTTCATTTGATAACAAAGATACTGATATAATATTACACACCATACTGGGTACACAAAAGCAGTCACACTATAACAAAATATGTCCACTCGCTAACCCTAGGTGATATTCTCCTACTGCAACAGCATCCACGCTGGCTCCGTTGCCAACCCTGAGGATCATATCACCTTTCCTCAAAACTCAACGGCTTCTCAGCGCCTGCAATGAATTACAGATGTGAGATCCTGATCCGGTATCCAATACCCAGGAAGTAGAGTTTATAGAGAAACAGTTTTCAATCATGAACACACCTGAAACCGAAGCCACAACTTCCTTCGTGTCCTGATTTCTGGCCTTTAGAGCCCGGCAGTCTTTCTTCCAATGTCCCTTTTTCCGATAATAGAAGCATTCTTCCTTTGTGGCTGTCCCCATCTTTTCCTGCACCTTCTGCACACCTCCCCTCGGTTTGGTGGGGGCCTTCTTCTTCTTTCCCTTGGCCTTAGCCTTAGATTTAGCAGAAGAAGAGCCCAATAAATAGAGCGAGTGTTTCCTTAGTTTTGTTCAAGGTGCCCTCTGCCATCCTCAACATGTTGAGGAGCCCAGGAAGTGAAACTTCCATACTTTGCATATTGAAATTTATTATGAACTGGGCATAGGTAGAGGGAAGGGACTATAGAATCAAGTCGATGTACAACTCGTTCTCCAACGTAGTTCCCAGGCCGCGAGCTCTTCTATGAGAGAAATCATCTTTAGGACGTGGTCCCCTATAGATGATCCGACAGCCAACTTCGCTTGAAACAATTTCTTCGATGTCTCATATCTTGTGATACTAGATTGCTCTCCATATAATTCTTTGGTATAGAGGAAGATAGAAACAAGGTCAATCTTCGCGTGCCGCCTCTGATGTTCATTATCCATGGAGGCCAGTACGAGGCACTTGGCTTTCGCACAATCAAGATCTCAGGTCTTACAGACCTCAATGTCCGCGATCGAGGGTTCTAGAACGGGAACAAGGGGAGCTTTCGCCATGAGGACGTATGCGATCTTATCATATATGAGGTCCATATGGACATTCTCAGCCAGTCTTTATAGTTTGGCCCAGCGAGTTTATTTTTATCTAGTATTAGCTTAAGTCCCGTCATGGTCACTGCAATTAGGAGAGAGAGAAACGAAACACTCTGCATATGCTCTTGTAAGTTTAGATTGGTTATTAATTTATCTAAACAGGATGGCTCCCACTGTTTTCTCGAATTCTTCTTCAAACCCTAAAAGAAGAATTAGTCAGGATTAATCGCACCTCACAATTCTTGCTTAACCATTCGGCCATGCTAGTGTCGGTACTTCGAGATAGGCTTTCCAACGCTTTTGCGAAGTTCCTTAATTACATAACCTCTTTTCCCTGAAGGCATAGCCCCGCTAACACCGTTCTAGGCACCTACTTGGTTTATAGTATTGATTGTTAAGTGAAAAATTCTCCCGAAGAGTAGTGGATAGTCATAGTAGGATCAGGACCCAACTATCATTGTGTGATGATTTTGAAGTAAGCCTACCAAAAACACCACACTTCAGAAGGTATGCAGCACTAGTAAGTTTCCTTTATGTTTGAAACTCCCGATCTGATTTCTGCCTCGTGCGCTTATAACCTTGACGAAGGTCAAAACATCATAAGTCGCAAGTCAAGTTCAGCCAGTCATTATCCAGATTAATCTAGACCCATTCGTACAAGCCCTTGACGAAGGCCAAAATAGTCGTACGCCTGTCCTAGACTAATGCATCGATCTATGCTACAGATAAGCACTCACTAGCTACCAAAAACTATGCCTTAGTGAAGGTCAAAACACATAGCATGAATACTAGTAGATACCTATCTGAAATGACGGAGGGCTACGACTGGTTTTGGAGAAAACCGTTAACGTAATGAACTTGATATAGTCAAATGAACCGAATTGCTTTTGAAAAGGAGTGGTTTAAGCTCCGCTTTTAAAAATTGCTTTTTGAATAAAACCGAGTGGTTTTGTAATTGTTCCAACGACATCAGATTTTAGGTTTATTTCCTTCTATTAATCAATATTAATGCGGTCCCATCAATTACCTTATCATTGCAGAAAAAGAAACGAAAATAGAAGGTATGCTTATGCCATCCACATTCGCCACGGGGCCCTGTCATGCACCGTTAGGTTACTTAACTAACGGCAGAGCGGGGGCTGGACTACCGCGAGTGCAAAACATACGCAACGTTTATTATTATTATTATTATATATATATATATAGCCATTCGTCTCACGCAATAATAAGCATTCCAGATCATAGAATTACAAATGAATATATTGGATATACGAGGATTTCCGTATTTCGTTTTAGCCTATAACGAAACACGGATTCCACGGTCATGATGAATAGCCAAACCCAACCCTAGACCCCTACGGGTGCGACAAACCACCTGCTAAATTCCCGAAGTGAAGCAACCTCTCTCAATAAAATGAGTAGGCCACTCGGCACTTCAAGAACCCGGTAGTTTGTGCACCCCACCTTGGGTCTATCCTAGGTGCAAGAAAAAGTAAATGAAATAATACAACGGTGACTACAACCTCATCCTGGATGTGCCCCGCAAAAATAATATTGCATCAATTTACAAATTTACATGAATGAAAGAAAAGAAAACACTCTTCTCACATGCCCCGGCTATTCATTCACGACGATCCAATACTCCATATACACAAACCATCAACAAAACATAGATATGTGCAACCCCACTAATCGACATATAGCAATTAGCAGACGTTTAGCAACATATATACAAACACAGAAAACCCAGATTAGCCAAGTAACTTAGAATTTCGATCGAAAATATTTTCCGTGTCTACCCCATGTACAAACCACTACACAAACAATTCTGGGTAGAAACCAAATATGCAAGCTATCATATTTCCAAGATTAAGACCCACAGAAAAAAATTTGGAGTGAATCGGCCTTGACTCGGCCGCGGATCCGCTGCTAAACAGTGTGTTTGGCCGCGGTTCCGCGGTGGTCTTGAAAGATTACGAGCTCGAATTATTTTTGTGTTCTTATAAAAGCCTATATGTATTTTTAAGGCCACCGAAATAATTTTTTGAGCAGTTTTGAAAATCGACAGCAAGCATGATATTGAAAATTTGATTTCGGTTATTTTTCTGACGATCGAAATTCTAACTACTTGCTAACTTGCTAGTTAAGGTTTAAGTTGCTCTGATACCAGTGTAAGTCGATGTCGAGCACCCTGCGGGTTCGCGGGGAGGCGGAATACACAAAAAACGATTTTTCTTTTGAGAAACTTCGCAATATCGACCAAACAACCAAGATCTTTCATAAACCCTAACTAGCTAAAACTAACTACAAAGAGGTTCTAACTGCTCGGTGAGAGTTTATACCTCCTTGATCAAGTCCTTCGGGTCTTCTTTTCCTATTCTTAGCTCCTTGGTGGCTTGAATCTTCTTCTCCTTTTCTTGGCTCCTAGGTGGCTTGAATGGAACTCGGTTGTCGGCCTCCTTTTGTCGAAGACGATCCACCCGAGAGTCTTTGGTTCAAGCTTCAACCTAAAATGAGGTAATTAAGATGTCTAGGTTGCTAATCTAGACAACGTAGAAGATGTAGAGAGATAATTAGAGTATTTTATCTCAAGAGACCTAGGATTCACAACACATGTGAGGGTTAGGGCTTGAGGAAGAAGGAGGAGAGGAAAAAATGGAGAGAGAAAAAGTAAGAGCAAATGAGCTAGGTTATGGAGAGAAGAGAAGAATGGCTAAGTCAAATAATCAAGCATGCATTATTTCCCATAGAAAATAATCAACCATGCTTGAATAGTGAAGTAAAATGCAATAAAAAAATGACTTAGCCATGCTTCAACCAAGACACAAATATCTCCATTTTCCACCTCATTAATCTATTTTTAAAAATAGATAAATCTAATAATGAGGTGTCTCCTTCTAGAAGCATGTCTTGTGAAATTATAAGAATTCCCTCACCGTTTATACATACCCGTATTCGTACTGTAAAAAATACGAATACAATGAGATAATAATAATCCAATAATATAATACTAGAATCCGGCTTAAACCAAAGCCCACCAGTATTATCCGTCCGAACAACATCCGTGTACCCAGTACACACATATGATCGGAATCCTGCCGTAAAACTATACGGCCTCTACATCATTTCACCTTAACCAGGTAAACCCTCTGTGTGGGACTCTAAACACTCGACAGTACGCTGGCAGTGGGTTTAACCACAAGGCCATCAGCAGAGACTGGGTACACTGGACGGACTCGCCGAGAACTCCCAGATGGTATTATACCTCACGTCAGATGACAGTTCTCTGGTGACACTGGTACAGGTTAGTCTATAGTCCCGAGATCGTCATAGAGTCTTGTGTGATTCCCACCGTGCTTTGATTTCCATCATATGACATCCAAGAGGGCGTGCAAAACTGTGGATTTTGGATACAGTACCGAATCACATGGAGGCAATGAGCGATAGGAGGGGTTTCGTCTCTCCCGGTATAGGGAGTTGATGTTGCGCTGTGTTCGATTGGCTATAACTAGAAATCCCTGGCCAAGTTTGCTGAGATTTACTGGCAAGTGTTATCAGTAGTTTCTCGAACTGTTATGGACCTCATATCGACACGACTTATTAAGCTATTGGGGTCTGACGTTTACCACCCCTAGGCGAGATATGCGACATATCAGACGAAGAGACTGGACTGTACGGGAGTGTTACTGGTAGGATTCACAGGAGAATGTACAGGCTTGCTTGTTGATCTTCTGATTGCTCAATACCTGGGTGGCTGTTACGTTTAGCTGGCCTCTTGCAGGTAGTGGATGTTTGATATGATCATCACCTACTGCCGACGTATTGACGATTCTTTAGAGTCCTACACAGAGGTTTCCTGACTCAGGCAAAACGGAGTAGGAGCACATATGTGATATGTGCGGGACCGAGAATAATACGATATGAGATACTGTATTCTATTCTCGCGATATATGATATCGGCCGGGTATATGTGATATAGCCGGGTCATCGGATCAAGTGTTGATTCGATGAATCGGTACATGTTATATTAGTCGGTTATATGCGATATAGCCGGATTTTCGGATCAAGTGTTGGTTCGATAATTTAATGTATAATTATATATGTTATATATTGCATTATATTAACTAATATAAGCTCGCTTTATTGATTCATTTTCTCACCGGATAATACATTGATATATATGCGATATATGTTAATTGTATTATTTTCTTTTGTTACAAAAATATATTATATATGTGATATATAATATTATAACAAGTTATGATTACAAATGCAATATGATTTGTGGAGATTAAACATAGTTAGGGTTTGATTTGGGTTAGCTTTTTCGTGAATCTTCTAGAAGCTTTATTTTGTTTTAAGCATAGATATTTTGGATTGATATTTTGTGTTGATATTTCTTAACCCAAACCAAACCCTTTACCCTAGTTGATTCTCTACATGAGTTAAGCCACTCATTCTTAACTCAAGGGTTGATTTGTAACCATAGTAATAATTCATTATTCATCACAAAAGGATTATGATCTTCTTCTTCATTCTCTTGAAAGAAAAAGCTTTCTAGCTTTTTGTAAAGTGATGAATTAAAGTGAAAAAATGAAAAAAAAAAAGAGAGCTAAATTCCTACTTCATCATCCTCATCTATACTAGCCACTTAGATTAGGGTGTTCACTCCATTAATACTTGATTAGAAAAGTGAGAGCTTGAGTTAAAGATTCTTCAAGGTAGATCATCTTCGAAAAAGAAGACTTCAAGCAAGCATGGATCATTCGGCTTGTGGAGCCTCTCTAGAGTCCGGAAGTTCATGGATCGCGGCGAAGGGACTACTACTCGGAGCTTATAAAGTGAAGGAGCGGACTACAAACGTTGTAATCCCTCTTTCTTAGATGTAAAGTTGTTTACATGCTATGTTAACCCTAAGTCTATAGTAAAGATCTTAGTTGGGGTTTGTTTAGCACCCCAAAAATTTTAAAGTAGCATGATTGATGCTTGCTAAAACCTTGATAAGGTGCTAAGCTAACCCAATAGTGGTATCAGAGCCAAGCTAGGGCATTAGGCGTTGTCTAGACGAAGTTTGAAGTCCGATCGAACTCCGAAACCCTGATAAATCCTAGTTTCTTGAAATTTTTTCAAAAGTTGAAATTTTTCATATTAAAAATACTCAGAAAATCATGCAGGGAAGTATAAGAATTACTGTGAAGTACGAATCCATAATTCACTCAAGAGACCGCGGAACCGCGGCCAAACCATGCGTTTGGCGGCGGTTACGCGGCCAACTTTGGGAGTTGGGGGCTAATACTTCAGGGGTTTATTCTTGGGTACTTTTCATGTTTCTGGGAATTTTTAATTCTACTCAAGTGTTGAGATTTCTGGGATATATTGGGAACTCATTGATTCGATCGGAAAGTTTAACTTCGTTTAAGTTTTTCCGGGTAATTTAGAAAGTGTTAAAAAGTTCGAACAGATATCAATAACTCACTTTTTTCCTTACCGGAAAATTTCCAAGTGTTGGATTTTTTTCCTTAGTTAAAGAACATTCACAGTCGTGCAAGTAACGCGGTGGACTCTCTAGAAGAACTAAAACCTTAACTCGATTATGTTACCGTCTGAACCGCCTCTAAACCTTAAGGTTTGTGGCAGTACGGCGTTGCCACATGTGAGGCGTTGGTTTAACCCTTCTACGGCTGGACCATTGGTACTGTGGCATGTGATGGATGCTTTTAAACTAATTTGAAGTGTTGAGAACTAAAGGGAAATCTTGGGTGTTTGTTTATTCGATCGGAAAGTTTAAAATTGTCTATTTATCTGGAATGTGATACAATATTTGGAATCCACAAGTAGTTATTAGATAACTAATTTGAATGTTATCAATCTAGCAGTTTTTAGTCTCATTTGATCGGTTGCCATGGGATTTTGATGCGATCAAAAGTCCGTCGCAATCACGTAGCATACACGGATACTCACCGAGTAAACTTAATAGATAGCCACACCCCAAGTCCCGACCAAGTGACTGTAGGAGAACCCCGTCGCCAAAAGCATCCGTTCGGGTGCTCGCGGCAGCGGTGTTCCGCCTTAGTGCACTTCGTCGACGGCATCGGGGGGTGCGGCCATCTACTAAAGTTTCCAACGAGCATTCGATTAGTATGTCTGGAATCTTGTTGAATTGCCCGACTTAATATTGAAAAGTGTTTTCGATATTGAGACTAAAATGCGGGGTTTATAATGTTAGGCATGCGATGTCTAAGGAATTCATTTGATTAGGCATGAGATGTCTAAGGAGGTTGCGGATTCCAAAAGTTGTAGTTTTACACTTTCTTTTCTATGACCGTAAGCGTAGTATGTGGTGTATCGCCGGCTTCGTTGCTATACATCAACGAGAATCGGGATACGCATACTTACTTACGTTGATGATATGAGATATTATGTGTTGTTGTGATATGTTATATTAGATCGTCGTGTTTAGAATAGACGGGGGTTTTATGTGAGATGAGAGTTTTTCTTTTTCATTCATGTAAAATTTATTGTATGTAATTTTCTTTTATTGGGGCACTTCCGGGTTGAGGATGATGTTACCATTGTATATTATTTACTTTTCCGCATTAGGATAGACCCAAGGCGGGGAGCATAAGTAATCGGGTTCTAGGGTCCAGTTGGAGACCATCTCGAGGAGTCGAGACCGGGTGTCCTAACTCTAGAATTGGTAGGGTTGCTTGCCGCTGTCGTAGGGGTCTAGGGGTGTGGGATTGGCTATTCATCGCGACCGTGGAATCCGTGTTTTATTCAGGCTCGCAAGAAAACATGGACCTCCTAGTATATCCAATATTTCATATATGTTCTTCTGCTGCAATGTTCTGTGATGAGATCATATTACTGTCTGAGTCTGAGACGAATGTTTATATTATATATATGAGATATATATTATATATTGTTGATTTCGTTTCAAATGTGATACTTGTGAAGCATAATAAAATGGGACTTCAATAATGAGATTAGTGAAATAAAAGAAACCTAAAGATGTTGTGGAATCAAATTTTCAAAAACTGGTAGCTCTAGTTCTTTCTTTTCATAGCGGTATTCCTTGTAGAATATCCAGCACCTTATTCGATAAGGAAAGAGCCGAGATCTCTTCACCGGGAGTGACATCTTTAGCGAAACTAGCAGATGCTACACACTCGGTTTGTCTTTTGATTGCTTCTATAGTTTTTTGCTTTGGATAGTGATATTTTTGAAATATCCTTCACCTTATTCGATGAGGAAAGAGCCGGGATCCCTTCACCAGGAGTGACCTCTTTAGCAAAACTACAAAAGGCCTAAAAACATTCTATTTAAAATTACTCGATTCTACAACGATATCAAGTTCATTACGCAAAGGGTTTTCTTAAAAACCTGTCGTATCCCTCCGTCATTTCAGATAAGTACTTCATAGTATTCGTGCTACGTTTGTTGGCTTTCGTCAAGGAGTAGTGTGCGGTAGCTATTTATGCTTATCTGTATAAGCATATGATGCGATTGAGTTAGGGTAGTCGTGCGACTTTGTTGGCTTTCGTCAAGGGTCGTGTGGGTGGGTTTAATTCAATCGGGAAATGACGGGTTGAACTTGACTAGTAGCCTATGGTTTGTAGGCTTTCGTCAAGGTCATAGGATGCTAGGGGTAAAATATTATTGGGAATTTCAAGTGTTAAAATTTGCAATGAGATTGCATACCTCCTATGAGATAGTTGGATCCCGATACCCGCTGTGAGTAAGAGTTACTCCTGGGAGAGTTTTACACATTACAATTAGCCGATCGAGTAGGTGTCTAGAAAGGTGTTAACGGGGTCATTCCCCTGGGAAAATGAGGTTTATTTTAATTAGGTCCGTGCGAAAGCACGGGGAACCTCCCTCAAAGTACCGACACTGGCGTGGCTGAAAGATTGGGGAACTTGTAGTGTGTAATTAATCCCGACTAGTCTTACCTTTTAGGGTTTGAAGGAAAATTTGACTAAAGCAGTGGGAGACTTCTTGATTAGATATATTAATAACCAATCTAATCTTGCAAGAGCATACGCTGAGTGTTTTCTTCTCTCTCTCTCCAGGTAGCGACCATGTCACGCCTTAATCAAGATAATAATACGGATGTATTGACTGAACACGCTTGTTGTACTGTGCTAGGGAACGTTGATCCCGCTCCAACTTGTAATTGTTATAAGACCGAGCAGGAAATAGGGGATTACCAGAATTCCCGTGCCGCCCAAACGAATAAAGTGCATGCTGATGCATCATCTTCGGGTGTGTTCATTATCGAGAACTGTTTCTCAGTATCATTTACGTCCTGGGTATGAGATACCGGATCAGGATCCCGCAAATGTAACTTGTTACATGGGCTATAGATAGGTTGAGAACTGAGAACGGGTGATAAGTTTCAAGAGTTAGAAATTATGCAAGTATTGCAGCCAAGTCTGTTGGCAGTTATCACCCTGTATTACCAGAATACATTGATTCTGAACGAATGTTATTAGATACCAAACCTGATATACAACATCATATCAGTCTCTTTATTAGTAAAGAATGATATAATTTTGTATTGTTGGATAATGTTTTGAACATTTCCTATATCAAGAGTTGATCGGTTCAGGCACGTTATCTAAAAGCATAGACGTTCTAAATCAAACCATAGTTCTTCACATACAGAACACACACAAGAAGAAGATTTTAGAAATGAACGAATCCTTCTTGAGGTATTGTAAACTAGGTCATATCGATGCAACCCGACTAGCTAAAGTGTGAAACTTGCCGGTCATGTCACAAAGATAAGATGACCATAGCTCCGTTTATTGGAAACAGAGAAATAGTTAGTGAACTCTTGGGATTGATACATGATGATGTATGATAGTCCCATGTCTACATATTGTAAGTCCGTGGCGGCGCCCCGGCCGTCGATCCGACGCCGAAAATGCGGAAACAAAAAATTTGCAAACTAGCAAACCGGCACCACCGCGCACTTTTATCCCGGATCGGTCCATTAACCTAGCTACTAGTAAACAAGAAAAGAGTAGAGAAGTATACCAAGCGATCTGTGTCCTTCGGTCTTCGTCTCTACTCCGATCTACCGCGGAATCTCCGTCCGTCACGTCCTCGTCGGAAAGGGCACCACGTAGCCGAATGCTTTTACGGGCTCCCACCTCTGGACCGAGGCAACTCGGGCACGAAGTTGGCTAGACGACGCGTCCAAGGAGTGCTGTAGATATAGTGTAGAAACTTGTCTCTTTGGGGTTTATGTTGTTGCCATGGATGAAGTTGTGGAGGAATGAAGTTAAGAAAAATGATGCTTTCAATTTTCCTAGCTAGAAATGAGATGAAGCAAAAATGCCACACATGCAAAAATGAACTTCTCTCTTCCTCACTCAAGAAGTGGCCGGCCATAATGGGAATGGTAGTGGTGAGAGAAAACCAAGTAATTATCAAGAGAAGAAGTGAAAAGATAATGAGAAAAAATGGTCACACCAAATCACCCTCATACTCTTTCACTCTCATCACCATAAATGCAAGACATATGATGCAAAAGGAATCTCATCATGAGGAAGCAACAATCACAATAAACTCCCTCTACAAAATGTTATTTTCAAATTGCAAATAACACCCTCCAACGATAAAGTCCGGCCGCGAAAGAACAAAGGAAAACCGGCCGGAACGGAATGCAAACTGGCAACTACAGAAAACTGATCCCGTAATAAATTACAGGAAAACTCCGCTACTGCATATACATGCCCGCATTTGTATTCCTACTGAACACAAATGCAAAGAGACAAAATCTACACTATCTAATACTAGGATCCGGCTTAAGCCAAAGCCGGCTGGTAAAATCCGTCCAATCACGATCCGTGCAATACCGCACGTATATGATCGAACCCTGCCATATCTCCATACGGCCTCTACAGCGTTTCGCCCGAAACTTGAGTAACTGTGTGTGGTGGACTCTAAAGGCTCGTCAATACTTTGGCTGTGAATTTAACCACCAGCACGTCAGAGGTATTAGCCATACGTGACGGGCCACCAGCAATTGACCAAAAGGGATGTCGATGAGCGAACTCATCCTGACACCCTACTGAGCCTGTCAGTGACAAAATCCGTACAGTCTGGTCCGTTCGTCTATCAGCATCGCATGGCAGGCCTAGGGGGTTGGTAAAAGTCAGACCCCCAAAAGCGTTTCAAGTCGTGTCGGAGTGTAGCCCAGAACACGCTGAGATACTACTGGAATACCTACCAGCAAATCACATGCCTTGGCCAAGGACTTTTCATGTTTTGGCTCTCCTAGACACAGCGCGACCTCACCCCCAATACCGGGAGAGACGAACCCCTGCAAATCCGCTCACTGCCTCCATGTGGCTCGGGACTGTACCCAACTAAAACTTGTTTGCACGACTCCTTTGAGCCGTGGTAGGGTAGTAATCAAAGCACAGTGGGAACTCACACGAGACAAATGACGATCTCAGGTCGATGAACTAACCTGTACACATGTCACCAGGGAACTGCTATCTGACATCAGGTATAATCCCAACTAGCAGGTTCCCGGCGAGTCCTATCCGGTGTACTCAAAACCCAATGAGCACATGTATACATCTTAGGTGAACCAACTAACACCAGTGGCTTATGAGATCGGCCACCGCCCCTCGTCGGGGTCTCGACTATATACACTAGTCTACTCCGGAGTATCGATGCCCTGTCTCGAAACTCCCATGACTAGGGACCTTTTAAGGATGTGCTTATAGACCCCAGCTCCCACGTATATGATCGCCCTCATACTGCTGGTAGTCAAGCAAGAATCCTAGGGGCTCTATCAACGTGTAGTAGCGACTCGTAAGGTCACCTAAAGCAGCACACGATGATAAAGATAAACCAGATAGCATACTATCATCTCGATTAAGACTGTCCTACTAGGACAGGTCCCCCCCTCAATCATTGCAATCACGTGCCTGTGATCCAATAATTGACTCTGAGGGCACTATCTCCAACAATCTTCCACTTGCACTCAAGGCTAATTATTGCGATGTCATATACTCACAGCCTGTGTGATACCGAACACCCAACTCCTCTACTAGTCAGTCTCACAAAGCTCGTTTGCGAAACTATTGCGTTCGAGGAATAGCCTCAGTGAGTGGATCCGCTCTTGTGTTTCTTTCTATGTGTCTCTTTATCTCAAGTTCGCGGAGAAAGCTATCTCCCGAAATGAACAATACCTGTCTTAGAATTTGTCTGGATATCTGATGGGACCTAGCTCATAAGTGAACTCCAAATCCAAACTTCTTAGACTGTATCGTCAATTGAACTTAATCAGTATCCTGCGCCATGCCTTCCCTCAGTATCTACCTGGACCACCTGTCCAAAATACTGCCCCTCGTCAGAGGGAAAACTATAACTCTGACAGCCACTCTTCCATCCAGGTCACCTTGGAAGCCTAGAATGATAACTGTCTCCTGAAGGAGAATGCTGTTATCATATCCCTAGAACATCCACTTATGTTCTAAAACTGCTTCCGACTGTTTCTCCAGGATTGGATCAATATCAACTTATTGCACCTAATGCAAGAACAACATCTGGTGTGGTACTTGATATCTCATGATTGACTCAATTGCCTAAGCAAGTGATCTGCCAATCATGTACATCCCTCTCCTCTTTAGTCTGTAAGACACCTTTAGAGAGGGTGACTCCATCACCTGCAGGTATATTACCGTGCCAGGAGTCGTCCATTCTAAATACTCATAGAATGCTGTCAAGGTACCCAAATTAGGAAACCACCCAAATCTAGATCTAAAACCATAGATCTAGTAACCAGAATGTCTGATATAATATCCAAGTCTTATGTGGAGAAACCATTGTGTGATGACCAAAGTATAACCGATCGTAGTATAGGAATATCACTTCCTACTCTGTGTATGTCATCAAATACCAGGACATCACACCCTACTACCTTCTTAACAGATCCATCCCCTATTCTGATGAAGTCAAACCTATGACTGTCACATCAGAAATAGATGATCTATCTCCGCTATATCTGCTTTAGTCTATAAATAGACATAAGCCTGATATCCACCAATGCTTCCGCTGCTCCCACTGACTACGACAACCCTCTGGCAGAGTCATATAGGCGTACAGTTCTAAAGCTAGTTCAGAACGACGCTATATTCATCCTCCTGCCGGATCTCACAGTCTGGAACAACAGCAATGGCAAGTCTGGGTAAACAAGAACCTCCCTGCCATCGTCCTTGAGCATACCGAAGTACCTCTCGGGTGCCTGAGGTTACCCACCATATCTGCGGAGTGGCCAATGGAATGTCAAACCAGATTGAATCTTTAGGTTCTTATCAAATCTTCAGTAATCGTTTGCGGTTCTGGAATCACTTCCAGTTCTACCATACTCCCATTACTGTTTTCTGAAAAAATCCATTTTTATTAAAACTGTGGCGAGTCTAGAATAATATCACTATTGATCTTCCAGATGGTAGAATATCAACCCTCGTCATAGCCCGGGTCAACCCACAAACAGCCATTACAGAAACGTACCTTGAGTTATCCGGAGTCTGGTTTTAAGCATAAGTCGGACAACTCCATGTACCTTAACAATGTCAAGATATGAACTGTTCTATATCCAATATAGAAACAGAGGCACTGATTCAATTGAACCAGATTCAAATCATGCAGCTGTCTCCAGTGCATGTCAAGTAAATGGAAGGAGGTCGATCAGCATTACTCAACTTAGGAGTGCTTCCAATTATGAGTAACCTGAAAGAGAAGCAAGTTCTCTTAACCATTACTATCAACTGAATACCATATACAAGTATCTACATCTTCGATCACTTTGAAGAATCACGATACTTGCAATATCTGGTTCTCTACTTTATTCTTATACCTATAACTCCTCAAAACTTAGACCCTGTGTATCTACGAAACACATGTCTAAGAACTAGAGAAGTCATAAGTAAACCGAATATAGTACGAGAACTAACCCCTCTGTCCTCATGGACGCTGGACAACATACAATACTCTGTATAAGTCCCTTGAGTCTAACAACTCGTTCATTGTGTGTCGTAGGTTGAAAACTGTACTTATGGTTAAGAAGAATTGCACCGTTGTTCAATGCTCCTTACCTAACCATCCACTGGTATAGGTAAATGTCATAGACATAATCTCAAAAAGGTATATCTCACTCTATAAAAATAGACGTACAGATATATCAATTTGAAATTGGTGTATAACAACGGATATTCAAAACCAAATATTTGTCGTCCTGCAAACAACCCAGGTGACTTCCTCAAATATCACTGATTACAACGAATCCCGATATAATGAGGATGATCACCCAATTCCCAATAACTTATTCTCACTCATCATCTGTAAAACCATACAGATGTGAGAATCATACGTGGTGAATACATACCCTGGAGCAAGTGTCTAATTGGGAAATCAGTTTTCTTTTAACAGTACACAGTGAAACTGAAACATTGAAATGTTTCGATGGGGTATCCTGGTATTCCTAGTAAGGCCTCTTCTATTATCCAGATTCACAACTGTAACCGTATAATTCTTTGCCATCTTTCCACATCCCTTTATATGTCTTTAGTCATTACCTTCTGTACACCCCTTTAGGCCAAATGGTTTTCTTCCTTCCCTACCGTTCGGCACCAGCCTATGGTTTGGAAGAAGACTATCCAATAAGCATAATGGGTGTACTGTCCTAATCCTAGGAGCACTCGCAATGCGTGAGAAGGTGAAGATAAAAGACAACCGAATGAACCTTATTCCTATTTCTCCTGAACCAGGATCCATCCCCGAACTGGAACAAGTTCCTTTCGAGTTCGTATATAACCATACGATGGATTATCCAATAAACTTGGGATCTTCGTAGTGATACGGAGTGTCCTGGAGAAATACAAAGGTGATTTAGGATTGGCGAAGAAATACTTGGTTTGGTCGTGAATAGCAGTCGCACTTTACTTTGCCCTCTTACTAATCCCTTTCTTTGTCTTTACTTAATACCTTCTGTACACCGTTTAGGCTAATTGGTTTTCTTCATTCCCCACCGTTCGGCACCAGCCTAAGGTTTGGAAGAAGACTATCCAATTTGCGTAATAGGTGTACTATCTCCTAAGCCAAGGAGTACTCGCAATCTGAGAGAGAAGGTAAAAGGAAAAGACAACTGAATAGTCCTATTCTTTTTCTCCAGAACCGGAAACCATCCTCGAATTCCTTCGAGTTCGTATTTAACCATACGATGGTTTTGTCCAATGGAAGTGGACGTTCGTAGTAATACGGGGTGTCCTGGAGAAAAGGGTAAAAGTAGGAGTGGCAATGAGGTTCGCAACTCCGACAATCCAAAAGCCAGTGTTAAGAAGGTTCGGTCAACTTGGTCACTGAGTCATAATCTAGGGTCGGGTCAATGGTCGCTGCCAAAGAGAGAGAGAAAAGAAACACTCAGCGTGCACTCTAACCTAGATCAGAATGGTTATCACTTTATCTAATCTGGAAACCTCCTACTGTAACGTCAAATTCTTCCCCAAACCTGAAAGAAGAATTAGCCGGGATCACCCGAGGAGTAAACCAACTCATCAGTGGGAATCGGGATCCAACTATCATCGCATGATAACGTGACGGAATCCGCTCACGCTATCACACTCCAGAAGGTATGCGCATATCTGGCAAGTTTCAGTTCTTTTGAAACTCCCGATGTGGATTTTTGCCCCATGCTCTTATGACCTTGACTAAGGCCAACAAATCATAAGTCACATGTCAAGTTCTACCCGTCATTGTCCAGGTTGATTTGAACCCACCCGTACAAGCCCTTGACTAGGGCCAACAAGGCTATACGACTGTCCCAAACCAACGCATCTATCTATGCAGCATATGAACACACAATAGCTACCAAACACTGTGCCTTGACTATGGCCAACAAACACAGCTTGAATACTATTGACTATCCATATATAATGACGGAGGGCTACGAATGGTTTCTGGCGAAAACCTTTAACGTAATGAACTTGATATCGTTGAAGGAACCGGATTGCTTTATAAAAATATAGTGACGAAAACCTTTGCTAAACAGGTTACTCCCGGTGAAGGGATCTCGGCTCTTTCCCCGTAGAATGAGGTGCAGGATATTCCAACTGAATACCTCGATGAAAAGCAAAAGAAAACGGCTATAGTGAAGTTATTGCCCTGACGCAAACTTCTGTCCAAGGGGTCACTCCCGGTGAAAGGATCTCGGCCCTTACCTCGTCGACTGAGGAGCAGGATATTCCAACTGAATACCACTGTGCAAAACAAAAGTTAACGTCCTTGCAATAACAACTTTTTGAAAAAGTGTTCCAACAACATCAGAATAGGTTTGTTTATCTTGCATTGATCCGAATCAACGCAGTCACATCAATTGATCACACCACAAAAGAACGAAAATAATGATGTACGTATATGCCATCCGCATTCGCCCCTGGGTCCCGTCATCACCCGTTAGGTTACTTAACTAACGACAGAGCGGGGATTAGACTAGCGCGGATGCAAAACATATACAACATCTACTAGTATATATATAATATATAATTTTCGCACAAGGCGTGATAAAAATGCAACATCATAGAAATGTACAGCATCACAGAATAATACAGATATCTGGGATCCCCGGGTTTCACAGAGCCACTACTGAAACCCGACGTTCCCCTGGTCGTGTGGATAGCTTGTGCAATGAAAATCCTAGACCCCTACGGGCGCGGCAAGTTACCCGCCAAAACCTGAAGCGAGGCAGCCCCCTTCAGCAACGTGAATGGATCACCCAGCACTTCACGGAATCCGGTAACTTGGGCACCTCTCCTGGGTCAACCTGTACCCCCTACGATTGTGGCGAATAGCCCGTCAATTCTAGAGTAAAGCCCCCTCCGTCTCAATGCCATGAGATGCGGGCTTGTTGCCCTCTAGAACCCGGCTATCCGTGCACCCCTCCTTGGGGTAATCCCAGTACAAAAAGTAAAAAATATATACAACGGGTACATCGACCTCGACCCGGTCGTGCCCCAAAAGAATAATACAAACAGGCAGTGACGGCAGTCCACATGTCCGACGCTCGCTCCGCAATATCAAATGTACATATAAAACAAAAACTGTACTAGCATTCCATCCAGGCTATCCCCCACGACCAATCCGCAACATCACAGCACAACACAGAACATCAACGTGAATGTCACGTTCGCAAATCCGTCTAACCGGGCTATAGCAGTTAGACAGGATTTACCGATCAAGTGACATTCACGGTCGCAGATATAATGTAAATACTGCGAACTAGCATGTTTAAAATATCCGATCGAACAAAATTTACCCAAGTGGGCCCCAAGTAATACTGTAGCACTCACAGAAAATCTGGGCCCAAACAGAATATCCCAAAACCCCTATTTCCAACCCAAAAGCCTACTGTTAAAATTTGGTGCGATGAATAGTAAAACGCGCGGCGGAACCGCGGCCCAAGCATGGGTTAGGCGGTGGTTCCGCGGCGGTTTGGAGAGATCTCGTGACCAAATTTTCACAGATTTCTTAGATTTTCATGCACAGTATTCTGAAACAACCTGAAAAATTTTTGGAGCAGAAAAAATTTCGACAGAAAACCCATTGCATTGAAAATACGATTTTTTTTGTACGATCGAGTTCTAAACATACTAGAGCAAGCAAGGGCATGGTTAATGGCGTGGCTCTGATACCAATGTAAGTCCGTGGCGGCGCCCCGGCGTCGATCCGACGCCGAAAATGCGGAAACGAAAAATTTGCAAACTAGCAAACCGGCACCACCGCGCACTTTGATCCCGGATTGGGCCATTAACCTAGCTACTAGCAAACAAGAAAAGAGTAGAGAAGTATACCAAGCGATCCGAATCCTTCGGTCTTCGTCTCTACTCCGATCTCCCGTGGAATCTCCGTCCGTTACTTCCTCGTCGGAAAGGGCACCACGTAGCCGAATGCTTTTACGGGCTCCCACCTCTGGACCGAGGCAACTCGGGGGCGAAGTTGGCTAGCCGACACGTCCAAGGAGTGCTATAGATGTAGTGTAGAAACTTGTCTCTTTGGGGTTTATGTTGTTGCCATGGATGAAGTTGTGGAGGAATGAAGTTAAGAAAAATGATGCTTTCAATTTTCCTAGCTAGAAATGAGATGAAGCAAAAATGCCACACATGCAAAAATGAACTTGCATATACATTACAGGAAAACCCCGCTACTGCATATACATGCCCGCATTTGTATTCCTACTGAACACAAATACAAAGAGACAGAATCTACACTATCTAATACTAGGATCCGGCTTAAGCCAAAGCCGGCTAGTAAAATCCGTCCAATCACGATCCGTGCAATACCGCACGTATCTGATCGAACCCTGCCATATCTCCATACGGCCTCTACAGCGTTTCGCCCGAAACTTGAGTAATTGTGTGTTGTGGACTCTAAAGACTCGTCAATACTTTGGCTGTGAATTTAACCACTAGCACGTCAGAGGTATTAGCCATACGTGACGGGCCACCGGCTATTGACCAAAAGGGACGTCGATGAGCGAACTCATCCTGACACCCTACTGAGCCTGTCAGTGACAATATCCGTACAGTAGTCCATTCGTCTATGAGCATCGCATGGCGGGCCTAGGGGGTTGGTAAAAGTCAGACCCCTAAAAGAGGTACAAGTCGTGTCGGAGTGTAGCCCAGAACACTCTGAGATACTACTGGAATACCTACCAGCAAATCTCCTGCCTTGGCCAAGGACTTTTCATGTTCTGGCTCTCCTAGACACAGCGCGACCTCACCCCCAATACCGGGAGAGACGAACCCCTGCAGATCCGCTCATTGCCTCCATGTGGCTCGAGACTGTACCCAACTAAAACCTATTTGCACGACTCCTTTGAGCCATGGTAGGGTAGTAATCAAAGCACAGTGGGAACTCACACGAGACAAATGACGATCTCAGGTCGATGAACTAACCTATACACATGTCACCAGGGAACTGCTATCTGACATCAGGTATAATCCCAACTAGCAGGTTCCCGGCGAGTCCTGTCCGGTGTACTCATAACCCAATGAGCACCTGTATACATCTTAGGTGAACCAACTGACACCAGTGGCTTGTGAGACCGGCCACCGCCCCTCGTCGGGGTCTCGACTGTATACACTAGTCTACTCCGGAGTATCGATGCCCTGTCTCGAAACTCCCACGACTAGGGACCTTTTAAGGATGTGCTTATAGACCCCAGCTCCCACGTATATGATCGCCCTCATACTGTTGTTTGTCAAGCAAGAATCTTAGGGGCTCTATGAACGTGTAATAGCGACTCGTAAGGTCACCTAAAGCAGTACACGATGATAAAGATAAACCAGATAGCATACTATCATCTCGAGTAAGACTGTCCTACTGGGACAGGTCCCGCCCTCAATCATTCCAATCACGTGCCTGTGATCCAATAATTGACTCTGAGGGCACTATCTCCAACACATATGCTAGGACATGTTCTTTGTACTTCATTACATTCGCTGATGATCTCTCAAGATTCAGACATATGTTCCTGTTGAAACACAAGTCCGAAACTTTTGAGATAATCACAGAATATAAGTTAGAAGTAGAGAACCAAAAACGGGTAAAAGTATTATGTACTTTGATGAGATCAAGGAGGAGAATACTTGAGCAACAGAATTTCTGGACTATAAAAAGAAAGGAGAATGAGATTCTCTCTCAGCATTACTCCTCCGTATACACCACAGCACGTCGGTGTATCGGGGCGGAGCAATCGCACCCTATGTGATATGGTGTGCTCTATGATGAGTACTACTGAGTTGCCTGTTTTCTTTTGGGGTTATTCACTTGAGAAGTTGCATACCTATTGAATAGGGTTCTAACCAAATCAGATGCCTACCACTCCATATGTGATATGGTATGAGAAGAGCCAATCTCTTAAGGAAGTTAAGATTTTGGGTTGTCCTGCCTATGTCAAAAGAAAAATCCAGACAAGCTCGAGGCAAGGTCAGTTCTGTGGAAGTTTGTTGGATATCTCAAACATTAGCAAGGGGATATCTTCTACCAAACTGAGGAACAAAAGATGCTTTGTTTCTCAGCATGCCACCTTTTTGGAAAGGGAATTTCTTGTGAAGAAATTAGTGGTCATAAAGTAGAATTGGAAGTAGTTCCAGCTAAAACAAACTGCAGCTGATGATTTGGTAGAACCGGAGAATTCAATAGTTTCCAACGAACCTCAGCCTCTTCGCCGATCTGGTAGGGTTCCTCATCCACCTGAGAGATACTTCGGTTTCTCTATGACAGTGGGAGCGAAGATTGCATCATGAGATGATGACCCAACTAGTTTCGAGCAGGCCATCAGGAGTGGGGACTCTGTGAGAATGGCCGGATGCTTAGCGATCTGAGATGGAATCCTTATACACCAACAAAGTATGGACTTTGGTTGCTTTATATGAAGGGTTAAATCCCCATCAGGAGCAAGTATATCTTGAGAAGATTACTTGGGGTACATGGAAAAGTTAAGACTTTCAAAGCTATACTTAAGTCTATCCAGATCCTACTTGCCACTGCTACATACCATGACTACGATATCTGGCGGTTGGGTGTCATGTCTGCTTTTCTAAATGATGACTTGGAAGAGAGCGTCTATAAGTACACAGCCAGACGGCTTCGTAGACAGTGGGAGCAGTGGAAACGTAGGCAAGATGTTTTTTTGTGATAAATCAGGCATCGCGGAGTTGGAACATCTGTTTTGATGTAATAGTCAAAGAGTTTGACTTCATCAAAATGGTAGATGAACCGAGTATATACAAAAAGGTAGTAGGGAGTATGCTGGTTATCCTCGTATAGTACGTGGATGACATACTTGTTGCGCCACGGCAGCGCCACGGCCGTCAATCCGAGGCCAAAATGCGGAATCAAAATTTTTCTTTAACTTTAAACTAGCGCTACCGCGGACAATATACCCGGATCGTGACCATTAACCGATACTAGCAAAAAAGAGAAAGGGTGAGAGATATACCGAGTGATTCGAGTCCTCCGGTCTTCTCGTCGTCGTCCCGATCTCCCGCGGAAACTCCGGTCGTCGCATCCTTGCCGGAAGGGCACCACATCGTCTGCATCTTTTACGGGCTCCCACTTCAATACCGAGGCAACTCGGGCGCGAAGTTGGCAAGCCGACGCGCCCAAGAATATGCTGTAGAATGTGTAGTGCTTTGTCTCTTTGGGGTTATGTTGCCTTGATGGAGGAATGAGGTTGAGAAATGAACTTGGGGATTTTGGTAGCAATGGAAAAATGAGATGTATGATTAATTTCCAACACCAAATGAAAATGAACCTCTCTCATTTTTTCCCTCTCTCCAAAATGTGTGGCTGGCCATTCCAAAATGAGAATGGTGGAGGGATATGAAACAAAATCAAGAGGGAGGTGAGTGTAGGAGAAAGAGAATGGTGACCATATCAAAAGCAAAGCTCACATCACTAAACAAATCAATCCTAATCCTTTCTCATCACCATAAAGCAAAAGAAAAGACTAAGAAAGCATCTCATCATGAGAAACTATCATGATGCCACTAATAAGCAAGAAACCCCCTACACAAATGTTATTTGCAAACTTGCAAATAACACCCTCCTTCAAAAGGTCCGGCTGGGAAAGAACAAAGGAAAACCGGCCAGAACGGAATGCAAACTGGCAACTCCAGAAAACTGGTCCCGTAATAAATTACAGGAAAACCCCGAAACTGTGCATACACACCCGCATCTGTATTCTGACCGGATACAAATGCAATGAGACAAAATCTACACTGTACTAAACTAGGACCGGCTTAAACCAAAGCCGGCTAGTAAAATCCGTTCGATCCTGATCCGTGCAATACCGCACGTATCTGATCGAACCCTGCCATATATCCATATGGCCACTAGTACAAACCGTCCGATCCTGATCCGTGCAATACCGCACGTATCTGATCTGACCCTGCCATATCTCCATACGGCCTCTACAGCGTTTCGCCCGAAAGCTTGAGTAACTGAAAGTGTGGTGGACTCTAAAGACTCGTCAATACTATGGCTGTGGATTTAACCACTAGCACGTTAGAGGTATAAGCCAATACGTGACGGGCCACCAGCTATTGACCAAAAGGGACGTCGATGAGCGAACTCATCCTGACACCCTACTGAGCCTGTCAGTGACAATATCCGTACAGTCCGGTCCGTTCGTCTATGAGCATCGCATGTCGGGCCTAGGGGGTTGGTAAAGTCAGACCCCCAAAAGCGGTACAAGTCGTGTCGGAGCGTAGCCCAGAACACCCTGAGATACTACTGGAATACCTACCAGTAAATCTCCTGCTTCGGCCGAGGGCTTTGTGTAATGGCTCTCCTAGACACAGCGCGACCTCACCCCCAATACCGGGAGAGACGAACCCTTGCAAATCCGCTCACTGCCTCCATGTGGCTCGGGACTGTACCCAACTAAAACATGTTTGCACGACTCCTTTGAGCCGTGGTAGGGTAGTAATCAAAGCACAGTGGGAACTCACACGAGACAAATGATGATCTCAGGTCAATGAACTAACCTGTACACATGTCACCAGGGAACTGCTATCTGACGTCAGGTATAAGACCAACTAGCATGTTCCCGGCGAGTCATGTCCGGTGTACTCATAACCCAATGAGCACCTGTATACATCTTAGGTGAACCAACTGACACCAGTGGATTGTGAGACCGGCCACCGCCCCTCGTCGGGGTCTCGACTGTATACACTAGTCTACTCTGGAGAATCGATGCCCTGTCTCGAAACTCCCACGACTAGGGACCTTTTAAGGATGTGCTTATAGACCACCAGCTCTCACGTATATGATCGCCATCATACTGCCGGCAGTCAAGCAAGAATCCTAGGGGCTCTATCAGCGTGTAATAGCGATCTGTAAGGTCACCTGAAGCAGTACACGATGATAAAGGTAAACCAGATAGCATACTATCATCTCGAGTAAGACTGTCCTACCGGGATAGGTCCTCCCTCAATCAATGCAATCACGTGCCTGTGATCCAATAATTGACTCTGAGGGCACTATCTCCAACAATCTCCCACTTGCACTCAAGGCTAATTATTGCGATGTCGCATACTCACAGCCCGTGTGATACCGAACACCCAACTCCTCTACTAGTCAGTCTCACAAAGCTCGTTTGCGAAACTATTGCGTTCGAGGAATAGCCTCAGTGAGTGGATCCGCTGTGATGTTTCTTTCTATGTCTCTCTATATCTCAAGTTCGCGGAGAAAACCATCTCCCGAAATGAGCAATACCTGTCTTAGAGTATGTCTGGATATTTGATGGGACCTAGCTCTCCAAATCCAAACTTCTTAGACTGTATCGTCAACTGAACTTAATCAGTATGCTGTGCCATACCTTCCCTCAGTATCCACCTGGACCATCTGTCCAAAATACTGCCCCTCGTCAAAGGGAAATCTATAACTCTGACAGTCACTCTGTCATCCAGGTCACCTTGGAAGCCTGGAATGATAACCGTCTCCCGAAGGAGGCTGCCGTTATCATATCCCTAGAACATCAACTTATGTTCTAAACCTGCTTCCGATTGTTTCTCCAGGATTGGATCAATATCATCTTATTGCATCTACTGCAAGAACAACATCTGGTGTGGTACTTGACATCTCATGATTGACTCAATTGCCTAAGCAAGTGATCTGTCAGTCATGCACATCCCTCTCCCCTTTAGTCTGTAAGACACCTTTAGAGAGGGTGACTCCATCAACTGCAGGTACACTACCGTGCCAGGAGTCGTCCATTCTAAATACTCATAGAATGCTGTCAAGGTACCCAGATTGGGAAACTACCCAAATCTAGATCTAAAACCATAGATCTAGTAACCAGAATGTCTGATATAATATCCAAGTCCTGTATGGAGAAACTACTGTGTGACAACCAAAGTATAACCGATCGTAGTATAGGAATATCACTTCCTACTCTGTGTATGTCATCCAAATACCATGACATCACACCCTACTACCTTCTCAACAGATCCATCCCCTATTCTGATGAAGTCAAACCTATGACTGTCACATCAGAAATAGATGATCTATCTCCGCTATATCTGCTTTAGTCTATAAATAGACATAAGCCTGATTTCCACAAATGCTTCCGCTGCTCCCACTGACTACGACAACCCTCTGGCAAAGTCATATAGACGTACACTTCTAAAGCTAGTTTAGAACGACGCTATACTCATCCTCCTGCCGGGTCTCGTAGCCTGGAACAACAGCAAAGGCAAGTGTGGGTAAACAAGAACTTCCCTGTCACCGTCCTTGAGGCTACCGAAGCACCTCTCGGAGTCTGAAGTTACCCACCTTATCTGCGGAGTGGCCAATGGAATGTCAAACCAGATTGAATCTTTAGGTTCCTTATCAAATCTTCAGTAATCATTTGTGGTTCTGGAATTACTTCCAGTTCTACCATACTCCCACTACTGTTTTCTGAAAAAATCCATTTTTATTAAAACTGTGGCGAGTCTAGAACAATATTACTATTGATCTCCCAGATGGTAGAAAGTCAACCCTCGTCATAGCCTGGGTCAACCCACAAACAGCCATTACAGAAACGTGCCTTGAGTTGTCCAGTGTCTGGTTTTAATCATAAGTCGGACAACTCCCCGTACCTTAACAATGTCAAGATATGAACTGTTCTATATCCAATATAGAAACAGAGGCACTGATTTAATTGAACCAGATTCAAATCATGCAGCTGTCTCCAGTACATGTCAAATAAATGGAAGGAGGACGATCAGCGTTACTCAACTTAGGAATGTTTCCAATTATGAGTAACCTGAAAGAGAAGCTAGTTCTCTTAATCATTACTATCAACTGAACACCATACACAAGTATCTACATCTGCGATCACTTTGAAGAATCCCGATACTTACTACACCTGGTTCTCTACTCTATTCAAATACCTATAACTCCTCAAAACTTAGACCCTGTGTTCCTACGAAACACATGTCTAAGAACTAGAGAAGTTAAAAGTAAACAGAATATAGTATGAGGACCAACCCCTCTGTCCTAATGGACACTGGACAACATACAATACTCTGTATAATTCCGCTGAGTCTAACAACTCTTTCACTGTGCGTCGTAGGTTGAAAACTGTACTTATGGTCAAGAAGAATTACACCGCTGTTTAATGCTCCTTACCTAACCATCCACTGATATAGGTAAATGTCATCGACATAATATCAAAAGGTATATCTCACTCTATTAAAATAGACGTACAGATATATCAATTTGAAATTGGTGCACAACAGCGGATATTCAAAACCAAATATTTGCCGACCGGCAAACAGCCCAGATGATCTCCTCAAATATCACCGATTACAACGAATCCCGATATAATGAGGATGATCACCCTATTCCCAATAACTTACTCCCACTCATCATCTGTAAAACCATACAGATGTGAGAATCATACCTGGTAAATACATACCCTGGAGTAAGTATCTAATCGGGAAATCAGTTTTCTTTTAACATTACACAGTGAAACTGAAACATTGAAATGTTTCGGTGGGGTATTCGGGTATTCTTAGTAATGCCTCTTCCATTATCCAGATTCACAACTGTAACAGTATATCTCTTTTCCATCTGTCTAAATCCCTTCATATGTCTTTAGTCATTACCGTCTGCACACCCCTTTAGGCCAAATGGTTTTCTTCCTTCCCTACCGTTCGGCACCAGCCTATGGTTTGGAAGAAGACTATCCAATAAGCATAAAAGGTGTACTGTCCTAATCCTAGGAGCACTCGCAAAGCGAGAGAAGGTGAAGATAAAAGACAACCGAATAAACCTTATTCCTATTTCTCCTGAACCAGAATCCATCCCCGAACTGGAACAAGTTCCTTTTGAGTTCGTATATAACCATACGATGGAGTATCCAAATAAACTGTGGATCTTCGTAGTGATACGGAGTGTCATGGAGAAATACAAAGGTGATTTAGGATTGGCGAAGAAATACTTGGTTCGGTCGTGAATAGCAGTCGCAATTTACTTTGCCCTCTTACTAATCCCTTGCTTTGTCTTAACTTAATACCTTCTACACACCATCGTTATGCTAATTGGTTTTCTTCATTCCCTACCGGTCGGCACCAGCCTAAGGTTTGGAAGAAGACTATCCAATTTGTGTAATAGGTGTACTATCTCCTAAACCAAGGAGTACTCGCAACCTGAGAGAAGGTAAAAGGAAAAGACAACTGAATAATCCTATTCGTTTTCTCCAGAACCAGAAACCATCCTCGAAGTCCTTCGAGTTCGTATATAACCATACGATGGTTTTGTCCAATGGAAGTGGACGTTCGTAGTAATACGGGGTGTCCTGGAGAAAAGGGTAAAAGTAGGAGTGGCAATGAGGTCTGCAACTCTGACAATCCAAAAGCCAGTGTTAAGAACGTTCGGTCAACTTGGTTACTGAGTCATAGACTTAGGGTCGGGTCAATGGTCGCTGCCAGAGAGAGAGAAAAAAAGCACTCAGCGTGCACTCTAACCTAGATCAGAATGGTTACCAATTTATCTAATCAGGAAACCTCCCACTGTACCTCAAATTCTCCTCCAAACCTGAAAGAAGAATTAGTCGGGGTCACCCGAGGAGTAAACTAACTCATCAGTGGGAATCGGGATCCAACTATCATCGCATGATAACTTGACGGAATCCACTCAAGTCACCACACTCCAGAAGGTATGCGCATGCCTGGCAAGTTTCAGTTCTTTTGAAACCCCCGATGTGATTTTTACCCCTAGGACCCAGTGACCTTGACTGAGCCAACATATCAAAGGATCCTAGTCAAGTTCAACCCGTCATTATCTTGATTGCATTAGACCCACCCGCACGAATCCTTGACTGAGCCAAAATGACCGCACGACTGTCCTAACCAATCTCATATCCATGCAACAGAAAAACACTACATAGCTACCGAACACTACGCCTCGGCTAAGCACGACATACGCAGCACGAATACTAAGTAATACTAGTCCGAAATGACGGAGGGCTACGAATGGTTTTTGGCGAAAAACCTTTTACCGTAATGAACTTGATATCGTTGAAGGAACTGGATAACTTTTTATAAAAATATAGTGACGAAAACCTTTGCTAAAGAGGTCACTCCCGGTGAAGGGATCTCGGCTCTTTCCCTGTAGAATGAGGTGCAGGATATTCCAACTGAATACCACGATGCAAAGCAAAAGTAATCGGCTATAGTGAAGTTAATGCCCTGACGCAAACTTCTGTCCAAGGGGTCACTCCCGGTGAAGGGATCTCGGCCCTTGCCTCGTCGACTGAGGAGCAGGATATTCCAAATGAATACCACGATGCAAAACAAAAGTGAACGTCCTTGCAATAACAACTTTTTGAAAAAATGTTCCAACAACATCAGAATAGGTTTGTTTATCTTGCATTGATCCGAATCAACGCAGTTCCATTAATTGATCACACCACAAAGAACGAAAATATACTGATGTACATAAATGCCATCCGCATTCGCCACTGGGTCCCGTCATTACCCGTTAGGTTAGCTAACTAACGACAGAGCGGGGACTGGACTAGCGCGGATGTAAAACATATACAACATCTACTAATATATATACCAATATATTATATTTCGCTCAAGGCGTGATAAGAATGCAACATCACAGAAATGTACAGCATCACAGAACAATACAGATAATTGGGATCCCCGGGTTTCACAGAGCCGCTGCTGAAACCCGACGTTCCCCTGGTCGTGTGGATAGCCTGTGCAATGAAATCCTAGACCCCTACGTGCGCGGCAAGTCACCCGCCAAGACCTGAAGCGAGGCAGTCCCCTCCAGCACCGTGAATGGACCACCCAGCACTTCACGGAATCCGGTAACTTGGGCACCCCACCTAGGTCAACCTGTACCCCCTACGAGTGCGGCGAACAGCCCGCCAATCCTAGAGTGAAGCCCCCTCCATCTCAATGCCATGAGATGCGGGCCCGTTGCCCTCTAGAACCCGGCTATCCGTGCACCCCTCCGCAGGGTAATCCTAGTACAGAAAGTAAAATATACATACAACGGGTACATCGACCGCAACCAGGTCGTGCCCCAAAAGAATAATACAAACAGGCGGTGACGGCAGTCCACATGTCGGACGCTCGCCCCGCAATATCAAATGTACATAATACAACAAAACTATACTAGCATTGCATCCAGGCTATCCCCACCGACCGATCCGCAACAACACAGCATAAACATAGAACATCAACGTGAAAATCACGTTCGCAAATCCTTCTAACCGGGCTATAGCAGTTAGACAGGATTTACCGATCAAGTGATATTCACGGTCGCATATATAATGTAAATACTGTGAAATAATGTGTTTAAAATATCCAATCGATCAAAAATTAATAAGTGGGCCCCCAAGTAATACTGTAGCACTCAGAGAAAATCTGGGCCCAATTTTAATATTCCAAAACCCCTATCTTCAGCCTAAAAGCCCACTGCAAAGAAATGGTAAAATGAAGCGAACATACTGCGGCGGAACCGCGGCATAAGAGGGGTAATTGCCGTGGTTCCGCGGTCCTCTAGAAGGATCAGCTTACCAAATTTTTGCAGTTTTCTTAGAATTTCATGTACATCACTTTTCTGCAACCTGAAAAATTTTTCGAGCTCGGAAAAAATCGACAGAAAACTGATGTGAAGAAAACACGGTTTTGGAATTTTTGTTCGATCGGAAAAGAAAAACACACTAGAACAAGCTAGACAAGGTTAATGGCGTGGCTCTGATACCATGTTGCGCCACGGCAGCGCCCCGGCCGTCAATCCGAGGCCAAAATGCGGAATCAAAATTTTTCTATAACTTTAAACTGGCGCTACCGCGGACAATATACCCGGATCGTGACCATTGACCGATACTAGCAAACAAGAGAAAGGGTGAGAGATATTCCGAGTGATCCGAGTCCTCCGGTCTTCTCGTCATCGTCCCGATCTCCCGCGGAAACTCCGGTCGTCGCATCCTTGCCGGAAAGGCACCACATCGTCTACATCTTTTACGGGCTCCCACCTCAATACCGAGGCAACTCGGGCGCGAAGTTGGCAAGCCGACGCGCCCAAGAATATGCTGTAGAATGTGTAGTGCTTTGTCTCTTTGGGGTTATGTTGCCTTGATGGAGGAATGAGGTTGAGAAATGAACTTGGGGATTTTGGTAGCAATGGAAAAATGAGATGTATGATTAATTTCCAACACCAAATGAAAATGAACCTCTCTCATTTTTTCCCTCTCTCCAAAATGTGTGGCCGGCCATTCCAAAATGAGAATGGTGGAGGGATATGAAACAAAATCAAGAGGGAGGTGAGTGTAGGAGAAAGAGAATGGTGACCATATCAAAAGCAAAGCTCACATCACTAAACAAATCAATCCTAATCCTTTCTCATCACCATAAAGCAAAAGAAAAGACTAAGAAAGCATCTCATCATGAGAAACTATCATGATGCCACTAATAAGCAAGAAACCCCCTCTACAAATGTTATTTGCAAACTTGCAAATAACACCCTGCATCACAAGGTCCGGCCGGGAAAGAACAAAGGAAAACCGGCCGGAACGGAATGCAAACTGGCAACTCCAGAAAACTGGTCCCGTAATAAATTATAGGAAAACCCCGATACTGTGCATACACACCCGCATCTGTATTCTGACCGGATACAAATGCAATGAGACAAAATCTACACTGTACTAAACTAGGACCGGCTTAAACCAAAGCCGGCTAGTAAAATCCGTTCGATCCTGATCCGTGCAATACCGCACGTATCTGATCGAACCCTGCCATATATCCATACGACCACTAGTACAAACCGTCTGATCCTGATCCGTGCAATACCGCACGTATCTGATCGGACCCTGCCATATCTCCATACGGCCTCTACAGCGTTTCGCCCGAAAGCTTGAGTAACTGAAAGTGTGGTGGACTCTAAAGACTCGTCAATACTATGGCTGTGGATTTAACCACTAGCACGTCAGAGGTATAAGCCAATACGTGACGGGCCACCAGCTATTGACCAAAAGGGACGTCGATGAGCGAACTCATCCTGACACCCTACTGAGCCTGTCAGTGACAATATCCGTACAGTCCGGTCCGTTCGTCTATGAGCATCGCATGTCAGGCCTAGGGGGTTGGTAAAAGTCAGACCCCCAAAAGAGGCACAAGTCGTGTCGGAGCGTAGCCCAGAACACCCTGAGATACTACTGGAATACCTACCAGTAAATCTTCTGCCTCGGCCGAGGGCTTTGTGTAATGGCTCTCCTAGACACAGCGCGACCTCACCCCCAATACCGGGAGAGACGAACCCCTGCAGATCCGCTCACTGCCTCCATGTGGCTCGGGACTGTACCCAACTAAAACCTGTTTGCACGACTCCTTTGAGCCGTGGTAGGGTAGTAATCAAAGCACAGTGGGAACTCACACGAGACAAATGACGATCTCAGGTCGATGAACTAACCTGTACACATGTGACCAGGGAACTGCTATCTGACGTCAGGTATAAGACCAACTAGCATGTTCCCGGCGAGTCCTGTCCGGTGTACTCATAACCCAATGAGCACCTGTATACATCTTAGGTGAACCAACTGACACCAGTGGATTGTGAGACCGGCCACCGCCCCTCGTCGGGGTCTCGACTATATACACTAGTCTACTCTGGAGAATCGATGCCCTGTCTCGAAACTCCCACGACTAGGGACCTTTTAAGGATGTGCTTATAGACCACCAGCTCTCACGTATATGATCGCCATCATACTTCCGGCAGTCAAGCAAGAATCCTAGGGGCTCTATCAGCGTGTAATAGCGACCTGTAAGTTCACCTGAAGCAGTACACGATGATAAAGGTAAACCAGATAGCATACTATCATCTCGAGTAAGACTGTCCTACCGGGATAGGTCCTCCCTCAATCATTGCAATCACGTGCCTGTGATCCAATAATTGACTCTGAGGGCACTATCTCCAACAATACTCTTGATAGAAAAGGAGTTTCCTATGCTTCGCTCGGTCAATCTCCTCTTATCACAAAGATTCTCCATATAGGATCATGGTGATACCTCCTAAATCCTGCGATATGGATCTATGAGATAGATCTAATTGGATGTTAGGATTCTCACTAGTTGTAGTTAGATGGTATCAATCGATCCAGGGGAGAATCACTGGAAAGGTTCCACGGTGATAAGGACGATTGAATGTCAGTCGCGGGCACTGTCTTTACCCTCAGTGGAGGGATGGTATATTGGAAGAGTTCCAAGCTAGATACCGTGACTTACTAGACGATTAAAGGCAAGATACATCGTTACCAAGGATGCTACCAAAGAAGCAGTCTGGATATATATGAGTTCATGAGATGAATTTCGTTCCTACCATTGTGTGACAATGGAGTTGTGGCTTATGCCTAGGAGCCCCCGTCCTATCTAAGATCCAGACATATTCTTAGGTAGTATCACCTGATCATGGAGATGGTTGATCTCCAGGGAGATCGAGGTTAGGAGAGTAGACTCAGAGGACAACTGTGCGGATCCACACACAAAGGCCTATTTTCCAGTAGAGACTTTTATAGGATGGTTGAGTATGAGATACTTCAACCACATCTTATTGTTGGGTACGAGATACTACAACAGACGACTGTAGTGCAGGTGGGAGATTGTTAGTTATATGTACACCCTAGAGGCTATTACTGTACATACGATGTATATTGTAGTGGATGCTTGGACATATATAGGAAGGACTTTCTTGCTCGACATGATAGTATGCTATCTGGTTGCCTTTTATCTTAACATGTACTCTGATTGTCTCTATGTTACATGTTGATAAAGCCCTTATGATGAGTACTTGACTACCAGGACTATGATGTAGATCATACTAGTAGGGACAGTGTAGTCGCTTAGTACATCCTTCAAATGTTCCTAGTCATGGGAGTACCGAGACAGGGCATCGATACTCTAGAGTAGACTAGCGTATGCGCTTCTTGACCCATATGACGGGCGATAGATGATCCCATATCCATTGGTGTTTGACATCAGAGAAGGTATACGGGTGCTCAGTGGAGACTGGGTACACTGGACGGACTCGCCGAGAACTCCCAGATGGTATTATACCTCACGTCAGATGGCAGTTCTCTGGTGACACTGGTACAGGTTAGTCTGTAGACCCGAGATCGTCATAGAGTCTTGTGTGATTCCCACTGTACTTTGATTTCCAGCATACCACTTCCAAGAGGGCGTGCAAAACGGTGGCTTTTGGGTACAGTCCCGAATCACATGGAGGCAATGAGCAATAGGAGGGTTTTCGTCTCTCCCAATATAGGGAGTTGATGTTGCGCTATGTTTGATTGGCTATAACTAGAAATCCCTGGCCAGGGTTGCTGAGATTTACTGGTAAGTGTTATCAGTAGTTTCTCAAACTATTATGGACCTCATATCGACACGACTTATCAAGCTACTGGGGTCTGACGTTTACCACCCCTAGGAGAGATGTGCGACATATCATACGAAAAGACCGGACTGTACGGGAGTGTTACTGGTTGGATTCACATGAGAATGTACAGGCTGTAGGGTTACTTGGCACTCTAACAAGGTTCTACAAGGCATCAACCATGCCCGATTAAAATTTTAGCCGTGCCGAACAACCCTAAACAAGATCTTTGCTAGATAATTAGGGTTACTCATGCAAGTAAATAACATTTATAACTAAGTGAATATGAAATACAATCTTTGTAGATCGGTCCTTCACTTCTAAAGCTCCTTGTTGTAGTTCCTTTGTTGCGATCATGGTTCTCCCAGGCTCTTGCATGGCTTCACGAGGCGAAAGAAACGTCCTTGCTTGAAGTCTTCGAGGCCGAAGATGATCTACGTCGAGGAATCCCAACTCAAGCTACTACTTCACTAACTAGAGAATTAGTGAAGCAAATACCCTAAACTAAAGTGCTAGTATAGTAGAGGATGGAGAAATAGAAAGTGGGTTCACTTTAGAATTTATTTTCTCACAATGTTTCTCACTTTGGATCAAACCCTAGAGAGCTTTCTAGATCAAGGAAGAAGATGAAGAAATAATATGAGAAAGATAATGATCAAGTCAAGTGAGCTAACCATGGGTGAGTGGGTATCATATACCAACTCATGTAGAGACATAACCATGGCTAATCCTAATGGTTGGGTTAACAAAAATCTAAAGTAAAGACAAAATTAGTGGACTTTGTCAAAGCAAAGCAAGCTTCTACAAGCTTCATGCTCTTTCCAAATCTCCACTAATTTTGTAATTACCTTAAATAATTATAACCCACCATAACAAATAGAATGGTGTATGTCTCACACACCCATGAATAATGTATCAACAACCATGATACAAAAAGAAAACACATTTTAATATATATCACATATATATTAAAGTTGTGCACATGTGAGAAAAAACCTTAAGTGAACAAATGTTAGTTAATGTAAATTAGTATATCATATATACAATTATACACTAAATTATAAAATCAACCCTTGACTTAATAATCCGGTTATATCTCATATAACCGACTAACATCCAATGTATCGACTTATCGAATCAACACTTGATTCGATAACCCGTCTATATCACATATAACCGACCGATACAAAAAGTCGCGAGAATAGAATACGGAATCACATACACGCATTATTCTCGGTCCCGCACATATCACATATACGCTCCTATTTCGTTTTGCCTGAGCCAGTAAAACCTCTATGTAGGACTCTAAAGACTCGTCATTACGCCGGCAGTAGGTGATGATCACATCAAGCACCCACAAGCCGTCAGCGGTATTAGCTGGACGTAACGGCTACCCGGGTATTGAGCGATCAGAAGATCAACAAGCAAGCCCGCTCCAACTCCTGTAAAAGCCTAACGGTAACATTTCCCGTACAGTCCGGACTCCTCGTCTGATATGTCGCATATCAAGTCTAGGGGTGGTAAACGTCAGACCCCATTAACCGATAAGTCATGCCGATATGAGGCTCATAACGGGTCAAGAAACTACTGGTAACACTTACCTGTAAATCTCTAAATCATCCCTGGCCAGGGACTTCCCTGTTATGGCCAATCGAGCACAGCGCAACATCAACCCCCAATACCGGGAGAGACGAAACCCTTCCTATCGCTCAATGCCTCCATGTGACTCGGGACTGTACCCAAAAACTACCGTTTTGCACGCCCACTTGGACGTGGTAAGGTGGAAATCAAAGCACAGTAGGAATCACACAAGGCACTATGACGATCTCGGGTCTACAGACTAACCTGTACAAGTGTCACCAGAGAACTGCCATCTGACGTGAGGTATAATACCATCTGGGAGTTCTTGGCGAGTCCGTCCAGTGTACCCAGTCTCCACTGAGCACCCGTATACCATCTCTGATGTCAAACACCAATGGATATGGGATCATCCATCGCCCATCTCATGGGTCGAGAAGCGTATATGCTAGTCTACTCTGGTATATCGATGCACTGTCTCGATACACCTACGACTAGGAACATTAAAGGATGTACTTATGGACTACTCTGTCCCCACTAGTATGATCTGCATCATAGTCCAGGTAGTCAAGTACACATCCTAAGGGCTTTACCAACATGTAACTATAAGACAGTATCAAGAGACAAGTATATATGTTAAGATAAAGAGCAACCAGATAGCATACTATCATATCGAGCAAGAAAGTCCTCTCTATATATGTCCAAGCATTCAATATAATATACATTATCTGTACAATACTGGCCTCTAGGGCATACATACAACTAACAATCTCCTACTTGCACTAGGGCCAGCTGTTGTAGTATTGCATACCAAGCATCCCGAAGAGTCTCTCAAACTGTATCTGGGGAATGGCCTTCCTGAGTGGATCCCCAGTGTTGTTCTTCGTATCAACCCTCCTGACCTCGATCTCCCGGCGATCAACTATCTCCCGGATCAGGTGATATCACCTCAGAATATGCCTGGATCGCTGATGGGACCTGGGTTCCTTAGCCAAAGCCACCGCTCCATTGTTATCATAATACAAAGGTATTGGATGCTCAATGGATGGAACCACTCCAAGTTCAGTAATGAACTTCTTGATCCAGACAACCTCTTTGGCAGCATCGTTGGCAGCGATATATTCAGCCTTCATCGTCGAGTCTGTCACGGTTTCCTGCTTGGAACTCTTCCAGCTAACCGCACCTCCGTAAAGGGTAAAGACAAATCCCGAGTGCGACTTAGAGTCGTCCTTATCACTCTGGAAGCTTGAATCGGTAAAGGACTCCACTTGGAGTTCTCCGTTACCATACACCAAGAGCATCTGTTTAGTCCTTCATAAGTACTTGAGAATGCTCTTCACAGCTGTCCAGTGACTCTCTCTAGGATCAGCTTGATACCTACTCACTACACTTAGTGAGTGTGCTACATCGGGTCTAGTACATAGCATCGCGTACATGATAGAGCCTACAGCCGAAGTATAGGGTATCCCTTGCATGCGAGCTCTCTCCAAATTAGTCTTGGGAGACATCTCTTTGGAGAGAGTGAGTCCAGAGATCATGGGTAAGTTCCCACGCTTGGATTCTTCCATACTAAACCACTTTAGTATGGTGTCAATGTACCTGGATTGGGACAATCCTAATATCCTTTTGGATCTATCTCTATAGATCATAATTCCCAGTATGCAGGAGGCATCACCTAGATCTTTCATTGAGAATCTTTGTGATAAGAAGAGCTTGACCGATTGCAGCATAGGAATGTCATTTCCTATCAAGAGTATGTCGTCTACATACAATACGAGGAAAACAACCTTACTCTCTGCCACCTTCTTGTAGATACAAGATTCATCTACGTTTTTGACGAAATCAAACTCTTTGATAACGACGTCAAAGCAGATGTTCTAACTCCACGATACTTGATTTAATCCATAAATGGATTTAAGCAGCTTGCACACCTTCCCGCTGCTCCCACTAGCTACGAAGCCCTCTGGCTGAGTCAAGTACACGCTCTCTTCTAAATCACCGTTTAGAAAGGCGGTCTTAACATCCATTTGCCAGATTTCGTAGTCATGATATGCAGTGATGGCAAGCATGATCCGGATAGATTTAAGCATAGCCACTGGAGAAAAGGTTTCGTCATAGTCCACACCTGGTCTTTGACGAAAGCCCTTTGCAACAAGTCTAGCTTTCAAAGTCTCCACTTTCCCATCTACACCAAGTTTTTTCTTAAAGATCCACTTGCTCCCAATGGGTTTTACCCCATCAGGAGCATCTTCCAAAGTCCATACTTTGTTGGTGTACATGGATTCCATCTCGAACCGCATTGCATCCAGCCATTTCACCGAGTCCCCACTCTTGATGGCCTGCTCGAAGCTAGTTGGGTCATCATCCTCCATGATGCAATCCTCACTCCCACCATCCATGAGAAAACCGTAGTATCTCACAGGTGGGTGAGGAACCCTACTAGATCGGCGGAGTGGCCGGGGTTCATCGGGAACTACCGAATCCTTTGGTTCTACTAAATCTTCAGTTTGAGTTTGTGTAGCCGGAATTTCTTCCAGTTCTACCTCGTTGCCACTAATTTCTTTTGTAAGAAATTCCTTTTCTAAAAAGGTGGCATGTCGAGAAACTAACACCTTATGTTCCTCGCTATGGTAGAAAAGATATCCATGTGAATGTTTGGGATATCACACAAACTTGAATAGAACTGACCGTGCCTCGAGTTTGTCCGGATTTTGCCTTTTGACATAGGCCGGACAACCCCATATCTTAACTCATTTAAGACATGGTCTCTTCCCACTCCATATCCCATATGGTGTGGTAGGTACAGATTTAGATGGAACTTGATTCAATAGGTATGTTGCTGTCTCCAGCGCATACCCCCAGATGGAAATAGGTAACTCAGCTATGCTCATCATAGAGCGCACCATATCTAATAGGGTGTGGTTCCTCCGTTCCGATACACCATTGTGCTGTGGTGTATATGGAGGAGTTAGCCGAGAGGGAATCCAATTTTCTTTTAGGAAGTCCAGGAATTCATTGCTCAAGTATTCTCCTCCTTGATCAGATCGAAGGATTTTAATACTTTTCCCAGTTTGGTTCTCGACTTCTTGTTTATATTCTCTAAATTGCTCAAAAGCATCTGATTTGTGTTTCATCAGGAACACATACCCGAATCTAGAGAGATCGTCAGTGAATGTAATGAAGTACGAAGAACCATCCCTGGCATGTGTAGACATGGGACCGCATACATCACTATGTACCGGTCCTAAGAGTTCCGTAACTCTTTCTCCGTGTCCCGTAAACGGAGTTTTGGTCATCTTTCTTTTGATACATGACTGGCAAGTATCATAAGATGAAAATTCAAAGGGATTCAAATATCCATCCTTATGCAACTTAGCTAGCCGTGTCGCATTGATGTGACCTAGTCTACAATGCCACAAGAAGGATTCGTTCATTTCTGAACTCTTACTCTTGTGTGTGTTTTGTACATTAAGGACTATAGTTTGATTGAGAACGTATATGCCATTAAATAACGAACCTGATCTAATCAACTTTTGATTCAGGAATATGTTCATAACATCATCCTGTACTACAAAATTATATCCTTCTTTGTTCAATAAAGAAACTGATATAAGATTGCATATCAGGGTCGGAATGTAATAGCATTCGTTCAGAACCAATGTATAACCATTTGGTAACACAAGGTGATATTCGCCAACTACTTTGGCTGCAACATTTGCACAATTCCCTACTCTTACGGAATGATCACCCTCTCCTAGTTCCCTACCTTTACGTAGCCCATGTAACATATTACATATATGGGATTCCGATCCGGTATCTAATACCCAGGACGTAGAGTGAACTGAGAAACAGTTCTCTGTAATGAACACACTCGAAGAAAATGCATCAACATGTACTTTCTTCATTCGGGTGGCTTGGGAATCCTGGTATTCCCTTATGTCCTGTTCAGTCCTATAACTCTTATAAGAAAGAACGGAACCAGCGTTCCCTAGCACAGTATAACATGCGGGTTCGGTCAATACATCCATATTATTATCTTGATTAACGCATGATATGGTCTCTACAAGGAGAGAGAGAGAAGAAAAACACTTTAGCGTATGCTCTTGCAAGATCAGATTGGTTATTATTTTATCTAATCAGGATGGCTTCCACTGTTTTTATCAAATCTTCCTTCAAACCCTAAAAGGAAAAACTAGCCGGGATTAATTACACCCTACAATTTCGCCAATCTTTCAGCCAGGCCAGTGTCGGTACTTTGAGAGAGGTTCCCCGTGCTTTCGCACGGACCTAATTAAAGTAAACCTCGATTTCCCAGAGGCGTAACCCCGTTGACACCTTTCTAGACACCTACTTGATCGGCTAATTGTCCTGTGTCAAACTCTCCCAGGAGTAACAATTACTCGCAGTGGGTATCGGGATCCAGCTATCTCATAGAAGGTATGCAATCTCATTACAAATTTCAACACTTGAAATTCCAGATAATATTTTTCCCCTAACCCCTATGACCTTGACAAAGGCCAACAAATCATAGGATGCTAGTCAAGTTCAACCCGTCATTTCCTGATTGAATCAAACCCACACGCACGACCCTTGACAAAGGCCAACAAGGTCGTACGACTACCCCAAAACAATCTGCATCATATGCATAAGCAGATAAGCACCATTCAGCTACCGCACACTACGTCTTGACAAAGGCCAACAAACGCCGCACGAATACTAAACAGTTCCTATCTGAAATGACGGAGGGCTACAACAGGTTTTTCTGAAAACCTATTGCGTAATGAACTTGATATCGTTGTAGAATCTAGTGAATTTTGAAAAGGAGTGTTTTTAGGCTTTCACTAGTTTTGCTAAAGAGGTCATTCCCGGGGAAGGGATCTTGGCTCTTTCCTCATCGATTAAGGTGCATGACATATCATATATATCACTATGCAAAGCAAAACTCTAAAAGCAATCAAAAAACAAACCGAGTGTTGTAGTATCTGCTAGTTTTGCTAAAGAGGACACTCCAGGTGAAGGGATCTCGGCTCTTTCCTCATCGAATAAGGTGCAGGATATATCATATATATCGCTATGCAAAGCAAAAACTGTAGCTACCCTTTTTGAAAAATTGATTCTACAACATCTTTTAGGTTTCTTTTCTTTCATTAATCACATTAATGAAGTCCCATCATTTAAGTCACCTAAACATCACAGATAAATACGACGTACACTTATGCCATCCGCATTCGCCTCGATGTCCCCTCGTGCACCGTTAGGTTAGGCAACTAACGACAGAGCGGGGCAGGGCTAGCACGGGTGTAAAACATAAGTAACGTCTATATAATATATAATATATACTATATACAGTAACTATCACAACATATCAAATGATCACATCACAGATATCGCAGCAGTAGAATCATATGAAACATTGGATATACTAGGACGTCCGTGTTTTATTTTGAGCCTCTATAAAACACGGATTCCACGGTCACGATGAATAGCCAAACCCACACCCCTAGACCCCTATGAGAGCGGCAAGCAACCCTACCAATTCTAGAGTTAGGAGACCCGGACTCGACTCCTCGAGTTGGTCTCCCACTGGACTCTAGAACCCGGTTAATTGTGCTCTCCTCTTCGGGTCTATCCTAGTGCGGAAAAGTAAATAATATACAAATGCCGACATCAACCTCATCCCGGAAGTGCCACAATAAAAGAATATTACATACAATGAATTTTACATGAATGAAAAATAAAAACCCTCATCTCACATAAAACCCCTGGCTATTCAAAAACGCGACGATCCAATCTAACATATCCAGCAACACATAACATCACATGTCATCAACGTAAGTAAATATGCGCATCCCAATTGTCGTTGACATATAGCAACGAAACCGGCGATATCACATATTATACTTACGGTCGCAGAAAAGAAAATGTAAAACTACAACATTTGGAATCCACAATCTCTTTAGACATCGTAAATCCAAAATATCACATACTTCGCATTTCATGCCTAACCATATGAATTCCACATATTGTATCACATTCCAGATAAATAGACAGTATTAAACTTTCCGATCAAATAATCAAATACCCAACATTTCCTAAATAGCTCGACACTTGAGTGGAGTTCAAAAATTCCAGAATACGTCACAGTACCAATGGTCTAGCCGTAGAAGGGTCAAGCCAACGCCTCACATGTGGCACGCTGTACTACCCCAAACCCTGAGGTTTAGAGGCGGTTCAGACGGTCACATAATCGAGTTAAGGTTTGTGTTCTTCTAGAGGGTCCATCGCGTTACATGCACGTTTTTCCGAAAGATTTAAACTCAAGAAAAATTCAACACTTGAAAGTTTTTTCGTGTCGGGAAAAAGCGAGTTAATGATATCCGTTTGAACATTTTAATACTTTCTAAATTATACGGAAAAAGCACAAAATTAAATTTTCCGATCGAATCAACGAATTCAAAATAATCCCCAGAACACTCAACACTTGAGCTAGATTAAAAATACCCAGAAAATAGCACTAACAGATACGGGTATTACTGTAAAAAAAACCAAAGCAAATGCTCAATGTACGGCCGCGGATCCGCGGCACAAGCAGGGTATTGCCGCGGTTCCGTGGCCATCCGTACGAGTTACTTTGTCGTTTTTCACAGTAATACCTAAAATTCCCTGCTGAATTTTTAAGGTATTTTTAATACAGAAAAAAACGCATTTTTAAAATTTGTCCAGAGAGGGGGTCGTTTTGACGTTACGGGTTCGATCGGAGTTTTAACTTCGTAAACACGTCGCCTAATGCTCTAGCTAGGCTCTGATACCACTATAGGGTTACTTGGCACTCTAACAAGGTTCTACAAGGCATCAACCATGCCCGATTAAAATTTTAGCCGTGCCGAACAACCCTAAACAAGATCTTTGCTAGATAATTAGGGTTACACATGCAAGTAAATAACATTTATAACTAAGTGAATACGAAATACAACCTTTGTAGATCGGTCCTTCACTTCTAAAGCTCCTTGTTGTAGTCCCTTCACTGCGATCATGGTTCTCTCGGGCTCTTGCATGGCTTCACGAGGCGAAAGAAGCGTCCATGCTTGAAGTCTTCGAGGCCGAAGATGATCTACATCGAGGGAATCCTAACTCAAGCTACTATTTCACTAACTAGAGAATTAGTAAAGCAAACACCCTAAACTAAAGTGCTAGTCTAGTAGAGGATGGAGAAATAAGAAGTGGGTTCACTTTAGAATTTATTTTCTCACTTTGGATCAAACCCTAGAGAGCTTTTTAGCTCAAGGAAGAAGATGAAGAAATAATATGAGAAAGATAATGATCAAGTCAAGTGAGCTAACCATGGGTGAGTGAGTATCATATACTAACTCATGTAGAGACATAACCATGGCTAATCCTAATGGTTGGGTTAACAAAAATCTAAAGTAAAGACAAAGTTAGTGGACTTTGTCAAAGCGAAACAAGCTTCTACAAGCTTCATGCTCTTTCCAAATCTCCACTAATTTTGTAATTACCTTAAATAATTATAACCCACCATAATAAATAGAATGGTGTACCCATGAATAATGTATCAACAACCATGATACAAAAAGAAAACACATTTTAATATATATCACATATATATTAAAGTTGTGCACATGTGAGAAAAAACCTTAAGTGAACAAATGTTAGTTAATGTAAATTAGTATATCATATATGCAATTATACACTAAATTATTAAATCAACACTTGACTTAATAATCCGGTTATATCTCATATAACCGACTAACATCCAATGTATCGACTTATCGAATCAACACTTGATTCGATAACCCGGCTATATCACATATAACCGACCGATACAAAAAGTCGCGAGAATAGAATACGATATCACATACACGCATTATTCTCGGTCCCGCACATATCACATATACGCCCTTATTTCGTTTTGCCTGAGCCAGTAAAACCTCTATGTAGGACTCTAAAGACTCGTCAATACGCCGGCAGTAGGTGATGATCACATCAAGCACCCACAAGCTGTTAGCGGTACTAGCTGGACGTAACGGCTACCCGGGTATTGAGCGATCAGAAGATCAGCAAGCAAGCCCGCTCCAACTCCTGTAAAAGCCTAACGGTAACACTTCCCGTACAGTGCGGTCTCCTCGTCTGATATGTTGCATATCAAGTCTAGGGGTCGTAAACGTCAGACCCCATTAACCAAAAAGTCGTGCCGATATGAGGCTCATAACGGGTCGAGAAACTACTGGTAACACTTACCAGTAATTCTCTAAATCAGCCCTGGCCATGGACTTCCCTGTTATGGCCAATCGAGCACAGCGCAATATCAACCCCCAATACCGGGAGAGACGAAACCCCTCCTATCGCTCATTGCCTCCATGTGACTCGGGACTGTACCCAAAAACCACCATTTTGTTTGCCCTCTAGGACGTGGTAAGGTGGAAATCAAAGCACAGTGGAAATCACACAAAACACTATGACGATCTCGGGTCTACAGACTAACCTGTACAAGTGTCACCAGAGAACTGCCATCTGACGTGAGGTATAATACCATCCGGGAGTTCTCGGCGAGTCCGTCCAGTGTACCCAGTCTCCACTGAGCACCCGTATACCATCTCTGATGTCAAACACCAATGGATATGGGATCATCCATCGCCCATCTCATGGGTCGAGAAGCGTATACGGTAGTCTACTCTGGTATATCGATGCCATGTCTCGATACACCTATGACTAGGAACATTAAAGGATGTACTTATGGACTACTCTGTCACCACTAGTATGATCTGCATCATAGTCCAGGTAGTCAAGTACACATCCTAAGGGCTTTACCAACATGTAACTATAAGACAGTATCAAGAAACAAGTATACATGTTAAGATAAAGAGTAACCAGATAGCATACTATCATATCGAGCAAGAAAGTCCTCTCTATATATGTCCAAGCATCCAATATAATGTACATCATCTGTACAATACTGGCCTCTAGGGCATATATACAACTAACACATGCTTGCTTGTTGATCTTCTGATTGCTCAATACCTGGGTGGCTGTTACATTTAGCTGACCACTTGCAGGTTGTTGGTGTTTGATATGATCATCACCTACTGCCGGCGTATTGACGATTCTTTAGAATCCTACACGGAGGTTTCCTGACTCAGGTAAAAAGGAGTAGGAGCACATATGTGATATGTGCGGGACCAAGAATAATACGATATGAGATACCGTATTCTATTCCCGCGATATATGATATCGGCCGGGTATAGTGGATATAGCCGGGTCATCGGATCAAGTGTTGATTCGATGAATCGGTAAATGTTATATTAGTCGGTTATATGCGATATAGCCGGATTGTCGGATCAAGTGTTGGTTCGATAATTTAATGTATAATTATATATGTGATATATTGCATTACATTAACTAATATAAGCTCGCTTTATTGATTCATTTTCTCACCGGATAACACATTGATATATATGCGATATATGTTAATTGTATTATTTTCTTTTGTTACAAAAATATATTATATATGTGATATATAATATTGTAACAAGTTATGATTACAAATGAAACATGATTTTTGGTGATTAAACATAGTTAAGGTTTGATTTGTGTTAGCTTTTTTATGAAGCTTCTAGAATCTTTATTTTGTTTTAAGCATAGATATTTTGGATTGATATTTTGTGTTTATATTTATTAACCCAACCCAAACCCTTTACGCTAGTTGATTCTCTACATGAGTTAAGCCACTCATTCTTAACTCAAGGGTTGATTTGTAACCATAGTAATAATTCATTATTCGTCACAAAAAGATTATGATCTTCTTCTTCATTCTCTTGAAATAAAAAGCTTTCTAGAATTTTGTAAAGTGCTGAATTAAAGTGAGAAAATGAAAACAAAAGAGAGATAAATTCCTATTTCATCATCCTCATCTATTCTAGCCACTTAGATTAGGGTGTTCACTTCATTAATACTTGATTAGAGAAGTGAGAGCTTGAGTTAAAAATTGTTCAAAGTAGATCATCTTCGAAAAGGAAGACTTCAAGCAAGCATGGATCATTCGGCTTTTGGAGCCTCTCTAGAGTCCGGAAGTTCATGGATCACTGCGAAGGGACTACTACTCGGAGCTTATGAAGCGAAGGAGCGGACTACAAAGGTTGTAATCCCTCTCTCTTAGATGTAATGTTGTTTACATGCTATGTTAACCCTAAGTCTCTAGTAAAGATCTTGGTTAGGGTTTGTTTAGCACCCCAAAAATTTTAAAGTAGCATGATTGATGCTTGCTAAAACCTTGCTAAGGTGCTAAGCTAACCCAACAACTATACGGCCTCTACATCGTTTCACCTGAACTAGGTAAACCCTCTGTGTGGGACTCTAAAGACTCGACAGTACGCTGGCAGTGGGTTTAACCACAAGGCCATCAGCGACACTAGCTGTACATAACGGCTACCTAGGTATATGTAGAAAAGAAGGCCGCCGAGAGAACTCATTCGAACCCCTACCGAGTCTGTCCATGACAATCTCCATGCAGTCCGGTCTATTCGTCTGAGAGTATCGTATGCCAGGTCTAGGGGGTGGAAAACGTCAGACCCCTAATAACCAGACAAGTCGTGTCGGTGTAGCTCAAGACCATCCAAGAATCTACTGGTCCAACTACCGGTAATTCTCAATCCGCCCTGACCAGAGACTTATTGTATTGACCAACCGATCACAGCACAACATCGACTCTCTATACCGGGAGAGACGATTCCCCACAGTCGCTCACTACCTCCATGTGGCTCGGGACTGTACCCAACTAAAACCAGTTTTCACGACTCAGTAGAGCTATGGTAGGGTAGTAATCAAAGCACAGTGGGAACTCACAGGAGACAAATGGCGACCTCAGGTCAACAGACTATCTACACTCATGTCACCAGAGAACTGCTATCTGACGCTAGGTATAATACCATCTAGCCAGTTCTCGGCGAGTCCGTCCGGTGTACTCATCCCCAGTGAGCACCTGTATACAATCTTGGGTGCACCTTGTAAGTCCACGTTGCTCACCCCGGTTCTTACGGGGAGGCGGAAACGGCGAAAAACGATTTTTTAGTGCAAGGCAACATGGACTATAAGCCGGATCTTTACTAAACTAGAAACTAACAAACTACTAGAGGCTTTAACTACTATGCCGTAGAAATTATACCTCACGGAACCGGTCCTTCGGGTCTTCATTCCGCTGTCCCGCTCGTCCGTCCAAGCTCCAAGGTACGATCCGGATCTTGGTCACCACCGCGGCCTTCTTGAGTCGAAGACGATCCACCCGAGAGTTGTACACCGAGCTCCACCTCAAGCCGAGGCAACTAGGGCAACGAGATTGCTAATCTAGATGCCCTGGGTTGTGTAGAAGAGAAAGATGGAAGTGTTTGTCTATGTGGATTCTTTTTCTCTCAATGCATGAGATCAAAAGAATTTATCAAGAGGAGGAAGAAGGAGGAGCTAGGAAACATGAGAGCTTTTCTTTTCTTCTCACAAAAACAAGAGAGAGAAATGAAGAAGAATTATGAGCTAAAGAAATGAACCATAGTTGCAATAATGCAAAAATATCATCATTACAAATCCTTTCATGATAAAGTTGATGGCTACTAATTGAATTGACCATTTTCATAATCCATAAAAAGAAAAAGAAATCCAAAGAAGAGTGTAGACCTCTCATGAAGGTCAATGGTCAACTCCGGTCAACGGGTCAACAAAGTCAAGAGAGGTCATGGTGGTCAAATGGTCAATGCAATTAGCCATCACTAAACTATCACTAAAAGGATTAGTAAACAATGTCTCCGGCTCATAATGGTTTTGACCGAACGAATTGCCAAAACCCTAATGAGCCTGCCACATAACGGTTTTGGCCGAACCAACTGCCAAAACCCTAATGGGGCACCTCCTCTTTTATCGCTCCTCAAAACTGTGCATACACACCCGCATCCGCATTCCGTAGAATGCGAATGCACAGAAGACAAAATAAATCCATCCGTGCAATACTAGGATCCGGCTTAAACCAAAGCCCACTAGTATTGCCTGCCCGAACAGCATACGCACACAAGTGCACGTAAGTGATCGCAGCCCTGCCGTAAAACCATACGGCCTCTACACGTTTCGCTCAGTGCAGGGAAACTCTCTGTATGGGATTCTAAAAACTCGACACTACGCTGGCAGTGGGTTTAACCACAGACTGCAAGCGGCACTAGCTGTACGTAACGGTCCCCAAGTAGATGTCGATAAGAAGGCCGATGAGGTAAACCCATCCGAACTCCTACTGAGCCTGTATGTGACAATCTCCGTATAGTCCGGTCTGTTCGTCTGATACATCGCATGGCGGGCCTAGGGGGTGGTGAACGTCAGTCCACTAATAGCGGTACAAGTCGTGTCGGAGTGTAGCCCAGAACACCCTGAGATAACAATGGAAACCTACCAGTATATCTCGCTTGCCCTGGCCAGGGACTACTCGTGTAATGGCTCTCCTAGACACAGCGCGATGTCAACCCCCAATACCGGGAGAGACGAATCCTGTCTAACCGTCACTGCCTCTATGTGCTTCGGGACTGCACCCAACTACTACCTGTTTGCACGACTCCTTTGAGCCATGGTAGGGTAGTAATCTAAGTACAGTGGGAACACACTCGAGGCGAAGTGACAGTGTCAAGTCAGCGGACTAAGCTGTACTCATGTCACCTGGGAACTGATAACCGACGATAGGTATAATACCAACCATCAGTTCCCGACAAGTCCTGTGCAGTGTACTCGTAACCTAACGAGCACCCGCATACTATCTCCAGTACGATGTACTGATGGCTGTGGGACAGAACATCTCCCCCGCTGGGATGAGAAGCGCATACGCTAGTCTACTCCGGAGTATCGATGCCCTGTCTCGATAGTCCTACGACTAGGGACCTGTATAAGGATGTGCTTATAGATTACCCAGCCCCCACAAGTATGACTGCCATCACAACGCTGGTAATTAAGCAAAGATCCTAAGAGCTCTACTAATATGTATAAGCGATATGCTAAAAGAAACACATGCACATATTGAAGTAGAAACAAACCAAGTAGAATACTAACATTTTGAGCAAGATTGTATATACAACTGTGAATATCCCAAGCCTCCATTAAGTAATATACAAGCTAGTATGATACAGTAATGGCCTCTAGGGCATATACACTAACAATCTCCCACTTGGACTAAGGCCATGTACTGGCGTATCGAAGGCCTATCATCTCGATCAGTCGCTCGAACTGAGTCTGGGGTAGGGCCTTCATGAGTGGATCTGCAGTGTTGTTCTCCGTATTTACCCTCTTCACCTCGATCTCCCGGCGATCTACGATCTCCCTGATCAGGTGCTACCGCCTCAAAATGTGCCTGGACTTCTGATGTGACCTGGGTTCCTTCGCTAAAGCTATAGCGCCGTTGTTGTCGCAATACAGCGGTACTGGATCAACAATGGTAGGAACCACCTGAAGCTCCGTGAGAAACTTCTTCATCCAGACAGCTTCCTTTGCGGCATCGCAAGCAGCTATGTACTCCGCTTCCATAGTTGAGTCAGCAACGGTCTCTTGCTTGGAACTCTTCCAGCAAACCGCCCCTCCATTGAGGGTAAAGACATAACCCGATATGGACTGGGAGTCATCCTTGTCACTCTGGAAGCTGGAGTCAGCAAAGGCCTCGAGCTGGAGGTCTTTTCTGCCATACACCAAGAACATCTCCTAAGTCCTTCTCAGGTACTTGAGAATGTTCTTTACCGCTATCCAGTGTTTCTCCCCTGGGTTCGACTGATACCGGCTTACAACGCTCAATGCGTATGCTACATCTGGTCTGGTACATAATATCGCATACATTATAGAGCCTACCGCAGAAGCGTAGTGTATAATAGACATGCGATCCCTTTCCAAATCAGTCTTGGGACACATCTCTTTGGAGAGGTTGACCCCGTGACAAGCCGGTAAATTACCGCGCTTGGAATCTTCCATACTGAATCTTTTCAGTATGGTGTCCATGTACCTTGACTGTGAAAGTACCAACATCCTCTTAGATCTATCACGATAGATCTGGATCCCCAGAATGTAGTTGGCATCGCCCAGGTCCTTCATGGAGAACCTCTGTGACAAGAATCCTTTGACTGACTTTAGCATTGGAATATCATTTCCTATTAGGAGAATGTCATCCACGTACAAGATGAGGAATACCACAGTTCTCCCTACAATCTTACTGTAAATGCATGGTTCATCTGGGTTTTTGATAAAGTCGAATTCTTTGACAGTATCATCAAAGCAGATGTTCCAACTTCGCGATGCCTGCTTAAGTCCATAGATGGACTTTAGCAACTTGCATACTTTATCGCTGCTCCCATTCTGAATGAATCCCTCCGGCTGATCCATATAGACGCACTCTTCCAAATTTCCATTTAGGAAAGCCGTCTTTACGTCTATCTGCCAGATTTCATAATCTTGGAAGGCAGCAATGGCAAAAAGGATCCAAATGGATTTCAGCATAGCCACTGGAGAAAAGGTCTCGTCATAGTCCAAACCAGGTCTTTGACGAAAACCCTTTGCAACAAGTCTAGCTTTATAGGTTTCAACCTGCCCATCTACACCAATCTTCTTTCTGAAGATCCATTTGCAGCCTACGGGTTTTACCCCTTCTGGAGCAAAGTCCAAAGTCCAAACTTTGTTGGTGTACATGGACTCCATCTCGGTCCGCATTGCATCCAGCCATTTTACCGAGTCACCGCTCTGAATGGCTTGCTGGAAGCTAGTAGGCTCACCATAATCCATAGTGCAATCCTCTCTATCCCCGTCTATGAGAAAACCGTAGTATCTCTCGGGCGGATGAGACTGCCTACTACTCCTGCGGAGTGGCGCTGGGATGTCCGGTTCTGTTGGAGATAGTGCCCTCAGAGTCAATTATTGGATCACAGGCACTGATTGCAATGATTGAGGGAGGACCTATCCCGGTAGGACAGTCTTACTCGAGATGATAGTATGCTATCTGGTTTATCTTTATCATCGTGTACTGCTTTAGGTGACCTGACATGTCGCTATTACACGTTGATAGAGCCCCTAGGATTCTTGCTTGGCTACCAGCAGTATGTTGGCGATCATATACGTGGGAGCTGGTAGTCTATAAGCACATCCTTAAAAGGTCCCTAGTCGTAGGAGTTTCGAGACAGGGCATCGATACTCCATTAGTAGACTAGTGTATACAGTCGAGACCCCGACGAGGGGCGGTGGCCAGTCTCACAAGCCACTGGTGTCAGTTGGTTCACCTAAGATGTATACAGGTGCTCATTGGGTTATGAGTACACCGGACAGGACTCGCCGGGAACCTGCCAGTTAGGATTATACCAGACGTCAGATAGCAGTTCCCTGGTGACATGTGTACAGGTTAGTTCATTGACCTGGGGATCGTCATTTGTCTCGTGTGAGTTCCCACTGTACTTTGATTACTACCCTACCACGGCTCAAAGGAGTCGTGCAAATAGGTTTTAGTTGGGTACAGTCCCGAGCCACATGGAGGCAGTGAGCGGATCTTCAGGGGTTCGTCTCTCCCGGTATTGGGGGTGAGGTCGCGCTGTGTCTAGGAGAGCCATTACGCAAAGCCCTCGGCCGAGGCAGGAGATTTACTGGTAGGTATTCCAGTAGTATCTCAGGGCGTTCTGGGCTACACTCCGACACGACTTGTACCGCTTTTGGGGGTCTGACTTTTACCAACCCCCTAGGCCCGACATGCGATGCTCATAGACGAACGGACCGGACTGTACGGATATTGTCACTGACAGGCTCAGTAGGGTGTCAGGATGAGTTCGCTCATCGACGTCCCTTTTGGTCAATAGCTGGTGGCCCGTCACGTATTGGCTGATACCTCTGACGTGCTAGTGGTTAAATCCACAGCCATAGTATTGACGAGTCTTTAGAGTCCACCACACTTACAGTTACTCAAGCTTTCGGGCGAAACGCTGTAGAGGCCGTATGGAGATATGGCAGGGTCCGATCAGATACGTGCGGTATTGCACGGATCAGGATCGGACAGTTTTGTACTAGTGGCCGTATAGTTATATGGCAGGGTTCGATCTGATACGTGCGGTATTGCACGAATCAGGATCGGACGGATATTACTAGCCGGCTTTGGCTTAAGCCGGTCCTAGTCTAGTACAGTGTAGATTTTGTCTCATTGTATTTGTATCCGGACGGAATACAGATGCGGGTGTGTATGCACAGTATAGGGGTTTTCCTGTAATTTATTACGGGACCAGTTTTCTGGAGTTGCCAGTTTGTATTCCGTTCCGGCCGGTTTTTCTTTGTTCTTTCCCGGCCGGACTTTTCTGATGGAGGGGGGTAATTTGCAGTTTTGCAAATTACATTTGGTGGAGGTTTTATTTGTAAGATGATTTATTATGATAACCTTTTTAGATACGATTCATTTCATGCTTTATTGTGATATGAAGTGGATTAGAGTTGATGTGATTTTGTGATGATTATGTCTTGATGTGGTCACCACTTGCTTTACCCTACACTTACCTCCCTTCATGCTTCATATTACCTCCTCCACCATTCTCATTAAGATGATAAGTTTTTCATTAGAAAAGAGAGAAAAAGAAAAAGAAAGAGAGAAGAAGAAGGAGAGAGTTCTTCATTCTTGAGTGTTTCCTCTTCTTGATCTCATTCATGGTAGAAAAATGCAAGCACCATTTTTCTTATCTCATTTCCTCCATCAAGGCAACCAAAACCCAAGTGAGACACTACACTACACATTCTACAGCATATCTTGAGCATGTCGAGTTGCCGGCTTCATGCCCGAGTTGCCTCGGTATTGAGGCGGGAGCCCGTAAAAGACGCAGGCGATGTGGTGCCCTTTCCGGCGAGGAGGCGACGATATGGAGACTACACTTTCCGCGGGAGATCGGGACGATGAGGAGAATACCAGAGGACTCGGATCACTCGGTATACTTCTCACCCTATCTCTTGATTGCTAGCATTAGGTTAATGGTTACGATCCGGGTTTTCATTGTCCGCGGTAGCGCCGGTTTCCGAGTAAGGAAAATTTTTGATTCCGCATTTTGGCCTCGAGTACGAGGCCGGGGCGCTGCCGTGGCGCAACATGGTATCAGAGCCACGCCATTAACCTTACCTAGCTTGTTCTAATGTGTTTTGCTTATCCGATCGACCGAAATTCCAAAAACCGTATTTTTCCTTCACATCAGTTTCTGTTGAAATTTTTTGAAGTCTAAAAATTTTTCATGTGGTCTCAGAATGATGTGCAGGGAGTTCTAAGAACTCTGGAAAAAAACGAGACAATGAACCCTCAACTAGAGCGCGGAAGCGCGGCAAAACCCCCTTTATTGCCGCGCTTCCGCCGCAAGATGGTGGGGTCATTGCTTCGTCTTTCTTCAGTGGGCTTCTGGGCTTATATTAGGGGTTTTGGAATATTAAAATTGGGCCCAGGTTTTCTGTGAGTGCTACAGTTTTGATTGGGGGCCCACTTGTTAATTTTTGGTCAATCGAAAAATTTTAAACACATTATTTCACAGTATTTACATTATATCTGCGACCGTGAATGTCACTCGATCGGTAAATCCGGTCTAACTGCTATAGCCCGGTTAGACGGATTTGCGAACGTGACTTTCACGTTGATGTTCTATGTTTATGCTGTGATGTTGCGGATCGGTCGTGGGGGATAGCCTGGATGCAATGCTAGTACAGTTTTGTTGTATTATGTACATTTGATATTGCGGGGCGAGCGTCCGACATGTGGACTGCCGTCACTGCCTGTTTGTATTATTCTTTTGGGGCACGACCTGGTTGCGGTCGATGTACCCGGTGTATGTATATTTTACTTTCTGTACTAGGATTACCCCGTGGAGGGGTGCACGGATAGCCGGGTTCTAGAGGGCAACGGGCCCGCATCTCATGGCATTGAGACGGAGGGGGCTTCGCTCTAGGATTGGCGGGCTATTCGCCGCACTCGTAGGGGGTACAGGTTGACCCAGGAGGGGTGCCCAAGTTACCGGATTCCGTGAAGTGCTGGGTGGTCCATTCACGGTGCTGGAGGGGGCTGCCTCGCTTCAGGTTTTGGCGGGTGACTTGCCGCGCCCGTAGGGGTCTAGGATTTCATTGTACAGGCTATCCACACGACCAGGGGAACGTCGGGTTTCAGCAGCGGCTCTGTGAAACCCGGGGCTTCCAGATATCTGTATTGTTCTGTGATGCTGTACATTTCTGTGATGCTGTACATTTCTGTGATGTTGCATTTTTATCACGCCTTGAGCGAAATATAATATATTGGTATATATATTAGTAGATGTTGTATATGTTTTGCATCCGCGCTAGTCCAGTCCCCGCTCTGTCGTTAGTTAAGTAACCTAACGGGTGATGACGGGACCCAGTGGCGAATGCGGATGGCATATACGTACATCAGTATATTTTCGTTCTTTGTGGTGTGATCAATTGATGGGACTGCGTTGATTCGGATCAATGCAAGATAAACAAACCTATTCTGATGTTGTTGGAACAATTTTTCAAAAAGCTGTTATTGCAAGGACGTTCACTTTTGTTTTGCATCGTGGTATTCAGTTGGAATATCCTGCTCCTCAGTCGACGAGGCAAGGGCCGAGATCCCTTCACCGGGAGTGACCCCTTGGACAGAAGTTTGCGTCAGGGCAATAACTTCACTATAGCCGATTACTTTTGCTTTGCATCGTGGTATTCAGTTGGAATATCCTGCACCTCATTCTACGGGGAAAGAGCCGAGATCCCTTCACCGGGAGTGACCTCTTTAGTAAAGGTTTTCGTCACTATATTTTCTAAAAGGTTATCCAGTTCCTTCAACAATATCAAGTTCATTACGTTAAAGGTTTTTCGCCAAAAACCAGTCGTAGCCCTCCGTCATTTCAGATTAGTGTTACTTAGTATTCGTGCTGCGTTTGTCGTGCATTGCCGTGGCGTAGTGTTCGGTAGCTATGTAATGCTTTTCTGTCACAAGGATAAGTGGATTGGTTAGGACAGTCGTACGGTCTTGTTGGCATTGTCAAGGACTCGTACGGGTGGGTTTAATGCAATCAAGATAATGACGGGTAGAACTTGACTAGTACTCTTTGATTTGTTGGCATTGTCAAGGTCACTTGGGTCCTAGGGGTAAAAACAAACATCGGGAGTTTCAAAAGAACTGAAACTTGCCAGGCATGCGCATACCTTCTGGAGTGTGGTGACGTGAGTGGATTCCGTCACGTTATCATGCGATGAGAGTTGGATCCCGATTCCCACTGATGAGTTGGTTTACTCCTCGGGTGATCCCGACTAATTCTTCTTTCAGGTTTGGAGGAGAATTTGAGGTACAGTGGGAGGCATCCAGGTTGGATAAAGTGACAACCATTCTGATCTAGGTTAGAGTGCACGCTGAGTGTTTCTTTTCTCTCTCTCTCTGGCAGCGACCATTGACCCGACCCTAAGACTATAACTCAGTAACCGAGTTGACCGAACCTTCTTAACACTGGCTTTTGGATTGTCAGAGTTGCAGACCTCATTGCCACTCCTACTTTTACCCTTTTCTCCAAGACACCCCGTATTACTGCGAACGTCCACTTCCATTGGACAAAACCATCGTATGGTTATATACGAACTCGAAGGACTTCGAGGATGGTTTCTGGTTCTGGAGAAAACGGATAGGACTATTCAGTTGTCTTTTCCTTTTACCTTCTCTCAGGTTGCGAGCACTCCTTGGTTTAGGAGATAGTACACCTATTACGCAAATTGGATAGTCTTCTTCCAAACCTTAGGCTGGTGCCGAACGGTAGGGAATGAAAACCAATTAGCATAACGATGGTGTGCAGAAGGTATTATATTAAGACAAAGCAAGGGATTAGTAGGAGGGCAAAGTAAATTGCGACTGATATTCACGACCAAACCAAGTATTTCTTCGCCAATCCTAAATCACCTTTGTATTTCTCCAGGACACTCCGTATCACTACGAAGATCCACAGTTTATTGGATACTCCATCGTATGGTTATATACGAACTCGAAAGGAACTTGTTCCAGTTCGGGGATGGATTCTGGTTCAGGAGAAATAGGAATAAAGTACATTCAGGTGTCTTTTATCTTCACCTTCTCTCGCGATGCGAGTGCTCCTAGGATTAGGGCAGTACACCCTTTATGCTTGTTGGATAGTCTTCTTCCAAACCATAGGCTGGTGCCGAACGGTAGGGAAGGAAGAAAACCATTTGGCTTAAAGGGGTGTGCAGAAGGTAATGACTAAAGACATATAAAGGGATTTGGAAAGGTGGCAAAGAATTATACGGTTATAGTTGTGAATCTGGATAATGGAAGAGGCATTACTAGGAATACCAGGATACCCCTACGAAACATTTCAATGTTTCAGTTTCACCGTGTACTGTTAAAAGAAAACTGATTTCCCGATTAGACGCTTGCTCCAGGGTATGTATTTACCAGGTTGGATTCTCACATCTGTATGGTATTACAGATGCTGAGTGGGAGTAAGTTATTGGGAATTAGGTGACCATCCTCTTTATATCGGGATTCGTTGTAATTGGTGATATTTGAGGAAGCCACCTGGGTTGTTTGCCGGTCGGCAAATATTTGGTTTTGAATATCGGCTGTTGTGCACCAATTTCAAATTGATATATCTGTACGTCTATTTTCATAGAGTGAGATATACCTTTTGATATTATGTCGATGACATTTACCTATATCAGTGGATGGTTAGGTAAGAAGCATTAAACAGCGGTGTAATTCTTCTTAACCATAAGTACAGTTTTCAACCTACGACACACAGTGAAAGAGTTGTTAGACTCAGAGGACTTATACAGAGTATTGTATGTTGTCCAGTGTCCATCAGGACAGAGGGGTTGGTCCTCATACTATATTCTGTTTACTTTTAACTTCTCTGGTTCTTAGACATGTGTTTCGTGGAAACACAGAGTCTAAGTTTTGAGGAGTTATAGGTATTTGAATAGAGTAGAGAACCAGGTATAGCAAGTATCGGGATTCTTCAAAGTGATCGAACATGTAGATACTTGTGTATGGTATTCAGTTGATAGTAATGATTAAGAGAACTTGCTTCTCTTTCAGGATACTCATAATTGGAAGCATTCCTAAGTTGAGTAACGCTGATCGGACTCCTTCCATTTAGTTGACATGCACTGGAGATAGCTGCATGATTTGAATCTGGTTCAATTGAATCAGTGCCTCTGGTTCTATATTGGATATAGAACAGTTCATATCTTAACGATGTTAAGGTACGGGGAGATGTCCGGCTTATGCTTAAAACCAGACACTGGACAACTCAAGGCACGTTTCTGTAATGGCTGTTTGTGGGTTGACCCAGGCTATAACGAGGGTTGACTTTCTACCGTCTGGATGAACAATAGCAATATTGTTCTAGACTCGCCGCAGTTTTAATTAAAATGGATTTTTTCAGAAAAACAGTAGTGGGAGTATGGTAGAACTGCAAGTGATTCCAGAACCGCAAACGATTACTGAAGATTTAATAAGGAACCTAAAGATTCAATCTGATTTTACATTCCATTGGCCACTCCGCAGATACGGTGGGTAACTTCAGGCACCCGAGAGGTACTCCGGTAGCCTCAAGGACGGTGACAGGGAAGTTCTTGTTTACCCACACTTGCCATTGCTGTTGTTCCAGGCTGCGAGACCCGGCAGGAGGATTAGTATAGCGTCGTTCTAAACTAGCTTTGGAAGTGCACGTCTATATGACTCTGCCAGAGGGTTGTCGTAGTCAGTGGGAGCAGCGGAAGCATTGGTGGACATCAGGCTTATGACTATTTATAGACTAAAGCAGATGTAGCGGAGATAGATCATCTATTTCTGATGTGACAGTCATAGGCTTGACGTCATCAGAATAAGGGGATGGATCTGTTGAGAAGGTAGTAGGAAGTGATATTCCTATACTACGATCGGTTATACTTTGGTCGTCACACAGTGGTTTCTCCACACAGGACTTGGACATAATATCTAACATACTGGTTACTAGATCTATGGTTTTAGATCTAGATTTGGGTGGTTTCCCAATCTGGGTACCTTGACAGCATTCTATGAGTATTTAGAATGGACGACTCCTGGCACGGTAGTGCACCTGCAGTTGATGGAGTCACCCTCTCTAAAGGTGTCTTATAGACTAAAGGGGAGAGGGATACTCATGATTGGCAGATCACTTGCTTAGGCAATTGAGTCAATCATGAGATGTCAAGTACCACACCAGATGTTGTTCTTGCAGTAGATGCAATAAGTTGATATTAATCCAATCCTGGAGAAACGGTCGGAAGCAGCTTTAGAACATAAGTTAATGTTCTAGGGATATGATAACGGCAGTCTCCTTTAGGAGACGGTTATCATTCCAGGCTTCCAAGGTGACCTGGATGGCAGAGTGGCTGTCAGAGTTATAGTTTTTCCTTCTGACGAGGGGCAGTATTTTAGACAGGTGGTCCAAGGAAATACTGAGGGTGGCATGGCGCAGGATACTGATTAAGTTCAGTTGACGATACAGTCTAAAAAGTTTGGATTTGGAGTTCATTTATGAGCTAGGTCCCATCAGACATCCAGACATTCTAAGACAGGTATTGCTCATTTCGGGAGATGGCTTTCTCCGCGAACTTGAGATATAGAGAGACATAAAAAGAAACATCACAGCGGATCCACTCACTGAGGCTATTCCTCGAACGCAATAGTTTCACAAACGAGCTTTGTGAGACTAACTAGTAGAGGAGTTGGGTGTTCGGTATCACACGGGCTGTGTGTATGCGGCATCGCAATAATTAGCCTTGAGTGCAAGTGGGAGATTGTTGGAGATAGTGCCCTCAGAGTCAATTATTGGATCACAGGCACTGATTGCAATGATTGAGGGAGGACCTATCCCGGTAGGACAGTCTTACTCGAGATGATAGTATGCTATCTGGTTTATCTTTATCATCGTGTACTGCTTTAGGTGACCTGACATGTCGCTATTACACGTTGATAGATCCCCTAGGATTCTTGCTTGGCTACCAGCAGTATGGTGGCGATCATATACGTGGGAGCTGGTAGTCTATAAGCACATCCTTAAAAGGTCCCTAGTCGTAGGAGTTTCGAGACAGGGCATCGATACTCCATTAGTAGACTAGTGTATACAGTCGAGACCCCGACGAGGTGCGATGGCCGGTCTCACAAGCCACTGGTGTCAGTTGGTTCACCTAAGATGTATACAGGTGCTCATTGGGTTATGAGTATACCGGACAGGACTCGCCGGGAACCTGCCAGTTGGGATTATACCGGACGTCAGATAGCAGTTGCCTGGTGACATGTGTACAGGTTAGTTCATTGACCTGGGGATCGTCATTTGTCTCGTGTGAGTTCCCACTGTACTTTGATTACTACCCTACCACGGCTCAAAGGAGTCGTGCAAACAGGTTTTAGTTGGGTACAGTCCCGAGCCACATGGAGGCAGTGAGCGGATCTTCAGGGGTTCGTCTCTCCCGGTATTGGGGGTGAGGTCGCGCTGTGTCTAGGAGAGCCATTACGCAAAGCCCTCGGCCGAGGCAGGAGATTTACTGGTAGGTATTCCAATAGTATCTCAGGGCGTTCTGGGCTACACTCCGACACGACTTGTACCGCTTTTGGGGGTCTGACTTTTACCAACCCCCTAGGCCCGACATGCGATGCTCATAGACGAACGGACCGGACTGTACGGATATTGTCACTGACAGGCTCAGTAGGGTGTCAGGATGAGTTCGCTCATCGACGTCCCTTTTGGTTAATAGCTGGTGGCCCTTCACGTATTGGCTGATACCTCTAACGTGCTAGTGGTTAAATCCACAGCCATAGTATTGACGAGTCTTTAGAGTCCACCACACTTACTGTTACTCAAGCTTTCGGGCGAAACGCTGTAGAGGCCGTATGGAGATATGGCAGGGTCCGATCAGATACGTGCGGTATTGCACGGATCAGGATCGGACAGTTTTGTACTAGTGGCCGTATAGTTATATGGCAGGGTTCGATCTGATACGTGCGGTATTGCACGAATCAGGATCGGACGGATATTACTAGCCGGCTTTGGCTTAAGCCGGTCCTAGTCTAGTACAGTGTAGATTTTGTCTCATTGCATTTGTATCCGGACGGAATACAGATGCGGGTGTGTATGCACAGTATAGGGGTTTTCCTGTAATTTATTACGGGACCAGTTTTCTGGAGTTGCCAGTTTGTATTCCGTTCCGGCCGGTTTTTCTTTGTTCTTTCCCGGCCGGACTTTTCTGATGGAGGGGGGTAATTTGCAGTTTTGCAAATTACATTTGGTGGAGGTTTTATTTGTAAGATGATTTATTATGATAACCTTTTTAGATACGATTCATTTCATGCTTTATTGTGATATGAAGTGGATTAGAGTTGATGTGATTTTGTGATGATTATGTCTTGATGTGGTCACCACTTGCTTTACCCTACACTCACCTCCCTTCATGCTTCATATTACCTCCTCCACCATTCTCATTAAGATGATAAGTTTTTCATTAGAAAAGAGAGAAAAAGAAAAAGAAAGAGAGAAGAAGAAGGAGAGAGTTCTTCATTCTTGAGTGTTTCATCTTCGTGATCTCATTCATGCTAGAAAAATGCAAGCACCATTTTTCTTATCTCATTTCCTCCATCAAGGCAACCAAAACCCAAGTGAGACACTACACTATACATTCTACAGCATATCTTGAGCATGTCGAGTTGCCGGCTTCATGCCCGAGTTGCCTCGGTATTGAGGCGGGAGCCCGTAAAAGACGCAGGCGATGTGGTGCCCTTTCCGGCGAGGAGGCGACGATATGGAGACTACACTTTCCGCGGGAGATCGGGACGATGAGGAGAAGACCGGAGGACTCGGATCACTCGGTATACTTCTCACCCTATCTCTTGATTGCTAGCATTAGGTTAATGGTTACGATCCGGGTTTTCATTGTCCGCGGTAGCGCCGGTTTCCGAGTAAGGAAAATTTTTGATTCCGCATTTTGGCCTCGAGTACGAGGCCGGGGCGCTGCCGTGGCGCAACAGGTTCTCTTGAAACTTCTGGTTCCTTCAAGCTTTCAGTAATAGCTTGTGGTTCTGGAATTTCTTCTAGTTCAATTGCGCTCCCACTTATCTGATTTTCTAAAAATTCAGTTTCCAAGATGTGGGCATGCTGAGAAACAAAAACCTTTTGTTCCTCTGCGGAATAGAAAAGATACCCCCTGGAGTTCTTTGGGTATCCCACAAACTTACATAGTACTGAGCGTGCCTCGAGCTTGTCTGCATGCTGCTTTTTTACAAAAGCTGGACATCCCTATGTCTTAAGGTACTTGTGACAAGGTTTCTTCCCACTCCATATCTGATATGGGGTGGTAGGCATAGTCTTGGTTGGAGCCTTGTTCAAGAGATATGCAGTTGTTTCTAGCGCATAACCCCAGAAAGATCGCGGCAACTCAGCCTTACTCATCATGGAATGAACCATATCCAATAGGGTTCGATTCCGCCATTCCGATACACCGTTGTGTTGTGGTGTGTATGGAGGAGTAAGCTGAAAGAGAATTCCATTCTCTTTTAAGTAGCCCAGAAACTCGGCACTTAAGTATTCACCACCTCGATCAGATCTCAATGTCTTGATACTTTTGTCTGTTTGTTTTTCAACTTCATTCTTGTATTCTCGAAATTTCTCAAAGGCCTCGGATTTGTGCTTCATCAAGAAGACATGCCCATACCTAGAGAAATCATCTGTGAAAGTAATGAAGTATGAATAACCACTTCGCGCATGTGTAGACATTGGACCACACACATCACTGTGTATGAGTCCTAAGAGCTCGCTCGCTCTTTCTCCGTGTCCAGTGAACGGAGTCTTTGTCATCTTTCCCATGAGGCAAGATTCACAAGTGGCATAAGACTGATACTCGAACGGATTCAAGTATCCCTCTTTATGTAACTTTGTTAACCGTGTCTCATTAATGTGACCCAGTCTACATTGCCATAAGAAAGCCTGATTTGTTTCCGGAGACTTTCTTTTAAGTGTGTTCTGGACACTGAAAATCTGAGCTTGATTCAATACGTATATCCCGTTTTGTAATGTACCTGACCCAATCAGAACTTGATTTAGGTGGATGTTGACTACATCGCTTACAAAAGTAAAATCATATCCTTCCTTCGAAATTAAGGATACAGATATGATATTACAAGTCGCACCTGGTACTTAAAAACAGTTACGCAGAATCAATATCTGCCCAGTTGTCAGTCCTAGATGATATTCCCCTACGGATTCAGCATACATTCTCATTCCGTTAGCAACCCGGAGAGTCATATCACCTTTCCTGATAACCCTACGGTTTCTCAGAGCCTGTAACAAATTACAGATATGAGATTCTGATCCGGTATCCAATACCCAGGAAGTAGGGTTAACTGACATACAGTTCTCAATTACAAACACACCCGAAGCCGAATCCACAACATTCTTCGAATTCTGGCTACTGGCTATACTAGCCCTGCAATCTTTCTGCCAATGTTCATTCCTGTAACAATAGGAACGTCCCTCTTTCACTATATCCATTCCCGAAACTTCTGCCCTTCCCTTTCTTTCTACTTCCCTGGTTTCCTTAAGGGTAGTAGGTAGAGACTGTTGAACTAAGTCAGCATCTGACCCGTTTTTCAACATGGTCTTCCGGTCCGTGAGCTCAAAAGAGCTGGTCTCTGTAAGGACGTTGCCCTAGAGGCCATTATGAGATAGTGTATGTACTGATGTGTATATATATATATATATTCGGGTGACAGTCTTGCTCAAAATGATAGTATGCTATCTAGTTTAACTTTATCATATGTTCACTTGATCATGTTTATATTCATTTGGTACATGTTGATAAAGCCCTAAGGATATTGGCTTAACTACTGGAATTATGATGCGGATCATACTAGTGGGACATCTGTAGTTTATAAGCATATCCTTGAAATGTTCCTAGTCGTAGGTATATCGAGACAGGGCATCGATATTCCAGCTTAGACTAGCGTATACCATTCTTGTTCCATATGATGGGCGATGGATGATCCCATATCCGTCTGGTGTGTTGACACCAAAGATAGTATACGGGTGCTCAGTGAGACTGGGTACACTGAACGGACTCACCGAGAACTCCTATATGGTATTATATCATACGTCGGATAGCAGTTCTCAGGTGACACTGGTACAGGTTAGTCTGTAGACCCGAGATCGTCATAGAGTCTTGTGTGTCCTCCCACTGTACTTTGATCTCCACCCTACTGTGGCTCTACTGAGTCGTACAAACAGGTGGATTTTGGGTATAGTCTCGAGGCATGTGGAGGCAGTGAGCGATAGGAGGGGTTTCGTCTCTCCCGGTATTGGGGGTTGATGTTGTGCTGTGCACGATTGGCTATAACGGGAAGTCCCTGGCCAGGGCTGCTGAGATATTACTGATAAGTGTTATCAGTAAGTTTCTCGATCTGTTATAGACCATATACCGGCATGACTTATTGAGTTATTGGGGTCGACGATTCCATCCCTAGACTCGATATGCAGCATATCTGACGAAGAGACCGGACTGTACGGTTAGTGTTGCCAGATGGATTGACAGGAGTTTTGACAGGTTCGCTTGTTCTTATTCTGATCGCTCAATACTCGGGTGGCCGTTACGTTTAGCTGACCGCTTGCGGCTTGTAGGTGTTTGATATGATCATCATCTACTGCTGGCGTATTGACGAGTCTTAGAGTCCCACATAGAAGTTTCTCGGCTCTGGCGAAACGAAGTGGTGCACATATGAGATATGCGCGGAGCCTCGATTAAATACTAGTATATGATACTGTATTTTAATCGGGCATTTAATATTAGTCGGGTCATATGAGATATGATGGATTTATTAAATCAAGTGTTGATTTAATATTGGCTTTTATATTATTTATTTAAATCCTTTTCTTATTTTGGATACATGGATGTATATGTACATGATGATGTGCACACATACATACATGCATGAAATGTATAATGGTTGATGATACAAAGAGGAAGGCAATATAAGAATCATATTGTAGAAAAGATAATGCTTAGATTTTTCATTAAAGTTTAAAGGCAAAAAGAATGGTTAATGAGTCATTACTTCCACACTCATCTACACACTTCTTTAACTCAACCATAGTTTCCATTCCTTTTGTCATTTAACCTTAGATGAAATATCTAGTTATTTATTCTACTATGGTTAAAGTTATGATATGATCTCTCACTCTCTCTCATTATCCTTTTACATGATCATTATCTTAGAAAAAGAAAAAGAGTGAGAGTTCTTCTTCCTCCTCAAACCCTAGCTCTCTTTTAATAGTTAAAAAGAGTTAGAAAAAGAAAAGAAAAGGTAATAAATAAGAACATCAACCACTTCATCATCCTACACAACCCTAGCCATCTTGTGTAGGGTGTTGTGCTTCAAGGATTTTCAAAGATCATAGGAAGCATCAAGCTTAGGGCAAAGTGCTTCGGGTGGATCGTCGTGGACGAGGAGTTGATCAAGTGGACCTTTCCAAAGCTTAGGAGTCTTCCAAAGTGAACTACAAAGGTTGTAGTTTCAACACTTAGCATAACTTAACTCTTAAACTTGATACTATTAATTGTTACTTCATATATTCTAGTTCGATTCTTTGTATAGTTTGCTTATAACCTCAAAAATTTTATTGTTATAGCATGCATGATGCTTCTAAACCTTCATAGAGGTGTTAAGAAAACCCTACATGGTATCAGAGCCAAGCTAGAGCTTTGTAGTAGCCTAAACGACGTTGAAAACATCGAACGGACGAAAACCGACACCCGAAAAGTGCTCTCTGGAAATTTTTTAAAAACCTGGTATTTTTCAAATTAAAAATATGTAAAAAACAGAGCAGGAAATTGTATGGACCCACAAGAAAGACGATGCCCTAATTCACCTATACAACCGCGGAAGCGCGGCCAAGAGTGGCTTTGTGCGGCCCTTCCGCGGCGGTATAGTTGAATTATGGCCCATTTTTCTTTTGCTGGCCCGTATGTGTTTTCTGGTGTTACTGGATATTTAGAATCTGCCCAGGTATTGAGATTACAGAGCAGTTTCTGGTTGTTTAATGTGTTTGATCCGATGTTTCCAACGTCGCTTAGTTTAATAGTATGTGTTACAATAATTGAAATCTACAAAATTTGTTTGTTGCGTGTAAATCTAGCAATTCGGTCTCGGGAATACGGAAATCTTGTTGAATTATCCGTTTTGTTTTGAAAAGTGTTTTCTTGAATGAGACCCAAATGGCAGCTTTACATTGTTTAGGCATGAAATCTGGTATATGTGATATTCCGGATTTGTGTTGTCTAAGGCGGTTATAGATTCCAATTGTTGTATTTTTCCTTTTTATTTCTCTGTGTCGAATGAGATTTGATATGCAGGATTGTCGCAATGAATAGCCGGGGGTTTCTTTTATATATGAGATGAGAGTATTCTTTCAATTCATGTAATATTAATTTGTATGTAATATTCTTTTATTTGGGACACTTCCCGGGGGTGAGGTTGTTGTCACCAGTGTTGTATATTATTTACTTTTCCGCATTAGGATAGACCCAAGGTGGAGGGCACAAGTGACCGGGTTCTTGGGTTCAGTGGGAGGCCATCTCGAGGAGTCGAGACCCGGGTCTCCTAAACTCCAGAATAGGTAGGGTCGCTTGCCGCTCTCGTAGGGGTCTAGGGATGTGGGCTTGGCTATTCATCGCGACCGTGGGAATCCGTATTTTTATTGCTGGCTAAATATAAAATACGGACCTCCTAGATATCCTTTATGTGCTTCTGCTGCTTTTATATCTGATTGATCTTTTAATGCATATTTTCGTTTCTTTCTGTAATGGCTTAGGATTTAAAGGATGGGACTACATTAATGAGATTAATGTAAAAGATAAATGAACCTAAAAAGATGTTGTAGAATCAGATTTTAAACACACTCGGCCTTTTTGTAAGAAAAAAGCAAGTTTCAAATGCGGAGCTTAAGCCACTCCTTTTAAACTCATTAGATTCTACAACGATATCAAGTTCAAAGCGCAAAAGTTTTTCTAAAAAACTATCCGCAACCCTCCGTCATTTTAGGAAGTAGAGTACTTAGTAGTTCGTGCTGCGTATTTTGACTTTAGTTAAGGCGCAGTGTACGGTAGCTGAGTGATGTCTTCCTACACTGCATATGATGCTGAATAATTAGGACATTCATATGATTATGTTGACTTTAGTAAGGGTCATCTGAGTGGGTCTAATTATTCACGAAATGACGGGAAGAACTTGACTAGTACTTATGATATGTTGACTTTAGTTAAGGTCATAAGTACTAGGGGTAAAAATTATATCGGGAATTTCAAGAGTTGAAAATTACAATGAGATTGTATACCTACTACATGATAATAGGATCCCGATCCCACTGCGAGCAAATGTTGCTCCCGGGAGAATTTTGCACTTTACAATTAGCTGACTCGGTAGGTGTCTAGGAAAGGTGCTAAACGGGGCTACGCCTCTGGGAAGACGAGGTTTACTCTAATTTGGTCCGTGCGAAAGCACGGGGAACCTCCCTCAAGTACCGGCACTGGCCTGGCTGAGAGGTTGGCGAAGTTGTAGATTGTAATTAATCCCGGCTAGTTTTCTTTTTTAAAAGGTTTTAAAGAAAATTTGATAAAAAACAGTGGGGGACATCGATTAGACAAGATAATAACCAATCTGATCTTTGCAAGAGCATTCGCTAAGTGTATTCTTTTCTCTCTCTTAATGCAAGATCCCATGACAGGACTTAAGCTTCTATTAGATAAAAACAAGCTGAATGGGACAAACTATAAAGACTGGCTGAGGAATTTAAACATAGCCTTGACTTATGATAAAGTATCATATGTCCTTACCGCACCAGCCTTGCCCCCCTAGGTCCTAAACCTTCAGTTGCGGATAGGGAAATCCGCAAAACCTGGGACACTGACTGTGCCACGGCAAAATGCCTCGCGCTTGCATCGATGGATAACACACCATCAGAAGCAGCACGAGAATATGGATGTACAAGCCATATTCCTCCATACAAAAGAGTTGTATGGAGAGCAATCCTCGCGTATTAAGATACGAAGCGTCTAAGAAATTGTTTCAGATGCGCATGACCGCTGGCACATCAGTAGGAGACCATGTTCTAAAAATGATAGCTCTCATAGAAGAGCTTGAGGACCTTGGGTGGGACAATGGACAATGAACAGTATATATATATTATTCTACAGCTCTTCCCCTCCACCTTTGCTCAGTTCATCGTTAACTTCAACATGCACAACATGGAGAAGGAACTGCCTGAACTCCTTAATATGTTAAGGAGTGCAGAGAGCACACTGAAGTCAGTGAAGACTCCCGTTATGTCTGTTGGGCAATCCTCCTCATCTACCCAAAGGCTAAGGCCAAGGGAAAGATGAAGAAGAAACCCACCAAACCTAAGGGTGGAGTCAAAAAGGTGAAAGGAAAAGGCAAGTCCAAGGTTGGGGCATCAGAGAAAGGTGAATGTTTCCATTGCAAGAAGACGGGGACACTGGAAGAGGAACTGTATCGAGTACCTAGCACTCAAGAAGAAGCATGATGATGCTTCAGCCTCAGGTGTGTTCGTAATTGAAAACTGTTTTTCTATAAATTCTGCATCCTGGGTATTGGATACCGGTTCAGGTTCTCATATTTGCAATTCTGTGCAGGCGTTGAGAAATAGCAGAGTTCTGAAGACAGGTGATCATACTCTCCAAGTTGGAAATGGTTCCAATGTAAATGCAGTTTCAGTAGGAGAGTATCACCTAGGTTTGCCTTCGGGTTGTATATTGGTTTTGAACCGTGTTAGTTTGTACCAACTATGCTTTGTATATTATATCAGTTTCCTTGTTAGACAATGAAGGATATCATTTTGCTGTGCAACACAATGTTATGAACATTAGACTGAATCAAGAGTTGATTGGTTGTGTACATTAAATAACGGGATATACGTCCTTAATCAACACACAGTTTTCAACATACAACACAAAAATAAAAGGAAATTTCAGAAATAAATGAAGCTTTTCTTTGGCATTATAGACTTGGTCATATTAATGAAACAAGACTAAACAAGCTTCATAAAGATGGATATTTAAATTCATTTGAGTATAAATCTTATGCAACTTGCCAGTCTTGTATCAAAGGTAAAATGACCAAAACCCCGTTTACAGGACACGGAGAAAGAGCTACTGAGCTCCTAAGCCTCATACATAGTGATGTATGCGGACCAATGTCTACACATGCAAGAGGCGTTTTTCATACTTCATAACTTTTACTGATGATTCTCAAGATTTGGTCATGTAATTTGATAAAACATAAATCTGAAGCTTTTGAGAAATTCAAGGAGTATAAACATGAAGTAGAAAACCAAACAGGAAAGAGTTCAAGATACTTCGATCGGATCGAGGTGGAGAGTACTTAAGTACTGAGTTCTTAGACTTCCTAAAGAGAATGGGATTCTCTCTCAGCGCACTCCCACCTTACACACCACAGCACAACGTGTGTCAGAACGAAGGAACCGTACCCTATTAGATATGGTACGATCCATGATGAGTGATGCTGAGTTACCTCTCTCGTTTTGGGGGCATGCATTGGAAACAGCAGCTTTTCTGTTAAACAAAGTTCCAACCAAAACCGTGTCTACCACTCCATATGAGATATGGCATGGGAGAAAACATCTCTAAAAGAGTTAAGATTTGGGGTTGTCCGGCTTTTGTTAAAAAGCAGAATCCAGACAAACTCGAGACACGATCAGTCAAATGTATATTTGTAGGATATCCTAAGCATTCGTTTGGGTATCTTTTTACCACAAAGAGGAACAAAAGGTGTTTGTTTTCCAGTATGCCACCTTTTTAGAAGATGAGATTTTTTCAAACAATACAAATGGCAATGTGATAGATCTAGAAGAAGTTCTAGAAACACAAATTACAGATGATAACTTGGCTGAACCTGAAGTTATAACAGAATCTAAGGACCGCAGCCACTCCGTAGATCTGGTAGGATTTCTCGCCCACCGGAGAGATACTACGGTTTTCTCATTGATGGGTGATAGAGAAGACTGCATCATGGATGATGATGATCCTTCCAGTTTTCATCAGGCTATCACGAGTGGTGACTCTGTGAATTGGCTGGATGCCATTAGATCCGAAATGGAGTCCATATACACCAACAAGTATGGACTTGGAAGATGTACCCTCCGGGATAAAACCTGTGGGATACAAATGGATCTTAAAAGAAAGATCGGTGTAGAGGGACAGGTAGAGACCTATAAAGCAAGGTTGGTAGCGAAAGGTTTCGTCAAGACCAGGCTTGGACTATGACGAGACTTTCTCTCCGGTAGCCATGCTTAAATCCATTCGGATCCTACTTGCTATTGCTGCTCACTACGACTATGAAATCTGGCAGATGGACGTTAAAACTGCATTCCTAAATGGTGATTTAGAGGAATGCGTTTATATGGATCAACCAGAGGGATTCATTGATAGTGGGAGCAGCGGTAAAGCATGTAAGTTACTTAAATCCATTATGGATTAAAGCAGGCATCACGGAGTTGGAACATCTGTTTTGATGATGCTATCAAAGAGTTTAATTTCATCAAAATCCAGATGAACTTGTGTTTATAAGAAGATTGTAGGAAGAAATGTCGCAATCCTCGTATTGTACGTAGATGACATACTTCTGATAGGAAATGACATTCCTATGCTACAGTCGGTCAAATCATTCTTATCACAAAGGTTCTCCATGAAGGATCTGGGGAGATGCTACATACTATTGGGTATATGGATCTATAGGGATAGATCCAAACGGTTATTGGGATTGTCCCAAACCAAGTACATAAACACCATCCTAAAGAGATTTAGTATGGAAGACTCAAGCGGGGTGCCTTACCCGCTTTCATGGAGTCACTCTCTCAAAAGACGATTGCCCAAAGTCTGATATAGAGAGAGCTCGAATGAGCATTATTCCTATGCTTCGGCAGAGTAGGATCGATAATGTATGCGATGTTATGTACACGCCCTGATGTTGCTTATGCACTTAGTGTAGTAAGCAGGTATCAATCTAACCCAGGGAGAATCACTGGATTGCTGTAAAGAACATTCTTAAGTACTTGCGAAGGACTAAAGAATTGTTCTTGGTGTATGGTATGGGGATCTCCAAATGGAGGCCTTTACCGATTCGAGCTTCCAGAGTGACAAGGATGACAGCAAGTCTATCAGGGTTTGCATTACCCTCAATGGAGGGACGGTGAGTTGGAAGAGTTCCAAACAGGATACCGTTGCAGACTCAACGATGGAAGCTGAATATATTGCCTGCAAATGATGCTGCCAAGGAAGCTGTCTGGATGAGAAAAATCATCGCGGAGCTAGGAGTAGTTCCAACCATTATTGATCCAATACCTCTGTATTGTGACAATAATGGGGCTATGGCGTTGGCCAAAGAGCCCAGGTCCCATCAGAAGTCCAGATACATCCTGAGGAGATATCATGTGATCCGGGAGATAGTTGATCGCCGCGAGATCGAGATTAAGAGAGTAGACACAAAGGACAACCGCTGCGGATCCATTCACCAAGGCCCTCCCTCAGCCGCAGCATGAGCGACTTTTTGAGATGTTAGGTATGAGATATGCCAATAACTGGCCTTAGTGCAAGTGGGAGATTGTTGGATATATGTATGCCGTAGAGGCCATTATGAGATAGTGTATGTACTGATGCGTATATATATATATTCGGGTGACAGTCTTGCTCAAAATGATAGTATGCTATCTGGTTTTACGTTATCTTATGTTCACTTGATCATGTTTATATTCATTGGTACATGTTGATAAAGCCCTAAGGATATTAGCTTAACTACTGGAATTATGATGCGGATCATACTAGTGGGACATCTGTAGTTTATAAGCATATCCTTGAAATGTTCCTAGTCGTAGGTATATCGAGACAGGGCATCGATATTCCAGCTTAGACTAGCGTATACCATTCTTGTTCCATATGATGGGGGCGATGGATGATCCCATATCCGTCTGGTGTGTTGACACCGAAGATAGTATACGGGTGCTCAGTGAGACTGGGTACACTGAACGGACTCACCGAGAACTCCTATATGGTATTATATCATACGTCAGATAGCAGTTCTCAGGTGACACTGGTACATGTTAGTCTGTAGACCCGAGAACGTCATAGAGTCTTGTGTGTCCTCCTACTGTACTTTGATCTCCACCCTACTGCGGCTCTACTGAGTCGTACAAACAGGTGGATTTTGGTATAGTCTCGCGCATGTGGAGGCAGTGAGCGATAGAGGGGTTTCGTCTCTCCCGGTATTGGGGGTTGATGTTGTGCTGTGCACGATTGGCTATAACGGGAAGTCCCTGGCCAGGGATGCTGAGATATTACTGATAAGTGTTATCAGTAAGTTTCTCGATCTGTTATAGACCTATACCGGCATGACTTATTGAGTTATTGGGGTCGACGATTCCATCCCTAGACTCGATATGCAGCATATCTGACGAAGAGACCGGACTGTACGGTTAGTGTTGCCAGATGGATTGACAGGAGTTTGACAGGTTCGCTTGTTCTTATTCTGATCGCTCAATACCCCGGGTGGCCGTTACGTTTAGCTGACCGCTTGCGGCTTGTAGGTGTTTGATATGATCATCATCTACTGCTGGCGTATTGACGAGTCTTAGAGTCCCACATAGAAGTTTCTCGGCTCTGGCGAAACGAAGTGGTGCACATATGAGATATGCGCGAGCCTCGATTAAATACTAGTATATGATACTGTATTTTAATCGGGCATTTAATATTAGTCGGGTCATATGAGATATGATGGATTTATTAAATCAAGTGTTGATTAATATTGGCTTTTATATTATTTATTTAAATCCTTTTCTTATTTGGATACATGGATGTATATGTACATTATGATGTGCACACATACATACATGCATGAAATGTATCAAGGTGATGATACAAAGAGGAAGGCAATATAAGAATCATATTGTAGAAAAGATAATGCTTAGATTTTTCATTAAAGTTAAAGGCAAAAAGAATGGTTAATGAGTCATTACTTCCACACTCATCTACACACTTCTTTAACTCAACCATAGTTTCCATTCCTTTTGTCATTTAACCTTAGATGAAATATCTAGTTATTTATTCTACTATGGTTAAAGTTATGATAAGATCTCTCACTCTCTCTCATTATCCTTTTACATGATCTTATCTTAGAAAAAGAAAAAGAGTGAGAGTTCTTCTTCCTCCTCAAACCCTAGCTCTCTTTTAATAGTTAAAAAGAGTTAGAAAAGAAAAGAAAAGGTAATAAATAAGAACATCAACCACTTCATCATCCTACACAACCCTAGCCATCTTGTGCAGGGTGTTGTGCTTCAAGATTTTCAAAGGTCGTAGGAAGCATCAAGCTTAGGGCAAAGTGCTTCGGGTGGATCGTCGTGGACGAGGAGTTGATCAAGTAGACCTTATCCAAAGCTTAGGAGTCTTCCAAAGTGAACTACAAAGGTTGTAGTTTCAACACTTAGCATAACTTAACTCTTAAACTTGATACTATAATTGTTACTTCATATATTCTAGTTCGATTCTTTGTATAGTTTGCTTATCACCTCAAAAATTTATTGTTATAGCATGCATGATGCTTCTAAACCTTCATAGAGGTGTTAAGAAACCCTACATAGCGGACGTTCAATACATATATCACATCACAGAAAATATTCATTAGCCAAAGTGTATGGAATATCGATCAAAATACGAATTTGTAACCACCCCAAAAAATCAATTTGCTCTCTGGAAAATCTGGGTAGAAACAACATGTACTAAAATTCCCAATACAGCCAAACTAAAACACTGCACAAAATCCGGTCCACGGCCGAGTCAACTCGGCCGCGGTTCCGCGGCAAGAAGCATGTTCTTGCCGCGAACCGCGGCGCTTTGACCGACTCAGTGGATCGTTTTGGCTGCGTTTTTACAAAACACTGAAACGAATTTTAATGTATGTTAAATCATTTTTAGAGCAGTACAAAAATTCGACAGAAACCATGGTTTTTCGGGCGTGTTTTGCGACTTTTCCGATCGATTATTCTAAACACTTTGCTAACTTGCTAGTTTATGTTTAGCTAGGCTCTGATACCACTGTAAGTCCACGTTGCTCACCCCGGTTCTTACGGGGGAGGTGGAAACGGCGAAAAACGATTTTTTTAGTGCAAGGCAACATGGACTAAGCCGGATCTTTGCTAAACTAGAAACTAACAAACTACTAAAGGCTTTAACTACTATGCCGTAGAAATTATACCTCACGGAACTGGTCCTTCGGGTCTTCATTCCGCTGTCCCGCTCGACCGTCCAAGCTCCAAGGTACGATCCGGATCTTTGTCACCTCCGCGGCCTTCCTTGAGTCGAAGGCGATCCAGCCGAGAGTTGTACACCGAGCTCCACCTCAAGCCGAGGCAACTAGGGCAACGAGATTACTAATCTAGGTGCCCTAGGTTATGTAGAAGAGAAAGATGGAAGTGTTTGTCTATGTGGATTCTTTTTCTCTCAACGCATGAGATCAAAAGAATTATTCAAGAGGAGGAAGAAGGAGGAGATAGGAACCATGAGAGCTTTTCTTTCTTTCTCACAAAAACAAGAGAGAGAAATGAAAATGAATTATGAGCTAAAGAAATGAACCATGGTTGCAATAATGCAAAAATATCATCATTACAAATCCTTTCATGATAAAGTTGATGGCTACTAATGAATTGACCATTTTCATAATCCATAAAAAAGAAAAGAAATCCAAAGAAGAGTGTAGACCTCTCATGAAGGTCAATGGTCAACTCCGGTCAACGGGTCAACAAAGTCAGAGAGGTCATGGTGGTCAAATGGTCAATGCAATTAGCCATCACTAAACTATCACTAAACAGGATTAGTAAACAATGTCTCCGGCTCATAATGGTTTTGACCGAACGAATTGCCAAAACCCTAATGAGCCCACATAACGGTTTTTGGCCGAACCAACTGCCAAAACCCTAATGAGGCACCTCCTCTTTTATCGCTCCTCAAAACTGTGCATACACACCCGCATCCGCATTCCGTAGAATGCGAATGCACAGAAGGCAAAACAAATCCATCCGTGCAATACTAGGATCCGGCTTAAACCAAAGCCCACTAGTATTGCCTGCCCGAACAGCATACGCACACAAGTGCACGTAAGTGATCGCAGCCCTGCCATAAAACTATACGGCCTCTACACGTTTCGCTCAGTGCAGGGAAACTCTCTGTGTGGGACTCTAAAGACTCGACACTACGCTGGCAGTGGGTTTAACCACAGACCGCAAGCGGCACTAGGTGTACGTAACGGTCCCCTGGTAGATGTCGATAAGAAGGCCGATGAGGTAAACCCATCCGAACTCCTACTGAGCCTGTATGTGACAATCTCCGTACAGTCCGGTCTGTTCTTCTGATACATCGCATGGCAGGCCTAGAGGGGTGGTGAACGTCAGTCCACTAATAGCGGTTCAAGTCGTGTCGGAGTGTAGCCCAGAACACCCTGAGATAACACTGGAAACATACCAGTATATCTCACTTGCCCTGGCCAGGGGACTACTCGTGTAATGGCTCTCCTAGATACAGCGCGATCTCAACCCCCAATACCGGGAGAGATGAATCCTGTCTAACCGTCACTGCCTCCAAGTGCTTCGGGACTGCACCCAACTACTACCTGTTTGCACGACTCCTTTGAGCCATGGTAAGGTAGTAATCTAAGTACAGTGGGAACCACACTCGAGACGAAGTGACAGTGTCAAGTCAGCGGACTAAGCTGTACTCATGTCACCTGGGAACTGATAACCGACGATAGGTATAATACTAACCAGTAGTTCCCGACGAGTCCTGTCCAGTGTACTCGTAACCTAACGAGCACCCGCATACTATCTCCAGCACGACGTACTGATGGCTGTGGGATAGACGATCTCCCCCGCTGGGATAAGAAAGCGCATAAGCTAGTCTACTCCGGAGTATCGATGCCCTGTCTCGATGTCCTACGACTAGGGACCTGTATAAGGATGTGCTTATAGATTACCCAGCCCCCACAAGTAGGACTGCCATCACAACACTGGTAATCAAGCAAAGATCCTAAGGGCTCTACTAATATGTATAAGCGATATGCTAAAAGAAACACATGCACTATTGAAGTAGAAACAAACCAAGTAGCATACTACCATTTTGAGCAAGATTGTCTATACAACTGTGAATATCCCAAGCTTCCATTAAGTAATATACAAGCTAGTATGCTACAGTAATGGCCTCTAGGGCATATACACTAACACACCTCACCAATGGCTGCGGGACTAATCCATCGCCCCTCGTCAGGGTCTAGATATGTATACACTAGTCTACTCCGGAGTATCGATGCCCAGTCTCAATACTCTCACGACTAAGACACTTTAAGGATGTGCTTATCGACTGCCCAGCTCCCACAAGTATGATTGCCATCACAACACTGGAAGTGAAGCAAAGATCCTACGGGCTTTATCAACATGTATACAAGATATGAAATATAAAGTAAAACACATCACATGTTAAGATAAAGACAAATCAGATAGCATACTATTACATCGAGCAAGATTGTCCTGTACATACATATCCCTAATATCCTATACAATGAAGGCCTCTAGGGCATACATATCCAACACGTACAAGACGTTGAATACTACAGTTCTTGCTACAATCTTACTATAAATGCATGGTTCATCTAGATTTTTGATAAAGTCAAATTCTTTGATCGTCTCATCAAAGCGGATATTCCAACTTCGCGATGTCTGTTTTAATTCATAAATGGATTTAAGTAACCAGCATACTCTTCCGCCGCACTCTCTATGAAACCCTCTGGCTGATCCATATAAACACACTGTTCTAAATTTCCATTCAGAAAAGCAGTACATCTATTTGCCAAATTTCATAATCATGGAAGGCGGCAATGGCAAGTAAGTTCCGAATGGATTTAAGCATAGCCACAGGAGAAAAGTTTCATCATAGTTCAAGCCAGGTCTTTGACGAAAATCTTTTGCTATAAGTCTAGGCTTATAGGTTTCAACCTGTCCATCTGCACCAATCTTCTTTCTGAAGATCCATTTGCCGCCTACGGGTTTTACCCCTTGAGGTGCAATGTCCAAAGTCCAAACTTTGTTGGTGTACATGGATTCCATTTCGGTCCGTATTGCATCCAGCCATTTTACCGAGTCTCTGCTTGTAATTGTAGGGTTGCTGGGCACGCGCACAGGGTCTACGAGACATCAACCATGCCCGATTAAAAATTTAGCAGTGCCGAACAACCCGAATACGGATCTTTAAACTAGAGATTAGGCGAAAACTAACATGTTAACAACTTTAACACTAAGTGAGAGGGATTACAACCTTTGTAGATCCGGTCCTTCACTTCATATGCTCCGTGTTGTGGTCCCTTCGCTGCGATCATCGGGTTCCGGACTCTCGAGAGGTTCCACGAAGAGAAAGATACAACCTTTGCTTCCGATCTTCGATACAAAGATGATCTACCTTGAAGTTTCGTTAACACAAGCTAACACTCATGAAATGATGTGAACACCCTCATCTAAAGGGCAAGGGAAGATGAGGATGATGAAGTTGGATTTTTGCTCTCTTTATTTATCTTCTTCTCATATTTATTCATCACTTGGAAAAAATCTAGAAAGCTTTTTCATGAAAGAATGAAGGAAGAAGAAGATGAATAATAATCAATTATCCTTTTGTGATGAATAGAAAGAATTAATATGATAAATAATGCAACCATGGTCAACTAAACTCATGAAGAGAATTAACTAGGGTTAGGGTTTGGGTTGGGTTAAAGCATGAGTCACTTGAAAATATCTTTTCTAAAACAAAATAAAAACCTTCTAGAATCTACTAGAAGTCATTAACCCAAATCAAACCCTAATCTTGATTAATCTTTACTAAACATGTTGCATTAGTTATCATATCATGTTACAATATTATATATCACATATATAATATTTATTGTAACCAAATAAAATAATACAATTAACATATATCGCATATATATCAATGTATCACCTGAGTGAGAAAAAGAATCTTTTAGTGAGCTAATATTAGTTAATGTAATTTAATATATCATATATATTATTATACATTAAATTATCGAATCAACACTTGATCCGACAATCCGGCTATATCGCATATAACCGACTAATATTTATCTGTACCGATTCATCGAATAAACACTTGATCCGATGACCCGGCTGATATCAAATATCGTGAGAATAGAATACAGTATCTCATATCGTATTATCCTCGGTCCCGCACATATCACATATGTGCCCCTACTCCGTTTTGCCTGAGCCAAGAAACCTCTGTGTAGGACTCTAAAGAATCGTCAATACGCCGGCAGTAGGTGATGATCATATCAAACACCCACAAGCTGCAAGCGGTCAGCTAAACGTAACAGCTACCCAGGTATTGAGCGCTCAGAAGATCAACAAGCAAGCCTGTAACTTCTCCTGTGAATCCAAATAGTAACACTCTCGTACAGTCCGGTCTCGTCGTCTGATATGTTGCATATCTCGCCTAGAGGTGGTAAACGTCAGACCCCAGTAGCTCGATAAGTCGTGTCGATATGAGGTCTATAACAGTTTGAGAAACTACTGAGAACAATTACAAGTAAATCTCAGCAACCCTGGACAGGGATTTCCGGTTATAGCCAATCGAACACAGCACAACATCAACTCCCTATATCGGGAGAGAAGAATCCCCTCCTATCGCTCATTGCCTCCATGTGATTCGGGATTGTACCCAAAAGCCACCTTTTTGCACGCCTTCTTGGACGTGGTATGATGGAAATCAAAGCACAGTGGGAATCACACAAGACTCTATGACGATCTCGGGTCAACAGACTACTCTGTACCAGTGTCACCGAAGAACTGCCATCTGACGTGAGGTATAATACCATCTGGGAGTTCTCGGCGAGTCCGTACAGTGTACCCAGTCTCCACTGAGCACCCGTACACCATCCTTGATGTCAAACACCGATGGATATGGGATCATCCATCGCCCATCATATGGGTCAAGATGCGTATACGCTAGTCTACTCTGGTGTATCGATGCCCTGTCTCGATACACCCTCGACTAGGAACAGTTGTAGGATGTACTCGTCGACTACCGTGGCCCCACTATTATGATCTCATCATAGTCCCAGTAGTCGAGTACACATCCTAAGGGCTTTATTAACATGTAATATAGAGACAATCAGAGTACATATTAAGATAAAGTACAACCAGATAGCATACTATCATGTCGAGCAAGAAAGTCCTCCCTATATATGTCCTAGCATCCACTACAATATACATTGTATGTACAGTAATGGCCTCTAGGGCATACATATAACTAACAATCTCCTACTTGCACTAGGGCCATCTGTTATGGTATCGCATACCCAACAATTAGCTGCGGTTGTAGTATCTCATACTCAACCATCCCATAAGAGTCTCTACTGGGAAAAAGGCCTTTGTGAGTGGATCCGTGCTGTTGTCCTCTGTGTCTACTCTCCTAACCTGGATCTCCCTGGAGATCAACTATATCCATGATCAGGTGATACTGCCTAAGAATTATATCTGGATTTCTGATGGGACCGGGGGTTCCTTGGCAAAAGCCACAACCCCATTGTCACACAATGGTAGGAACGAAGTTCATCTTATGAACTTATACATATCCAGACTGCCTCTTTGGTAGCATCCTTGGTAACGATGTATCTTGCCTTTAATCGTCTAGTATGTCACGGTATCTAGCTTGGAACTCTTCCAACATACCGTCCCTCCACTGAGGGTAAAGACAATGCCTGTGACTGACATTCAGTCGTCCTTATCACCCTGGAACCTTTCCAGTGATTTTCCCCAGGATCGATTGATACCATCTCACTACAACTAGTGAGAATCCTAACATCCAATTAGATCTATCTCATAGATCCAAAAACCCAGGATTTAGGAGGTATCACTTTGATCGTATAAGGAGAATCCTTGTGATAAGCGGAGATTGACCGAGCGTAGCATAGGAAACTCCTTCCCTATCAAGAGTATGTCATCCACGTACTCTACGAGGATCATCACCATACTCCCTACTACCTTTTTGTATATACAAGGTTCATCTACCATTTTGATGAAGTCAAACTCTTTGACTACCACATCAAAACAGATGTTCCAACTCCGCGATGCCTGCTTTATCCTATAAAGCATCTTGCACACGTTTCCGCTGCTCCCACTGTCTACGAAGCCCTCTGGCTGTGTACTTATAGATGCTCTTTTCTAAAACATCATTTAGAAAAGCAGTCGTGACACCCAACCACCAGATATCGTAGTCATGGTATGTAGCCGTGGCAAGTAGTATCTGGATGGACTTTAAGCATAGCTTTGAAAGTCTCTACTTTTCCATGTACACCAAGTAATCTTCTCAAGATATACTTGCTCCTGATGGGGATTTAACCCTTCAGATAAAGCAACCAAAGTCCATACTTTGTCGGTGTATAAGGATTCCATCTCAGATCGCTAAGCATCCAGCCATTCTTACAGAGTCCTACTCCTGATGGCCGGCTCGAAACTAGTTGGGTCATTATCTCATGATGCAATCCTCGCTCCCACTGTCATAAAGAAACCGAAGTATCTCTCAGGTGGGTGAGGAACCCTGCTAGATCGGCGGAGAGGCTGAGGTTCGTTGGAAACTAATGAATCCTTTGGTTCTACCAAATCATCAGCTGCAATTTGTATAGCTGGAACCATTCCAGTTCTACATAACAGACCTTGCCTCGAGCTTGTCCGGATTTTGCTTTTAGACATAGGCCGGACAACCCAAAATCTTAACAAACTTAAGATATGGGCTCTTCCCTTTCCATATCACATATGAAGTGGTAGGCAACTGATTTGATTTGAACCCAATTCAATAGGTATGCAACTTCACAAGTGCATAACTCCCTAAAGGAAATAGGAAACTCAGTAGTACTCATCATAGAGCACACCATATCACATAGGATGCTATTGCTCCGCCCCGATACACCGACGTGCTGTGGTGTATACGGAGGAGTAATGCTGAGAGAGAATCTCATTCTCCTTTAGAGTAGTCCAGGAATTCCGTGCTTAAGTATTCTCCTCCTTGATCACATCATAAGACATAATACTTTTACCCGTATTTTGGTTCTCTACTTCTAATTTATATTCTGTGAATATCTCAAAAGGTTCGGACCTGTGTTTCAACAGAAACATATGTCTGAATCTTGAGAGATTATCAGAGAATGTAATGAAGTAGAAAGAACCGATCTTCGCATGGTTGATGCTTTGTGAGACCTCATTAGCGTGCCTAGGAACCCTACAGGAGGCTTTTCTGCTTTGCACAGTGATATATATGATATATCCCGCACCTCATTCGACGAGAAAAGGGCCGACGATCCCTTCACCGGGAGTGACCCCTTTAGCAAAACTAGAAAAGCCTCATGTAGGGTTCCTAGGCACGCTAATGAGGTCTCACAAGGCATCAACCATGCCAATTTCAAATTTTACAAGTGCCGAGAAACCCTAGACTAGATCGTTGACTAGATTTTAGGCGATACAACGAGCTAGTTAACAACTTAACTAAAGGAACGGAAATATAACCTTTGTAGATCCGGTCCTCCACCTCCAAAGCTCCGTGATGAAGTCTCCTTGCTGTCCAAATTTGATCCCGGGCTCTAGCATCGGCTTCATCGAAGAAATGGGCGGGCTAGGTCATCGACTACGATGCCGAAGATGATCTACGTCGAGGCATCACAAGATCAAGCTCCCACTTCACCAAGTCATGAAACTTGTGAAGATAACACCCTATACTACTTGGCAAGAGGTAGAGGATGAAGAAATAGGAGGTGGGTTCACTTTAGAATTGGATTTCTCACTCTTTTTATCAAATCACCATTGATGGTGCAAGCTTTTCTTCTTTGTAAAGATGAAGAAGAAGAAGAAGATGAATATGATCAGTTATTTAAAATACAAAAGAAAATGAATACTTATCATATACAAACCATGGTTAAGTGTAGAGAATGAATCATGGTTAAGTGGAATGGTTAGGGTTAAGCATGAGATAAAAGTGGTCAAACTTTCAACACTTCATGAAGCTTCATGAAAGATACAAAGAAAGCTTCCATATCTATTTATCCTTTTAATTTACAAAAGAATAAATAAATAAATGAATGAATAAGCAAAACCCTAATCATCAACTTAAACATGGTTTAATTCTTTACACTTAACCAAAAAGCATGTATCATCAAACATGATACAATCATGTGCACAAAAGTATATCACATATACAACTTGCACAATTCAAGTGAGAAAATCCATTTAAAGTGAACCAATACTAGTTAATGCAAAGTAATATATCAAATATATAATTATACATTAAATCATTAAATCAACACTTGATTTAACGATCCGGTCATATCGCATATAACCGACTAGTATCCTATGTATCGGCTTACCGAATCAATCCTTGATTCGATAACTAGGTTATATCGCATACAACCATTCGATACATTCATCGCGAGAATGGAATGCGGTATCTATAAGTACACAGCCAGAGGGCTTCGTAGACAGTGGGAGCAGCGGAAACGTGTGCAAGATGCTTTATAGGATAAAGCAGGCATCGCGGAGTTGGAACATCTGTTTTGATGTGGTAGTTAAAGAGTTTGACTTCATCAAAATGGTAGATGAACCTTGTATATACAAAAAGGTAGTAGGGAGTATGGTGATGATCCTCTAGAGTACGTGGATGACATACTCTTGATAGGGAAGGAGTTTCCTATGCTACGCTCGGTCAATCTCCGCTTATCACAAGGATTCTCCTTATAGGATCAAAGTGATACCTCCTAAATCCTGGGTTTTTGGATCTATGAGATAGATCTAATTGGATGTTAGGATTCTCACTAGTTGTAGTTAGATGGTATCAATCGATCCTAGGGAAAATCACTGGAAAGGTTCCAGGGTGATAAGGACGACTGAATGTCAGTCGCAGGCATTGTCTTTACCCTCAGTGGAGGGACGGTATGTTGGAAGAGTTCCAAGCTAGATACCGTGACATACTAGACGATTAAAGGCAAGATACATCGTTACCAAGGATGCTACCAAAGAGGCAGTCTGGATATGTATAAGTTCATAAGATGAACTTCGTTCCTACCATTGTGTGACAATGGGGTTGTGGCTTTTGCCAAGGAACCCCCGGGCCCATCAGAAATCCAGATATAATTCTTAGACAGTATCACCTGATCATGGAGATGGTTGATCTCCAGGGAGATCCAGGTTAGGAGAGTAGACACAGAGGACAACAGCACGGATCCACTCACAAAGGCATTTTTCCCAGTAGAGACTCTTATGGGATGGTTGAGTATGAGATACTACAACCGCAGTTAATTGTTGGGTATGCGATACCATAACAGATGGCCCTAGTGCAAGTGGGAGATTGTTAGTTATATGTATGCCCTAGAGGCCATTACTGTACATACGATGTATATTGTAGTGGATGCTAGGACATAGATAGGGAGGACTTTCTTGCTTGACATGATAGTATGCTATCTGGTTGTACTTTATCTTAACATGTACTCTGATTGTCTCTATATTACATGTTGATAAAGCCCTTAGGATGTGTACTCGACTACTGGGACTATGATGAGATCATACTAGTGGGGCCACGGTAGTCGACGAGTACATCCTACAATTGTTCCTAGTCGAGGGTGTATCGAGACAGGGCATCGATACACCAGAGTAGACTAGCGTATACGCATCTTGACCCATATGATGGGCGATGGATGATCCCATATCCATCGGTGTTTGACATCAAGGATGGTGTACTGGTGCTCAGTGGAGACTGGGTACACTGGACGAACTCGCCGAGAACTCCCAGATGGTATTATACCTCACGTCAGATGGCAGTTCTCCGGTGACACTGGTACAGAGTAGTCTGTTGTCCCGAGATCGTCATAGAGTCTTATGTGATTCCCACTGTGCTTTGATTTCCATCATACCACGTCCAAGAGGGTGTGCAAAAAGGTGGCTTTTGGGTACAGTCCCGAATCACATGAAGGCAATAAGCGATAGGAGTGGATTCGTCTCTCCCGGTATAGGGAGTTGATGTTGTGCTGTGTATTCTTATGATAATTATCTTCTTCTTCTTCTTCTTCTTCTTCTTCAAAGAAGAAAACCTTGCTTCCATCAATGGTGATTTGATGAAAAGAGTGAGAAATCCAATTCTAAAGTAAACCCACCTCCTATTTCTTCATCCTCTACCTCTTGCCAAGTAGTATAGGGTGTTTTCTTCACAAGTTTCATGGCTTGGTGAAGTTGGAGCTTGATCTTGTGATGCCTCGACGTAGATCATCTTCGGCATCGTAGTCGATGACCTAGCCTGCCCATTTCTCCGATGAAGCCGACGCAAGAGCCCGGGATTCGATTTGGACAGCAAGGAGACTTCATCTTGGAGCTATGGTTCAAGATGTACTTATGGATAAATTGTTAGTTATATGTATGCCCTAGAGGCCATTACTGTACATAGGATGTATATTGTAGTGGATGCTGGGACATATATAGGGAGGACTTTCTTGCTCGACATGATAGTATGCTATCTGGTTGCTCTTTACCTTAACGTGTACGCTGATTGTCTCTCTGTTACATGTTGGTAAAGCCCTTAGGATGTGTACTTGACTACCTGGACTATGATGCGGATCATACTAGTAGGGACATGGTAGTCCATAAGTACATCCTTCAAGGTCCCTAGTCGTGGGTGTATCGAGACGGGGCATCGATAAACCAGAGTAGACTATCGTATACCTTCTCGACCCATACAGATGGGCGATGGATGATCCCATATCCATTGGTGTTTGACATCAGAGATGATATACGGGTGCTCAGTAGAGACTGGGTACACTGGACGGACTTGCCGAGAACTCCCAGATGGTATTATACCTCACGTCCTGTAGGGTTCCTAGGCACTCTCAAGAGGTCTCACAAGGCATCAACCATGCCAATTTCAAAAATTACGGTGCCGAGAAACCCTAGACTAGATCGTTGACTAGATTTTTAGGCGAAACAAACAACTAGTTAACAACTTAACTAAGTGAATGGAAATACAACCTTTGTAGATCCGGTTCTCCACCTCCATAGCTTCATGATGAAGTCTCCTTGCTGTCCAAATCGTATCCCGGGCTCTAGCATCGGCTTCATCGGAGAAACGGGCGGGCATGGTCGTCGGCTTCGATGCCGAAGATGATCTACGTCGAGGCATCACAAGATCAAGCTCCCACTTCACCAAGTCATGAAACTTGTTAAGAAAACACCCTATACTACTTGGCAAGAGGTAGAGGATGAAGAAATAGGAGGTGGGTTCACTTTAGAATTGGATTTCTCACTCTTTTTATCAAATCACCATTGATGGTGCAAGCTTTTCTTATTTTTAAAGATGAAGAAGAAGAAGAAGAAGATGAATATGATAAGTTATTTAAAATACAAAAGAAAATGAATACTTATCATATACAAACCATGGTTAAGTGTAGAGAATGAATCATGGTTAAGTGGAATGGTTAAGGTTAAGCATGAGACAAAAGTGGTCAAACTTTCAACACTTCATGAAGCTTCAGGAAAGATACACAGAAAGCCACCATATCTATTTATCCTTTTAATTTACAAAAAGAATAAATAAATAAATGAATGAATAAGCAAAACCCTAATCATCAACTTAAACATGGTTTAATTCTTTACACTTAACCAAAAAGCATGCATCATCAAACATGATACAATCATGTGCACAAAAGTATATCACATATACAACTTGTACAATTCAAGTGAGAAAATCCATTTAAAGTGAACCAATACTAGTTAATGCAAAGTAATATATCAAATATATAATTATACATTAAATCATTAAATCAACACTTGATTTAGCGATCCGGTCATATCGCATATAACCGACTAGTATCCTATCTATCGGCTTACCGAATCAATCCTTGATTCGATAACTAGGTTATATCGCATACAACCAATCGATACATTCATCACGAGAATGGAATGCGGTATCACATACACACATTATTCTCGGTCCTGCACATATCTCATATGCGCTCCTATTTCGTTTCGCTTAAGCCAGGAAACCTCTGTGTAGGACTCTAAAGACTCGTCAATACGCTGGCAGCAGATGATGATCATATCAAGCACCCACAAGCCGCAAGCGGTCTGCTAAATGTAACGGCCACCCGGGTATTGCGCGATCAGAAGATCGACGAGCAAGCCCGCTCACACTCCTGTGAATCCAACCAGTAACACTTACCGTACAATCCGGTCTGATCGTCTGATATGTCGCATATCTTGCCTAGGGGTGGTAAACGTCAGACCCCAATAGCTCGATATGTCGTGTCGATATGAGGTCTATAACAGTTCGAGAAACTACTGGTAACACTTACCAGTATATCTCAGCAACCCTGGCAAGGGATTTCCGGTTATAGCCAATCGAACACAGCGCAACATCAACTCCCTATACCGGGAGAGACGAATCCCCTCCTATCGCTCAATGCCTCCATGTTATTCAGGACTGTACCCAAAAGCCACCGTTTTGCACGCCCTCTTGGACGTGGTAAGGTGGAAATCAAAGCACAGTGGGAATCACACAAGACTCTATGATGATCTCGGGTCTACAGACTAATATGTACCAGTGTCACCAGAGAACTGCCATCTGACGTGAGGTATAATACCATCTGGGAGTTCTCGGCGAGTCCTTCCAGTGTACCCAGTCTCTACTGAGCACCCGTATATCATCTCTGATGTCAAACACCAATGGATATGGGATCATCCATCGCCCATTTGTATGGGTCGAGAAGGTATACGCTAGTCTACTCTGGTATATCGATGCCCCGTCTCGATACACCCATGACTAGGGACCTTGAAGGATGTACTTATGGACTACCATGTCCCCACTAGTATGATCCACATCATAGTCCAGGTAGTCAAGTACACATCCTAAGGGCTTTACCAACATGTAACAGAGAGACAATCAGCGTACACGTTAAGGTAAAGAGCAACCAGATAGCATACTATCATGTCGAGCAAGAAAGTCCTCCCTATATATGTCCCAGCATCCACTAAAATATACATCCTATGTACAGTAATGGCCTCTAGGGCATACATATAACTAACAATCTCCCACTTGCACTAGGGCCATCTGTAGCAGTGGTTGTAGTATCTTATACTCAACCATCCCAATAAGTCTCTCTCTGGGAATAGGCCTTCGTGAGTGGATCCGCCGCGTTATCCTCTGAGTCTGCTCTCCTAACCTCGATCACCTTGGAGATCCGCCATCTCCATGATCAGGTGATACTGCCTTAGAATATGTCTGGATCACTGATGGGACGAACGTTCCTTGGCAAAAGCCACAACTCCATTGTCATACAATAGGAGGAACTAAGTTCATCTCATGAACTAATATACACCCTGACAGCCTCTTTGGTAGCATCTTAAGTAGCGATGTATCCAGCCTTTAACATCTAGTATGCCACGGTATCTAGTTTGGAACTCTTCCAACATACCGTCCCTTTACTGAGGGTAAAGACAATGCCTGTGACTGACTTTCAGTCATCCTTATCACCCTGGAACCCTTCCAGTGATTCTCCCCAGGACCAATTGATACCATCTCACTACATCTAGTGAGTATCCTAATATCCTATTAGATCTATCTTATAGACCCAGGATTTAGGAGGTATCAGTTTGATCCTATATGGAGAATCATTGTGATAAGCGGAGATTGACCGAGCGTAGCATAGGAAACTGCTTTCTTATCAAGAGTATGTCATCCACGTACTCTACGAGGATCACCACCATACTCCCTACTACCTTTTGTATATACAAGGTTCATCTACCATTTTGATGATGTCAAACTGTTTGACTAACTCATCAAAACAGATGTTCCAACTCCGCGATGCCTGCTTTATCCTATAAAGCATCTTGCACACGTTTCCGCTGCTCCCACTGTCTACGAAGCCCTCTGGCTGTGTACTTATAGACGCTCTCTTCCAAAAGATCATTTAGAAAAGCAGCCATGACACCCAACCACCAGATATCGTAGTCATGGTATGTAGCCATGGCAAGTAGGATCTGGATGGACTTAAGCATAGATACTTGAAAAAGGTTTCATCATAATCCACGCCTGGTAAATGATGCAAACTTTTAACAAGTCTAGTTTTGAAAGTCTCAACTTTTCCATCTACACCAAGTAATCTTCTCAAGATATACTTGCTCCTGATGGGGATTTAACCCTCCAGATACAGCATCCAAAGTCCATACTTTGCTGGTGTATAAGGATTCCATCTCAGATCGATAAACATCCAGCCATTCTTACAGAGTCTCACTCCTGATGGCCAGCTCGAAACTAGTTGGGTCATCATCTCATGATGCAATCCTCGCTCCCACTGTCATAGAGAAACCGAAGTAACTCGCAGGTGGGTGAGGAACCCTACTAGATCGGCGGAGAAGCCGAGGTTCGTTGGTAACTATTGAATCCTTTGGTTCTTTCAAATCATCAGCTGCAGCTTGTATAGCTGGAACATTTCCAGTTCTACATAACAGACCTTGCCTCGAGCTTGTCCGGATTTTGCTTTTTAGACATAGGCCGGACAACCCCAAATCATAACTAACTTAAGATATGGGCTCTTCCCTTTCCATAACATATATGAAGTGGTAGGCTACTGATTTGATTTGAACCCTATTCAATAGGTATGCAACTTCATAAGTGCATAACTCCCAAAAGAAATAGGTAACTCAGTAGTACTCATCATAGAGCACACCATATCATATAGAGTGTTATTGCTCCGCCCTGATATACCATCGTGCTATGGTTTATACGGAGGAGTAATGCTGAGAGAGAATCTCATTCTCCATTAGAATAGTCCAGGAATTCCATGCACAAGTATTCTTCTCCTTGATCACATGTAAGGATATAATACATATACCCGTATTTTGGTTCTCTAGTTCTAACTTATATTCTGTGAATATCTCAAAAGGTTCGGACTTGTGCTTCAACAGGAACATATGTCTGAATCTCGAGAGATTATCAGAGAACGTAATGAAGTACAAAGAACCGATCTTGGCATGTGTAGACTGGGGACCTACATACATCAACATGTATCATCCCAAAAGTTCATTAACTCTTTCTCTATTTCCAGTAAACGGAGCTATGGTCATCTTATTTCTGTGACATGACTGGCAAGTTTCATAAGATGTAAATTTAAACTGATTTAAATATGCATCTAAATGTAACTTAGCTAGTCGGGTCGCATTGATATGACCTAGTCTACAATACCTCAAGAAGGATCCTTTCATTTCTGAACTCTTCCACTTGTGTGTGTTCCGTATACTAAGAACTGTAGTTTGATTTAGAACATCAATGCTTTTAGATAACGTGCCTGAACCGATCAACTTTTGATATAGGAAATGTTCAAAACATTATTCAACAATACAAAATTTTATCATTTCTTTACTAATAAAGAGACTGATATGATTTTGTATATCAGGTTCGGTATCTAATAACATTCGTTCAAAATCAATGTATTGGTAATACAGGGTGACAGTGACCGACAGACTTGACTGCAACACTTGCCCCATTTTCTGCCTCATGAAACTTATCACCCGTTCTCAGTTCTCTACCTATCTGTAGCCCTATGTAACAGATTACATATCTGGGATCCTGATCTGGTATCATATACCCAGGATGCGGAGGATACTGAGAAACAGTTCTTTGTAATGAACAGACCTGAAGATGATGCATCAGGATGCACTCTCTTCGTTTGGGCGGCACGGGAATTCTGGTAATCCCCAATTTCCTGCTCTGTCTTATAACAATTATAAGTTGGAGCGGGACCAACGTTCCCCAGCTCAGTATAACAAGTGGGTTCGGTCAATATATCCGTTTTATTATCTTGATTAAGGCGTGACATGGTCGCTACCAGGAGAGAGAGAGAAGAAAATACTCAACGTGCGCTCTTGTAAGAATAGATTGGTTATTATTTTATCTAATCAGGATGGCTCCCACTGTTTTTATCAAATCTTCCTTCAAACCCTAAAAGGAAAGACTAGCCGGGATTAATTACACGCTACAAGTTCGCCAATCTTTCAGCCAGGTCAGTGTCTGTACTTTGAGGGAGGTCCCCCGTGCTTTCGCACGAACCTAATTAACGTAAACCTCGTTTTCCCAGAGGCGTAACCCCGTTGACACCTTTCTAGACACCTACTAGATCGGCTAATTGTAATGTGTAAAACTCTCCCAGGAGTAACAATTACTCGCAGCGGGTATCGGGATCCAACTATCTCATAGAAGGTATGCTATCTCATTGCAAATTTCAACACTTGAAATTCCCGATAATATTTTGCCCCTAACCTCCTATGACCTTGACAAAGGCCAACAAACCATAGGATGCTAGTCAAGTTCAACCCGTCATTTCCAGATTGAATTAAACTCACCCGCACGACCCTTGACAAAGGCCAACAAGGTCGCACGACTACCCTAACCCAATCTGCATCATATGCATAAGCAGATAAGCACCAGTTAGCTACCGCACACTACGCCTTGACAAAGGCCAACAAACGCAGCACGAATACTAACTACTACTTATCTGAAATGACGGAGGGCTACGACTGATTTTTCTGAAAACCTATTGCGTAATGAACTTGATATCGTTGTAGGATCGAATGAATTTTGAAATGGAGTGTCTTTGAGGCTTTTCTAGTTTTGCTAAAGGAGTCACCCCCGGTGAAGGGATCGTCGGTCCTTTCCTCGTCGAATGAGGTGCGGGATATATCATATATATCATTGTGCAAAGCAAAAACTCTTAAAAGCAATCAAAAGACAAACCGAGTGTGTAGCATCTGCCAGTTATTGCTAAAGGTGTCACTCCCGGTGAAGGGATCTCGGTCCTTTCCTTATCGAATAAGGTGCGGGATATATCATATACATCACTGTGCAAAGCAAGAACTGTAGCTACCTGTTTTATTTTGAAATTCGATTCTACAACATCTTTAGGTTTCTTTTACTTTCATTAATCATATTAATGAAGTCCCATCATTTAAGTACCTAAACATCACAGATAAATACGACGTACACTTATGCCATCCGCATTCGCCTCGATGTCCCCTCGTGCACCGTTAGGTTAGGTAACTAACGGCAGGGCAGGGCAGGGCTAGCGCGGGTGTAAAACATAAGTAACGTCTATATAATATATCATATATACTATAAACTGTATCTATCACAGAACATCAAATGATCACATCACAGATATCGCAGCAGATGAAACTTATGAAATATTGGATATACCAGGACGTCCGTGTTTTCAATACGAGCCAGTATAAAACACGGATTTCACGGTCGCGATGAATAGCCAAACTCACACCCCTAGACCCATACGAGAGCGGCAAGCAACCCTACCAATTCTAGGGTTAGGAGACCCGGACTCGACTCCTCGAGTTGGTCTCCCACTGGACCCTAGAACCCGGTTACTTGTGCCCTCCTCCTTGGGTCTATCCTAGTGCGGAAAAGTAAATAATATACAAAGGTGACTACTTCCGCAACCTGGAAGTTCCCCAATAAAAGAATATTACATACAAGTTTTTACATGAATGAAAATGAAAAACACTCATCTCACATAAAACCCCCCGGCTATTCTAACACGACGATCCAATATAACATATCCAACAACACAAAACATCACATGTCATCAACGTAAGTAAATATGTGCATCCCAATTGTCGATGACATATAGCAACGAAACCGGCGATATCACATATTACACTTACGGTCACAGAAAAGAAAGTGTAAAACTACAACAGTTGGAATCCGCAAACACTTTAGACATCGCATGCCTAATAAAATGAAATACTTAGACATCGCATGCCTAACAATTATAAACCCCGTATTTTAGTCTCATTATCGAAAACACTTTTCAATATCAAGTCGGGGAATTCAACAAGATTCCCGAAAATCTGATCGAATGCTCGTCGTAAACTTCAATAGGCGGCCGCACCCCCGATACCGTCGACGAAGTGCACTAAGGCGGAACACCGCTACCGCGAGCACCCGAACGGATGCTTTCGGCGACGGGGTTCTCCTACAGTCACTTGGTCGGGGCTATGGGGTGAGGCTGTCTATTAAGTTTACCCGGCGAGTATCCGCGTACGCTACGTGATTGCGTCGGACTTTTGATCACATCAAAATTCCGTGGCAACCGATCATTTGAGACTAAACCACTAGATTTATAACATTCATTCAGTTATTTCATAACTATTTGTGAATTCCAATTATTGTATCCCATTCCAGATAAACAGAAAATGTTAAACTTTCCGATCGAACAGTCAAACACCCAAGTTTTCCCGATACAGCTCAACACATGAAGTAAGTCTAAAAACATTCAGTTCATGCCTCAGTACCAACGGTCCAGCTGTAGAAGGGTCAAGCCAACGCCTCACATGTGGCACGCCGTACTGCCCAAACCCGAAGGTTCAAAGGGTAGTTCAAGACGGTCACATAATCGAGTTAAGGTTTGTTGTCTTCTAGAGGGACCATCGCGTTACTTGCACTACTTAGTGTAGGGTTCCTAGGCACTCTAATGAGGTCTCACAAGGCATCAACCATGCCAATTTCAAATTTAACGGTGCCGAGAAACCCTAGACTAGATCGTTGGCTAGAAGTTTAGGCGAAAAAGAAACTAGTTAACAACTTAACTAAATGGTAAACGGAAATACAACCTTTGTAGATCCGGTCCTCCACCTCCATAGCTCCGCAATGAAGTCTCCTCGCTGTCCAAATAGAATCCCGGGCTCTAGCGTCGGCTTCATCGGAGAAATGGGCGGTCAAGGTCTTCGACTTCGTGCCGAAGATGATCTACGTCGAGGCATCACTAGATCAAGCTCCACCTTCACCAAGCCATGAAAACTTGTGAAGGAAACACCCTATACTACTTGGCAAGAGGTAGAGGATAAAGAAATAGGAAGTGGGTTCACTTTAGAATTGGATTTCTCACATGATTTCTTCACTTGCCATTGATGAGGCAAGCTTTTCTTCTTTGAAGATGAAGAAGAAGAAGAAGATAATATTATCATAAGTATATGGAAAAAGGATAAATGATATGAATACTTATCATAACCTAACCCTAGTTAAGTGTAGAGAATAGACCATGGTTTGTTTAAATGGTTAGTACCAACAAAACCTTGTCACGCCCCGCTTCCCAAAATGTGGAATACGGGAAACGACGAAGGCCAGCCGTGCTACCTACGATAAGGAAAAGTCCTTCTATAGTCACATAAGGCTGTCTAGATTAACCAATCAAAAATAAAATCCAATACCAAAAGAAATAATACTGATAATCATGCTGCAATGAAACCACAAGAAATCCTACAAATGGGTCCACTAGATAATTGATACAATTAAGGATCCAAAACAAAAGATTCGGAATAAAATAAGATCTGAAGGAGATACAAAAGTCCTAATGTCCCATAAGGGCGCACATGCTAAAGGCTAAAAGTAAAGGAAAATAAACATACGATTAATGATCTGCAGGCTGAGCAGGACCAGAGCGGAAGACAAGAATGGTGACTAAGTCAAAGCTTCATGAATCTTCAACAAACAAACAAACAAAGCCACCATTCTTTCTTTAGCTTTTCCAAAACAAATAAATAAATAAATAATTAAATAAATAAGATAATCAAAACCCTAATCATTAACTTAACCATGGTTTAATCTTTACACTTAACCAAGTTAACATGTATCATCAAACATGATACATTCAAGTGCACAAAAGTATATCACATATACAACTTGTGAACATCAAGCGAGAAAATCCATTTAAGTGAACCTATATTAGTTAATGTAAAGTGATATATCAAATATATAATTATACATTAAATCACTGAATCAACACTTGATTTAACGACCCGGTCATATCGCATATAACCGACTAATATCAATAGTAACAACTTATCGAATCAACACTTGATCCGATAACCCGGCTATATCGCATATAACCGATCAATGTCACAAATCGCGAGAATCAAATACAGTATCACATACTGGTATTATTCTCGGTCCCGCACATATCTCATATGTGCTCCTCTTTCGTTTCGCTTGAGCCAGGAAACCTCTGTGTAGGACTCTAAAGACTCGTCAATACGCCGGCAGCAGGTGATGATCATATCAAACACCCATAAGCCACAAGCGGACTGCTAAACGTAACGGCCACCCGGGTATTGAGCGATCAGAAGATCGATGAGCAAGCACGCTCACACTCCAGTGAATCCAACCAGTAACACTTCCGTACAGTCCGGTCTCGTCGTCTGATATGTCGCATATCTTGCCTAGGGGTGGTAAACGTCAGACCCCAATAGCTCGATAAGTCGTGTCGATATGAGGTCTATAACAGTTTGAGAAACTACAGGTAACACTTACCAGTAAATCTCAGCAACCCTGGCCAGGGATTTCCGGTTATAGCCAATCGAACACAGTGCAACATCAACTCCCTATACCGGGAGAGACGAATCCCCTCCTATCGCTCATTGCCTCCATGTGATTCAGGACTGTACCCAAAAGCCACCGTTTTGCACGCCCTCTTGGACGTGGTAAGGTGGAAATCAAAGCACTGTGGGAATCATACAAGACTCTATGACGATCTCGGGTCTACAGACTAACCTGTACCAGTGTCACCAGAGAACTGCCATCTGACGTGAGGTATAATACCATCTGGGAGTTCTCGGCGAGTCCGTCCAGTGTACCCAGTCTCCACTGAGCACCCGTATATGATCTCTGATGTCAAACACCAATGGATATGGAATCATCCATCGCCCATCTGTATGGGTCGAGAAGGTATACGCTAGTCTACTCTGGTATATCGATGCCCTGTCTCGATACACCCACGACTAGGGACTTTGAAGGATGTACTTATGGACTACCATGTCCCCACTAGTATGATCCGCATCATAGTCCAGGTAGTCAAGTCCACATCCTAAGGGCTTTACCAACATTTAACAGAGAGACAATCAGTATACACGTTAAGGTAAAGAGTAACCAGATAGCATACTATCATGTCGAGCAAGAAAGTCCTCCCTATATATGTCCCAGCATCCACTACAATATACATCCTATGTACAGTAATGGCCTCTAGGGCATACATATAACTAACAATCTCCCGGTTGCACTAGGGCCATCTGTAGCAGTGGTTGTAGTATCTCATACTCAACCATCCCATAATAGTTTCTCTCTGGGAATAGGCCTTCGTGAGTGGATCCGCTGTGTTATCCTTTGAGTCTACTCTCCTAACCTCGATCACCTTGGAGATCAGCCATATCCACGATCTGGTGATACTGCCTTAGAATATGTCTGGATCACTGATGGGACCGGGGTTCCTGGGCCAAAGCCACAGCTCCATTGTCATACAATAGGAGGAACGAAGTTCATCTCATGAACCAATATACACCCAGACTTCCTCCTTGGTAGCATCTTAAGTAGCGATGTATCCAGCCTTTATCGTCTAGTATGTCACGGTATCTAGCTTGGAACTCTTCCAACATACCGTCCCTTTACTAAGGGTAAAGACAATTCCTGTGACTGACATTCAGTCGTCTTTATCACCCTGGAACCCTTCCAGTGATTCTTTCAGGATCAATTGAGACCATCTCACTACAGCTAGTGAGTGTCCTAATATCCAATTAGATCTATCTCATAGATCCAAAATCCAGGATTTAGTAGGTATCAATTTGATCTTTTATGGAGAATCATTGTGATAAGCGGAGATTGACCGAGCGTAGCATAGGAAACTCCTTCCCTATCAAGAGTATGTCATCCACGTACTCTACGAGGATCACCACCATACTCCCTATTACCTCTTTGTATATACAGGGTTCATCTACCATTTTGATGATGTCAAACTGTATGACTAACTCATCAAAACAGATGTTCCAACTCCGCGATGCCTGCTTTATCACATAAAACATCTTGCACACGTTTCCGCTGCTCCCACTGTCTACGAAGCCCTCTGGCTGTGTACTTATAGACGTTCTCTTCTAAATCAACATTTAGAAAAGCAGTCATGACACCCAACCACCAGATATCGTAGTCATGGTATGTAGCCATGGCAAGTAGGATCTGGATGGACTTAAGCATAGCTTCCAGAAAAGGTTTCATCATTATCCTCGCCTGGTCGATGACGAAAACCTTTAACAAGTCTAGCTTTGAAAGTCTCAACTTTTCCATATACACCAAGTAATCTTCTCAAGATATACTTGCTCCTGATGGGGATTTAACCCTTCAGATATAGCAACCAAAGTCCATACTTTGTTGGTGTATAAGGATTCCATCTCAGATCACTAAGCATCCAGCCATTCTTACAGAGTCTCACTCCTGATGACCAGCTCGAAACTAGTTGGGTCATCATCTCATGATGCAATCCTCGCTCCCACTGTCATAGAGAAACCGTAGTAACTCTCAGGTGGGTGAGGAACCTTACTAGATCGGAGGAAAGGCTGAGGTTCATTGGAATCTACTGAATCCTTTGGTTCTGACAAATCATCAGCCGCTGTAGTTTGTATAGCTGGAACTTTTCCAGTTCTACATTACAGACCTTGCCTCGAGCTTGTCCGGATTTTGCTTTTAGACATAGGCCGGACAACCCCAAATCTTAACTAGCTTAAGACATGGGATTTTCCCATACCATATCTCATATGGAGTGGTAGGCTGTGATCTGATTCGAACCTGATTCAATAGGTATGCAGCTTCTAAAGTGCATAACCCCTAAAAGGAAAAAGGTAACTCAGTATTACGCATCATAGAGCACACCATATCAAATAGGGTGTATCTGCTCCTCCCCGATATACCATCATGCTATGGTGTATATGGAGGAGTAATGCTGAGAGAGAATCTCATTCTCCTTTAGAATAGTCCAGGATTTCCGTGCTCAAGTATTCTCCTCCCTGATCTCATCAAAGGACATAAAACTTATACCCGTATTGGTTCTCTACTTCTAATTTATATTCTGTGAATATCTCAAAAGGTTCGGACTTGTGTTTCAACAAGAACATATGTCTGAATCTAAAGAGATCATCAGAGAACGTAATGAAGTATAAAGAACCAGTCCTGGCATGTGTAGACAGGGGACCTTACATACATCAACATGTATCAATCCCAAGAGTTTAATAACTCTTTCTCTGTTTTCAGTAAACGGAGCTATGGTCATCTTATCTTTGTGACATGACTGGCGAGTTTCACAAGATGTAAATTCAAACTAATTTAAATATGCATCTTTATGTAACTCTAGCTAGTCGGGTCATTTTGATCTGACCTAGTCTACAATACCTCAAGAAGAATTCGTTCATTTTTGAACTCTTCCTCTTGTGTGTGTTCTGTATACTAAGAACTGTAGTTTGATTTAGAACATTAATGCTTTTAGATAACGTGCCTGAACCGATCAACTTTTGATATAGGAAATGTCCAAAACATTGTCCAACAATAAAAAATTTTATCGTTTCTTTACTAATAAAGAGACAGATATGATTTTGTATATCAGGTTCGGTATCTAATAACATACGTTCAGAATCAATGTATTACAATACAGGGTGACAGTGACCAACAAACTTCGCTGCAACACTTGCCCCGTTTTCTGTCTCATGAAACTTATCACCCGTTCTCAGTTCTTTACCTATCTGTTGCCCATGTAACAGATTACATATGTGGGATCCTGATCCGGTATCATATACCCAGAACGTAAAGGACATTGAGAAACAGTTCTGTATAATGAACACACCCGAAGATGATGCATCATATGCACTTTCTTCGTTTGGACGGCACGGGAAATCTGGTATTCCCCAATTTCCTGCTCTGTCTTATAACAATTATAAGTTGGAGAGGGACCAACGTTCCCCAGCTCAGTATAACAAGTGGGTTCGGTCAATATTCCGTATTATTATCTTGATTAAGGCGTGATATGGTCGCTACCAGGAGAGAGAGAGAAGAAATCACTCAGCGTGCGCTCTTGCAAGAATAGATTGGTTATTATTTTATCTAATCAGGATGGCTCCCACTGTTTTTATCAAATCTTCCTTCAAACCATAAAAGGAAAGACTAGCCAGGATTAATTACACGCTACAAGTTCGCCAATCTTTCAGCCAGGCCAGTATCGGTACTTTGAGGGAGGTCCCCCGTGCTTTCGCACGAACCTAATTAATGTAAACATCGTTTTCCCAAAGGCGTAACCCCGTTGACACCTTTCTAGACACCTAATTGATCGGCTAATTGTAATGTGTAAAACTCTCCCAGGAGTAACTCTTATTCGCAGCGGGTATCGGGATCCAACTATCTCATAGAAGGTATGCAATCTCATTGCAAATTTCAACACTTGAAATTCCCGATAATATTTTGCCCCTAGCACCCTATGACCTTGACGGAGGCCAACAAACCATAGGCTACTAGTCAAGTTCAACCCGTCATTTCTTGATTGAATCAAACCCACCCGCACGACCCTTAACGGAGGCCAACAAGGTCGCACGACTACCCTAACTCAATCTGCATCATATGCATAAGCAGATAAATACTGGTTAGCTACCGCACACTGCGCCTTGACGGAGGCCAACAAACGCAGCACGAATACTAAGCAGGACTTATCTGAAATGACGGAGGGCAACGACTGGTTTTTCTGAAAACCTATTGCGTAATGAACTTGATATCGTTGTAGGATCGAATGAATTTTTAAATGGAGTGTCTTTGAGGCTTTTCTAGTTTTGCTAAAGGAGTCACTCCCGGTGAAGGGATTGTCGGTCCTTTCCTCGTCGAATGAGGTGCGGGATATATCATATATATCACTGTGCAAAGCAAAAACTCTTAAAAGCAATCAAAAGACAAACCGAGTGTGTAGCATCTGCCAGTTATTGCTAAAGGAGTCACTCCCGGTGAAGGGATCTCGGTCCTTTCCTTATCGAATAAGGTGCGGGATATATCATATACATCACTGTGCAAAGCAAGAACTGTAGCTACCTGTTTTATTGTGAAATTCGATTCTACAACATCTTTAGGTTTCTTTTACTTTCATTAATCATATTAATGAAGTCCCATCGTTTAATATACCTAAACATCACAGATAAATACGACGTACACTTATGCCATCCTCATTCGCCTCGATGTCCTCTCGTGCACCGTTAGGTTAGGTAACTAACGACAGAGCGGGGCAGGGCTAGCGCGGGTGTAAAACATAAGTAACGCCTATATAATATATCATATATACTATATGTAGTATTTATCACAGAACATCACATGATCACATCACAGATATCGCAGCAGAAGAAACATATGAAATATTGGATATTCTAGGACGTCCGTGTTTTCAATACGAGCCAGTATAAAACACGGATTCCACGGTCGCGATGAATAGCCAAACCCACACCCCTAGACCCCTACGAGAGCGGCAAGCAACCCTACCAATTCTGGAGTTAGGAGACCCGGACTCGACTCCTCGAGTTGGTCTCCCTGTGGACTCCAGAACCCGGTTACTTGTGCCCTCCTCCTTGGGTCTATCCTAGTGCAGGAAAGTAAATAATATACATCAACGGTGACAACTTCCGCAACCTGGAAGTGCCCCAATAAAAGAATATTACATACAAGTTTTTACATGAATGAAAATGAAAAACACTCATCTCACATAAAAACCCCCGGCTATTCAAACACGACGATCCAATATAACATATCTAGCAACACATAACATCACATGTCATCAACGTAAGTAAATATGCGCATCCCAATTGTCGTTGACATATAGCAACGAAACCGGCGATATCACATATTACACTTACGGTCACAGAAAAGAAAGTGCAAATCTACAACAGTTGGAATCCGCAACCTCCTCAGACATCGCATGCCTGACCAAATGAATTCCTTAGACATCACATGCCTAACAATTATAAACCCCGCATTTTAGTCTCTATATTGAAAACTCTTTTCAATATCAAGTCGGGCAATTCAACAAGATTCCCGAAATACTGATCGAATGCTCGTCGCAAACTTTAGTAGACGGTCGCACCCCCGATACCGTCGACGAAGTGCACCAAGGCGGAACACCGCTACAGGGAGCACCCAAACGGATGCTTTCGGTGACGGGGTTCTCCTACAGTCACATGGTCGGGGCTATGGAGTGAGGCTGTCTATTAAGTTTACCCGGTGAGTATCCGCGTACGCTACGTGATTGCGACGGACTTTTGATCACATCAAAATTCCGTGGCAACCGATCAAGTGAGAATAAACAGCTATGTTTATAATATTCATTCACTTATCTCATAACTATTTGTGAATTCCAAGTATTGTATCACATTCCGGATAAATAGAAAATGTTAAACTTTTCGATCGAACAATCGAACACCCAAGTTTTCCCGAAACCGTTCAACACATGAAATAGGTTCAAAGACATTCACTTCATGCCTCAGTACCAACGGTCCAGCCGTAGAAGGGTCAAGCCAACGCCTCACATGTGGCACGCCGTACTGCCCCAAACCCGAAGGTTCAAAGGGCAGTTCAAGACGGTCACATAATCGAGTTAAGGTTTGTTGTCTTCTAGAGGGACCATCGCGTTACTTGCACTACTCAGAACGTCCTTAAACCACAGAAAAATCCAACACTTGGAAATTTTCCGGCAGGGGAAAAGGTGGGTATTTATATCCGGTCGAACTTTTTAACATATTCCAAAATATCCGGAAAGCCACATAGACAAAACTTGATAATCCGGTCGAATCCACGAATTCCCCAATACAACCCAGAAATTTCAACTCTTGAATAAATATTAAAAATTCCCATGAAAACCAGCACTGCAAAGTAGGAGTTACTGTGCAAAATTCAATGCATGAAGAGACTAAATGAGCGCGGAACCGCCGCAATAGGCGGCTAATGCCGTGGTTCCGCCGCGCTTTAGACAGATCATTAGGTAATTTTTGCACCGTAATTCTTAGAATTTCCTGCTGAATTTTTTAAGAATTTTTAATTTGGAAAAAACCGCTTTTTCAGAAAAAGTCCAGAAAGGGTTAAAAGTTAGGGTTTCGGGGTTCGATCGGGTTTCTAACATCGTCTACGCATCGCCTAAGGCTCTAGCTAAGCTCTGATACCACTGTAGGGTTCCTAGGCACTCTAATGAGGTCTCACAAGGCATCAACCATGCCAATTTCAAATTTAACGGTGCCGAGAAACCCTAGACTAGATCGTTGGCTAGAAGTTTAGGCGAAAAAGAAACTAGTTAACAACTTAACTAAATGGTAAAAGGAAATACAACCTTTGTAGATCCAGTCCTCCACCTCCATAGCTCCGCAATGAAGTCTCCTCGCTGTCCAAATGGAATCCCGGGCTCTAGCGTCGGCTTCATCGGAGAAATGGGCGGGCAAGGACGTCGGCTTCGTGCCGAAGATGATCTACGTCGAGGCATCACTAGATCAAGCTCCACCTTCACCAAGCCAAGAAAACTTGTGAAGGAAACACCCTATACTACTTGGCAAGAGGTAGAGGATGAAGAAATAGGAAGTGGGTTCACTTTAGAATTGGATTTCTCACATGATTTCTTCACTTGCCATTGATGAGGCAAGCTTTTCTTCTTTGAAGATGAAGAAGAAGAAGAAGATAATTTTATCATAAGTATATGGAAAAAGGATAAATGATATGAATACTTATCATAACCTAACCCTAGTTAAGTGTAGAGAATAGACCATGGTTTGTTTAAATGGTTAGGGTTAAGTATGAAGACATGAATGGTGACTAAGTCAAAGCTTCATGAATCTTCAACAAACAAACAAACAAAGCCACCATTCTTTCTTTAGATTTTCCAAAACAAATAAATAAATAAATAAATAAATAAATAAGATAATCAAAACCCTAATCATTAACTTAACCATGGTTTAATCTTTACACTTAACCAAGTTAACATGTATCATCAAACATGATACATTCAAGTGCACAAAAGTATATCACATTTACAACTTGTGAACATCAAGTGAGAAAATCCATTTAAGTGAACCTATATTAGTTAATGTAAAGTGATATATCAAATATATAATTATACATTAAATCAAAAAATCAACACTTGATTTAACGACCCGGTCATATCGCATATAACCGAATAATATCAATAGTAACAACTTATCGAATCAACACTTGATCCGATAACCCGGCTATATCGCATATAACCGATCAATGTCACAAATCGCGAGAATCAAATACAGTATCACAGACTAGTATTATTCTCGGTCCCGCACATATCTCATATGCGCTCCTATTTCGTTTCGCTTGAGCCAGGAAACCTCTGTGTAGGACTCTAAAGACCCGTCAATACGCCGGCAGCAGGTGATGATCATATCAAACACCCACAAGCCGCAAGTGGTCTGTTAAACGTAACGGCCACCCGGGTATTGAGCGATCAGAAGATCGACGAGCAAGCCCGCTTACACTCCAGTGAATCCAACCAGTAACACTTCCGTACAGTCCGGTCTCGTCGTCTGATATGTCGCATATCTTGCCTAGGGGTGGTAAACGTCAGACCCCAATAGCTCGATAAGTCGTGTCGATATGAGGTCTATAACATTTCGAGAAGCTATAGGTAACACTTACCAGTAAATCTCAGCAACCCTGGCCAGGGATTTCCGGTTATAGCCAATCGAACACAGTGCAACATCAACTCCCTATACCGGGAGAGACGAATCCCCTCCTATCGCTCATTGCCTCCATGTGATTCGGGACTGTACCCAAAAGCCACCGTTTTGCACGCCCTCTTGGACGTGGTAAGGTGGAAATCAAAACACAGGGGTAATCACACAAGACTCTATGACGATCTCGGGTCTACAGACTAACCTGTACCAGAATCACCAGAGAACTGCCATCTGACGTGAGGTATAATACCATCTGGGAGTTCTCGGCGAGTCCGTCCAGTGTACCCAGTCTCCACTGAGCACCCGTATATGATCTCTGATGTCAAACACCAATGGATATGGGGTCATCCATCGCCCATCTGTATGGGTCGAGAAGGTATACGCTAGTCTACTCTGGTATATCGATGCCCTGTCTCGATACACCCACGACTAGGGACTTTGAAGGATGTACTTATTGACTACCATGTCCCCACTAGTATGATCCGCATCATAGTCCAGGTAGTCAAGTACACATCCTAAGGGCTTTACCAACATGTAACAGAGAGACAATCAGTATACACGTTAAGCTAAAGAGTAACCAGATAGCATACTATCATGTCGAGCAAGAAATTCCTCCCTATATATGTCCCAGCATCCACTACAATATACATCCTATATACAGTAATGGCCTCTAGGGCATACATATAACTAACACTTAGAACGTCGTTAAACAACGGAAAGATCCAACACTTGGAAATTTCCCGACCGTGGAAAAATTGGGTATTTATATCCGGTCGAACTTTTTAACATATTTAAAAATTATCCGGAAAAGACACATAAACAAGATTTGACAATCCGATCGAATCTATGAGTTCCCTAAACAACACCAGAAAACTCAACTGTAGAGTAAATATTAAAATATCCCAGAAAACTCAGCATTAAAATAAAGACATTACTGTGCAAATATGTTGGAGTAAAGAGACATATTGGGAGCGGAACCGCCGCAGAAGCCATGCTTCTGCCGCGGTTCCGCCGCGTTTTGATCGAATCATGAGTACGGGTTCCACAGTAATTCTTCAAATTCCCTGCTGATTTTTCTGCATATTTTTAATTTCGAAAATTCCACAAATCCAGAAAAAGTCCAGAGAGCATTTTGGAGATGGGGTTTCGGTTCGATCGGACTTGAAACTCCGTCTACGTTTCGCCTAAGGCTCTAGCTAGGTTTTGATACCACTGTAGGGTTCCTAGGCACTCTCAAGAGGTCTCACAAGGCATCAACCATGCCAATTTCAAAAATTACGGTGCCGAGAAACCCTAGACTAGATCGTTGACTAGATTTTTAGGCGAAACAAATAACTAGTTAACAACTTAACTAAGTGAACGGAAATACAACCTTTGTAGATCCGGTTCTCCACCTCCATAGCTCCATGATGAAGTCTCCTTGCTGTCCAAATCGTATCCCGGGCTCTAGCGTCGGCTTCATCGGAGAACCCCCCATAGGTCGACATCCAATGCCTAGTAGCTCTGATAAGTCGTGTCGATATGAGGTCTATAACAGTTCGAGAAACTACTGGTAACACTTACCAGTATATCTCAGCAACCCTGGCCACGGATTTCCGGTTATAGCCAATCGAACACAGCGCAACATCAACTCCCTATACCGGGAGAGACGAATCCCCTCCTATCGCTCATTGCCTCCATGTGATTCGGGACTGTACCCAAAAGCCACCGTTTACACGTCCTCTTGGACGTGGTAAGGTGGAAATCAAAGCACAGTGGGAATCACACAAGACACTGTGACGATCTCGGGTCTACAGACTAACTTGTACCAGTGTCACCAGAGAACTGCCATCTGACGTGAGGTATAATACCATCTGGGAGTTTTCGGCGAGTCCGTCCAGTGTACCCAGTCTCTACTGAGCACCCGTATATCATCTCTGATGTCAAACACCAATGGATATGGGATCATCCATCGCCCATTTGTATGGGTCGAGAAGGTATACGCTAGTCTACTCTGGTATATCGATGCCCCGTCTCGATACACCCACGACTAGGGACCTTGAAGGATGTACTTATGGACTACCATGTCCCCACTAGTATGATCCGCATCATAGTCTAGGTAGTCAAGTACACATCCTAAGGGCTTTACCAACATGTAACAGAGAGACAATCAGCGTACACGTTAAGGTAAAGAGCAACCAGATAGCATACTATCATGTCGAGCAAGAAAGTCCTCCCTATATATATCCCAGCATCCACTACAATATACATCCTATGTACAGTAATGGCATCTAGGGCATACATATAACTAACAAGTCGGGCAATTCAGCAAGATTCCCGACAGTAATGGCCTGCTGGAAACTAGTTTGCTCATCATCATTGATGATGTAATCCTCTCTATCCCCGTCTATGAGAAAACCATAGTATCTCTCGGGTGGATGAGACTGCCTACTAGATCTGTGGAGTGGCGCATGGACGTCCGGTTCTTTTGAAACTTTTAGTTCCACCATACTTTAAGTAATAGTTTGTGGTTTTGGAATTACTTCCAGTTTTATTGCGCTCCCACTTATTTCTTTTTCAAGAAATTGAGTCTCCAGAAAATGGGCATGCCGAGAAACAAAAACATTTTGTTCCTCTGCGTAATAGAAAAGATACCCCCTAGAGTTTCTTGGGTATCCCTCAAACTTACACAGCACTGATCGTGTCTCGAGCTTGTCCGCATGCTACTTTTTGACAAAAACTGGGCATCCCTATATCTTAAGATACTTAAGATAGGGTTTCTTCCCACTCCACATTTCATATGGTGTGGTAGGCACAGACTTAGTAGGAATACTGTTCAAAAGATATGCAGCAGATTCTAGTGCATAACTCCGGGAGGATCGCGGTAACTCAGCGTTACTCATCATAGAACATACCATATCCAATAAGGTGCGGTTCCGCCTTTCCGATACACTGTTGTGTTGTGGTGTGTATGGAGGAGTAAGCTGAGAGAGAATTCTATTCTCTTTTAAATAATCCAGGAACTCGACACTTAAGTATTCACCACCTCGATCAGATCGAAATGTCTTGATACTTTTGCCTGTTTATTTTTACACTTTATTCTTGTATTCTTGGAATTTCTCGAAAGCCTCGGATTTATGTTTCATCAAGAATACATGTCCATACCTTACGAAATCATCCGTAAAAGTAATGAAGTAGGAATAACCATTTCTTGCATGTATAGACATCGGACCACACACGTCGCTGTGTATGAGTCCCAAGAGCTTGGTGGCTATGACTCGGTGTCCAGTGAATGGAGTCTTTGTCATCTTTTCTTTGAGACATGATTGACAAGTTGCATAAGACAGATATTCAAACGGATCCAAATATCTCTCTTTATGTAATTTCATCAACCGTGTTTCATTGATGTGACATAATCTACAATGCCATAAGAAAGCTTGATTTAGTTCTGGAGACTTTCTTTTAAATGTGTTCTGGACATTCAAAACCTGGTGTTGATTTAATACGTATATACCGTTGTCTAGTGTAGCTGACCCAATCAAACCATGATTAAGGTGGATGTTTACAACATTGCTTACAAATGTAAAATCATAAGCTTCTTTAAATACATGTCAAACTAAGTACACAAAAACAGTTACACAAAACCAAAATGTGTCCATTTGTCAATCCTAGATGATATCCCCTACGGACACAGTATCCACGGTCGCTCCGTTAACAACCCTGAGGGTCATATCACCAGCCTTCAAAACTCTACGGCTTCTTAGTTCCTGCAATGAATTACATAAATGAGATCCTGATTCGGTATCCAATACCTAGGAAGTAGAGTTGATTGACAGATAGTTTTCAATCATAAACACATCTGAAGCCGAAACCACAACTTACTTCGATTCCTGGTTCTGGGCTTTCCAGGCCCTGCAGTCTTTCTTCCAATAGCCTTTTTGGTAACAATAGAAGCATTTCTCTTTCCCTACTGTCGGCCCCCAACTTTTGCCTTGCCCTTCCTCTGTACCTTATTGACACCTCCTTTCGACTTGGTAGGGGCCTTCTTCTTCTTCCCCTTGACTTTCTTCTTGGATCTAGAGGAGGAAGGTTCCCCAATAAGCAGAGCGGGTTTCTCCTTGGTTTTCTTCAGGGTGCCTCTGTACTCCTCAACATGAAGAGGAGTTCTGAAAGTTTAACTTCCTTATCTTGAATATTGAAATTCAAGATAAACTGGGCATAGGTAGAAGGGAGGGACTGTAAAATTAAGTCTGTATATAACTCGTTCACCAACGTGGTCCCAAAGTCCGCGAGCTCTTCAATATAGCTGATCATCTTAAAGACGCGGTCCCCTACAGATGCCCAATAGGCAACCTCGCCTGAAACAATTTCTTTGAGGTCCCGTATCTTGCAATACGAGATTGCTCTCTATATAAATCTTTAGTATGGAGGAAAATGGAAGATCTTCTCGTGCCGCCTCTGATGTTTATTATCCATTGAAGCCAGCACGAGGTACTTGGCTTTCGCATAGTCTATTTCCTATGTCTTACGGATCTGTGATGGTAGAATCTGGACCTGAGATGGTGGGGGCTTTGGTAGTAAGGAGGTAGCCCAGCTTGTCATAGGTTATGGCTATCTAGACAATCCTTATCCAATCTTTATAGTTTGGCCCTGTCAATATATTTTTATCTAGCTGTAACTTAAGCCCGGTCATTTTGGTCGCTGCAATTAGGAGAGAGAGAAGAAACACTCAGCATGATGCTCTTGTAAGTTTAGATTGGTTATTAGTTTATTTAAACAGGATAGCTCCCACTGTTTCCTTAAATCCTCCTTCAAACCATAAAAGGAGAATTAGTTGGGATTAATCGCACCTTAGAATTCTTGCTTAACCATTCGGCCAGGCTAGTGTCGGTACTTCGAGGAGGTTGTACAACGCTTTCGCAAAGTTCCTTAATTAAATAACCTCTTTTCCTTAGAGGCGTAGCCCCGCTAACACCGTTCTAGACACCTACTTGGTTTATAGCATTGATTGTTTAAGTGAAAAACTCTCCCGAGGAGTAATAAAATTCACGGTGGGATCGGAATCCAACTATCATTGTGTGACAACTTTGAAGGAATCCTACCAAAATATCACACTCCAGATGGTATGCAAAACTAGCAAGTTTCCTTTTCTTTTGAAACTCCTGATGTGGATTTTTGCCCCAGACGCTTATGACCTTGACGAAGGCCAAAATATCATAAGATGCAAGTCAAGTTCTACCCGTCATTTTCCAGGTTAACTGAACCCATTCGTACAAACCCTTGACGAAGGCCAAAATAGCTGTATGCCTGTCCCAGATTAACACATCTATCTATGCTACAGATGAATACTCAGCAGCTACCAATCATTATATCTTGGCGAATGTCAAAATACATAGCTTGAATACTACTGAATACCCTTCTGAAATGACATAGGGCTACGGCTGGTCTTGGCGAAAACCGTGAACGTAATGAACATGATACAGTCGAAGGAACCATGATAGTTTTTAAAAAGAGTGGTTTAGGCTTCGCATTTAAAAGTCGTTTTCAAAGAAAACCGAGTGGTTTTAAAATTGTTCCAACGATTTAATTTTGGTTTATTTGCTTTGCATTAATCAATATTAATGTTGTCCCATTATTTAACCCTATCATTACTGGAAGAAACGAAAATAGAACGTACGCTTATGCCATCCGCATTCGCCACGGGGTCGTGTCATCTACCGTTAGGTTACTTAATTAACGACAGAGCGGGGGATGGACTAGCGTGGGTGCAAAATATAAGCAGCGATTATTATATATATATATCCATTTGTCTCACACAATAATAGTCCTTCAAGATCACATATCACAGCAACACAAATGAATACAATGGATATACTAGGATTTCCGTGTTTCGTTTTAGCCTAGAACGAAAAACGGATTCCACAGACGTGATGAATAGCCAAACCCCACCCTAGACCCCTACGGTTGCAGCAAACTACCCCACAAATTCCCGAAGTGAAGCAACCTCCCTCAATAAAATGAGTAGTCCATTCGGCACTTCGAGAACCCGGTAGTTTGTGCATCCCCTCCTTGGGTCTATCCTAGGTGCAAGAAAAAGTAAATGAAATATTACAACGGTGGCTACAACCTCAATCCAGATGTGCCCGGCAAAAGAATATTACATCAATTTATAAATATACATGAATGAAAGAAAAGAACACTCTTCTCACATCCCACGGCTATTTATTCACGACGATCTATTACTTCATATACACAAACCATCAACAAGATACAAGATATGTGCAACCCCCACTAATAGACATATAGCAATTAGTAGACATTTAGTAACACATATATAAACACAAATAAGTAAGAATTTGGAATTTCGATCGATAAAAAATTTCCGTGTCTACCCCATGCACAAACCAGTACACAAATAAATCTGGGCAAAAACCAAATATACCAAAAATCTCATTTCCAAGAACCTGAACCCCAGAAAAAAATTGGAGCAATATAGCCACAATTAGGCCGCGGATTCGCGGCCAAATGACCTATTTGACCACGGATTAGCAGTCTAATTAGGAGCTTATTTGATCGAATTTTTTCCTAGGTCCTAGAAAAGCCTGCATGTAATTTTAAGGTCACTGAAATAATTTTTTGAACAAATTTGAAAATCGAACAACAAACATGACATGGAAATGCAATTTCGGATATTTTCCATCGATCGAAGTTCTAAACACTTGCTAACAAGCTAGTTAATGTTTAAGTAGGCTCTGATACCACTGTAAGTCGATGTCGCATACCCCCACACACTTGTGGGGAGGCGGAATATACGAAAAACGATTTTAAAACTTGCAACATCGACCTATCATACAAGATCTTTTCGAAAACCCTAACTAGCTAAACACTTGGAGGTTCTAAACTACTATGAAAGAGTTTTATACCTCGTCGATTCAAGTCTTTCGGGTCTTCTTCTCCTCTCCTTTAGCTCCAAGAAGATGCGGATCGCGCTTGATCGTCGGTCTCCTCGTGTCAAAGACGATCCACCTGAGTGTCTATGGTTCAAGCTCCAACCTCTAAACTGAGGTAACTAAAGTATCTAGTTCGCTAATCTAGGTTGCTTAGGAGATGTAGAGTGTTAATTGGAGTATTTTATCTCAAATGACCCTAAGATTCATAACACATGTGAGGGTTAGGGTCTTGAGGAAGAAGGAGAAGAACAATGGAGAGAGAAAGAGAAAACACAAATGAGCAACTGTTGTGCAAGTGAAGAATGGCTCATTCTTTCTCAATGATCAAGGATGCAATATTTTTCCATAGAAAAATATCAACCATGCTTCAATAGTAAAGTCAAATGAAATAAACAAAGGAATAAGCCATGCTTCACCATGCCACAAATATCTCCATTTCAACCTCATAAATCTATTTTTCAAAAATAGATAAATCCAATAATGAAGTGTGCCCTTCTAGAAGCATATCTTGAAAAATTACAAGAATGCCTTCACTGTATATACATACCTGTATTCGTACTACAAAAATATGAATACGATGAGATAATAATAATCCAATAATATAATACTAGAATCCGGCTTAATCCAAAGTCCACTAGTATTATCCGTCCGAACAACATCCGTGTAGCCAGTACACGTACATGATCGGAACCCTGCACGTAAACCCATATGGCCTCTACATCGTTTCTCCTGAACCAGGGAACCTTCTGTATGGGACTCTAAAGACTCGACAGTACGCTGGTAGTTGGTTTAACCACAAATCCGTCGGCGACAATAGCTGTACGTAACAGCTACCCAGGTACCTTTCAAAAAGAAGGCCGACGGGCGAACTCATCTGAACCCCTACTGAGCCTTTCTGCGACAATCTTCGTATAGTCCGGTCTATTCATCTATGAGTATCGCATATCGGGCCTAGGGGGTGGTAAACGTCAGACCCCTAATAACGCAATAAGCCGTGTCGGTGTAGAGCCCAATACACTCTGAGAAACTACTGGTGTATCTACTAGTAAATCTCACTTGCCCTGGCCAAGGACTTTGTGTATTGGTTATCTGAACACAACGAGATATCAACTCCCAATACCGGGAGAGACGAATCCTTTCTATCCACTACTGCCTCCAAGTGGTTCGAGACTGCACCCAACTACTATCTGTTTACACGACTTATTTGAGTCGTGGTAGGGTAGTAATCTAAGTACTGTGGGAACACACTCGAGACGAATAGTGATGTCAAGTCAACAGACTAACTTGTACTCATGTCACCAGGGAACTGCTAACCGACGATAGGTATAATACCAACCAACAGTTCCCAGCGAGTCCGTCCAGTGTAACTCATAACCTAATGAGCACCTGTATACTATTTCTGGTACCGCATACCAATGGCTGCAGGATAGGCCATCTCCCCTGATTGGGATTAGAAGCGTATACACTGGTCTACTCTAGGGTATCGATGCCCTGTCTCGATAATCCTACGACTAGGGACAAGCTTAAGGATGTGCTTATAGACTACTCAGCCCCCACTAATATGACTGCTATCACAACGCCGATAGTCAAGCAAAGATCCTAAAGGCTCTATCAATATGTTTTAGCGATATGTTAAAAGAAATATATACATATATTAAGATAGAATCAAACCAGATCGCATACTATCATATTGAGCAAGATTGTTATTATATCTGTGTATATCCCAAACTTCCGAAATGTAATATATAATCCAGTACTATACAATAATGGCCTCTAGGGCATATATCACTAACAGGTTAGGACAGTCGTACTACTTTGTTGATCATTATTCAAGGGTCGTGCGGGTAGGTTTAACACAATCAAGATAGTGACGGGTTGAACTTAACTAGGACCCTTGATTTGTTGATCATTCGTCAAGGTCCTAGGGTCCTAAGGGAGAAAACCATATAGGGAGTTTTAAATATAAAGGAAACTTGCCAAGTTTGCGCATACCTTCAGGAGTGTGGTAATTTTGGTTGGCTTCCATCAAAGTTATCACGCAATGATAGTTGGGTCCCGATTCCCACTGATGAGTAGGTGTTGTTCCTCGGATGATTTTCAAATGATCCCCACTAATTCTCCTTTTAGGGTTTGAAGGAGAATTCGAGAAAACAGTAGGAGCCATCCTGATTAGATAAAGAAATTAACCAATCTAATTTAGGCTACAGTGCACGCTGAGTGTTTCTTTTCTCTCTCTTTAGCAGCGACCATGACCTGACCTTAAACTAAAACTCATGAACCAAGTAATCGAACCTTCTTACACACTTTGGTTTTGGATTGTCATGATTCACGACAAAGCCGCATATATTCTGACACTCTTACTTCCCCTTTGCATTTCTCCAGAACACTTCGTATCATTATGAAAATCTATATTGCTTGGGTATTCCATCGTATAGTTACATATGAACTCAAAGAATCTTGTTTCAGTTAGATGATGGATTCCAGTTCTGGAGAAATTGAATAGGATTATTCGATTGTCTTTTCTCTTTACTTTCTCTCAGGTTGCGAGGGCTTCTAGTATTATGAGAGTACACCTATTACTCTTATTGGATAGTTTTCTTCCAAATCTTAGGTAGGCGTCGAAATGTAAGGAAGAAGAAAACCAATTAGACTAACTATGTCGTACAGAAGGTAAGAAGTAAAGACATATAAAGGGATTGGAGTGAGAGCAAGGAAAATTGGGACACTGTCATGAATCTGGATAGTGGAAGAGGCATTTCTAGGAATACTCGGCCACCCCCTCGAAATATTTTCATGTTTCAGTTTTACCGTGCGGTGTTAATTGAAAACTGCTTTTCCAATTAGTTTCTGACTCTAAGGTATGTATTTACTAGACTTGATTCTCACATCTGTATGGCGTTATAGATACTGAGTGGGAGTAGAATATTGGGAATTGGGTGATTAGATCCTCAATATCAGAATTCTTTATAATTGGTGATATTTGAGGAGATCACCTAGGTTTTACCTAATGTTAAATTTTTGGTTTTGAATATCCGTTGTTTTGCACCAATTTCAAACTGATATATCTGTACGTTTATTTTATAAAGAGAGATAACTTTTTGAAATTATGTTCATGACATTTACCTATATCAGTTGATGGTTAGGTAAGGTGCATTCAACAACGGTATAATTCTTCTTAACCATAACACAGTTTTCAACTTACGACCCACAGGGTTTGAGTTATTAAACTTAGAGGACTTATACAAAAGATTGTATGTTGTCCGATGTATAAAAGAACAAAAGGGTTGGTACTCGTACTATATTCCGTTTACTTATGACTTCTCTAGTTTTAGACACGTATTTCGTTGAAATATAAGGTCCAAATTTTGAGAATTTATAGGTATAAGAATAAAGTAGAGAACCATACGTTGTAAGTATCAAGACTCTTCGAGGTGATCGAAAGTGTAGACACTTATGCTAGGTATTCCGTCGTAAATAATATATTTGAGAACTTGATTCTCTCTTAGGTTACTCATCCGTGGGTACGCTCCTTGATGAGTAATGTTATATGGCCTTCTTCCGTTTATATGATATGCACTGGAAATAGCTGCATGATTTTTGAATCCGGTTCCAGTTAAATTAGTGCCATTGTTTCAATATTGGATATAGAATGGATTCATATCTTAAAGATATTAAGGTATATGGAGTTCTCCGGCTTATACTTAAAACCAGAATCCGGATAAACTCAAGGCACGTTTCAGTAATGGTAGTTTGTGGGTTATCTCGGGCTTTGACAAGGGTTAACATTCAACCATTTGCAGGATCAATAGTTATATTGTTCTTGACTCGCCACCCATTTTAGTAAAATGAATTCTTTTCAAAAAATATTAGTAGGAGTATGGTAGACCTGGAAGTGATTCCAGAACTACAAAAGATTACTGAAAATTTAATAGAACCTAAAAATTCAATTGGATTCGACAATCCATTAGCCACTCCGTAGATTTGATGGGTAATCTTAGCCACCCGAGAGGTACTTCGGTCTTCTCAAAGACGGTGACATGAATGTTTTGATGACCCAAGCTTGCCATGACTATTGTCTCAGACTATGAGATTTAGCAGGTGGATGACTATAACGTCGTTCTAAATTATCTTTAGAAGTGCACGTATATATGACTCTGCCAAAGGGTTGTTGCTGTCAGTAGGAGCAGCGAAAGCATGGTTGGCCAATAGCTTATGTCTATTTATAGACTAAAAAAATTAAAGAGGAGATAGAGCATCTATTTTGATATGACAGTCATAAAGTTTAACTTCATCATAACAACAGATAGACCTGGTATGAAGGTAGTAGAGAGTGGTGTCCTGGTATTTAGACAACATACTCCTGATAGGAAGTGATGTTCCTATACTACGATCGGTTATAGCGTGGTTGTCACAAGGTGTTTCTCCAAATAGGATCTAGATAAAATATCAAGAATTCTGGTGACTAGACCTATAGTTTTAGATCTAGATTTGGGAAGTGTCCAATTCGGGGTACTTTGACACTATTCTAAAGTGTTTTAGAATGGATAACTCCTGGCGTGGTGGTGTACCCGTAGGTGAGAGAGTCACCCTCTTTAAAGAGATGTATTCTAGACTAATGAGGAGAGGGATTTTCATGATTGACATATCACTTTCTTAGGCAATTGAGTCAATCATGAGATATCAAGTACCAAACCAGATATTGCTTTTGCACTAAGTACAATAAGTATATATTAATCCAATCCTAAAGAAACATTGGGAGGTAGTTATGAACATAAGAGGATGTTCTTGGTATATGATAACGGCAGTCTCCTTCAAGAGACGGTTATCATTTTAGGCTTCCAAGACAGGCATCACTCATTTCGGGAGATAGTCTTTCTCCGCGAAATTGAGACATAGAGAGATAATGATAGAAATATTAGAGCAGATCCACTCACTGAGGCTATTTGTCGAACGCGATAGTTTCGTAAACAATATTTGTAAGACTTATTAGTAGAGAAGTTTGATCATTGATAGCACATGGGCTGTGAGTATGTAACACCGCAATAATTAGTCTTAAGTGCAGGTGGGAGATTGTTGGATATAGCGCCCTTAAGTCAATTTTTGTAATCGTAGGCAGGCGATGATGATTGAGGGAGGATCTATACGGGTAGAACAGTCTTACTCGAGATGATATTATGCTATCTGGTTTGACTTTATCATCATGTGCATACATTATGTGGTATTACAGATCACTATTACATGTTGATAGAGCCCATGGGATTCTTGCTTGACTACCAGCATGTAACGTGTTGAAAATCGGTTTGGTGAAATTTCGGAAAATCGGTAAAATAAGGGGGTTTTCTGTAAAAAGTCAAAATACAAATATCTTTAGTTTAAAATTAAATATAAATGTTCTAGCTATGTAATTGCAAGTATTTGATATTTATTGAGCCACTGGTGAGATTTCAAAATTTCTGAAAATTTTTCCGAAATTAATTATTTTAATATTATTTTAAGCCGTCACTAATACATTTAATTCGGGAAAATTACAAACTGGAATGAATTGAAAAAAATTTTGTGCATCATAATACATTAAACAAAATTTTATCATGTGGTTTTTGAATTGAAATAGGGTTGTTAACCGGTGTTAGAAAATATCAAAGAAAAAAAAGGCTTTTTTCGGTGAAATTAGTGCAAATGGAGTGCGGTCCAACTTTTATCTTTTCCCAAACAAAACCACACTCTCTTTTACTCCCTCACACTATTTTTAGCCGGCCTAGACAGCCCCTCTCACTTCATTCTTCAAGTGACTTCTAGAAATTTGTTTTTTTGGTAAATAAAAAGGAAAATGAATAAAGGTTGAAAAGACATAAAGAAGGAATTTAATGGAGGAAGTTTCTACACTTGGCTACACAATTTCTTTCTCCCCCTCCCCTCAAGATTGTGGCCGGCCCTCACCTTGGCATCCCTCCAATTCTCCACCTCCTTTTCACCTCAAATTTTCATCAAAAATCAATGAAAAATCAATACAAATTATCATAAATTCATCATTCAACCTTATCTAATTTTCTTTGCTTCTATTTGGCTTGGAATTTGAAAGCAAGAGATCCATCTGGAGGTCATGAAGCATGTGTAATCTCAAATTTTAGTGGAATAATTCTAAACCCATGTCTCATTTGTTGCTATTTTACTTCAACCTAATCAAATTAAATGTTTAATTTTGGTTTTGTTTCAAGATTTAAATTTCTAGAATATGGTTACTAAATTATTATTAGGGTTTTGATTCTTAGGTTTTGATCTAAAATTTTAGTTTAACATACTAGGAAATGGTTAACCTAATTTTGTAGCAAAAATTGATAGTTGTTGCATTTTAATTGTTTAATAGGTTATTTTTGTAAACTAGATTTTTACAAAACATGTAAATAAGTTAGATAAAATTATAATTTGGGTTTTATTATTAGTTTGTGGAATTAGTGTGTGGATTAACATGTTAAATGAGAGTGAAATATAATCTAGTTGCAATTTCTAGCTTCCACCTTAAAAATTGTCATAATATTGCTATGTTATTAAACTAGGTTTTGATAATTAGTTTAAAATGAGGAATTAAAACTAAAGATAGGTTTTTAGAACATCCTTAAGGTTTCAAGGAGTGGTTTAACGATTTAAGTTATGCAAAATCAAGTTTGGAAGTGAAATTGTGAAGTTTTGCTTAAAAATACCGAAATCGGGCAAGTTTGCAAACTAGAATTTCCAAACTAATATAAATTAGGGTGCTAAAAATATAGTAGTGGTTTATATAGTCTAGTTATACTAATTAATGAGTATTATGACCAATAGTATCTTTTAAACATCAAGTTTTGATGTAAAACGATAAATTGGCGTTTGCGGGTTTTACGAAATCGGACGGTTTGATCGATTTTTAGGGTTTCGATGGATTAAATCATGTTTTATATTATAAGTAATGAGTTTTAAACTACGAGTTGTTTGTTGATGTTTATCTCGATCAATCGGAGTTTGTACGCCGATATCGAGCGATATTTGGTTCTTTTGCGTGAACGAGACATAGGTTTTAACCTTGCGCGTTCCGTGCGTCGTTTTGACTTTTGTCCGTGATTCAGTTTACGATACTATATATGTTTGCGTATAGGTACCCCTCACGTGGACTGCGGGCGATGAAGAAGAGGATGGCGACACCGTCTTCGGCAGACAAGGACCAGGTGAGTAGATGTATATCTACGGGGGAAGTCGGGTGGATGGCGTTTAGCACCCCCGCAAACGTAGAATAGGAATAGTACTTATTGTCATTAGGAAGCCTGACGTGACCTTAGAATTTCGATGAGTAGGACCCAAGTAATGACCCTAGGTTGGACTAGGTTGATTTAGAAAGACCTTACCCGAGGATGAATATCTTGGAGGAGATTTCGTAGGTTTTAGGTAGATACACACACACGCACACACTGAGACTCGAGGTGGTGTATACGTGTATGTGTGTATATATATAGGACTAGGTGTAGGTATATATATATATACACACACAATACGTATATGTGATATAAGGATGTGATATGATACACGGGGATGAAACAATATATCTAGGCTTGATGCCGTGATTCTTGACTATACAGTCGTAATAAAGTGTTAGCGGATCATTAGAGAATGAGATAATGAACATGAATATATAAATTATAAAAAGTGGTGGTGATATTGATGTACATGGGACGGTAGAATAGTACCCGGACTGTAACTTGTGATTGATCACGATATGATATACGTATAACTTTATTACGACATTATATTGGTGTGACCTGATGCCGATATCATATAAGTATGACTTATTCGCAATATGATACATATGACATTATACGAATGAGGAGACACCTAGGAGATACTTGACCGTACCCCGATATTGGGATGTCGTACGATGGATTTTACCGTACGAGGCTTAGATTTGATGATTGATCCGCACTCTTGATTCGAGAAAGTCGTACTACGTACGTGACGCTATTGAGGCGGGATCGCCGACTATTAGAGATATTGATTCAGACCTTAGGTAGACTCTAGTTTCATACTGACTAGTCTATTAGGTTTAGTTCCTTAGGATGTTAGATGGACACTGGTTTAGGTTTGACTCACACAGTGGTAGTTGTACTCGTATCTCGCAGAGGAGTGGTTAATGCACACCTGTATTTACATTCATACTGTAATCATCATGGTGCATGTTCTTTTATATGTTGCTATAATCAGTATAAACTTTACCTGTTAGGACACCAGCACTATTACCGATGATGCGCATATTCCACGCACACTTATTTGCCGGCTCACACACATCATCATCGGTAATTGCTATGTCACGTACACTTTAGATCATATTGTCTTTTATGGATAGAATCAGTTAACAACTAGACCGCTATAACATTGTGATTATTCTCTGACATTAGTACAGACATGATATTTATTGCTTAGACATTCATGCATTCATATTTTCATGTTATCCTGCAGTATTATGGGCATATGCCGACACTTATCATATACTTACTCATGATTTTGAGATTTGGATTTTTATGAGATTTCTGGATTTTTGGGAAAAACTGCAAGAAATTATAAAACCTTCTCTCTCTCTCTCTCTCCTCCTCTCTCTTTTTAAAATAAGATGCGGTTTTCTCGTGATGTATGTGTCGTCCACCATGAGATTTCATGTTTTCTGTTGGATTTCGAGGAGTGGATGAACCGTCTCGGGTACATGGTGGGCCCGGTATGGTACCCCGGGGCAAGAAGATCGAGTTATAGACGATGAGCCTGGCAGGGGAAGGCTACCTACCGGTGATGTCTGGCGCGGCGGATATCCGGAGGATACCGACCGTTGTCGTGAGATTTGATGATATGGGCCGATCCGGACTGACAGAGCCCAAGATATTGTGACTATGAGACATTCAGATTATGAGGTATTGAGACTTGAGATTTACATATTTTGTGTCGATGCTTGACACGGATTTCCATGGATTTCATCATTGATATTTCAGATTTCTATGCACATTTTACCATGATAACAGCTAAAGAGTTCTCATACATATATATCTGGATTTCAGGATTTGTTACTTTACATTCATGGTGCATGCATTTCATTTCATATGACATAGTACTATATGAGGCACTGCCACGACGCGGAGTATTTTCACTTATACGTAGTATTACCCTGCTATTACTAGATGTTTGGGAGATAGTAGTGTATTATTATGACCTAGGATAGCGTCGTGCATTCGATTTCTTTTCGTAGATGTCTTCTACTCACGAGTTGGCAACTCACCCCCGTTGTGCCAAATTTTATTACAGGTTCGATGTACAGGTTTCCCTGGCAGCTTGCTGGCACATCTATTCTTTCACGGTGATTTGCACGGTAGGTTGGTTCACTTGTATCTGAACCACCATTGTATTTTATTCATTCATTTGTATCTAGTAAGCTCCATCAACCATATTTGTATTACTTTATAAGTTATTGGACCAGTCTTTTATTTCGACCTTAGAGTCGCGCATGTATTATTCTGATCTGGTGGTTGGGATTGATTTGAGTCTTGAGCCTCGCCCTTTAGCGTTGTATATTATTGTGCTTGTTGTGGTTGTTTCCGCCTGTTGGCGTTGATGCTAGCTCCTGTTTGGGGATGCTTTTCATTGTTTATGTATATTATACTTGTTGTACCCGTTTGGGGGCCAGTTTTTATAGAGAAGACTCTGCCGAAATTTTTGAGAAAATTTGCTGATGATTTTAAACTTGTTTCCTTCATGTTTCTTTACTTCTTCTTCTTCTTTTATGGTTTAGATTTCTGGGCTTCGGCTTACTTAGATTACGTTGCGCCTCTAGACGTTTCGTAATCTAAGTGCCGGTCACGTTCCGTACTTTCGGGTCGTGACAAAGTTGGTATCAGAGCGCTAGGTTTAACCCTGTATAAGTCTAGGTGACCCTTGGTTGATGGAGTAGGCGATTTAGGTAGAGTAACGTACCGTCGGTATGGTCCGCGGCATACTTACGATACGCTACTCTGCTTAAGGAGCCTTAGGATGTACATTGTTTGCACCGTATTTCATTCGTTCCTTTGATCTGTCCTCGTCGATATCGGATGGTGGTTTCTGTTACCACGGGCAGAGGAAGCTGCGGCTCGAATGCGATAACCATCAGAGTATTGGTTATTCTTGAGGATTGAAGCATTGCTTAGCGTTCGGACGAAGGGTATTCACATGCCGTCCGGATAAAGTTAAAGGGTTCGAACGATTATCAGAAAACCATTTTCCTAAGTTTAATGTATTCGGAAGAACATGCAGGTATTTCGATGGACCCTCTAGAAGAATGAAACCCTAACTCAACATAATGACCACGAGAACGCCCTTGAACCTTAGGGTTTACGGCAGTTCCGCGGTGCCATTAGTGAGGCTTGGGTTTGCCCTTCTACAGCTGGATCATCGATGCTGGGGTATGTACCGGATATTTTTAAACTGTACTTGAGTGTTGAGCTCTCGGGGAATTATGGGATTTTGATGGATCGATCGAAAAGTTTAATGTAGTCCGGATATCAAGTGAAGGGATCGACTATGTGGGAGACTCTAGACATGAGTATTGCCGTTGGTAGCGCAGTCAGCACAGCTACGAAGAGACGAGTTCGAAGCAGCCGACATCAGAGGAAAGAGGCGGACATTGACGATCGTGTTTACGATTGTGATTTAGTAATTTGAATTTCATATTTTCTGTTATTGGATTTTGGCATTTTGAGGAGTTCGTTTTACGATTTGTATTTCATGTGTGTACCTTCATGACATTCTAGTTGTGTTTCATATACCGGTTGTATTGATGTTGTTTAGTACATACCCAGTACACTTGATTTGGTTTTAATACCTTTTGTGATTTTGATTTGATTTCGTACATAGGGGTTACACATGATTTTGACATATGTTTCAACCTAGTTTTCATGCATTTTTGTACTGTGATTTCGATTTTGATATTCGGTGTATGTTTTCGTGCACCATGTGCACCTGATTGAGATTCTTGCGCACACTTGGCGCACTTGATGCGAATTTGTGCACACCAGATGCACTAAATCGGGGTTTTGTGCAGATTAGATGCACCTGATATTGAGTCGTGCATGCCCGTTGTACTTGATAGATGTTTTTGGTGCACACCTGTTGCACTTAATTTTGCTTTGTGTGTATTCGTGATATCTATATTTGGTTTTGATTTCAGTGCGCACCGGACGCACATGATATTTTTATGATGTGATTAGGTTTGGCTTCAGTTCCAGCAGTATGTATTTATATTCATTACTATTGATTTGGTAACCAGGCGGGACGTGTATGTTAAATAAAAGATATATATATATATAGCTATTTTTTTTTAAATAAACGTCCGCTACTTATGCCGTGACACGTGCATCGCACGGCGATTTTCGAGAAGGGTTTTTGTACGCTTCTTTATTAAGATGTTTAGACGATTTACTATAATGCGCACTATATATATAAGTTATAGTTTTGATATATATTATGTTGGTTTTCGTATTGGGTTTTGATATTTTATCTTCGCCATAACTCCGATGATTGCGTTATGCTTGACGGAGTTGGTTTTAGTTATGTATTGATGATTTCGGAGCCCCGACGATTTGGGTGTTTTAATTGAATGTTTTAGCAATTGGGGGGGAGTTTTAATTTAAATTCGGGGACCGAATTTCTTTAAGGGGGGAAGATTGTAACGTGTTGAAAATCGTTTTGGTGAAATTTCGGAAAATCGGTAAAATAAGAGGGTTTTCTGTAAAAAGTCAAAATACAGATATCTTTAGTTTAAAATTAAATATAAATGTTCTAGCTATGTAATTGCAAGTATTTGATATTTATTGAGCCACTGGTGAGATTTCAAAATTTCTGAAAATTTTTCCGAAATTAATTATTTTAATATTACTTTAAGCCGTCACTAATACATTTAATTCGGGAAAATTACAAACTGGAATGAGTTGAAAAAAATTTTGTGCAACATAATACATTAAACAAAATTTTATCATGTGCTTTTTGAATTGAAATAGGGTTGTTAACCGGTGTTAGAAAATATCAAAGAAAAAAAAGGTTTTTTTCGGTGAAATTAGTGCAAATGGAGTGCGGTCCAACTTTTATCTTTTTCCAAACAAAACCACACTCTCTTTTACTCCCTCACACTATTTTTAGCCGGCCTAGACAGCCCCTCTCACTTCATTCTTCAAGTGACTTCTAGAAATTTGTTTTTTTGGAAAAAAAAAAGGAAAATGAATAAAGGTTGAAAAGACATAAAGAAGGAATTTAATGGAGGAAGTTTCTACACTTGGCTACACAATTTCTTTCTCTCCCTCCCCTCAAGATTGTGGCCGGCCCTCACCTTGGCAGCCCTCCAATTCTCCACCTCCTTTTCACCACAAATTTTCATCAAAAATCCATGAAAAATCAATACAAATTATCATAAATTCATCATTCAACCTTATCTAATTTTCTTTGCTTCTATTTGGCTTGGAATTTGAAAGCAAGAGATCCATCATGGAGGTCATGAAGCATGTGTAATCTCAAATTTTAGTGGTATAATTCTAAACCCATGTCTCATTTGTTGCTATTTTACTTCAACCTAATCAAATTAAATGTTTAATTATGGTTTTGTTTCAAGATTTAAATTTCTAGAATATGGTTACTAAATTATTATTAGGGTTTTGATTCTTAGGTTTTGATCTAAAATTTTAGTTTAACATACTAGGAAATGGTTAACCTAATTTTGTAGCAAAAATTGATAGTTGTTGCATTTTAATTGTTTAATAGGTTATTTTTGTAAACTAGATTTTTACAAAACATGTAAATAAGTTAGATAAAATTAGAATTTGGGTTTTATTATTAGTTTGTGGAATTAGTGTGTGGATTAACATGTTAAATGAGAGTGAAATATAATCTAGTTGCAATTTCTAGCTTCCACCTTAAAAATTGTCATAATATTGCTATGTTATTAAACTAGGTTTTGATAATTATTTTAAAATGAGGAATTAAAACTAAAGTTAGGTTTTTAGAACATCCTTAAGGTTTCAAGGAGTGGTTTAACGATTTAAGTTATGCAAAATCAAGTTTGGAAGTGAAATTGTGAAGTTTTGCTTAAAAATACCGAAATCGGGCAAGTTTGCAAACTAGAATTTCCAAACTAATATAAATTAGGGTGCTAAAAATATAGTAGTGGTTTATATAGTCTAGTTATACTAATTAATGAGTATTATGACCAATAGTATCTTTTAAACATCAAGTTTTGAAGTAAAACGATAAATTGGCGTTTGCGGGTTTTACGAAATCGGACGGTTTGATCGATTTTTAGGGTTTCGATGGATTAAATCATGTTTTATATTATAAGTAATGAGTTTTAAACTACGAGTTGTTTGTTGATGTTTATCTCGATCAATCGGAGTTTGTACGCCGATATCGAGCGATATTTGGTTCTTTTGCGTGAACGAGACATAGGTTTTAACCTATGCGCGTTCCGTGCGTCGTTTTGACTTTTGTCCGTGATTCAGTTTACGATACTATATATGTTTGCGTATACGTACCCCTCACGTGGACTGCGGGCGATGAAGAAGAGGATGGCGACACCGTCTTCGGCAGACAAGGACCAGGTGAGTAGATGTATATCTACGGGGGAAGTCGGGTGGATGGCGTTTAGCACCCCCGCAAACGTAGAATATGAATAGTACTTATTGTCATTAGGAAGCCTGACGTGACCTTAGAATTTCGATGAGTAGGACCCTAGTAATGACCCTAGGTTGGACTAGGTTGATTTAGAAAGATCTTATCCGAGGATGAATATCTTGGAGGAGATTTCGTAGGTTTTAGGTAGATACACACACACGCACACACTGAGACTCGAGGTGGTGTATACGTGTATGTGTGTATATATATAGGACTAGGTGTAGGTATATATATATACACACACAATACGTATATGTGTTATAAGGATGTGATATGATACACGGGGATGAAACAATATATCTAGGCTTGATGTCGTGATTCTTGACTATACAGTCGTAATAAAGTGTTAGCGGATCATTAGAGAATGAGATAATGAACATGAATATATAAATTATAAAAAGTGGTGGTGATATTGATGTACATGGGACGGTAGAATAGTACCCGGACTGTAACTTGTGATTGATCACGATATGATATATGTGTAACTTGATTACGACATTATATTGGTGTGACCTGATGCCGATATCATATAAGTATGACTTATTCGCAATATAATACATATGACATTATACGAATGAGGAGACACCTAGGAGATACTTGACCGTACCCCGATATTGGGATGTCGTACGATGGATTTTACCGTACGAGGCTTAGATTGGATGATTGATCCGCACTCTTGATTCGAGAAAGCCGTACTACGTGCGTGACTCTATTGAGGCGGGATCGCCGACTATTAGAGATATTGATTCAGACCTTAGGTAGACTCTAGTTTCGTACTGACTAGTCTATTAGGTTTAGTTCCTTAGGATGTTAGATGGACACTGGTTTAGGTTCGACTCACACAGTGGTAGTTGTACTCGTATCTCGCAGAGGAGTAGTTAATGCACACATGTATTTACATTCATACTGTAATCATCATGGTGCATGTTCTTTTATATGTTGCTATAATCAGTATAAACTTTACCTGTTAGAACACCAGCACTATTACCGATGATGCGCATATTCCACGCACACTTATTTGCCGGCTCACACACATCATCATCGGTAATTGCTATGTCACGTACACTTTAGATCATATTGTCTTTTATGGATAGAATCAGTTAACAACTAGACCGCTATAACATTGTGATTATTCTCTGACATTAGTACAGACATGATATTTATTGCTTAGACATTCATGCATTCATATTTTCATATTATCCTGCAGTATTATGGGCATATGCCGACACTTATCATATACTTACTCATGATTTTGAGATTTGGATTTCTATGAGATTTCTGGATTTTTGGGGAAAACCGCAAGAAATTATAAAACCTCCTCTTTCTCTCTCTCTCCCCTCCTCTCTCTTTTTAATATAAGATGCGGTTTTCTCGTGATGTATGTGTCGTCCACCATGAGATTTCATGTTTTCTGTTGGATTTCGAGACCCGATTCAAGGAGTGGATGAACCGTCTCGGGTACATGGTGGGCCCGGTATGGTACCCCAGGGCAAGAAGATCGAGTTGTAGACGATGAGCCTGGCAGGGGAAGGCTACCTACCGGTGATGTCTGGCGCGGTGGATATCCGGAGGATACCGACCGTTGTCGTGAGATTTGATGATATGGGCCGATCCGGACTGACGGAGCCCAAGATATTGTGACTATGAGACATTCAGATTATGAGGTATTGAGACTTGAGATTTACATATTTTGTGTCGATGCTTGACACGGATTTCCATGGATTTCATCGTTGATATTTCAGATTTCTATGCACATTTTACCATGATAACAGCTAAAGAGTTCTCATACATATATATCTGGATTTCAGGATTTGTTACTTTACATTCATGGTGCATGCATTTCATTTCATATGACATAGTACTATATGAGGCACTGACACGACACGGAGTATTTGCACTTATACGTAGTATTACCCTGCTATTACTAGATGTTTGGGAGATAGTAGTGTATTATTATGACCTAGGATAGCGTCGTGCATTCGATTTCTTTTCGTAGATGTCTTCTACTCACGAGTTGGCAACTCACCCCCGTTGTGCCAAATTTTATTACAGGTTCGATGTACAGGTTTCCCTGGCAGCTTGCTGGCACATCTATTCTTTCAGGGTGATTTGCACGGTAGGTTGGTTCACTTGTATCTGAACCACCATTGTATTTTATTCATTCATTTGTATCTAGTAAGCTCCATCAACCATATTTGTATTACATGATAAGTTATTGGACCAATCTTTTATTTCGACCTTAGAGTCGCGCATGTATTATTCTGATCTGGTGGTTGGGATTGATTTGAGTTTTGAGCCTCGCCCTTTGGCGTTGTATATTATTGTGCTTGTTGTGGTTGTTTCCGCCTGTTGGCGTTGATGCTAGCTCCTGTTTGGGGATGCTTTTCATTGTTTATGTATATTATACTTGTTGTACCCGTTTGGGGGCCAGTTTTTATAGAGGAGACTCTGCCAAAATTTTTGAGAAAATTTGCTGATGATTTTAAACTTGTTTCCTTCATGTTTCTTTACTTCTTCTTCTTCTTTTATGGTTTAGATTTCCGGTCTTCGGCTTACTTAGATTACGTTGCGCCTCTAGACGTTTCGTAATCTAAGTGCCGGTCACGTTCCGTACTTTCGGGTCGTGACACATCATTATGATGGCGATCATATACGTGGAAGCTGGGTGGTCTATATGCACATACTTAAATGTCCCTAGTCGAGAGAGTATCGAGACTGGGCATCGATACTCCGGAGTAGACTATTGTATACTTTTCGAGACCCCGACGAGGGGCGATAGCCGGTCTCACAAACCATTAGTGTCAGTTAGTCACCTAAGATAATATACAGGCGCTCATTGGGTTATGAGTTACACTGGAAGGACTTGCCGGGAACATGCTAGATGGTATTATACTTATTGTCATATAGCAGTTCTCAGATGACATGAGTACAGGTTAATTTTTTGACCTGAGATCATCATTTATCTCGTGTGAGTTCCCACCGTGCTTAGATTACTACCCTACCACGCCTCAAAAGAGACGTGCAAACAGGTTTTAGTTAGGTACAGTCCCGAGCCACATGGAGGTAGTGAGCGGATCGTCAGGGATCTGTCTCTCCCGATATTGGGGGTAGATGTCGCGCTGTGCACGGGTGGCCATCAGGAGGAATCCTTGGCTATGGTGGATGAGAATTACTGATTTGGATAAGTAGTTTCTCAGTGGGTGATGGGTTTCATGTAAGTGCACGGCGGCGCCCCGGCCGTCAATCCGACGCCAGAATGCGGAAACGATGCTTTTCTTTAAACCTGTAAACCGGCACCACCGCACACTAAAAACCCGGATCGGGACATTAACATAGTTCTAGCAAACTAGAGAAGGGGTAGAGAGATATACCGAGCGATCCGTGTCCTTCGGTCTTCTCATCGTCGTCCCGATCGTCCCTCGGAATCTCCGGTCTTCATCTCCTCGTCGGAAGGGCACCACATCGCCGGGTTCTTTTACGGGCTCCCACCTCTGGACTGAGACAACTCGGGCATGAAGTTGGCAAGCCGACGTGCCTAAGATGTGCTGTAGAATGGTGTGGAATGGTTTGTCTCTTGGGGTTACTTGAAGTTGCCCTTTTGGTGGAGGAATGAGTAATAGAACTTTTTGGAGGAGGAGCTATATGATTTTTGCAAAGCCTAAAGAGAGTATTTTTCCCACAAAAATTTGGGACAACCCCCATCCAATGTGGCCGGCCTCATGCTTGAGGAAAATGAGAATGGGAGTTGATTGAAAGAATTAAAGTTAACCGCAATCAAGACGGTGTCGCTATGCAGCTAGCCGGTTGAGCACGGGTCGATCCGCAGGGAGATGGTTGTATGTCCTTTCTTGTTTTAGACGAGTCAATAAAGAATGAGTATGTTTGTTCGAGACTATCCTAAGTGTAATATTTGCAAGTATAAAATTGTTAAGAAAAGATACGAAAATGTAAGCTAAAGAAATCCGTACTCAAAACCTTTGAGCCGAGTCTTAACCAATTGAAGCTAGAGCAATTGGCAACAACGTGGATTAGGGGATTTAAGCGCGGTATTCGTGGAATATAGCTTATTTACCCTTGTCCTTCCGTTCTTGTCTCTTGCTTTCGCCTCCGGCCAAACCGAACGCAACCGGTCGCGGTTAGGAATCACCGTTACCTTGTCAGGGTACGGTGCCTAATGGAGCGCTTGCGTATCGTTTGGGCGGAGTTCAATGAAAAATACGGGAAAAGGAAATGGGCAAAGAAACGTTAACTTATAATACCGTATTTCTTCTTAACAATAATAATTACATTCATTCACAAAAGAGAACCAAAAAGAAAGAACAAAAAGAAAAGAACAAAGACAAGAAAAAATTACAAGTAATTAAGTGCATGAATTAAATTGTAAGAAAGTAAAGCAAGATAATAATAAGCAAGTAATAAAAAGCGATAAAAAGAACAAGAAACTAGAACTCAAGACAAGCATGTGATCAATAGCCAACCCTTAAACTTGCAAGCTCAATCAAGAGGTTGCAAGATCAAGGGAAGGGTAGAGAACGCATGTGAAATGAAGCGCTAATTCCATACGAAAATACGACCCTTAAGATCAATAACTAAACCTTAACCATTCAAGCTCAATAAAGAGGTTGAATGATCAAGAGAAAGCAAGAATCTCAAGGGGAAGAAGAAACAAAAGAGAATGATACAAAAAGCCCTCATCTTCATTGATCTCCCACTCAAATAGCTCTCACTACAATTTTCATGGAAAAAGAATGAAGAAGAAGAAGAAAAAAGACTAAATCCTAAAAAGAAAGAAGAACAAAGAATGACCCTTGAGCTTTGGCAAGTTCTGGGGTATTTATAGGAGGTGAACTGAAAACCTAGGGCAACAATTTGCTATAAAATGAATGTACCAAAATGCCCAGAAAAAACGACAGGGAGAGGGGCCCACTTGGCCGCGGATCCGCGGCCAATACCCCCTATTGGCCGCGGATCCGCGGCTATCTAGGTGAGTTAGGTCGTGGTCTTTTAGGTGCTTCCCTGGTTTCTTGTCCCTTCTTGTCTGGTATATGTATTTTCTGAAAATACTTTCACATTTCTTCCAGAATTTCTGTTGAGGAAAGGTGGACTTTTTGTGGATGTTTTTGTCATGATTGCCTCGAGCTCCGCGTAGATTTCTTGGAACTTGTTGTTGCCATTGAGCCTTGTGCATGAAAACGACATTGATTTGACATTTCGTCTCCCTAAACTGGTATCTGGCAACATACGGATGAAGAGCGGAGACCGTGTTTTATCTGTGGTTGGCAGGAACCCGGATTTTGTCGTGTTTTCCATGAATTTCACCGTTTTAGAACCGAGAACCTGTATCCTGCAAATATGTAACAAACACGGATTAAAAGCACCTACCTATAAACAACCGAGCGTAAGAATGGGCGGTATAAAATGCAGTATTCTGTGATGAACAAATACCCCCAAACTTAACTTTTGCTCGTCCCGAGCAAAACCAATTATTCACAAAAAATAAAATCCTAACAGCACTTTCGCAGGGAACGCGATTGCACTGAGCGCGTGCAACAAGCCGTTAAACCTCTAGGTGTCCCTAGTAGGAGGAGTGTTGTCTCCTGAGGGTTTTCAGCGGATTACACCCACAAAATCCCGTCAAGCTAGTGTAATAAGTTAGCATCGATTCTACTCCTACAGTTTAGTATTTACGTTAGAAACTCTATCATCCTAAGTTAGAAATATCCAACCCTTATTTTTCACACCTCCTATCTATTTAACCTTAGGTCCTATACGTTCCAAAAAAGTTTAGAAAGATGTTGGTTCTCCTGAGTTTTCCTTCTAAAGTGCGGCCTCAAATCAGGGATTTTTATCAACTTTACAGAAAACACAAGTCTTATTCTTTATTTCTATCTTTTATTCAAACATCGATTGTATACCCCCTACGTGTGTGTAAATTTGCACCCCTACACTTAAGAATTCAATTCAAGCTATAATACCCTTGCCCTAATACCTAATACTACTTCTTTTCATTAAGGATGGACGGATTTGCTCACACACCTTTCATGCGACTATTAATGCTTCTTGAGGCACTAACGGCCGATTACTGAATGTGTGAACATTAAAGCGTAAATAGCAGTTTCCAGGTCTTGACTTTATTCTATTTTTTTCTTTTTCTTTTTCTTTTTTTTCTTTTTTCAAGACCGGATATATTTTTCAATATGCTCTTTTGGTGTTTAGCTTTAAATACCGTTTTTTCTTTCATACTAGGCTTTCAGGCAAGAGTATTTCTAGGTATCCTCTACTATCCCAAGTTTCAAGGTACGTGTAGGTGCAGTTGTAGGGTATATACTTTCTAAATTTGAACTCAAGAAAAGAAACTATTTTTCAGACTTATCCTCCAGTAAAGCATCAATACTTTCCCTTCATCTTGACTTAACTAAAGAACTGAACTCAAAATTACTTATTTCTCAAAAAAAACTGTAAGGACGTATACTTACCAAATTTAAACAGAATGAGGGTTATTTTTAGGGTTTTCAATTCCTAAGCCTAGAATTGAGTTTTTTCTATCATATCGACTAAACTTTCGGAATAAAGATCTAAATTACCCTATTAGCTAACTTGACGACCAAGTTTTTATATTTTTTGGAAAATTTTCGATTTTTGTGGGTTTTTAATAAGGTATGCAAATGCAAAATATACAAATGAATTCGAAGGAGTAAAACTTACCGAGCATACCCCCAAACTTAAACTTGACAGTGCCCTCACTGTCATGCTATACCAAGAGGGTCAAAATTGCCGGTGCTCCCTAAAAACCAATTATATACAACAAAGAAAACAAAAAATATATAAAAAAAAAGAGTCCCCCCCAAACTTAAGTAAAACGGTGTTTCCACTGTTAAGCGTTGGAATTCAGGATTAGGGGGGAAAGAGAACAGTATCAAGCTATACAAGGCCTTACACAGGCCAAAAGTTAGTACCAACCATTCAAAGATTTTATCTCTATAATGTGCTGGTTGGTGAAAGAAGGCGTAAAGAAAAGAAATGGAGACTACGCGAGACCGTATGGAGATAGAAGCGAGATACGGTCTCGGTATATCAGAAGAAGAATGGCGGAAGGGAAAAAGAAGTGGAGTACGAACTTGAGGGTGCAAATGGAGTGAATGGATTAGCACAATTTGTGATGAGCGATGTGTGAAAAGCGAATGTGCTAATATATTTACCCGTCGAGAAATGGGGTCAAATCCCTCAAGATTCGTGAGAAACCATGGGTACGCCGAACTTGGTAAACCAGACAATGGAAATGGAAGTGATGCGGTTTCTTGCCAGGTCGGAACGATGGAAATGATGGAAGGAAGTGGTTGAGGAAGGTTATCGGTTAAAGGTTCAGGAGGGTGTACACAGTCAGTGGAAGGGATAGGATGAATTGGAAAATCCGACTCATCAATTAAAACTGTTTCATCCTCAGTACTATCCTCAATATTCTCCTCAAAATTTATCTCATCCATGCAATTTTCAACAAAATCAAGACGCATATGGGGTTCGGGAAAAACATTTAATGATTCGGGATGATGATTGGAAGAGAAAAACTCAGCCAAATCTATGGGTTCATCATCCAAATTATTCCCCGCGTCAATATCCTTAATCAAGTGAAAATCAATATTCTCAGACACCTCATCAAAAGCATGGATATCAATCAATTCAGGTTCTAGAGTGGAGGTGTAGAGGTCAAAAGGTTTGGGTGTGGTTTCACTTGGCAAGGTCCCTTCATAATCTGGCAAATCAAACACTACAAAGTCGCACAACTCATTAAACATTCTATCTTCAACTGATAATTCATTTGGGACACTTGATAGACTTTCAACACAGGAGTTGTGGGATTTAAGTTGAAACGGGTAGGTTTGATTTGGAAGGGTATACAGCTCACTCTCTCCACTCAAATTCACAGCCTGTCCTACCGCCTCTTCATACATTGAAAAATTTGGAGCTAGTTGAAAACTAGCTACCGGGTCACTAGGTTGTATGAGGGCGGCCATGGACGCATTCTGTAAGTCTACGCTAGCGCCCCGGCAGTCTACAGACGCCAAATGAGGAACAAAAACTTTTTAACTGGCGCTATCGTATACTTTAACCCGGATCTGCTATTATTGCTAAACTAACAAACTGTAAAGAGTGTAGAAAGGTTATACCGAACGATCTGAGTCCTTCGTTCTTCAACCATCATCCCACGCTCCGTTGCGGCTGCTCCGATCTCGTCGATCTCCGATATCCTCGTCGAGGTGGCACCACATCGACGATTCTTTAAACGGGCTCCCGCCTCTGACTTGAGGCAACTCGATCGTCAAGTTTGCTAAAAGAGACGACCAAGAATGATGTAGAGAATGAGTAGATGACTTTGTCTCACTTCGTCCAAATCCGTGGACGATCGGTTAATGAATTTGCCGAGGGAATCGGGTGATGGAATGAAATGAGCTGTGAATTCCATACACCCCAAAAATCTATCATATCTTTTTCCCAAAAAATCAACAACCATCAGAGAGTGGGGAGGGGCCGGCCATATATATGGAGAGAGGGGGGTGAGTGTAGGAGGAGGGGAAGGTAACCATAAGCAAAAGATCATGAACAAATATCTTAAGCTTAACAAAAAACCATAATGAAAACAATGACTCATATGCTTAGTCATCCTTTCATTAAAAGCAACCAATTAGAACACAACACCAATAAACCTAGTCACCACCTTCTAGAACCTACTAGAAGCATGACTCACCCTCAACTGAAGAAAAGATAAATCCGTCTTTAACCGAATGTTAAAAGACGGCTGATAGAAAACTGGAAACTGGCAACTTCCAAAAGTGATCCTGAAACGACTTTCAGGATAACCCCGAAACTGTATAAATATACCCGCATTTGTATTACGACCGAATACAAATGCAACTGAGACAAAGATATTATACCTACTCAATATAATACTCGGATCCGGCTTAAACCAAAGCCGACCAGTATCATCTGCCCGAAAAATAACACGTGCGTAAACGCACGTGCATTTTCCGAACCCTGCCATAAAACCATACGGCCTCTACAACGTTTCGCCCGAACTTGGGAAACTGTCTGTGGGGGACTCTAATGACTCGTCAGTACCCTGGCAGTGGGTTTAACCACAAACCATCAGTGGCACTAGCAATGCGTAACGGCTGCCCATGGACTGACCTCAAGGGATGCCGATGAGCGCACTCATCCGGAAAACCCTACTGAGCCTAACAGTGACAATGTATATACAGTCCGGTCCGTTCGTCTATGAGTATCGCATATCTGCCTAGGGGGCTAGTAACGTCAGGCCCCCAAGAGCAGTATAAGTCGTGTCGGAGTGAAGCCCAATAACACCCTGAGATACTACTGGAGTACCTACCAGTAAATCTCCTGCCACGGCCATGGGCTTTATGTAATGGCTCTCCTAGACACAGCACGATCTCGCCCCCAATACCGGGAGAGACGAATCCCCTGCCGATCCGCTCACGTGCCTCCATATGGCTCGGGACTGTACCCAAAAACTACCTGTTTGCACGACTCCTTTGAGCCGTGGTAGGGTAGAAATCAAAGCACAGTGGGAACTCACACGAGACAAATGACGACCTCAGGTCGATGAACTAACCTGTACACATGTCACCAGTGAACTGCTATCTGACGATAGATATAATACTAACTAGCAGATTCCCGGCGAGTCCTGTCCGGTGTACTCAAAACCCAATGAGCACCTGTATACATCTTAGGTGATCCAACTGACACCAGTGGCTTGTGAGACCGGCCACCGCCCCTCGTCGGGGTCTCGACTGTACACACTAGTCTACTCCGGAGTATCGATGCCCTGTCTCGAAACTCCCACGACTAGGGACCACAATTAAGGATATGCGTATAAACCACCCAACTCTCACGTATATGATCGCCATCATACTGTTGGTGGTAAAGCAAGATCCTAAGGGCTCTATCAAAGTGTAACATGTAATCAGTCACCTGAACATGTACACGACTGATAAAGGCAAACCAGATAGCATACTATCATCTCGAGTAAGACTGTCATACTGGTATAGGTCCTCCGCAATCATTGCAATCACGTACATGTGATCTAATAATTGACTATGAGGGCACTATCTCCAACAATCTCCCACTTGCAATTATTGCGATGTTGCGTACTCACAGCCCGTGTGAAACCAACACCCAACTTCTCTACTAAGCAGTATCACAAAGCCCGTTTGTAAAACTATTGTGTTCGAGAAATAGCCTTAGTGAGTGGATCCACCTAGAAGTTTCTTTCTATATCTCTCTAAATCTCAAGTTCGCGGAGAAAGCCATCTCCCGAATTGAGTAATACCTGTCTTAGAATATGTCTGGATATCTGATGGGACCTAGTTCATAAATGAACTCCAAATCCAAACTTCTTAGACTGTATCGATCACTGAACCAAATCAGTATCCGGCACCATGCCGCCCACAGTATCCTCTTGGACCACCTGTCCATAATACTGTCCCTCTTCGTCAGAGGGAAAAACTATAACTCTGACAATCACTCTGTCAACCATGTCACCTTTGAAGCTTGGAATGATAACTGTCTCCTGAAGGAGGCTGCCGTCATCAAATCCGTAGAACATGTACTTATGTTCTAAAACTGCTTCCTTATGTTTCTCCAGGATTGGATTAATACAAACTTATTGCATCTAGTGCAAAACCAACATTTGGTGTGGTACTTGACATCTCATGATTGACTCAATTGCCTAAGCAAGTGATCTGCCAATCATGCACATCCCTCTCCCCTTTAGTCTGTAAGACACCTTTAGAGAGGGTGACTCCATCACCTGCAGGTACACCACCATGCTAGGAGTCAACTATTCCAAAAACCATTAGAATATCTATCAAATTACCCACATTGGGAAACTACCCAAATCCAGATCTAAAACCATAGATCTAGAAACCAGAATGTCAAATATTATATCCATATCCTGTCTGGAGAAACAACTGTGTGACGACCACAGTACAACCGATCGTAGTATAGGAATTTTACTTCCTACTCTGTGTATGTCATCCAGATACCATGACATCACACACTACTACCTCCTTAACTGATCCATCCCCTATTCTGATTGAAGTCAAACCCATGACTGTCACATCAAAATTAGATGATCTATCTCCGCTATAACTGCTCAAGTCTATAAATAGATATAAGCATCTTGCCCACTATGCTTCCGCTGCTCCCACTGACTACGACAACCCTCCTACCGGGTCTCATAACCTGGAACAACAGTAGTGTCAAGTCTTGGTAGATAAGAACCTCCCTGTCACCGTCCTTGAGCCTACCGAAGTACCTCTCGGGTGTCTGAGGTTACCCACCAAATCTGCGGAGTGGCTATTGGAATGTCAAACCTGATTGAATGTATATGTCCTATTAAATTTTCCGTAATCGTTCGCGGTTCTGGAATCTCTTCCAGTTCTACCATACTCCCACTACTGTTTTCTGAAAAAGATCTATTTTACTAAAACTGTGGCGAGTCAAGAACAATATCACTATTGATCTTCCAAATGGTAGAATATCAACCCTCGTCATAACCAGGGTCAACCCACAAACAGCCATTACAGAACCGTGCCCTGAGTTATCCAGAGTCTGGTTTTAAGCATAAGCTGGACAACTCCCCGTACCTTAACAACTTTTAAGGTACTAGCCATTCTATATCCAATATAGAAACTTTGGCACTTATTTAATTGGAACCAAGATTCAATCCATGCAGCTGTCTCCAGTGCATATCAACTTAATGGAATGAGGCTAATCAGCATTACTCAACTTAGGAATCCATCCAATTATGAGTAACCTGAAAGAGAAAACTCGTTTCTCAAAACCATCACTATCATCTGAATACCAATCACAAGAATCTACATCTTCGATCTCCTTGAAGAATCCCGATACTTGTGATACCTGGTTCTCTACTTTATTCTTATACCCACAACTACTCAAAACTTAGACCTTGTATTTCTACGAAACACTCGTCTAAATACTAGAGAAGTTATAAGTAAATAGAACATAGTACGAAGACCTACCCCTTTGTCCTGATGGACACTTGGACAACATACAATACTCTGTATAAGTCCGCTGAGTTAAACAACTCAAAACCTGTGCGTTGTAAGTGGAAAACTGTACCATGGCGATTTCCTCAAATATCACCAATTACAACGAATTCCGATATAATGAGGATGATCACCTAATTCACAATATCTTACTCCCAATCATCATTTGTAAAACCATACAGATATGAGAATGAAACCTGGTAAATACATACCCTTGGAGCAAGTGTCTAATCGGGAAAACGGTTTTTCTTTAACAATGCACTGAAACATGAAAAATGTTTCGTAGGGGTATCCTGGTATTCATAGCAATGCCTCTTCCATAATCCAATGTCACGACCCAAAAATGGCCCGTGACGGCCCTAATACTACGCAACGCCTAAAGACGCAACGTAGTAAAAGAAAGCCAAACCCAGAAATCTAAACCATGAGAAATGCGGAAAAGATATTATAAGTTTTGAAAACAATTGAAATCGCAACCCAAATTCTTTAAAAGTCTTCCTTTCTTTCTTTAAAATTTTAGCAACACCCCATTTTTATAAAGACTAGTCAATATGAGTACAACAGAAGAATAAGGACAGTAGAGAAAAAGCTGTATATATATAAAGACACCAAATCCACCATAATACACACTACGTCCTCACCAAGTCTCTATGTCAATAATACAACAGTAGATGGAGAGTACAATACAACGAAGGTACAAAATATAATACAGATAACCGTCTAACCCACCTATGCAAAATGGTACTGTGAGCTGATGCGGTATCTGTAGCAAAAGATGGTAGCTGGATAGCTGGATAGGGGAATAGCCTGCCTCGACTACTCTGGGGAGAAACCTGAAACACCTGTGGCACAACGGGGGTGAGTTGCCAACTCGTGAATAGTATAAAACATATGCAGGTAATCGCAGGAATGCACGTACAGCATGAATCTAAGATATGCGATTACAGTAGTAATAATATGTCATGCAATGCTGGAATAAAGAGAGTACACTAGCAGGTACAATCAAAAAGTGAAGCGATGATGGCATGATAGTAGTATGCAATGTCTATGCAATAGAGATATGAGAAAGCAAATATGCAACTACCATAAGGGTACACTACAAGTACTACCAATATATGAATCTGTGCATAAGATAGGTAATGGTGAGGTGTAGGGTGGAATATGTCATTTTCCACGGAAACCCGACGTCGTGGCAGGATCACAATCCACTAAGATACTCAAATCCCAAATCCTCAGACCAGGCCCCACACTGGGCACTCACATCAAATAAGTCTCACATCTCCTCAATGTACAATGTCGAGTAATCTCCTATATCCCGAATGTACAAGTCACCAATGAATCACCTAGTATCCCAAGTCCAATCTCAAGTAAGTTTCTAGCATCCTAAAGGTAAATATATGTACAGAAATAAATATGATGGGGGCAATACACATATATTAGCGTCCCATTCCACTAATATTGGTGTAAGGGTATATATAACAACGGCTAAGTCCCCTGTTATATATACAAAAAGGGGTTTAAAGAAATATCATGAAACCGTGTGCCAAGCATCGACACAGAAATCCTCGTATATGGGGCTCCGTCAGTCCGGACAGCCCATGGGGTCCGTCTGCAGTGTCGGCCCTCGGCCTCGACAGTACAGGTCATCCCGCATCCATCTCTCTACTCTGGCCAGTAGCCTCCAGACAACTGCCAGGTCAAAGCAATCACCGGTAGGTACTCGCCCGCCTCCAGGCTCAATCGGCAAACCCATCGATCTTCTTGCCGAGGGGAACCATACCGGGCCCCGCCATGTACTCTCATACGGCAACCACACCTCGTATGGAGTAGGTAATCAGCACCGATAAAACTCATGGGGGACGCTCGAAATATCATATCAAGGAAACCGGGTTGTTACATGTATGCATAATTTCATGAACTCCCGCGGTTCCCAAATCCCGAAAACATCATATAAAATCCAGATAAACAATGCATAAACACAGGAATAATGTATGCGATATATCTGAATGCGAGCAGGTAAACACAAGTATATAGCTGAACCAGATGTATGCGAAATCATGACAAGGTACAGCTAAGTAACATCAGTAATGTGAATATGCGACAACAACTGAATATGTATCTAACATACAGGTGTAGCAAAGTATAGGTATCTACCTATAGGAACTGATGTCGTATACCCCCCTGGGTATAGTAACATATGTAGGAAATCCCTCCCGGTATAGGTAAAATATGTAGGAGGTATACCTGTAGCTGTATCACAAGTGAAAATATACCTATCACTAAAGGTATGATACACTATAGGTATACCGATAGACTAGATGTCAAGTGTGGTAAGCAATGGTAGCTATAAGGGGTAGTGTGTGACATGGCAATTATTGACGGTGTGTGTGTAGCATGCAATCCGTGCTCGTGCAACATGAACCGTCAATAATGTGTGCAGTGTCCTAGGCTGCTAGTCACAGTATATAGCTATATCTAGGAAATGCAGTAAGGCGCAATTCTACAATGACGTAGAATGTGCGACAGGTAATTGAATCCTAGCCCAGACGCATAACGCCATGCGGGCGATTCCCCTGTAGATGTTATATCTACTCACCTAAGCTCCACGCTGGGTGAATCCTATCACCTGCTCCCCTGTAGCCGTGTCCGTAGCTCCTGCCTGCAAACCTGTAAATATAACATGAAAATCACATATAAGCCACATATCTCGCGAAACGCGATATCGAAACGAAACGAGAAACTCGCGTCGCGAACTAAACGCGCGTGTGCACGATACGCTGAATCGTGTGTGTACGCGTCTAAAAACCATCGCGACACGCCGCGATACGCTGGATCACAGAACCCACTCACGTATCGCGCGTATCGCGCAAACACAACTAAACTCAAAGGCGACATATTGTCCCAGATTCTGTCCAGGCTACAATATTACAAAACTACAAATACCAAGGACCTACACAACATAGCAGACACCACCCCTGAAAACCCTAGCTCCTATCTCCCTGTTCTGGCCGCAAATTGCGGCCAGAAAGGCGGTTTTGGCGGCCAAAGTTGAGAGTGGTGGGGTCGGGCTCTGGTAGTGGGGTCAGGGTGTTACTAGTAGGCTGTGGTCCACTCAAGTTTATTCTGAAGTCCCCCGGGTAACAGCAGATCACAGATATCCATTATATCGCTTAAAAACGACAATTGCACAAAACACAAACTATATGGTATTTTAGTGAAATCTGGGGATTTCTCAGTCGAAGTGGCCTAACTAACACTAAACCAACCTAAGCTAGCTAACCAAATCAACAATTATCCACAATTCCACTTAAACACCACAATTAGCACTAAACTAAGCTATTTAGCACTAATCGAAGCAATTAGCACATAAGCTACACAAACAAGCAATAGGGTTTAGAAAATATACCCTAAGGGATCCTAGAAGCTGGTGACAAGGTGTATGGAGGAGGTGAGAGCTCGGGCAAGTGCTGGGACTCCTCCTTCTGCTGCTTGCTGTTGCAATTGCTGCTGCCTCTGGTGTTGCTGCAACTGCTGCTGCTGCTTCTGCATATGATGATGATGATGGTGATGATGTTGTAGTTGTTGTTGGGTTGTTGTTGCTGCTGGGGCAGCTGCTGTTATTGTTGTTGTAGTTGCTTGCTTCAGCTGCTGCTGAAGCTGCCTGCTGCTGCTGCTACTAATGAAGCTGTTGCTGATGCTGTGAGTGCTGCTGCTCCTGATGCTGCTACCTCTTCTGCTGCTGCTGGGGCTCTCTCTCTCTCTCAGGTGAGTGTGTGTGTGAGTGAGTGAAATGAGAGAAAAGAGAATGAGAAATGAGTGCACTAACAAAGCTAACCCCTCCTCTCTTCTCACTCCCTCTCTCCTCATTAAATGAGGCATGGGCAAAGTCATGATGCCCATGCTCTCTCTCTCTCTCACCACAAGGTCAACCATGAACCAAACCACAAATTCAAAATAAAACCCTTATTAAAACTATCACTACTAATTACAACCATGCACCTAAACAAACATTAAGACTAGAATAGAGAAAATGGTTAGTTAACCATGTTGCTAATCATGGTATAACCCCAAAAACAACCCTAGTTTACATGCACAAGTGTGTGTGTGCCTAACAAAAATATAATAAAATACACATTAAATAAGATAAAATATTTAAAACTTAATTTGGTAAACTTTTTATTAAAAACCACATTTTAAAATATAATTAACTACAAAACACATTCTAAGGTGTTACAATCTCCCCCCCTTAAAAGAAATTCGTCCCCGAATTTAAAACTTATACTGTTACCTGTACCTTCAAAAAGAAGATTAAAATCCTCAAATCTCGCTCGCAGCCTCCCAAGTGACTACCTCACTATATGGCTACGTCCAAGAAAACCCTCCACAGATGGCAAGACCTTTGACCGACGTTTCTCCACCTGTCGAGCCATTACCACACATGGCTGCGGGTGAGCGAAAGATCGCGTCCAGCTCAAAGGTCTGGTGCCAAAACATGTGAGAAAGGTCATGGAGGTAAATGTAAAGTATCTTCACAAGGAATACGGGGTGAAAATCCAATAATCTGGGCGGAAGTGCCAAATTAAAGGCAACAAGACTATCTTGCTAATAGGATCTAAAGGACCTAAACCCTGGGATAAGCTCCCCAGAATCCAACACGTCACTCATCGGAAAGTCCATAGGAATCCATGACATTGCCACTGCGCACTCAAACCTGCGACCAACACGGTCGCATAAGACATCTGTTTGCAATGGACAGTTCTCATCCTGACCTGAACACAACTGGACTAACTCCGAATTCTCTAGACATAGCTGGGGTCCAAAATCCTACCTACGCAGAGTCAGAAAACAACAGGCTGGCGATCGACACGACCTAACCCCTAAGCCTAAGGGTGGCCAATTGGAGTGTCTCCTGATAATAGCTATCGAAAGAGAACCCTAACGATGGCGAGTGACGATCCCAAGCTGCTGACGACTAACAAACAAACCAACACACAAACTTAACAAAACAACTGAGCAAACTGAGTAAAACCGGATGACAAGAATCCGAATGGATTCACACCCTAACTAACTGGGTAGAAACCATAACGGAGTTCATGGAGATCTGCCCCCATTCCTACTTCGGAACGGTAAAAGATTGCAACTCTCCAGCCGGCCTCAGATGCTCGACCCAAAGCACACAACAAGACAGACACTTGAAACGAAACCGGAAACTTCTCTTTACATCCCTGTCCACTCGTAACTATCTCATAAGTCACGCCAGAGCTGGTGGAACTTGAATGCATAAAGAGGGTTGACAGATGTGCACGCTCTAGGATTTCACGTCGCTACCCGATGAAACCAGGTACACAAACGCGTCCCTAACTTAGCACATCATTGTCACAAATCAAGGTCTCCGAATCGTTACCCAGCCGAATATGCTCAAGTATCTCTGACGTACGAGCTTCGACGGGCAGTGTCTCGCGGAAACGATTTAAGGAAAGTGGTCGGGCGCGGACATGAGCAAGCTGTCCCCTCCGTAGAGGCGAACTAAGCTATACTCAACGATCACACAAGAACTGTAAATCTGCAGAAGACTATCACAACAATCCAAATCTGCTGCAGGAAGATGTATATTAAGCTCTAGCGGTCCGTGGAAAATCTGACACGACTATCAACCAAGTAGTGTCCCCAAATCTCCAACGCAAAACCACCGCGGCCATCTCCAGATCATGAGTGGAATATCCTCCTTGTACTTCCTCCAAATGTAGGGAAAGCAAAAGCGATATCTCTATAGTGTCACCTCAGTACACACTCGAGTCCACTCAAGAAACATTACAGTTAAACGACAAGGTCGCCGAACCAAAAGCAAAGAAAGACTGATGCAGCTGTTAACTGAATCTTCAACTGCTGAAGACTCCGTACACATGCCTCAGTCCAAAGAGAAGAAACCTCCTTTTGGTCAATTCAGTCAACGGTGCAGCACTACTCTAGCAATCCTGCATGAAACGGCGGCAAAAACCTGCCAAGCCCAACAATCTGCGGATCTCCGTCCTGCACACAAGTCTGGACTTAAGCCGTACGGTCACAATCTCCCTCGGAACCATACGGAACCGTCTCCCGTGACTACAAGACCTAGGAGTCAACACAAACAAGCCTGAAGAAACACTCCGAGAATTTAGCAACTGCTGATGCTCTCCCAGTATCTGCATAACAATCCTCAAGTGCTACTCCTGTCCCTCAAGACACATTAAGTGGACCAGAGTGTCGTAAATAACACAACAAAAACTGGTCGAGGAACGGCCTGCAGAAATCTGGCTCATCATATCTACGAGTGCTGCTAGGGCGACAGTGAATCCAACGACTCACAAAACACACAAGGCCCGTAGCACGCACAAGGCAGTCTTCGGAATGCCGTCACTCCGAATCCGCAATAATGATGACCTGATCCCAAGCACACTTAGAGAAATGTCTCGCACTCTGGAGCTGATCGAAGAAATCGTCACGGCGAGATGAAGGATACCTATCCGCACCGTAAGCCGGTTCAATTGACGATCCGTCGATACGCAACCCTAAACTGCCGTCTTCCTCCTCGACGAACAGAAATAGGAGTTTCCAAAAGCGAAACACTCAGACGCACAAAACTCCCCAAACCAAAACTCTGCAGCTGATCTTTTAGCTCCCTCAGCTTCGCCGGCTCATCAGGAACAACGTCGGAAAAACCCTCGCACGAAAAGAACCCGGTCCAACAATCCTACGGTGGCTCCGGTATCACGAATGAACGTCAAGAATCCACGACATCTCCTCAGTAGCCGACTAGCTAAACAGGCTGAATTCAAGCTGTAAGAGGCGGCACAACTATCCACCTGTACAACAAGAACTGACTTGCCGGGGAAAACAAAACCTATCTTGCTTCCACACGGTAGTCCACAGACGCCTAACACGTAGTTAACCAATCCGTGCCCAGGAGAACGTCAAATCCAACATCTCTAGAAGGATCAAGACGACGGACGAAATCTTTATCTCCTATCCGATTGGCACAAAACTGAAATACGTGTCGCGCAACCAAAGAATCGCTGACAGAAGTTGAAACAACTATGACTAATCTACCCAACCATAGTACAAACAAGAAACAACAAATACACCAAGAGGAAATAAAATATAACTCAAGGGTACCTGAAAACTCCACATTGGACGTCTGCGCGTCCCGATGAGTAGAAGCAAACTCCTGTGTCTGCCCTCTACTCGCAGCTGGATGAACTCCTCTGGTAGCCTGAGCCCTCTGAGCAAACCTTCCATGTCCACGGCCTCTCTGGAAGCGATCATGACGAGGTGCTAAGGAACAATCCCTGACGAAGTGCTGAAGGCTTCCGCATCGAAAACATCCACGTGCTGACTGCTGACCATCCTGGGGATAAGAGCTGAACGACTGTCCTCGTCCTAAGCCTCTGCTACTCCCACGACGGCCACGAAATCTGTCTCGACGACCAAACCTCTGCCTCTGGGCTGGTACGCTGGTACGAGTCCTCCACTGTCCTGGAACTCTCTGAGCCTCTGAAATATGTGCCTCGTCAACTGGGGCTGCAACCACTGGTGCTATATAGGTGACGGACTGCTGCATGCTGATCGTAAGGGACAGCTGAGTAACAGGGGTGACCACCTCCTGTCGTAGCTCCCGAACGACGTCAACTAATGAACTCATCTTCTGTCGGAACTCCTGCATCTCTACCAACAGTCTATCCATAGTATAGGTCGTAGGCTGCTCCGTCTGCACCTGTGCAACTAGAGTGCCATCCTGGTCAGTACTCGTCTTACCCGAGCTAACTCTGACCTCGGCCCTCGCTGCATCACTCTGAGTCCCCATAGTCATCGGCGGCAAGGCTATAAATAGATACAAGATGAGATTCGATAAGAATGAGGAAATCGAATCTCAAAGATATGAATCATCAAGGAAGGAATGTCAAGCAAATTGTACTTAGGTCACTTAATGCAAGGTACCGCGCTGTGGGTATGCTGCAGACATACACACACTACGTTACTCTGCTTAAGCTACCTACTCCATCATACTAAGGTCATCCTACACTCCGAAAGGTAAAACCTAACGCTCTGATACCAACTTTGTCACGACCCAAAAATGGCCCGTGACGGCCCTAATACTACGCAACGCCTAAAGACGCAACGTAGTAAAAGAAAGCCAAACCCAGAAATCTAAACCATGAGAAATGCGGAAAAGATAATATAAGTTTTGAAAACAATTGAAATCGCAACCCAAATTCTTTAAAAGTCTTCCTTTCTTTCTTTAAAATTTTAGCAACACCCCATTTTTATAAAGACTAGTCAATATGAGTACAACAGAAGAATAAGGACAGTAGAGAAAAAGCTGTATATATATAAAGACACCAAATCCACCATAATACACACTACGTCCTCACCAAGTCTCTATGTCAATAATACAACAGTAGATGGAGAGTACAATACAACGAAGGTACAAAATATAATACAGATAACCGTCTAACCCACCTATGCAAAATGGTACTGTGAGCTGATGCGGTATCTGTAGCAAAAGATGGTAGCTGGATAGCTGGATAGGGGAATAGCCTGCCTCGACTACTCTGGGGAGAAACCTGAAACACCTGTGGCACAACGGGGGTGAGTTGCCAACTCGTGAATAGTATAAAACATATGCAGGTAATCGCAGGAATGCACGTACAGCATGAATCTAAGATATGCGATTACAGTAGTAATAATATGTCATGCAATGCTGGAATAAAGAGAGTACACTAGCAGGTACAATCAAAAAGTGAAGCGATGATGGCATGATAGTAGTATGCAATGTCTATGCAATAGAGATATGAGAAAGCAAATATGCAACTACCATAAGGGTACACTACAAGTACTACCAATATATGAATCTGTGCATAAGATAGGTAATGGTGAGGTGTAGGGTGGAATATGTCATTTTCCACGGAAACCCGACGTCGTGGCAGGATCACAATCCACTAAGATACTCAAATCCCAAATCCTCAGACCAGGCCCCACACTGGGCACTCACATCAAATAAGTCTCACATCTCCTCAATGTACAATGTCGAGTAATCTCCTATATCCCGAATGTACAAGTCACCAATGAATCACCTAGTATCCCAAGTCCAATCTCAAGTAAGTTTCTAGCATCCTAAAGGTAAATATATGTACAGAAATAAATATGATGGGGGCAATACACATATATTAGCGTCCCATTCCACTAATATTGGTGTAAGGGTATATATAACAACGGCTAAGTCCCCTGTTATATATACAAAAAGGGGTTTAAAGAAATATCATGAAACCGTGTGCCAAGCATCGACACAGAAATCCTCGTATATGGGGCTCCGTCAGTCCGGACAGCCCATGGGGTCCGTCTGCAGTGTCGGCCCTCGGCCTCGACAGTACAGGTCATCCCGCATCCATCTCTCTACTCTGGCCAGTAGCCTCCAGACAACTGCCAGGTCAAAGCAATCACCGGTAGGTACTCGCCCGCCTCCAGGCTCAATCGGCAAACCCATCGATCTTCTTGCCGAGGGGAACCATACCGGGCCCCGCCATGTACTCTCATACGGCAACCACACCTCGTATGGAGTAGGTAATCAGCACCGATAAAACTCATGGGGGACGCTCGAAATATCATATCAAGGAAACCGGGTTGTTACATGTATGCATAATTTCATGAACTCCCGCGGTTCCCAAATCCCGAAAACATCATATAAAATCCAGATAAACAATGCATAAACACAGGAATAATGTATGCGATATATCTGAATGCGAGCAGGTAAACACAAGTATATAGCTGAACCAGATGTATGCGAAATCATGACAAGGTACAGCTAAGTAACATCAGTAATGTGAATATGCGACAACAACTGAATATGTATCTAACATACAGGTGTAGCAAAGTATAGGTATCTACCTATAGGAACTGATGTCGTATACCCCCCTGGGTATAGTAACATATGTAGGAAATCCCTCCCGGTATAGGTAAAATATGTAGGAGGTATACCTGTAGCTGTATCACAAGTGAAAATATACCTATCACTAAAGGTATGATACACTATAGGTATACCGATAGACTAGATGTCAAGTGTGGTAAGCAATGGTAGCTATAAGGGGTAGTGTGTGACATGGCAATTATTGACGGTGTGTGTGTAGCATGCAATCCGTGCTCGTGCAACATGAACCGTCAATAATGTGTGCAGTGTCCTAGGCTGCTAGTCACAGTATATAGCTATATCTAGGAAATGCAGTAAGGCGCAATTCTACAATGACGTAGAATGTGCGACAGGTAATTGAATCCTAGCCCAGACGCATAACGCCATGCGGGCGATTCCCCTGTAGATGTTATATCTACTCACCTAAGCTCCACGCTGGGTGAATCCTATCACCTGCTCCCCTGTAGCCGTGTCCGTAGCTCCTGCCTGCAAACCTGTAAATATAACATGAAAATCACATATAAGCCACATATCTCGCGAAACGCGATATCGAAACGAAACGAGAAACTCGCGTCGCGAACTAAACGCGCGTGTGCACGATACGCTGAATCGTGTGTGTACGCGTCTAAAAACCATCGCGACACGCCGCGATACGCTGGATCACAGAACCCACTCACGTATCGCGCGTATCGCGCAAACACAACTAAACTCAAAGGCGACATATTGTCCCAGATTCTGTCCAGGCTACAATATTACAAAACTACAAATACCAAGGACCTACACAACATAGCAGACACCACCCCTGAAAACCCTAGCTCCTATCTCCCTGTTCTGGCTGCAAATTGCGGCCAGAAAGGCGGTTTTGGCGGCCAAAGTTGAGAGTGGTGGGGTCGGGCTCTGGTAGTGGGGTCAGGGTGTTACTAGTAGGCTGTGGTCCACTCAAGTTTATTCTGAAGTCCCCCGGGTAACAGCAGATCACAGATATCCATTATATCGCTTAAAAACGACAATTGCACAAAACACAAACTATATGGTATTTTAGTGAAATCTGGGGATTTCTCAGTCGAAGTGGCCTAACTAACACTAAACCAACCTAAGCTAGCTAACCAAATCAACAATTATCCACAATTCCACTTAAACACCACAATTAGCACTAAACTAAGCTATTTAGCACTAATCGAAGCAATTAGCACATAAGCTACACAAACAAGCAATAGGGTTTAGAAAATATACCCTAAGAGATCCTAGAAGCTGGTGACAAGGTGTATGGAGGTGGTGAGAGCTCGGGCAAGTGCTGGGACTCCTCCTGCTGCTGCTTGCTGTTGCAATTGCTGCTGCCTCTGGTGTTGCTGCAACTGTTGCTGCTGCTTCTGCATATGATGATGATGATGATGATGATGGTGATGATGTTGTAGTTGTTGTTGGGTTGTTGTTGCTGCTGGGGCAGCTGCTGTTATTGTTGTTGTAGTTGCTTGCTTCAGCTGCTGCTGAAGCTGCCTGCTGCTGCTGCTACTAATGAAGCTGTTGCTGATGCTGTGAGTGCTGCTGCTCCTGATGCTGCTACCTCTTCTGCTGCTGCTGGGGCTCTCTCTCTCTCTCAGGTGAGTGTGTGTGTGAGTGAGTGAAATGAGAGAAAAGAGAATGAGAAATGAGTGCACTAACAAAGCTAACCCCTCCTCTCTTCTCACTCCCTCTCTCCTCATTAAATGAGGCATGGGCAAAGTCATGATGCCCATGCTCTCTCTCTCTCTCACCACAAGGTCAACCATGAACCAAACCACAAATTCAAAATAAAACCCTTATTAAAACTATCACTACTAATTACAACCATGCACCTAAACAAACATTAAGACTAGAATAGAGAAAATGGTTAGTTAACCATGTTGCTAATCATGGTATAACCCCAAAAACAACCCTAGTTTACATGCACAAGTGTGTGTGTGCCTAACAAAAATATAATAAAATACACATTAAATAAGATAAAATATTTAAAACTTAATTTGGTAAACTTTTTATTAAAAACCACATTTTAAAATATAATTAACTACAAAACACATTCTAAGGTGTTACATCCAATTCATGACTTCAACCGTATATTTTATTGCCGTCTCTCCAAATCCCTTTATTTGTCTTTAGTCGTTACCTTCTGTATACCATCGTTAGGCTAAATGGTTTTCTTCCTTCCCTACCGTTCGGCACCAGCCTATGGTTTGGAAGAAGACTATCCAGTAAGCATAATAGGTGTACCCTCCTAAACCAAGAAGTACTCGCATCTCGAGAGAAGGTGATGATAAAAGACAACTGAATAATACCTTATTCTTTTAAAGGTGAAATAGGAGTGGCGATGAAGTACGCGGTTTTGGTCGTGAATGATAACAGTCGCAATTTACTTTGCCCTCTTTCTAATCCCTTTATTTTGTCTTTACATATTACCTTCTGCACACCCTACTTAGGCTAATTGGTTTTCTTCATTCCCTACCTTTCGGCACCAGCCTATGGTTTGGAATAAGACTATCCAATAAGCGTAATAGGTGTACTCTCCTAAACCAAGGAGCTCTCGCAACCTGAGAGAAGGTGATAATAAAAGACAACTGAATAAACCAATTCTATTTCTCCTGAACCCTGGATCCATCCTCGAAGAAGTCCCTTCGAGTTCGTATATAACCATACGATGGATCTATCCAATGGAAGTGGATATACGTAGTAATACGGGTGTTCTGAGAAATGCAAAGGGTAAAAGAAGGAGTGGCAATGACTTATGCAACTCAGACAATCCAAAAGCCAGTATTTTTAAGAAGGTTCGGTCAACTTGGTCACTGAGTCATAGTCTAGGGTCGGTCAAATGTCGCTGCCAAAGAGAGAGAGAAAAGAAACACTCTGCGTGCACTCTATCCTAGATCAGAATGGTCATCACTTTATCTAATCCGGAAACCTCCCACTGTCCTGTCAAATTCTCCTCCAAACCTAAACAAGAATCAATCGGAATCACCCGAAGAGTAAACCAACTCATCAGTGGGAATCGGGATCCAACTCTCATCGCATGATAACGTGACGGAATCCACTCGCGTTATCACACTCCAGAAGGTATGCGCATGCCTGGCAAGTTTCAGTTTCTTTAGAAACTCCCGATATGATTTTTGCCCCATATTCTTATGACCTTGGCGAAAGTCAACAAATCATAAGTCACATGTCAAGTTCTGCCCGTCATTATCTTGTTACTTTGAACCCACCCGTACATACCCTTGACGAAAGCCAACAAGGTAATACGACTGTCCCAAACCAACACATCTATCTATGCAACAAATGAATACCCCAGCAACTACCAAACACTATGCCTTGACGAAAGCCAACAAACATAGCTTGAATATTACTGACCATTCATAAGAAACGACGGAGGGCTACGGCTGGTTTTTGGCGAAAAACCTTTAACGTAATGAACTTGATCTCGTTGAAGGAACCTGATAGCTTTTTAAAATATAGTGGCGAAAACCTTTTGCTAAAGAGGCCACTCCCGGTAACGGGATCTCGGCTCTTTCCTCGTGGAATGAGATGCAGGATATTCCACTGAATACCGCTATGCAAAGCAACATGTAATCGACTATAGTGAAGTTATTACCCTGACGCAAACTTCTGCCCAAGGGGTCAGTCCCGGTGAAGGGATATCAACCCTTGCCCCGTCGAATGAGGTGCAGGATATTCCACTGAATACCGCTATGCATAACAAAAGGAAACGTCTTTGTAACAACATTTTTTAAATTTGTTCCAACAACATCCAAACAGGTTTGTTTTACTTTGCATTGATCAGAATCAACACAGTCCCATCATTTAATCACACCAGAAAAGAACGAAAATAAAATGTACGTATATGCCATCCGCATTCGTCACTGGGTCCTGTCATCACCCGTTAGGTTACTTAACTAACGACAGAGCGGGGACTGGACTAGCGCGGGTGTAAAACATATACAACATCTAATAGTATATAAACCAATATACAATAATCGCTCCAGGCGTGATAATATGCAACATTACAGAAAAGTAATAAGCATCACAGAACAATACAGATAATCTGGGATCCCCGAGTTTCACAGAGCCGCTGCTGAAACTCGACGTTCCCCTGTCGTGTGGATAGCCTGTGCAATGAAACCTAGACCCCTACGGGTGCGGCATGTTACCCGCCAATACCTGAAGCGAGGCAGCCCCCTACAGCATAGTGAATGGACCACCCAGCACTTCACGGAATCCGGTAATCTTGGGCACCCCTCCTTGGGTCAACCTGTACCCCCTACAAGTGCGGCGAATAGTCTGCCAATTCTAGAGTGGGACCCCTCTGCCTCAAAAAGCCATGAGATGCGGACCCGTTGCCCCCCAGAACCCGGCCATCCGTGCACTCCGTCACGGGGTAAAACCTAGTACAGTAATGAAAAATAGTACAATAGGTACATCGACCGCAACCTGGTCGTGCCCCAAAAGAATATTATACAACAGGCAGTGACGGCAGTCCACAAGTTGAACGCTCGCCCCGCAATATCAAATGTACAAATAAACACAAACTGTACTACCATTGCACACTTCTATCCACCACGACAAATCCGCAACATCACAGCACAACACAGAACATCAACGCGAATGTCACGTTCACAAACCCGTCTAAAAGAACTATAGCAATCAGACGCGGTTTACCGATCAAATGACATTCCCGGTCGGAGATATAATGTAAGCACTGTAAACTAACATGTTTAAATTTCGATCGACCAAATATCAAAAAGTGGGCCCCACGACTTACTGGTGAACAGTAACAAAACCTGGGCCAAAACGATATTTACCAAAAACCCCAAAATCCAACAGAGAACCCACTGTACAAATTTGGGAGCATGCGCTCACCACGTGGCCGCGAATGCGCGGCCAAACCATGGGTTTGGCCGCGTTTCCGCGGCTGTTTGGTGGAGACACGTGCCCAAATTTGGTCGTAGTTCTTAGAAAAGCCTGCACAGATTTTTAAAACATGCAGAAAAATTTTAGGAGACCGTTTAAAAACAACAGAAACTGTCAAGCTAGGATTTTGCAATTTTCGATTTCCGGTCGGATCGATGTTTTAAACGCGTTAGCACAAGTTAGTATAGCAAAATGGTTAGGCTCTGATACCACTGTAAGTCTACGCTAGCGCCCCGGCAGTCTACAGACGTCAAATACGAAACAAAAACTTTTTAACTGGCTGCTCCGATCTCGTCGATCTCCGATATCCTCGTCGAGGTGGCACCACATCGACGATTCTTTAAACGGGCTCCCGCCTCTGACTTGAGGCAACTCGATCGTCAAGTTTGCTAAAAGAGACGACCAAGAATGATGTAGAGAATGAGTAGATGACTTTGTCTCACTTCGTCCAAATCCGTGGACGATCGGTTAATGAAGTTGCCGAGGGAATCGGGTGATGGAATGAAATGAGCTGTGAATTCCATACACCCCAAAAATCTATCATATCTTTTTCCCAAAAAATCAACAACCATCAGAGAGTGGGGAGGGGCCGGCCATATATATGGAGAGAGGGGGGGTGAGTGTAGGAGGAGGGGAAGGTAACCATAAGCAAAAGATCATGAACAAATATCTTAAGCTTAACAAAAAACATAATGAAAACAATGACTCATATGCTTAGTCATCCTTCCATTAAAAGCAACCAATTAGAACACAACACCAATAAACCTAGTCACCACCTTCTAAAACCTACTAGAAGCATGACTCACCCTCAACTGAAGAAAAGATAAATCCGTCTTTAACTGAATGTTAAAAGACGGCTGATAGAAAACTGGAAACAGGCAACTTCCAAAAGTGATCCTGAAACGACTTTCAGGATAACCCCGAAACAGTATAAATATACCCGCATTTGTATTATGACCGAATACAAATGCAACTGAGACAAAGATATTATACCTACTCAATATAATACTCGGATCCGGCTTAAACCAAAGCCGACCAGTATCATCTGCCCGAAAAATAACACGTGCGTAAACGCACGTGCATTTTCCGAACCTTGCCATAAAACCATACGGCCTCTACAACGTTTCGCCCGAACTTGGGAAACTGTCTGTGGGGGACTCTAATGACTCGTCAGTACCCTGGCAGTGGGTTTAACCACAAACCGTCAGCGGCACTAGCAATGTGTAACGGCTGCCCATGGGCTGACCTCAAGGGATGCCGATGAGCGCACTCATCCGGAAAACCCTACGGAGCCTAACAGTGACAATGTATATACAGTCCGGTCCGTTCGTCTATGAGTATCGCATATCTGCCTAGGGGGCTAGTAACGTCAGACCCCCAAGAGCAGTATAAGTCGTGTCGGAGTGAAGCCCAATAACACCCTGAGATACTACTGGAGTACCTACCAGTAAATCTCCTTCCACGGCCGTGGGCTTTGTGTAATGGCTCTCCTAGACACAGCACGATCTCGCCCCCAATACCGGGAGAGACGAATCCCCTGCCGATCCGCTCACGTGCCTCCATATGGCTCGGGACTGTACCCAAAAACTACCTGTTTGCACGACTCCTTTGAGCCGTGGTAGGGTAGAAATCAAAGCACAGTGGGAACTCACACGAGACAAATGACGACCTCAGGTCGATGAACTAACCTGTACACATGTCACCAGGGAACTGCTATCTGACGATAGATATAATACTAACTAGCAGATTCCCGGCGAGTCCTGTCCGGTGTACTCATAACCCAATGAGCACCTGTATACATCTTAGGTGATCCAACTGACACCAGTGGCTTGTGAGACCGGCCACCGCCCCTCGTCGGGGTCTCGACTGTACACACTAGTCTACTCCGGAGTATCGATGCCCTGTCTCGAAACTCCCACGACTAGGGACCACAATTAAGGATATGCGTATAAACCACCCAACTCTCACGTATATGATCGCCATCATACTGTTGGTGGTAAAGCAAGATCCTAAGGGCTCTATCAAAGTGTAACATGTAATCAGTCACCTGAACATGTACACGACTGATAAAGGCAAACCAGATAGCATACTATCATCTCGAGTAAGACTGTCATACCGGTACAGGTCCTCCGCAATCATTGCAATCACGTACCTGTGATCTAATAATTGACTATGAGGGCACTGTCTCCAACACATTCAAATCCATCATCTGTTGGCTTGACGCTACCCTAAAGTCTTCCAAGGACTGTTCTAAACTAGACATTGGTTGTGAAGGGGTTTCAGTAAAAGATTCAAAGTTGTTTGGATACTGAAAACTCCCAAATGGCGGTTCGGATGCAATGTCTAGGGAAGGTGCAAAAGTAGGGTAGGAGTGGTAGGAATTGAATGGCTGGACAGGTGCTGGATCAACATTTGGATAAGAAGGTGAATGGAATTGTTGATCCCAAGAATTTGAAGTGGTGAAAGGAGTGAAAGATCGGCTACGGGATTGCTCAATACGTTCAGTGATGGACAAAGGACGACTTGCGAAAGGGGTATCAATATAAGTGGGTGCGGGAGGTTGAAAAGGTTGATACAAAGTGGAATGAGGAGTGCAAGTGTTTGTCCTAGACGCTGCTATGCGATCTTTCAGTGAAACTTTGGGCATGGAGGGGTCGTTTGAAGTTCGACCAAAACAAGAACCGTATGAAGTAATGTCTGGTTGGGGGTACCAAAGTTCGGCAAGAGTTTTGCGAGGTGGAGTACCCATGATATGAAGAGAGAAAGAAAGAAAGACAGAGAAAAAGAGGGGAAAAAGAATGTGATAATTTTTTTTTTTGGTTATATATTAACAAAAGAATGAAGTATACACACAAAAAGAATATGGACACAAATAATCACGACACAAAAAAATACCACACACCTGATCGTTCTAGGGTTAACCTAGGTCAACTAGACCTGCTCCAGAACTTGATTGTCGAAGTAAAACTGTGTCGAGAAACAGGCTCAAGATACACTGATCACGAGGCCAGGTAAGTGCAGAGATAAGGGGAGGTTTTTCAACGCTTTCGCGAACTTCCTTAATTAAATAACCCTTTCTCTTTTGGCGGTTTCGCCGTTAACACTTTCCTAGACACCCCGTAAACAATATACCGTTAAGCAAGGTTCTAAACACAGTTAACTTCTCCTAGTGAGCGTGAAGTCCTTAAGGCTTAAAGTCTAGTTTCTTTTAAATTTTGTGCGGGTAAACGTTATGCTCAAGTTCGTTATTTGTGGGCCACGGAAAAGGTGATGAAATCCTTTACCGTATGTTGTGGGGTTCGCTTGCCCTTAAGTCCGTATTAATTGATGCAATGCACAATTCAATAAAAATTCTATAAAGAATCAAAAAATTGTTTTTTTTTAGTTTAAGCGTGGCACTGGAACAAATACGGGTTAGTCAATTTTTAGCGTTTGCTAGCGAACTTGCAAAGAATCCTGCAAAGAATAGTATATTGGATGCGTCGGATTTGAGAAGAAGGTGTTAGTAAAATACGTACCGTTAAGTTTTGGGTTAGGAAACCCCCGTTGAATCAAATCCGGTAAGCTTGAAAGGTTCGCTTGCGCGGGTCAAACTACCCGGATCTTTGGCACTGTACTTCGTAATCACCTTTGCCTTGAACGCACACTTTGCTCCCCACAATCGCAGTTTGCAAATACGCAAAAATCTGCACACTTGCCCACAAAAATTATCAAAAAAAAAACAAAAAGATTTTTTTTTTAATATTTATAAATATATACAAAAAGAATATTAACCCGAATAACAAGAAAGAAAATACGCTACCGTCTCCCCGGCAACGGCGCCATTTGATTGAAAGAATTAAAGTTAACCGCAATCAAGACGGTGTCGCTATGCAGCTAGCCGGTTGAGCATGGGTCGATCCGCAGGGAGATGGTTGTATGTCCTTTCTTGTTTTAGACGAGTCAATAAAGAATGAGTATGTTTGTTCGAGACTATCCTAAGTGTAATATTTGCAAGTATAAAATTGTTAAGAAAAGATACGAAAATGTAAGCTAAAGAAATCCGTACTCAAAACCTTTGAGCCGAGTCTTAACCAATTGAAGCTAGAGCAATTGGCAACAATGTGGATTAGGGGATTTAAGCGCGGTATTCGTGGAATACGGCTTATTTACCCTTGTCCTTCCGTTCTTGTCTCTTGCTTTCGCCTCCGGCCAAACCGAACGCAACCGGTCGCGGTTAGGAATCACCATTACCTTGTCAGGGTACGGTGCCTAATGGAGCGCTTGCGTATCGTTTGGGCGGAGTTCAATGGAAAATATGGGAAAAGGAAATGGGCAAAGAAACGTTAACTTATAATACCGTATTTCTTCTTAACAATAATAATTACATTCATTCACAAAAGAGAACCAAAAAGAGAGAACAAAAAGAAAAGAACAAAGACAAGAAAAGATTACAAGTAATTAAGTGCATGAATTAAATTGCAAGAAAGTAAAGCAAGATAATAATAAGCAAGTAATAAAAAGCGATAAAAAGAACAAGAAACTAGAACTCAAGACAAGTATGTGATCAATAGCCAACCCTTAAACTTGCAAGCTCAATCAAGAGGTTGCAAGATCAAGGGAAGGGTAGAGAACGCATGTGAAATGAAGCTCTAATTCCATACGAAAATACGACCCTTGAGATCAATAACTAAACCTTAACCATTCAAGCTCAATGAAAAGGTTGAATGATCAATAGAAAGCAAGAATCTCAAGGGGAAGAAGAAACAAAAGAGAATGATACAAAAAGCCCTCATCTTCGTTGATCTCCCACTCAAATAGCTCTCACTACAATTTTCATTGAAAAAGAATGAAGAAGAAGAAGAAAAAAGACTAAATCCTAAAAAGAAAGAAGAACAAAGAATGACCCTTGAGCTTTGGCAAGTTCTGGGGTATTTATAGGAGGTGAACTGAAAACCTAGGGCAACAATCTGCTATAAAATGAATGTACCAAAATGCCCAGAAGAAACGACAGGGAGAGGGGCCACTTGGCCGCGGATCCGCGGCCAATACCCCCTATTGGCCGCGGATCCGCGGCTATCTAGGTGAGTTAGGTCGTGGTCTTTTGGGTGCTTCCCTGGTTTCTTGTCCCCTCTTGTCTGGTATATGTATTTTCTGAAAATACTTTCACATTTCTTCCAGAATTTCTGTTGAGGAAAGGTGGACTTTTTTTGGATGTTTTTGTCATGATTGCCTCGAGCTCCGCGTAGATTTCTTGGAACTTGTTGTTGCCATTGAGCCTTGTGCATGAAAACGACATTGATTTGACATTTCGTCTCCCTAAACTGGTATCTGGCAACATACAGATGAAGAGCGGAGACCGTGTTTTATCTGTGGTTGGCAGGAACCCGGATTTTGTCGTGTTTTCCATGAATTTCACCGTTTTAGAACCGAGAACCTGTATCCTGCAAATATGTAACAAACACGGATTAAAAGCACCTACCTATAAACAACCGAGCGTAAGAATGGGCGGTATAAAATGCAGTATTCTGTGATGAACAGGAGTGAGAAAAGTCAAGAGGGGAGGAAGCTATCATCAAGAGAGAGAAAAATGATGATGATGAAATATAATGATCACAACACAAATCCAACACTCCATCAACCATCATCACTCAAAAAGTAAAGCAATCATGAAGCGAAGAAGTCAAATGATGGTGCAACAATATGCAAAGACCACCCTCCACAAAGCTAATTTGCATAATTGCAAATAAGCCCTCCTCCACTAATTTTCAGCCAAGGAAAGACAAAAAGGAAAATGGCCGAAACGGAAAGCAAACTGGCAACTTCAGAAAAACGATCCCGTAATAAATTATAGGAAAACCCCGCTACTGTATATACATACCCGCATTTGTATTCCGACCGAATACAAATGCAATGAGACAAAATCTACACTGTACAATACTATGATCCAGCTTAAACCAAAGCCCGCAAGTATTAACCGTCCGATCATGATCCGTGAAATACCGCACGTACATGATCAAACCCTGCCATATCTCCATACGGCCTCTACAGCATTTCGCCCGAAACTTGAGAAAACGGTCTGTTGGGGACTCTAAAGACTCGTCAATACTTTGGTTGTGGATTTAACCACTAGCACGTCAGAGGTATTAGCCATACGTAACGGGCTACCAGGTATCGACCTAAAGGGACGTCGATGAGCGAACTCATCCTGACACCCTACTGAGCCTGTCAGTGACAATATCCGTAAAGTCCGGTCCGTTCGTCTATGAGCATCGCATGGCGGGCCTAGGGGGTTGGTAAAAGTCAGACCCCCAAAAGAGGTACAAGTTGTGTCGGAGTGTAGCCCAGAACACCCTGAGATACTACTGGAATACCTACCAGTAAATCTCCTGCCTTGGCCAAGGACTTCGTGTAAGGGCTCTCCTAGACATAGCGCGACCTCACCCCCAATACCGGGAGAGACGAACCCCTGCAGATCCGCTCACTGCCTCTATATGGCTCGGGACTGTACCCAACTAAAACCTGTTTGCACGTCTTCTTTGAGCGTGGTAGGGTAGTAATCAAAGTACAGTGGGTGTAAGTCCACGTTACCTCTCCCGGTACTTACGGGCTTGCGGAAATGATGAAAAACGATTTTTCTTTAGGTGGTAAGATGGACTCAAAATACGGATCTTTGTTAAACAACTATCTAACAATCGTAACAAGAGTTTTACCTACTCAGTTAGGGGTTATACCTTAACTTGAACTCCTTCTCTTGGTCTCCTTGCGGTGGTCGGATCGGCCTCACCTCGTCGTCTCTTTGTGCCGAAGATGGATCCACCTGAAAGCTTCTACCTTTGGCTTCACTTCAAACTAGAAAAAACTAGAACACTTGGTTTGCCAAACCTTGTGAACTAGGATGAGTAGAGGAGTGTGTTGGGTTTTATCTCAATGGTTCTTGCTTCTCAACACATGAGACAAGTGAACCATGAACTAGAGAGAGAGAAAGAGGAAGAGGGAGAGCTCAAGCATGAGAGAGAAGAAATGAAAGAATGAGCAAGCCTTTTTGCCATCCAAGCTCTCATAATCCAAAATCATGATAACTCATAATAGTAATTGAGTATTATGTGATGGTTCAAGTCAAAATGGCCATATCATTTCATGCACTCATTTTGCAAAAAGAAACGAGCAAGCAAAAGTCTTTGCCATGAAATGATAGCCATTGTAACGATGATGGTCAACTAGTCCAACCTAGTCAACCGGTCAACAAAGTCAACAAGTCAACCCTTCAACAACCATGTCACTATATTACTTAATTAATATTATTGTTAATCATATTTCATATTCTCATTAGGGTTTTGGCAAAAGTCAACAGTCAACAACCCCAATGAGAATCCTCTGCCTCTGTCTCTCTGTCAACTGTGCATACACACCCGCATCCGCGTTCCGAGGAACACGAATACAAACGAGATAAAACCAATCCCAAAACGTACACTAGGATATGTCTTAAACCAAAGCCCGCTAGTGTTAACTGTCCGGACACTAAACGTGCACAAGTGCACGGATGTGACCGAACCCTGTCGCAAAACTATGCGACCTCTACTCTTTCGCCTAAAGGCGAATAGCTCTCTGTGTGGGACTCTAAAGACTCGACACTACGCTGGCAGTGGGTTTAACCACAGACCGCAAGCGGCACTAGCTGTGCGTAACGGTCCCCAGGTAGATGCCGATAAGAAGACGGACGAGGTGAAACCCATCTGAACTCCTACTGAGCCTGAATGTGACAATCTGCGTACTGTCCGGTCTGTTCGTCTGAGAATATCGCATGGCGGGCCAAGGGGGCGGTAAATGTCAGTCCCCTCATAGCGGTACAAGTCATGTCGGTGTGTAGCCCAGAACACCCTGAGATAACACTGGAAACCTACCAGTATATCTCGCTTGCCTTGGCCAGGGACTTTATGTAATGGCTCTCCTAGACACAGTGCGATATCAACCCCCAATACCGGGAGAGACGAATCATGTCTAACCGTCACTGCCTCCAAGTGCTTCGGGACTGCACCCAACTACTACCTGTTTGCACGACTCCTTTGAGCCGTGGTAGGGTAGTAATCAAAGTACAGTGGGAACACACTCGAGGCGTAGTGACAGTATCAAGTCAGCGGACTAAGCTGTACTCATGTCACCTGGGAACTGATAACTGACGATAGGTATAATACCAACCAATTAGTTCCCGACGAGTCATGTCCAGTGTACTCGTAACCTAACGAGCACCTGCATACTATCTCAAGTACGACGTACTGACGGCTGTGGGACAGACCGTCTCCCCTGCTGGGATGAGAAGCGCATACGCTAGTCTACTCCGAAGTATCGATGCCCTGTCTCGATAGTCCTACGACTAGGGACCTGCATAAGGATGTGCTTGTGGATTACCCAGCTCCCACGAGTGTGACTGCCATCACAACGCTGGTAATCAAGAAAAGATCCTAAGGGCTCTACTAATATGTATAAGCAATATGCTAAAAGAAACACATGCACATATTGAAGTAGAAACAAACCAAGTAGCATACTGCTATTTTGAGCAAGATTGTCTATACAAGGTGAATATCCCAAGCTTCCATTAAGTAATATACAAACTAGTATGATACAATAATGGCCTCTAGGGCATATACACTAACAATCTCCCACTTGCACTAAGGCCATGAACTGGCGTATCGAAGACCTATCATCTCGATCAGCCGCTCGAACTGAGTCTGGGGTAAGGCCTTCGTGAGTGGATCAGCAGTGTTATCTTCCGTATTTATTCTCTTCACCTCGATCTCCCGGCGATCTATGATCTCCCTGATCAGGTGGTACCGCCTCAAAATGTGCCTGGACTTCAGATGGGACCTGGGTTCCTTCGCTAAAGCTATAGCGCCGTTGTTGTCACAATACAGCGGTATTGGATAAACACTGGTAGGAACCACCTGAAGCTCCGTGAGGAACTTCTTCATCGAGAAAGCTTCCTTTGCGGCATCGCAAGCAGCTATATACTCCGCTTCCATAGTTGAGTCAGCAACGGTTTCCTGCTTGGAGCTCTTCCAGCAAACCGCCCCTCCATTGAGGGTAAAGACATAACCCGACATGGACTTGGAGTCATCCTTGTCACTCTGGAAGCTGGAGTCAGCAAAGGCCTCGATCTGGAGGTCTTTTCCGCCATACACCAAGAACATCTCCTTAGTTCTTCTCAAGTACTTGAGAATGTTCTTTACTGCTATCCAGTGTTTCTCCCCTGGGTTCGACTGATACCGGCTTACAACGCTCATTGCGTATGCTACATCTGTTCTGGTACACAGCATCGCATACATAATAGAGCCTACCGCAGATGCGTAGGGTATTGATGACATGTGAGCCCTTTCCAAATCAGTCTTGGGAGACATCTCTTTGGAGAGGGTGATTCCGTGACAAGCCGGAGATTACCACGCTTGGAATCTTCCATACTGAATCGTTTCAGTATGGTGTCGATGTACCTGGACTGTGAAAGTCCCAAAATCCTTTTAGATCTATCACGATAGATCTGGATCTCCAGAATGTAGTTGGCATCGCCCAGGTCCTTCATGAAGAACCTCTGTGATAAGAATCCTTTGACTGACTGTAACATAGGAATATCATTTCCTATTAGGAGAATGTCATCGACGTACATGACGAGGATTACCACATTTCTCCCTACAATCTTACTGTAAATGCATGGTTCATCTGGGTTTTTGATAAAGTCGAATTCTTTGACAGTATCATCAAAGCAGATGTTCCAACTCCGCGATGCCTGCTTCAGTCCATAGATGGACTTGAGCAACTTGCACACTTTACCGCTGCTCCCACTCTGAATGAATCCCTCTGGCTGATCCATATAGACGCACTCTTCCAAATATCCATTTCGGAAAGCCGTCTTTACGTCTATCTGCCAGATTTCATAATCGTGGAAGGCAGCAATGGCAAGAAGGATCCGAATGGATTTCAGCATAGCCACTGGAGAAAAGGTTTCGTCATAGTCCAAACCAGGTCTTTGACGAAAACCCTTTGCAACAAGTCTAGCCTTATAGGTCTCAACCTGTCCATCTACACCAATCTTCTGTTGCGCCACGGCAGCGCCCCGGCCGTCTATCCGAGGCCAAAATGCGGAATCAAAATTTTCTTAACTTTTAAACTGGCGCTACCGCGGACAATAAACCCGGATCGTAACCATTAACCGATACTAGCAATCAAGAGAAAGGGTGAGAGATATACCGAGTGATCCGAGTCCTCCAGTCTTCTCGTCGTCGTCCCGATCTCCCGCGAAAACTCCGGTCGTCGCATCCTTGCCGGAAGGGCACCACATCGTCTGCATCTTTTACGGGCTCCCACCTCAATACCGAGGCAACTCGGGCAAGAAGCTGGCAAGTCGACGTGCCCAAGATTTGCTATAGAATGTAGTGTAGATGATGCTTGTCTCATTTGTGGTAATGAAGTTGCCATTGGATGGAGGGAAGTAATGAACAAAATCGAGATGAACTTTTGTGTATCCAAATGAGATGATAAATTTCCCACTTCACAAAATGAAAACCCCTCTTCTAAATGCTGTGGCCGGCCATGCTTGCTAGGAAATGGTGGAGGGAAAAAAAACATGTATAAGGGAGGTGAATGTAGTAAAAGCAAGTGGTAACCACATCATAAAGCAAAGCTCACATCATCAAACAAATCAATCTCTTCATATTAACCATCATGAATAAAGCAAGTGATGTAAAGAGAATAAAATGATGATGGTCATATCATAATCCCACATATGCAAGAAACCCCCTCCACAAATGTTATTTGCAAACTTGCAAATAACCCCCCTCCATCGGAAAGTCCGGCCTGGAAAGAACAAAGGAAAACCGGCCGTAACGGAATGCAAACTGGCAACCTCAGAAAACCGGTCCCGTAATAAATTACAAGAAAACCCCGATACTGTGCATACACATCCGCATCTGTATTCCGACAGCATACAAATGCAATGAGACAAAATCTACACTGTACTAAACTAGGATCCGGCTTAAACCAAAGCCGGCTAGTAATATCCGTCCGATCCTGATCCGTGCAATAACGCACGTATCTGATCGAACCCTGCCATATAACCATACGGCCACTAGTACAAACCGTCCGATCCTGATCCGTGCAATACCGCACGTATCTGATCGGACCCTGCCATATCTCCATACGGCCTCTACAGCGTTTCGCCCGAAAGCTTGAGTAACTGAAAGTGTGGTGGACTCTAAAGACTCGTCAATACTATGGTTGTGGATTTAACCACTAGCACGTCAGAGGTATTAGCCAATACGTGACGGGCCACCAGCTATTGACCAAAAGGGACGTCGATGAGCGAACTCATCCTGACACCCTACTGAGCCTGTCAGTGACAATATCCGTACAGTCCGGTCCGTTCGTCTATGAGTATCGCATGTCGGGCCTAGGGGGTTGGTAAAAGTCAGACCCCCAAAAGCGGTTCAAGTCGTGTTGGAGTGTAGCCCAGAACACCCTGAGATACTACTGGAATACCTACCAGTAAATCTCCTGCCTTGGCCGAGGGCTTTGTGTAATGGCTCTCCTAGACACAGCGCGACCTCACCCCTAATGCCGGGAGAGACGAACCCCTGAAGATCCGCTCACTGCCTCTATGTGGCTCGGGACTATACCCAACTAAAACCTGTTTGCACGACTCCTTTGAGCCGTGGTAGGGTAGTAATCAAAGTACAGTGGGAACTCACACGAGACAAATGACGATCCCCAGATCAATGAACTAACCTGTACGCATGTCACCAGGGAACTGCTATCTGACGTCTGGTATAATCCCAACTGGCAGGTTCCCGGCGAGTCATGTCCGGTGTACTCATAACCCAATGAGCTCCTGTATACATCTTAGATGAACCAACTGACACCAGTGGCTTGTGAGACCGGCCACCGCCCCTCGTCGGGGTCTCGACTGTATACACTAGTCTACTCTGGAGAATCGATGCCCTGTCTCGAAACTCCCACAACTAGGGACCTTTTAAGGATATGCTTATAGACCACCAGCTCTCACGTATATGATCGCCATCATACTGCTGGCAGTCAAGCAAGAATCCTAGGGGCTCTATCAGCGTGTAATAGCGACCTGTAAGGTCACCTGAAGCAGTACACAATGATAAAGGTAAACCAGATAGCATACTATCATCTCGAGTAAGACTGTCCTACCGGGATAGGTCCTCCTTCAATCATTGCAATCACGTGCCTGTGATCCAATAATTGACTCTGAGGGCACTATCTCCAACAATCTCCCACTTGCACTCAAGGCTAATTATTGCGATGTCTCATACTCACAGCCCGTGTGATACCGAACACCCAACTCCTCTACTGGTCAGTCTCACAAAGCTCGTTTGCGAAACTATTGCGTTCGAGGAATAGCCTCAGTGAGTGGATCCGCTGTGATGTTTCTTTCTATGTCTTTCTATATCTCAAGTTCGCGGAGAAAACCATCTCCCGAAATGAGCAATACCTGTCTCAGAGTATGTCTGGATATCTGATGGGACCTAGCTCATAAATGAACTCCAAATCCAAACTTCTTAGACTGTATCGATAACTGAACTTAATCAGTACCCAGCGCCATGCCTCCCTCAGTATTTCCTTGGACCACCTGTCCAAAATACTGCCCCTCGTCAGAAGGAGAAACTATAACTCTGACAGCCACTCTGCCATCCATGTCACCTTGGAAGCCTGGAATGATAACCGTCTCCTAAAGGAGGCTGTCGTTATCACATCCCTAGAACATCAACTTATGTTCTAAAACTGCTTCCGACTGTTTCTCCAGGATTGGATTAATATCAACTTATTGCACCTACTGCAAGAACAACATCTGGTGTGGTACTTGACATCACATGATTGACTCAATTGCCTAAGCAAGTGATCTACCAATCATGCGCATCCCTCTCCCCTTTAGTCTGTAAGACACCTTTAGAGAGGGTGACTCCATTACCTGCAGGAATACTACCGTGCCAGGAGTCGTCCATTCTAAATACTCATAGAATGCTGTCAAGGTACCCAGATTAGGAAACCACCCAAATCTAGATCTAAAACCATAGATCTAGTAACCAGAATGTCTGATATAATATCCGAGTCCTGTGTGGAGAAACCACTGTGTGATAACCAAAATATAACCGATCGTAGTATAGGAATATCACTTCCTACTCTGTGTATGTCATCCAAATACCAGGACATCACACCCTACTACCTTCTTAACAGATCTATCCCCTATTCTGATGAAGTCAAACCCATGACTGTCACATCAGAAATAGATGATCTATCTCCGCTATATCTGCTTAAGTCTATGAATAGACATAAGCCACCTGTCCACCAATGCTTCCGCTGCTCTCACTGACTACGACAACCCTCTGGCAGAGTCATATACACGTACACTTCTGAAGCTAGTTCAGAACGACGCTATACTCATCCTCCTGCCGGGTCTCGCAGCCTGGAACAACAGCAATGGCAAGTGTGGATAAACAAGAACTTCCCTGTCACCGTCCTTGAGGCTACCGGAGTACCTCTCGGGTGCCTGAAGTTACCCACCGTATCTGCGGAGTGGCCAATGGAATATCAAACCAGATTGAATCTTTAGGTTCCTTATCAAATCTTCAGTAATCGTTTGCGGTTCTGGAATCACTTCCAGTTCTACCATACTCCCACTACTGTTTTCTGAAAAATCCATTTTTATTAAAACTGTGGCGAGTCTAGAACAATATTACTATTGATCTCCCAAATGGTAGAAAGTCAACCCTCGTCATAGCCTGGGTCAACCCACAAACAGCCATTACAGAAACGTGCCTTGAGTTGTCCAGTGTCTGGTTTTAATCATAAGCCGGACAACTCCCCGTACCTTAACATCGTTAAGATATGAACTGTTCTATATCCAATATAGAACCAGAGGCACTGATTTAATTGAACCAGATTCAAATCATGCAGCTATCTCCAGTGCATGTCAACTAAATGGAAGGAGGCCGATCAGCGTTACTCAACTTAGGAATGCTTCCAATTATGAGTAACCTGAAAGAGAAGCAATTTCTCTTTATCATTACTATCAACTGAATACCATAGACAAGTATCTACATCTTCGATCACTTTGAAGAATCCCGATACTTGCTACACCTGGTTCTCTACTCTATTCAAATACCTATAACTCCTCAAAACTTAGACCCTGTGTTTCTACGAAACACATGTCTAAGAGCTAGAGAAGTTAAAAGTAAACAGAATATAGTATGAAGACCAACCCCTCTGTCCTAATGGACACTGGACAACATACAATACTCTGTATAAGTCCGCTGAGTCTAACAACTCTTTCACTGTGCGTCGTAGGTTGAAAACTGTACTTATGGTTAAGAAGAATTACACCGCTGTTTGATGCTCCTTACCTAACCATCCACTGATATAGGTAAATGTCATCGACATAATATCAAAAGGTATATCTCACTCTATGAAAATAGACGTACAGATATATCAATTTGATATTGGTGCACAACAGCGGATATTCAAAACCAAATATTAGCCGACCGGCAAACAGCCCAGATGATCTCCTCAAATATCACCGATTACAACGAATCCCGATATAATGAGGATGATCACCCTATTCCCAATGACTTACTCCCACTCATCATCTGTAAAACCATACAGATGTGAGAATCATACCAGGTAAATACATACCCTGGAGTAAGTGTCTAATCGGCAAATCAGTTTTCCATTAACAGTACACAGTGAAACTGAAACATCGAAATGTTTCGTTGGGGTATCCTGGTATTCCTAGTAATGCCTCTTCCGTTATCTAGATTCACAACTGTAACCGTATAATTCTTTGCCACCTCTCCAAATCCCTTTATATGTCTTTAGTCATTACCTTCTGTACACCCCTTTAGGCCAAATGGTTTTCTTCCTTCCCTACCGTTCGGCACTAGCCTATGGTTTGGAAGAAGACTATCCAAAAAGCATAAAGGGTGTACTGTCCTAATCCTAGAAGCACTCGCAACGCGAGAGAAGGTGAAGATAAAAGACACCTGAATGTACTTTATTCCTATTTCTCCTGAACCAGGATCCATCCCCGAACTGGAACAAGTTCCTTTCGTGTTCGTATATAACCATACGATGGATTATCCAATAAACTGGGATCTTCGTAGTAATATGGAGTGTCCTGGAGAAATACAAAGGTGATTTAGGATTGGCGAAGAAATACTTGGTTTATTCGTGAATAGTAGTCGCACTTTACTTTGCCCTCTTACTAATCCCTTGCTTTGTCTTAACTTAATACCTTCTGTACACCGTTTAGGCTAACTGGTTTTCTTCATTCCCTACCGGTCGGCACCAGCCTAAGGTTTGGAAGAAGACTATCCAATTTGCGTAATAGGTGTACTACTCCTAAACCAAGGAGTACTCGCAACCTGAGAGAAGGTAAAAGGAAAAGACAACTGAATAGTCCTATCCGTATTCTCCAGAACCGGAAACCATCCTCGAATTCCTTCGAGTTCGTATATAACCATATGATGGTTTTGTCCAATGGAAGTGGACGTTCGTAGTAATACGGGGTGTCCTGGAGAAAAGGGTAAAAGTAGGAGTGGCAAAGAGGTTTGCAACTCAGATAATCCAAAAGCCAGTGTTAAGAAGGTTCAGTCAACTTGGTCACTGAGTCATAGTCCAGGGTCGGGTCAATGGTCGCTGCCAAAGAGAGAGAGAAAAGAAACACTCAGCGTGCACTCTAACCTAGATCAGAATGGTTATCACTTTATCTAATCTGGAAACCTCCTACTGTCACCTCAAATTCTCCTCCAAACCTGAAAGAAGAATTAGTCGGGATCACCCGAGGAGTAAACCAACTCATCAGTGGGAATCGGGATCCAACTATCATCGCATGATAACTTGACGGAATCCACTCAAGTCACCACACTCCAGAAGGTATGCGCATGCCTGGCAAGTTTCAGTTTCTTTAGAAACTCCCGATGTGATTTTTACCCCTAGGACCCAAGTGACCTTGACTGAGCCAACATATCAAAGGATCCTAGTCAAGTTCAACCCGTCATTATCTTGATTGCATTAGACCCACCCGCACGAATCCTTGACTGAGCCAAAATGACCGCACGACTGTCCTAACCAATCTCATATCCATGAAACAGAAAAGCACTACATAGCTACCGAACACTACGCCTCGGCTAAGCACGAAATACGCAGCACGAATACTAAGTAATACTAATCTGAAATGACGGAGGGCTACGAATGGTTTTTGGCGAAAAACCTTTTACCGTAATGAACTTGGTATCGTTGAAGGAACTGGATAATTTTTTATAAAAATATAGTGACGAAAACCTTTACTAAAGAGGTCAATCCCGGTGAAGGGATCTCGGCTCTTTCCCCGTAGAATGAGGTGCAGGATATTCCAACTGAATACCACGATGCAAAGAAAAAGTAATCGGCTATAGTGAAGTTATTGCCCTGACGCAAACTTTTGTCCAAGGGGTCACTCCCGGTGAAGGGATCTCGGCCCTTACCTCGTCGACTGAGGAGCAGGATATTCCAACTGAATACCACGATGCAAAACAAAAGAGACCGTCCTTGCAATAACAGCTTTTTGAAAAATGTTCCAACAACATCAGAATAGGTTTGTTTATCTTGCATTGATCCGAATCAACGCAGTCCCATCATATGATCACACCAATAAAGAACGAAAATATTGATGTACGTATATGCCATCCGCATTCCCCACTGGGTCCCGTCATCACCCGTTAGGTTACTTAACTAACGACAGAGCGGGGACTGGACTAGCGCAGATGCAAAACATATACAACATCTACTAATATATATACCAATATATTATATTCGCTCAAGGCGTGATAAGAATGCAACATCACAGAAATGTACAGCATCACAGAACAATACAGATATCTGGGATTCCCGGGTTTCATAGAGCCGCTACTGAAACCCGACGTTCCCTTGGTCGTGTGGATAGCATGTGCAATGAAATCCTAGACCCCTACGGGCGCGGCAAGTCACCCGCCAAAACCTGAAGCGAGGCAGCCCCCTTCAGTACCGTGAATGGACCACCCAGCACTTCATGGAATTCGGTAACTTGGGCACCCCTCCTGGGTCAACCTGTACCCCCTACGAGTGCGGCGAATAGCCCGCCAATCCAAGAGTGAAGCCCCTTCGAACCCGGCTATCCGTGCACCCCTCCGCGGGGTAATCCTAGTACAGAAAGTAAAATATACATATACCGGGTACATCGACCGCAACCAGGTCGTGCCCCAAAAGAATAATACAAACTGGCAGTGACGGCAGTCCATATGTCGGACGCTCGCCCCCGCAATATCAAATGTACACAATACAACAAAAACTGTACTAGCATTGCATCCAGGCTATCCCCACGACCGATCCGCAACATAACAGCATAAACACAGAACATCAACGTGAAAATCACGTTCGCAAATCCGTCTAACCGGGCTATAGCAGTTAGACAGGATTTACCGATCAAGTGATATTCACGGTCGCAGATATAATGTAAATACTGTGAACCGATGTGTTTAAAATATCCGATCGATCAAATTTTAACAAGTGGGCCCCCAAGTACCACTGTAGCACATCAAGAAATTCTGGGCCCAAAAATAATGTTCCAAAACCCCTAAAATCGGCCAAGAAAGCAACTGAAGAAAAACGACCCAGTGATCTGACCATAGTGCGGCGGAACCGCGGCCCAAAGGGGGGTTTGGCCGCGGTTCCGCGCTCCAACTAAGGAATCACTCTGTCGAATTTCTACAGTAGCCTTAAATTTTCCAGTACATCACTTTTCTGCAACCTGAAAAAAATTTTTGAGCAAGAAAAAAATCAACAGAAAAATGATGTAAAGAAAACGCGTATTTTTGGAATTTTGGTCGATCGGAAATGTAAAACACATTAGACAAATCTAGACAAGGTTAATGGCGTGGCTCTGATACCATGTTGCGCCACGGCAGCGCCCCGGCCGTCTATCCGAGGCCAAAATACGGAATCAAAATTTTCTTAACTTTTAAACTGGCGCTACCGTGGACAATAAACCCGGATCGTAACCATTAACCGATACTAGCAATCAAGAGAAAGGGTGAGAGATATACCGAGTGATCCGAGTCCTCCGGTCTTCTCGTCGTCGTCCCGATCTCCCGCGGAAACTCCGGTCGTCGCATCCTTGCCGGAAGGGCACCACATCGTCTGCATCTTTTACGGGCTCCCACCTCAATACCGAGGCAACTCGGGCACGAAGCTGGCAAGTCGACGTGCCCAAGATTTGCTATAGAATGTAGTGTAGATGATGCTTGTCTCATTTGGGGTAATGAAGTTGCCATTGGATGGAGGGAAGTAATGAACAAAATCGAGATGAACTTTTGTGTATCCAAATGAGATGATAAATTTCCCACTTCACAAAATGAAAACCCCTCTTCTAAATGTTGTGGCCGGCCATGCTTGCTAGGAAATGGTGGAGGGAAAAAACAACATGTATAAGGGAGGTGAATGTAGTAAAAGCAAGTGGTAACCACATCATAAAGCAAAGCTCACATCATCAAACAAATCAATCTCTTCATATTAACCATCATGAATAAAGCAAATGATGTAAAGAGAATAAAATGATGATGGTCATATCATAATCCCACATATGCAAGAAACCCCCTCCACAAATGTTATTTGCAAACTTGCAAATAACCCCCCTCCATCGGAAAGTCCGGCCGGGAAAGAACAAAGGAAAACCGGCCGGAACGGAATGCAAACTGGCAACCTCAGAAAACTGGTCCCGTAATAAATTACAGGAAAACCCCGATACTGTGCATACACACCCGCATCTGTATTCCGACCGGATACAAATGCAATGAGACAAAATCTACACTGTACTAAACTAGGATCCGGCTTAAACTAAAACCGGCTAGTAATATCTGTCCGATCCTGATCCGTGCAATACCGCACGTATCTGATCGAACCCTTCCATATAACCATACGACCACTAGTAAAAACCGTCCGATCCTGATCCGTGCAATACCGCACGTATCTGATCGGACCCTGCCATATCTCCATACGGCCTCTACAGCGTTTCGCCCGAAAGTTTGAGTAACTGAAAGTGTGGTGGACTCTAAAGACTCGTCAATACTATGGCTGTGGATTTAACCACTAGCACGTCAGAGGTATTAGCCAATACGTGACGGGCCACCAGCTATTGACCAAAAGGGACGTCGATGAGCGAACTCATCCTGACACCCTACTGAGCCTGTCAGTGATAATATCCGTACAGTCCGGTCCGTTCGTCTATGAGTATCGCATGTCGCGCCTAGGGGGTTGGTAAAAGTCAGACCCCCAAAAGCGGTACAAGTCGTGTCGGAGTGTAGCCCAGAACACCCTGAGATACTACTGGAATACCTACCAGTAAATCTCCTGCCTCGGCCGAGGGCTTTGTGTAATGGCTCTCCTAGACACAGCGCGACCTCACCCCCAATACCGGGAGAGAAGAACCCCTGAAGATCCGCTCACTGCCTCCATGTGGCTCGGGACTGTACCCAACTAAAACCTGTTTGCACGACTCCTTTGAGCCGTAGTAGGGTAGTAATCAAAGTACAGTGGGAACTCGCACGAGACAAATGACGATCCCCAGGTCAATGAACTAACCTGTACACATGTCTCCAGGGAACTGCTATCTGACGTCTGGTATAATCCCAACAGGCAGGTTCCCGGCGAGTCCTGTCCGGTGTACTCATAACCCAATGAGCACCTGTATACATCTTAGGTGAACCAACTGACAACAGTGGCTTGTGAGACCGGCCACCGCCCCTCGTCGGGGTCTCGACTGTATACACTAGTCTACTCTGGAGAATCGATGCCCTGTCTCGAAACTCCCACGACTAGGGACCTTTTAAGGATATGCTTATAGACCACCAGCTCTCACGTATATGATCGCCATCATACTGCCGGCAGTCAAGCAAGAATCCTAGGGGCTCTATCAGCGTGTAATAGCGACCTGTAAGGTCACCTGAAGCAGTACACGATGATAAAGGTAAACCAGATAGCATACTATCATCTCGAGTAAGACTGTCCTACCGGGATAGGTCCTCCCTCAATCATTGCAATCACGTTCCTGTGATCCAATAATTGACTCTGAGGGCACTATCTCCAACATCTTCCTTTTGAAGATCCACTTGCATCCTACGGGTTTTACCCCATCAGGAGCAACGTCCAACGTCCATACTTTTTTTGGTGTACATGGACTCCATTTCGGTCCGCATTGCATCCAGCCATTTTACCGAGTCACTGCTCTGAATGGCTTGCTGGAAGCTAGTAGGCTCATCATAATCAATAGTGTGATCCTCTCTATCCCCGTCTATGAGAAAACCGTAGTATCTCTCGGGCGGATGAGACTGCCTACTACTCCTGCGGAGCGGCACAGGAATGTCCGGTTCTCCTGAAACTTCTGGTTCTTCCAAGCTTTCAGTAACAGCTTGTGGTTCTGGAATTTCTTCCAGTTCTATTGCACTCCCACTTATCTGATTTTCCAAAAATTCAGTTTCTAAGAAGTGGGCATGCGGAGAAACAAAAACTTTTTGTTCTTCTGCGGAATAGAAAAGATACCCCCTGGAGTTCTTTGGGTATCCCATAAACTTACACAGTACTGAGAGTGCCTCGAGCTTGTCCGCATGCTGCTTCTTTACAAAAGCTGGACATCCCCATGTCTTAAGATACTTAAGACAGGGTTTCTTCCCACTCCATATCTGATATGGGGTGGTAGGCACATTCTTGGTTGGAGCCTTGTTCAAGAGATATGCAGCTGTTTCTAGTGCATAACCCCAGAAAGATTGCGGTAACTCAGCCTTACTCATCATGGAACGAACCATATCCAATAGGGTTCGATTCCGCCTTTCAGATACACCGTTGTGTTGTGGTGTGTATGGAGGAGTACGCTGAGAGAGAATTCCATTCTCTTCTAAGTAGTCCAGAAACTCGGCACTCAAGTATTCACCACCTCGATCAGATCTCAGTGTCTTTATACTTTTGCCTGTTTGTTTTTCAACTTCATTCTTGTATTCCCGAAATTTCTCAAAGGCCTCGGATTTGTGCTTCATTAAGAAGACATGTCCATACCTAGAGAAATCATCTGTGAAAGTAATGAAGTATGAATAACCACTTCGCGCATGTGTAGACATTGGACAACACACATCACTGTGTATGAGTCCCAAGAGCTCGCTCGCTCTTACTCCGTGTCCAGTGAACGGAGTCTTTGTCATCATTCCCATGATACAAGATTCACAAGTGGCATAAGACTGATACTCGAACGGATTCAAGTATCCCTCTTTATGTAACTTAGTTAATCGTGTCTCATAAATGTGACCCAGTCTACAATGCCATAAGAAAGCCTGATTTGTTTCCGGAGACTTTCTTTTAAGTGTGTTCTGGACACTGAAAATCCGAGCTTGATTCAATACGTATATCCCGTTATTTAATGTACCTGATCCAATCAGAACTTGATTTAGGTGGATGTGGACCACATCGCTTACAAAAGTAAAATCATATCCTTCTTTAGAAAGTAAGGATACAGATATGATATTACAAGTGGCACCTGATACATACAAACAGTTACGCAGAATCAATATCTTCCCAGTTGTTAGTCCAAGATGATATTCCCCTACGGATTCAGCATCCATGCTCTTTCCGTTAGCAACCCTGAGAGTTATATCACCTTTCCTGATAACCCTACGGTTTCTCAGAGCCTGTAATGAATTACAGATGTGAGACCCTGATCCGGTATCCAATACCCAGGAAGTAGGGTTAACTTACATACAGTTCTCTATCACAAACACACCCGAAGCCGAAGCAACAACATGCTTCGAATTCTGGCTACTGGCTTTGCTAGCCCTGCAATCCTTCTGCCAATGTTCATTCCCGTAACAATAGGAATCTCCCTCTTTTACTACATCCAGTCCCGAAACTTTTGCCCTTCCCTTTCCTTCTTCTTCCCTAGTTTCCTTCAGGCTATAAACAGAGGGCAGGGACTGTAGAATCAAGTCAGTATTTGACCCATTCTCCAATATGGTCTCTAAATCCGTGAGCTCAAAACAGCTGGTCTCTGTAAGGACGTTGCCCCCTACAGATGACCCGACAGCCAACCTCGCTTGAAGCAATTCGTTCGAGGTCTCATATCTTGCGATACGAGATTGCTCTCCATATAAATCTTTGTTATGTAGGAAGATAGAAACTGAGTCCATCTTCTCGTGCTGCCTCTGGTTTGCACCATCAACTGAGGCTAACACGAGGCACTTAGCTTTCGCACAGTCTTTTTCCGATGTCATACGGATGTCAATGTCCGTGACAGGGGAAACTGGTCCTGAGACGGCAAGGGTTTGATTAGTTAAGAGGTGTCCCAGCTTGTCATGGGTAATGGACATCTGGACAGACCTTTGCCAATCATAACAGTCAGGTTCAGTCATTTTATTATCTAGATGTAACCAATGTGCGGTCACTAGGTCGCTGCAATAAAGAGAGAGAGAAGAAAACACTCAGCATGATGCTCTTGCAAGTTTAGATTGGTTTTTAATTTATCTAAACAGGATGGCTCCCACTGTCTCTCGAATCCCACCTTAAACCAAAAAGGAAGAATTAGTCAGGATCAATCTCACCGTACAATACTTGCTTAACCGTTCAGCCAGGCTTGTGTCGGTACATCGAGTGAGGTTTTCCAACGCTTTCGCGAAGTTCCTTAATTAAATAACCTCTTTTCCCTGGGGGCATAGCCCCGCTAACACCTTTCTAGACACCTACTTGGTTTATAGCATTTATCGTTAAGTGAGAAAGTTCCTAAGGAGTAGCATATACTCACAGTAGGATCGGGATCCAAATATCATCGCGTGACAAAACTGAAGGAATCCTACCAGAATCATCACACTCCAAATGGTATGCAGCGCTAGCAAGTTTCAGTTCCTTTAAAACTCCCGATGTGGATTTTTGACCTTGACGAAGGTCAACAAATCATAAGTCACATGTCAAGTTCTACCCGTCATTGTCCAGGTTAATTTGAACCCATCCGTATATACCCTTGACGAAGGTCAACAAGGTAATACGACTGTCCCAAACCAACGCATCTATCTATGCTACATATGAACCCCCAACAGCTACCAATCACTATGCCTTGACGAAAGTCAACAAACATAGCTTGAATACTATTGAATATTCATACGAAACGACGGAGGGCTACGAATGGTTTTGGCGAAACAGTGAACGTAGTGAACTTGATATAATCGAAGGAACCTTGATAGCTTTTAAAAGGAGTGGCTTAAGCTCCGCGTTTAAAAGTTGTTTTTGAAAAGAAACCGAGTGGTTTTTGAAATTGTTCCAACGACTTTTACTTGGTTTATTTTCTTGCATTAATTTTAATGCGTCCTGTCATTTAATCCTACCATTTCAGACAACAACGAAAATATGACGTACGCTTATGCCATCCGCATTCGCCACGGGGCCCCGTCATTACCCGTTAGGTTACTTAACTAACGACAGAGCGGGGGCTGGACTAGCGCGGATGCAAAACATAAGCAACGCCTAAATAGATATCATATATAGATATACACATTCGTCACATGCAATGATAGCCATTCCAGATCACAGATGAACACATTGGATATACTAGGAATCCGCAATCCGTACGAGCCTGTAACGAAGAGCGGATTACATGGTCGCGATGAAAAGCTAAGACCCCACCCTAGACCCCTACGGGTGCGGCAAACTACCCGCCAAGTACCCGAAGCGAAGCAACCTCCCTTAACATCGTGAGTAGGCCACTCAGCACTTCGAGATACCCGGTAGTTTGTGCACCCCACCTTGGGTCTATCCTATGAGCAAAAACAGTAAAAGAAATAATACAATGACGGCTACAACCCCATCCCGGTCATGCGGCCATATAAATAATATTACATCAATTTACATATTACATGAATTGAAAGAAAAAGAAAACTCTCATCTCACAACCCCCCGGCTATCCACCCGCGACAATCCAATGAATTCATATACACATACCATCAACATTACAGATCACAGATATGTATAACCCCCACTAATCGACGTATAGCGATTAGCGGACGTTCAATACATATATCACATCACAGATATAACCCGTTAGCTTAAGTCTTTAGAAGCTCGATCAAAATACGGATTTTTAGACCCCAAAAACAAATTTTGCTTTCGGGAAAATCTGGGCAGAAAAAACATATTGTAAAAATCCCAAAACACCCCACCGAACAAACTGCAGGAAAAATCGCCCACGGCCGAGTCAACTCGGCCGCGGTTTCGCGGCTCTTTGACCGAGTTTATGGACCATTTTTCTACAGTGTGTTCTAAAAAGCCTGAGCCGATTTTTAGTGTAAGATTTATTATTTTTTGTACAGAAAACAGAATCGGCAGAAACTTGATTTTTCGGGCATGTTTCGCGACTTTTTCTCCGATCGAACTTCTAGTTACTTTGCTAATATGTTAGATAGTGTTTAACTAGGCTCTGATACCACTGTAAGTCTACGTTACCTCTCCCGGTACTTACGGGCTTGCGGAAATGATGAAAAACGATTTTTCTTTAGGTGGTAACATGGACTCAAAATACGGATATTTGTTAAACAACTATCTAACAAACTTAACAAGAGTTTTACCTACTCGGTTAGGGGTTATACCTTAACTTGAACTCCTTCTCTTGGTATCCTTGCGGTGGTCAGATCGGCCTCACCTCGTCGTCTCTTTGTGCCGAAGATGGATCCACCTGAAAGCTTCTACCTTTGGCTTCACTTCAAACTAGAAGAAACTAAAACACTTGGTTTGCCAAACCTTGTGAAGTAGGATGAGTAGAGGAGTGTGTTGGGATTTATCTCAATGGTTCTTGCTTCTCAACACATGAGACAAGTGAACCATGAACTAGAGAGAGAGCAAGAGGAAGAAGGAGAGCTCAAGCATGAGAGAGAAAAGAAATGAAAGAATGAGCAAGCCTTTTTGCCATTCAAGCTCTCATAATCCAAAATCATGATAACTCATAATAATTATTGAGTATTATATGATGGTTCAAGTCAAAATGGCCATATCATTTCATGCACTCATTTTGCAAAAAGAAACAAGCAAGCAAAAGTCTTTGCCATGAAATGATAGCCATTGTAATGATGATGGTGAACTAGACCAACCAAGTCAACCGGTTAACAAAGTCAACAAGTCAACAAAGTCAACCCTTCATCTCAACCATGACACAATAATACTTAATTAATATTATTATTAATCATATTTCTTATTCTCATTAGGGTTTAGCAAAAGTCATCAGTCAACAACCCCAATGAGAATCCTCTGCCTCTGTCTCTCTGTCAACTGTGCATACACACCCGCATCCGTGTTCCGCGGAACACGAATACAAACAAGATAAAACCAATCCCAAAACGTACACTAGGATCTGGCTTAAACCAAAGCCCGCTAGTGTTAACTGTCCGGACACTAAACGTGCACAAGTGCACGGATGTGACCGAACCCTGTCGCAAAACCAAGCGACCTCTACTCTTTTGCCTAAAGGCGAATAGCTCTCTGTGTGGGACTCTAAAGACTCGACACTACGCTGGCAGTGGGTTTAACCACAAACCGCAAGCGGCACTAGCTATGCATAACGGTCCCCAAGTAGATGCCGATAAGAAGACGGACGAGGTGAAACCCATCTGAACTCCTACTGAGCCTGAATGTGACAATCTGCGTACAGTCTGGTCTGTTCGTCTGAGAATATCGCATGGCGGGCCTAGGGGGCGGTAAACGTCGGTCCCCTAATAGTGGTACAGGTCGTGTCGGAGTGTAACCCAGAACACCCTGAGATAACACTGGAAACCTACCAGTATATCTCGCTTGCCCTGGCCAGGGACTTTGTGTAATGGCTCTCCTAGACACAGCGCGATATCAACCCCCAATACCGGGAGAGACGAATCCTGTCTAACCGTCACTGCCTCCAAGTGCTTCGGGACTGCACCCAACTACTACCTGTTTGCACGACTCCTTTGAGCCGTGGTTGGGTAGTAATCAAAGTACAGTGGGAACACACTCGAGGCGTAGTGACAGTGTCAAGTCAGCGGACTAAGCTGTACTCATGTCACCTAGGAACAGATAACTGACGATAAGTATAATACCAACCAATCAGTTCCCGACGAGTCTTGTCCAGTGTATTCGTAACCTAACGAGCACCCGCATACTATCTCAAGTAAGACGTACTGACGGCTGTGGGACTGACCGTCTCCCCTGCTGGGATGAGAAGCGCATACGCTAGTCTACTCCGGAGTATCGATGCCCTGTCTCGATAGTCCTACGACTAGGGACCTGCATAAGGATATGCTTGTGGATTACCCAGCTCCCACGAGTGTGACTGCCATCACAACGCTGGTAATCAAGCAAAGATCCCAAGGGCTCTACTAATATGTATAAGCAATATGCTAAAAGAAACACATGCATATATTGAAGTAGAAACAAACCAAGTAGCATACTACTATTTTGAGCAAGATTGTCTATACAAGGTGAATATCTCAATCTTCCATTAAGTAATATACAAACCAGTATGATACAATAATGGCCTCTAGGGCATATACACTAACAGTGGGAACTCACACGAGACAAATGACGATCTCAGGTCGATGAACTAACCTGTACACATGTCACCATGGAACTGCTATCTGACGTCAGGTATAAGACCAACTAGCATGTTCCCGGCGAGTCCTGTCCGGTGTACTCTTAACCCGATGAGCACCTGTATACATCTTAGGTGAACCAACTGACACCAGTGGCTTGTGAGACCGGCCACCGCCCCTCGTCGGGGTCTCGACTGTATACACTAGTCTACTCTGGAGTACTGATGCCTTGTCTCGAAACTCCTACGACTAGGGACCTTTTAAGGATGTGCTTATAGACTATCAGCTCCCATGTATATGATCGCCCTCATACTGCTGGTAGTCAAGCAAGAATCCTAGGGCCTCTATCAATGTGCAATAGTGACCTGTAAGGTCACCTAAAGCAGTACACGATGATAAAGAAAAACCAGATAGCATACTATCATCTCGAGTAAGACTGTCTTATCGGGATAAGTCCTCTATCAATCATTGCAATCACGTGCCTGTGATCCAATAATTGACTCTGAGGGCACTATCTCCAACAATCTCCCACTTGCACTCACGGCTAATTATTGCGATGTCGCATACTCACAGCCCGTGTGATACCGAACACCCAACTCCTCTACTAATCAGTCTCACAAAACCCGTTTGCGAAACTATTGCGTTCGAGGAATAGCCTCATTGAGTGGATCCGCCTTGATGTTTCTTTCTATGTCTCTCTATATCTCAAGTTCACGGAGAATGCCATCTCCCAAAATGAGCAATACCTGTCTTAGAATATGTCTGGATATCTGATGGGACCTAGCTCATAAATGAACTCCAAATCCAAACTTCTTAGACTGTATCGTCAACTGAACTTAATCAGTATCCTGTGTCATGCCTCCCTCAGTATCCCCTTGGACCACCTATCCAAAATACCGCCCCTCGTCTGAAGGAAAACTGTAACTCTGACAACCTCTCTGTCATCCATGTCACCTTGGAAGCCTGGAATGATAACTGTCTCCTAAAAGAGGCTGTTGTTATCATATCCCTAGAACATTCACTTATGTTCTAAAACTGCTGCCGTTCGTTTCTCCAGGATTGGATCAATATCAACATATCGCATCTACTGCAAAAGAACAACATCTGGTGTGGTGCTTGACATCTCATGATTGACTCAATTGCCTAAGCAAGTGATCTGCCAATCATGCGCATCCCTCTTCCCTTTAGTCTGTAAGACACCTTTAGAGAGGGCGACTCCATCACCTGCAGGTACACCTCCATGCCAGGAGTCGTCCATTCTAAAACACCTTTAGAATGCTGTCTAAGTACCCTGATTGGGACACTTCCCAAATCTAGGTCTAAAACCATAGATCTAGTAACCAGAAAATCTGATATAATACCCAATTCCTATGTGGAGAAACCACTGTGTGATAACCAAAATATAACCGATCGTAGTATAGGAATATCATTTCCTACTCTGTGTATGTCATCCAAATACCAGGACGTCACACCCTACTACCTTCTTAACAGATCAATCCCCTATTCTGATGAAGTCAAACCTATGACTGTCACATCAGAAATAGATGATCTATCTCCGCTATATCTGCTTTAGTCTACTAATAGACATAAGCCACTTGTCCACCAATGCTTCCGCTGCTCCCACTGACTACGAAAACCCTCTGGCAGAGTCATATACACGTACACTTCTAAAGCTAGTTTAGAACGACGCTATACGCATCCCCTTGCCGGGTCTCGCAGCCTGGAACAACAGCAATGGCAAGTCTGGGTAAACAAGAACCTCCCTGTCACCGTCCTTGAGGCCAGCGGAGTAACCCTCGGGTGCCTGAGGTTACCCACCGTATCTGCGGAGTGGCCAATGGAATGTCAAGCCACATTGAATCTTTAGGTTCCTATCAAACTTTCAGTAATCGTTTGCGGTTCTGGAATCACTTCCAGTTCTACCATACTCCCACTACTGTTTTCTGAAAAAATCCATTTTTATTAAAATTGTGGCGAGTCTAGAACAATATCACTATTGATCTTCTAGATGGTATAAAGTCAACCCTCGTCATAGCCTGGGTCAACCCACAAACAGCCATTACAGAAACACGCCTTGAGTTATCCAGAGTCTGGTTTTAAGCATAAGCCGGACAACTCCCCGTACCTTAACATCGTTAAGATATGAACTGTTCTATATCCAATACAGAAACAGAGGCACTGATTTAATTGAACCAGATTCAAATCATGCAGCTGTCTCCAGTGCAAGTTAACTAAATGGAGAGAGGCCGATCAGTATTACTCAATTTAGGAGTACTTCCAATTATGAGTAATCTGAAAGAGAAGAAAGCTCTCTTAAACATTACTATCAACTGAATCCCCAACACAAGTATCTACATCTCCGATCACCTTGAAGAATCCCGATACTTGCAACACCTGGTTCTCTACTTTATTCATATACCTATAACTTCTCAAAACTCAGACCTTGTGTTTCTACGAAACACTTGTCTAAGAACTAGAGAAGTCATAAGTAAACCAAATATAGTACGAGGACCAACCCCTCTTTCCTAATGGACACTGGACAACATACAATACTCTGTATAAGTCCTTTGAGTCTAATAACTCAAACCTTGTGTATCGTAGGTTGAAAACTATACTTATGGTTAAGAAGAATTACACCGCTGTTTAATGCTCCTTACCTAAACATCCACTGATATAGGTAAATATCATCGACACAATTTCAAAAAAGTATATCTCACTCTATAAAAATAGACGTACAGATATATCAATTTGAAATTGGTGCAAGACAGCGGATATTCAAAACCAAATATTTGCCGTCCGGCAAACAAACCAGGTGACCTCCTCAAATATCACCGATTACAACGAATCCCGATATAATGAGAATGATCACTTAATTCCCAATAACTTACTCCCAATCAACATCTGTAAAACCATACAGATGTGAGAATCATACCTGGTAAATACATACCCTGGAGCAAGTGTCTAATTAGGAAATCTGTTTTCTTTTAACAGTACAAAGTGAAACTGAAACATTGAAATGTTTCGATGGGGTATCCCGGTATTCCTAGTAATGCCTCTTCCATTATCCAGATTCACAACTGTAACCGTGTAATTCTTTGCCATCTTTCCAAATCCCTTTATATGTCTTTAGTCATTACCTTCTGCACACCCTCTTAGGCTAAATGGTTTTCTTCCTTCCCTACCGTTCGGCACCAGCCTATGGTTTGGAAGAAGACTATCCAATAAGCATAATGGGTGTACTGTCCTAATCCTAGGATCACTCGCAATGCGAGAGAAGGTGAAGATAAAAGGCAACCGAATAAACCTTATTCCTATTTCTTCTGAACCAGAATCCATCCCCGAACTGGAACAAGTTCCTTCCGAGTTCGTATATAACCATACGATGGAGTATCCAATAAACGGTGGATCTTCGTAGTGATACGGAGTGTCCTGGAGAAATACAAAGGTGATTTAGGATTGGCGAAGAAATACTTGGTTTGGTCGTGAATAGCAGTCGCAAATTACTTTGCCCTCTTACTAATCCCTTGATATGTCTTTACTTAATACCTTCTGTACACCATCGTTAGGCTAATTGGTTTTCTTCATTCCCTACCGGTCGGCACCTGCTTATGGTTTGGAAGAAGACTATCCAATTTGCGTAATAGGTGTACTATCTCCTAAACCAAGGAGTACTCGCAACCTGAGAGAAGGTAAATGGAAAAGACAGCTGAATAGTCCTATTCGTTTTCTCCAGAACCAGAAACCATCCTCGAATATATTCCTTCGAGTTCGTATATAACCATACGATGGTTTTGTCCAATGGAAGTGGACGTTTGTAGTAATACAGGGTGTCCTGGAGAAAAGGGTAAAAGTAGGAGTGGCAATGAGGTTTGCAACTCTGACAATCCAAAAGCCGGTGTTTAAGAAGGTTCGGTTAATTTTGGTCACTGAGTCATAGTCTTAGGGTCGGGTCATGGTCGCTGCCGAAGAGAGAGAGAGAAAATAAACACTCAGCGTACACTCTAACCTAGATCAGAATGGTTACCAATTTATCTAATCAGGAAACCTCCCACTATACCGTCAAATTCTCCTCCAAACCTGAAAGAAGAATTAGTCGGGATCACCCGAGAAGTAAACCAACACATCAGTGGGAATCGGGATCCAACTATCATCGCATGATAACGTGACAGAATCCGCTCACGTTATCACACTCCAGAAGGTATGCGCATATCTGGCAAGTTTCAGTTTCTTTAGAAACTCCCGACGTGATTTTTACCCCATGCTCTTATGACCTTGGCGTGAGGTCAAAATGTCATAAGTCACATGTCAAGTTCTACCCATCATTATCCAGGTTAATTTGAACCCACCCGTACCTACACTTGACGTAGGCCAAAATGGCAGTACGACTGTCCCAAACCAACGCATTCTATCTATGCAACAGATAAATATCCGGCAGCTACCAATCACTTTGCCTTGGCGTGAGGTCAAAATACATAGCTTGAATACTACCGAATAATTAACTGAAATGATGGAGGGCTACGAATGGTTTCTGGCGAAAACCTTTAACGTAATGAACTTGATATCGTTGATGGAACCGGATAGCTTTATAAAAATATAGTGACGAAAACCTTTGCTAAAGAGGTCACTCACGGAGAAGGGATCTCGGCTCTTTCCCCATAGAATGAGGTGCAGGATATTCCAACTGAATACCACGATGCAAAGCAAAAGTAATCGGCTATAGTGAAGTTATTACCCTGACGCAAACTTCTGTCCAAGGGGTCACTCCCGGTGAAGGGATCTCGGCCCTTGCCTCGTTGACTGAGGTGCAGGATATTCCAACTGAATACCACTATGCAAAACAAAAGTGAACGCCCTTGCAATAACAGCTTTTTGAAAAGTGTTCCAACAACATCAGAATAGGTTTGTTTAGCTTTCATTGATCCGGATCAACGCAGTCCCATCAATTGATCACACCAATAAAGAACGAAAATAATGATGTGTTAGTTATATGTATGCCCTAGAGGCCATTACTATACATAGGATGTATATTGTAGTGGATGCTGGGACATATATAGGGAGGACTTTCTTGCTCGACATGATAGTATGCTGTCTGGTTGTACTTTACCTTAACGTGTACACTGATTGTCTCTCTGTTACATGTTGGTAAAGCCCTTAGGATGTGTACTTGACTACCTGGACTATGATGTGGATCATACTAGTGGGGACATGGTAGTCCATAAGTACATCCTTCAAAGTCCCTAGTCGTGGGTGTATCGAGACGGGGCATCGATATACCAGAGTAGACTAGCGTGTACCTTCTCGACCCATACAGATGGGCGATGGATGATCCCATATCCATCGGTGTTTGACATCAGAGATGATATACGGGTGCTCAGTAGAGACTGGGTACACTGGACGGACTCGCCGAGAACTCCCAGATGGTATTATACCATACGTCAGATGGTAGTTCTCAGGTGACACTGGTACAGAGTAGTTTGTTGACCCAAGATCGTCATAGAGTCTTGTGTGGTTCCCACTGTGCTTTGATTTCCATCTTACCACGTCCAAGAGGGCGTGCAAAACGGTGGTTTTTGGGTACAGTCCCGAGTCACATGGAGGCAATGAGCGATAGGAGGGGATTCGTCTCTCCCGGTATAGGGAGTTGATGTTGCACTGTGTTCGATTGGCTATAACAGGAAGTCCCTGGCCAGGGCTGATTAGAGAATTGCTGGTAAGTGTTACCAGTAGTTTCTCGACCCGTTATGAGCCTCATATCGACACGACTTATCGAGCTATTGGGGTCTGACGTTTACCACCCCTAGGCAAGATATGCGACATATCAGACGATCAGACCGGACTGTACGGTAGTGTTACTGGTTGGATTCACTGGAGTGTGAGCGGGCTTGCTCGTCGATCTTCTGATCGCTCAATACCCGTGTGGCCGTTACGTTTAGCAGACCGCTTGCGGCTTGTGGGTGTTTGATATGATCATCACCTGCTGCCGGCGTATTGACGAGTCTTTAGAGTCCTACACATATGTTTCCTGGCTCAAGCGAAACGAAATAGGAGCGCATATGAGATTTGTGCGGGACCGAGAATAATGCGTGTATGTGATACCGTATTCCATTCTCGCGATGAATGTATCGAATGGTTGTATGCGATATAACCTAGTTATCGAATCAAGGATTGATTCGATAAGCCGATACATTGGATACTAGTCGGTTATATGCGATATGACCGGATCGTTAAATCAAGTGTTGATTTAATGATTTAATGTATAATTATATATTTGATATATTACTTTGCATTAACTAGTATTGGTTTACTTTAAATGGATTTTCTCACTTGGATTGTGCACATTGTATATGTGATATATTTTTGTGCACTTGTATGTATCATGTTTGATGATGCATGCTAACTTGTGTTTTGTGTAAAGTTTAAACCATGGTTATGTAATGGATAGGGTTTTCATTTTCATATCTATTTATTTATTTATTTATTCATTTTGGAAAATGATAAGCATAATGCAAAATGGTGGCTTTCTTTGGATGGATGTTGAAGCTTCATGAAGCTTTGACCAAGTGACCATTTTGTCTCCATGCTTAACCCTAACCATTCCCACTAACCATGATTTATTCTCTACACTTGACCATGGTTATTATTATGATAAGTATTGATATACTTTTTAATTTGAAAACAACTTATCATAATATTCATCTTCTTCTTCTTCTTCATCACTTGAAGAAACCTTCACTTCATCAATGGTGATTGATGAAAATGAGTGAGAAATCCAATTCTAAAGTCTACCCACTTCCTATTTCTTCATCCTCTACCTCTTGCCAAGTAGTAGAGTGTGTTTTCTTCACAAGTTTCTTGACTTGGTGAAGTTGGAGCTTGATCTAGTGATGCCTCGACGTAGATCATCTTCGGCATCGACGTCGACGACCTAGCCCGTCCATTCTCCGATGAAGCCGACGCTAGAGCCCGGGGTTCGACTTGGACAGCGAGGAGACTTCATTGCGGAGATATGGAGGTGGAGGACCGGATCTACAAAGGTTGTATATCCGTTCTTTTAGTTTAGCTGTAAACTAGTTTCATTTTATCGCCTAAACTTCTAGCCGACGATCTAGTCTAGGGTTTCTCGGCACCGTATTTTTAAAATTGGCATGGTTGGTGCCTTGTGAGACCTCTTGAGAGTGCCTAGGAACCCTACAGTGGTATCAGAGCCTAGCTAGACCCTTAGGCGAAGTCTAGACGACGTTTGAAATCCGAACGAACATCGAAACCCATTCCCAAAATGCTCTCTGGTAATTTTCTAAAATTTTGGATTTTTGTCAATTAAAAATATGCAGAAAAATAAGAAGGGTGTTATTTGAATTACTGTGAAATACGAGGGCCTAAATCCACTTTTCCACCGCGGAACAGCGGCCCCAGCTATGCATGGTGCGGCGGTTCCGCGGCCGTACTGTCCCTTTGACCAATGTTTTCTGCACAGTAATTCATATAATTGAATCCTATATTTTCTGGTTATTTTTAATGTGACTCTACAGTTGAGTGTTCTGGGGTTGTTTTGGGGATTCGATGATTCGATCGGATTATAAGATTTTGTCTATGTGGATTCCGGATATTTTTAGAATATGTTAAAAAGTTCGACCGGATATAAATACCCAATTTTTCCCCTATCGGGAAATTTCCAAGTGTTGGATTTTTCCGTGGTTTAACGACGTTCTAAGTAGTGCAAGTAACTCGATGGACCCTCTAGAAGACAACAAACCTTAACTCGATTATGTGACCGTCTTGAACTGCCCTTTGAACCTTCGGGTTTGGGGCAGTACGGCGTGCCACATGTGAGGCGTTGGCTTGACCTTTCTACGGCTGGACCGTTGGTACTGAGGCACGAACTAAATGTTGTTAGACTTGTTTCATGTGTTGATCAGTTTCGGGAAAACTTGGGTGTTTGACTGTTCGATCGGAAAGTTTAACATTTTCTAATTATCTGGAATGTGATATAATAATTGGAATCAACAAATAGTTATGAGATAACTGAATGAATGTTATAAACACAGCAGTTTAGTCTCAGTTGATCGGTTGCCACGGAATTTTGATGTGATCAAAAGTCCGTCGCAATCACGTAGCGTACGCGGATACTCGCCGGGTAAACTTAATAGGCAGCTTCACTCCATAGCCTCAACCAAGTGACTGTAGGAGAACCCCGTCGCCGAAAGCATCCGTTTGGGTGCTCGCGGCAGCGGTGTTCCGCCTTGGTCCACTTCGTCGACGGCGTCGGGGGTGCGTCCGCCTACTGAAGTTTGCGACGAGCATTCGATCAGGATGCCGGGAATCTTGTTGAATTACCCGACTTGATATTGAAAAGAGTTTTCGATTATGAGACTAAAATGCGGGGTTTATAATTGTTAGGCATGCGATGTCTAAGGAATTCATTTAGTCAGGCATGCGATGTCTGAGGTGGTTGCGGATTCCAACTGTTGTAGTTTTACACTTTCTTTTCTGTGACCGTAAGTGTAATATGTGATATCGCCGGTTTCGTTGCTATATGTCAACGACAATTGGGATGGACATATTTACTTACGTTGATGACATGTGATGTTATGTGTTGCTGGATATGTTATATTGGATCGTCGTGTTTGAATAGCCGGGGGTTTTTATGTGAGATGAGTGTTTTTCATTTTCATTCATGTATAAACTTGTATGTAATATTCTTTTATTAGGGCACTTCCAGGTTGCGGAAGTTGTCACCGTTTGTATATTATTTACTTTTCCGCACTAGGATAGACCCATGGAGGGGAGCACAAGTAACCGGGTTCTGGAGTCCAGTGGGAGACCAACTCGAGGAGTCGAGTCCGGGTCTGCTAACTCCAGAATTGGTAGGGTTGCTTGCCGCTCTCGTAGGGGTCTAGGGGTGTGGGTTTGGCTATTCATCACGATCGTGGAATCCGTGTTTTATACTGGCTCGTATTGAAAACACGGACGTCCTAGTATATCCAATATTTCATATGATTCTTCTGCTGCGATATCTGTGATGTGATCATGTAATGTTCTGTGATAAATACAATATATAGTATATATGATATATTATATAGACGTTACTTATGTTTTACACCCGTGCTAGCCCTGCCCCACTCTGCCGTTAGTTACCTAACCTAACGGTGCACGAGGGGACATCGAGGCGAATGCGGATGGCATAAGTGTACGTCGTATTTATCTGTGATATTTAGGTACTTAAATGATGGGACTTCATTAATATGATTAATGAAATAAAAGAAACCTAAGATGTTGTAGAATCGAATTTCAAAATAAAACAGGTAGCTACAGTTCTTGCTTTGCACAGCGGTATATACGATATATCCTGCACCTTATTCGATAATGAAAGGACCGAGATCCCTTTACCGGGAGTGACTCCTTTAGCAATAACTGGCAGATGCTACACACTCGGTTTGTCTTTTGATTGCTTTTAAGAGTTTTGCTTTGCACAGTGATATATATGATATATCCCGCACCTCATTCGAAGAGGAAAGGACCGACGATCCCTTCATCGGGAGTGACTCCTTTAGCAAAACTAGAAAAGCCTTAAAAGCACTCCATTTTTAAAATCATTTGATTCTACAACGATATCGAGTTCATTACGCAATAGGTTTTCAGAAAAACCTGTCGTAGCCCTCCGTCATTTCAGATAAGTACTAGTTAGTATTCGTGCTACGTTTGTTGAGTATGTTAAGGCGTAGTGTGCGGTAGCTAATTACTGCTTATCTGTATAAGCATATGATGCGATTGGATTAGGGTAGTCGTGCGACTTTGTTGACTGTGTTACGGGTCGTGCGGGTGGGTTTAATTCAATCGGGAAATGACGGGTTGAACTTGACTAGCACTTATGATTTGTTGACTATGTTAAGCTCATATAGCTGCTAGGGGAAAAATATTATCGGGAATTTCAAGTGTTGAAATTTGCAATGAGATTGCATACCTTCTATGAGATAATTGGATCCCGATACCCGCTGCGAGTAAGAGTTACTCCTGGGAGAGTTTTATACATTACAATTAGCCGATCAAGTAGGTGTCTAGAAAGGTGTCAACGGGGTTAAGCCTCTGGAAAAACGAGGTTTACATTAATTAGGTTCGTGCGAAAGCACGGGGGACCTCCCTCAAAGTACCGACACTGGCCTGGCTGAAAGATTGGCGAACTTGTAGTGTGTAATTAATCCCGGCTAGTCTTTCCTTTTAGGGTTTGAAGGAAGATTTGATAAAAAGCAGTGGAAGCCATCCTGATTAGATAAAATAATAACCAATCTATTCTTGTGTAACGTCTTCAAAATAATAAAATATGATTTTTGGGAAATTTTATAATTTAATATTATTTTAATGAATATTTTAATATTCTGGTATAATTAAATACAAATAAATGGGGAAAAATTATGGAAAATTCTAAAATAAGGTATTTTAAGGAATTATGCCATTTTAAAGTTTTTAAGATTAGTTATATGCTAATTTAGTGCTAATCGCGATTAAGAATCGCTAATTGGATTTTTAGCATTTTTGTGCAAAAATGTGCACATATCATTTCCACACTTGTTACACTTGTGTTACATTCTTGGGCCATGGTTGTTCTTTTGGGTGCACTATTTGAGTGAGAAGAGTTTAGAAAAAGAAAAGGGAAAAAGTAAGTAATGAGAGAGAAAGAGAGACCAAGTCAAACCCCCACTTTTTGAACCATCCCTCATCATTTTCCCCTCCTCATTCTCTCTCTTCTCCCTCCCCCTTTGTTGCTGCTGCAGCTCCCTTTCCCTCTCTCACCCTGTTCACAAAAGCTTAGATCCACCATGAAATCCAAGCCAAAACCTCATTCCCACTTCACAAAAAGTGTTCCCGAGCTCACTAGCTTCACTTTGAACCTAGCAAGATTGGATTTGGAGGACTTTGAGCAACTCAAGAATTTTCTTGAGTTGCCAAAGGAGGTAATTCCTGCACCTATAGAGTAGTATTTCAATTCCTTATGCATCCATACTAGTTTTGTATCGATATTGTGATGTTTGTGGATTTTAGAGAATTCAAGTTAGGGTTTAGGGTAAAACTGAAACTTAAGATGAAATTGAGGATGGTGGTAACCTTAGAAACCCTGGTGTAATGCTAATTTGAACCCAAACCTGGAAGTGAAACCAGAATACGGGATTACGGAACCGTTATCGAAAAACTGGAAATCTGTCACTGTTTTTAAGAATCTGCTTTTACCCCGAGACCCTAAAAATAAAACTGAGTTGACAGTGAGATGTGCAGGCACCAGAGAACCTTCACCCCAAACCCTAGCTCCCCACTCCACTTTGAGGCCGCCAATTTCTCCATTCTGGCCGCAATTTGCGGCCAGAGCAGGGTGGATTGGCCTCGTTTTCTATGCATGGCCCCATTTCCTCTAGTATTGACCCTGGGTACTTCTAGTTTTGACTGATTCCATCTAGGGTGAAATCTGGGTTGATTTTCCTATGTTGGTGTATGTTTTACGACTTGATTTAGCATGGATTTTGGTATTTGGTGATTCATTCCTGTCGGATGGCGTTTGGACGTCAACGACAAGTGGATATTGATCGTGTTTACATGTGAGTCGATAGGTTTTTACCTATGCGGGTAGCGTGTGCTATTTTTGTTTCCGATGTGATTTTCATGTGCTTTAGCGTTGTGATATACTTGTAGGTACCCTACGAGATGTTGAGGCAAAGAAGATGAAGATGGCGACATCGGCACCGACACATGAGAAGCAAGGTGAGTAGATTATATCTACGGGGAGAAGTCGGGTGGATGGCGTATAGCACCCCCGCAGTCCGTGGTGATGTATACGAATACGTATACACACATATATTTATTATGTGTTGTTTAGGGTAATTGATGGTAATAATGGATTATTGGTGATAAGGATGTATTGGTTGAGTAGTGCGAAACCCTAGAGTAGTGGTTGCACCCACACTCACACATACACACATACTTGCATACATTCTTTCATATATCTGTACGCATATGGTGGTGGGTATATCTACACATTGGTATGGGACTATGTGTTTATATACGGGTTTTGAGGATGATACGTGGGATTGAGATGAGTCGATGAGATTCGATTAAGGCCGTGAGATTTGGCGACATGACAGAGTCGTTTTGGAGATGTGATATGATGGTAGTGAGGCCTGTCATGTGATGAGATAGGGTGATCTCGACTCAGATTTAGGTGGTTTCCATACCCCTCTCTTTTGACTTGACTGTGGGTTCGTAGTTCGCATAGTAGGCGTTAGACTAGACCCGAGTCATACCTATTTCAAAACTAACGAATCGGGGATATTTTAAAGATAAGCAAAAGGGTTTATACGGATATTTTAAAAGGCGCATCTTTTCTTAAAACACCGTAGCACTTATTTTACCAAAAGCCCTGATTCGTCTTATTTCAAAAGGCAAGGTTGCATGATATAGCTATTGGTGTAGATTCTCTACTGTTGCGTTGATTACTTGATTCCGCACATTCATGCTGTTTGTATTGCATCGCTTATATTGTGGATATATTTCAGTCATGCTGCTAGGACACCAGCACCATTATCGATGATGCGTATGTTCCACGTACACTGTTGCCGGCTCACACACTTCATCATCGATAATTGCCATGTCACTACACTGTAGTACTGTTGCATTCAGGATATGACCCTTGCATGACATACTGATATGCTTACCTTTCTGCTATATGTCGTATATATGCTGCTTTCTGATTATACGCATTGAGATATGATGTTTCCATGATATTTCTGGTTTTGGGAGCCGTGGGTGTTTCAAAGAGAATATGTAATTGTTTTAAAAACCCGGTTACCCGTGATATGATATTTTGGTGTGTCCACCACGCGTTTTCTCGGTGTTGAGACGTGTGCTTGAAACCCGATTCGAGGAGTGGATGTTCCGTTTGCGGGTTCGTGGTGGGCCCGGTATGGTTCCCCTCGGCGAGATGATCGATGGGTTTTGCCGATTGAGCCTGGAGGTGGGCGAGTACCTACCGGTGATTGGTTGGACCTGGCAGTTATCCGGAGGATACTAACCAGAGTCGATGGATAGATTTGGGCGTCCTGCCGGGGCCGAGGGCCGATACCGTAGACAGAGCCCGCGGGCCGATCCGGACTGACGGAGCCTGATATATGAGGATTTACGTGCCGATGCTGGGCACAGTTTTCATGATGTTTTCGAGTGCCGATGCTGGGCACTCCGGTTCCATGATTTTGACGTGTCGCGAGGGACACAGGTGGGTTATATCCTCATATTTCCATGCACAGGTTTCATGATATTTACTTGCATGATGGTTATTGTCATTGGGTGACGAGTGGACGGGATCCACGTTTGTGCAGATTTGATTACATTGATCATACCTCATATTCATGACATGCTATTACCTGAGGCACTAGCACGAGCACTTGGCACTACACTCATGTATAGAGATTACATTGCCAGTTTAGCATGCTTCAGCTTTATTCATATTGAGGTTTATTTATATCTGATCGTATTGACCTAGGATGGGTCATGCATTCGATCTCTGCTTGTAGATATTTTCTATTCACGAGTTGGCAACTCACCCCCGTTGTGCCCCAGTTCTTGCAGGTTGCCGTACAGATTCCATAGCGGCATTTCTGGCACACCGCTTCCTTATGGGTGACTTGCTTGGATAGGTGGGTTCTTTTGTATCAGATCCGCCATTGTTCATGTATCATTTATTGTATCTAGAATTTCCATCAACCAAAACTTGTATTATTTCGACCTTAGAGTCGCGCTTGTAGTATTACGGTTTTCTGGCTGTTTTGAGTTTCTTTGAGTTTGATCCTCGCCCTTTGGCGTTGTATATTATTATTGCTCGCGTGGTTGTGACCGTCGATTGACGAAGAGCTAGCTCCCGCTTGAGGATGCCTTTTATCATGTTATATATATTATTCTTGTTGTACCCCGTTCGGGGCCAGATTTTACAAAGGAAACTCTGCCGAAATTTTCAGGAAAAGTTACACATTTTTAAAATACATATTCGGCTTAGTTATTTAAAAACTTGGATTTTTGAAACACGATTTCTTTACTTCTAAAAACCAGTTTTCCTTATTTACTTTTAAATGGTTTTAGATTTCTGGGCTTTTGGCTTACTTGGATCAGATGGAGTCCTATAGGCTTCATAGGGTTCAAGGGCCAGTCACGTGCTCTTTCGGGTCGTGACAAAGTTGGTATCAGAGCGCTAGGTTGACCTTGGTTCGAGTCTATGTTTGACTATGTGGAGCCTAGGGCGTTATCTATATACGGAACTTAGGCTTGACCTTACGGAACTTAGACTTGGTCGAGGGGGTATTAAACCCGAACTTTCGTCGTGTAGGATGACCTTTGGTTGATGGAATAGATGACTAAAGTAGAGTGACGTACCGTGGGTATGTTCCGCGGCATACTTACGACACGCCACTCCGCTTAAGAAACCTTAGGTTGTACATTTCCTTGCATTGTGTCATATTCCTTCCTATGATCTATCTTCATCGATACTGGTTGTGGTTTTGCTGCCGCGATTGCACGGGCAGAGTGAGCTACGGCTCGAGTTGTCAGCATGAGCTCGTCGGGGATGAGGGCTGACCGGGGCGTGATTCCAGAGACATACGGTTGCATTGAGGCTTCGTATTTTGTGTTTCCGCACTTTGAGCGTTTGACAGATCGCTGTTGTGAGATTTCTAGGATGTACCAGACGGTACCATAGGATTGAGCCACTGATAGAGGCCAACCAGGATGTGATGACTGTTGATATATCGCTTATTCATGATGATTGAGGCGCTGCTTAGCGTACCGATGAATGAGCCAGTTGTTGCTGCGAGTGATAAGATATCGCCCAGATGATTGGAGCTACTGCAGCATGAGCATATTCTTAGAGATGTGATAGTGAGTCGCTAGTCACCGAGGATTAATGACTAGGACATGTGGTTCGTTCGCTTACCCCAATGCGAGGTCAACAGATAGATTGATTCCAGCTAGAGACGACTTCACGCAGATTCGTTGAGAGTCGATTGAGACGATCGAATGTCAGGAACCCATTTTCCAAGTTTAAAGTATACGGAAAGACATGCAGGTGATTCTATGGACCCTCTAGAAGAATTAAACCCTAACTCGACTTAATGACCGTGTGAAAGCCTTTGAACCTTAGGGTTTGCGGCAGTTCCTCGGCGCCATTAGTGAGGCTTGGGTTTGCCCTTCTACGGCTGGACCACCGACGCTGTGGCATGTACTCGATACTATTAAACTGTTCCCGAGATGTTGATCTCTTGAGGGATTATGAGGTTCTGACGAGTCGATCGGATGGTTCGACATCTTTCGGATATCATGTGATGGGACACTGCTTGGGAGACTCCAGATACGAGCATAGCCGTCGGAGCGCAGTCTGTGTAGCCATGATGAGATGAGTCCGAACCAGTCGATATTGGATCAAGGTGGAGTAAAGAGTTCGCACGAGATTTCGACGAGATGACGTTCCACTCCGCTGACATCAGAGATGTGACATGCACGTTGAGGACGTGTTCGGCTAGATATCTTCTACGGAGTGATGAAGATAACGAGTTCGTGATTTCGAGTCCGTGTTAGAGACTTCGGATGGACCGTAGCCGAGGACATTGCAGTGCGCAGATAAAGACGCGACGTCGAATGGTCGATGATACAGACAAGCGGGACAAGAAGTTCGTGCGAGAGGCAGGAGAGCTGTCACTACACCCCGTTAAGATTAAAGGTCGGACATGTATACAGAGGTGCAGAGATGCGACCAGCTTTCGAGGAGATGTTGTACTAAGGGTGCAGATGTTCAGAAAGCGAGGAAAGATTACGCCAGAGTACCAGCCTCCTTACAGTTTGGTTTAGGCAAGATCAGAAGAGACCTTGAGTAGGATTCCTTCCAGTACACTGCTGCAATAAGAGTTGCACCCAGGATCGGATGTGTGATGTGCATTCAGAGGACCCGAGGTCGGCGCCAGAGATGTGTTGCTTTACGAGCAGTCGTGAGGATTGACCGAGAGATTACCAAAGAAGTGCCAGAACGAAATCGTTCCTGTCAGCACTCCTGACCGGGCCGATGAGCCGGTAGATTACGAGATTGGTAATCTACAGGAAAGATCAGGAACCAGAGGCAGAGGACGCCAGCCGCGAGCTAGAGGCAAGTAGATATCTTGCGCCGCTAGCATCGGATGTTCCGGTACCTTCTCGACCCTGAAGGAGGATATACCGACGACGGTAATTATGATTTGTGATTTTGTGATTTGACTATCACGTATCCGTCACTTTGGATTTCGGTATTTTGGCGTCCTGTTTTCATGATTTAGTCTTGATGACCGAGTTTCATGATATTTGATTTTGTGCACCATGGTTGCACCTACTGGATATTTATACCTTGTACATAGTTATTACTCTTGAGCTGTTGATTGCGATTTTATGCCGGTGATTTGATTTACGCTTCCAGCAGAGTTTCATGTACTTTTAGTGTTTTGATTTTGCACTCGGTATAGCTTATATGTGCTCGTAGTGCATCGATATATGTTTTTTGCACGCAGCTGCACAGGTTTATGATTTTCTTATATCTGGGTACACTTGGCGTTGCTGCTTGCGTATTTGAGTTATTTCTAGGTATTTGTGCATGGGATGCACCAGTTTTATGTTTCTTGCGTTTATCGCATCAGATTTATATTTCGTGCCTTTGTTGCACCAGATTTATATTTTGTGCATTTCGGTTGCACCTGACTTCGATTTGATGTCTTTCGGTATGTCGATTTTGATTGTGATATTGAGGTGGATTCTTGCACTCCGTGCTTTTGAATGGACTTACGCATATTCGGCGTTGCTATTGGATTTTGTGATTCCGTGCATGTTGAGTGCGCAGGGTTTAGATTTTCATTCGTGCATGATGGATGCACCGATTTGGATTTTCGCGCATGTTGGGCGCATGTTTTGAGATACGATTTTGGGGCACACCAGATGCACTAAATCGAGATTCTTCGTGCATGTCAGATGCACTGGATTTTTGACTGCCAGGCACACACGTTGCCTATGACAGATGCTTCGTGCACACCCGTTGCACCTAAATGTTGTTTTGTGCACATATTTAGCACATATATGGATTTTGATTTCCGTGCGCACCTGACGCACAGGGTGGTGTTATGTGATTTTTGGGATTTATTCCTTTTGGAGCAGTACATTTTTATGATGTTGGATATTTGATTTCATACTGAGCAGGACTAGTCAGTGGGCAGTACCTGGATATATTTTGCATGCATCGATAGTTATCGAAGGGATTTCCGAAAAGCGAGCTATAGTCTCAGTATATACCTACGTGTCCGATATGACACGAAACGTTTTAAAAACAAGGAAACCCTTCTAAACTGTTTTCAAAACGGCGGAACGTACCTATTAAACAAAGGATATATATACACATATATAGTTATTTTCTTATGAGAAACGTCCGCCACTGTGTAGTGTTACGCGCATCGCACAGCGACTTAAAAAGATTTGGCATACATTTGCATCAGCTATTTACATGTATAGATTGGATGTCTACATGTATAGTCTGATCCATATCATATTGGTTTTGTATTGGATTTGACATTTGTGTCTTTACCATGACTCCGATGATCGCGGGATGCTTGATGGAGTGTTTCTTTTGAGTTATCTACTCAGTACTCATGTGCATGCATTGCGCTATAATGTTTTATGTATAGATGATTTCGGAGCCCCGATGACTTAGAATTTGTATTGAAATATTTTAGCATTTGGGGGTTTAAATTTAAATTCGGGGACCGAATTTTTTTAAGGGGGGTAGATTGTAACGTCTTCAAAATAATAAAATATGATTTTTGGGAAATTTTATAATTTAATATTATTTTAATGAATATTTTAATATTCTGGTATAATTAAATACAAATAAATGGGGAAAAATTATGGAAAATTCTAAAATAAGGTATTTTAAGGAATTATGCCATTTTAAAGTTTTTAAGATTAGTTATATGCTAATTTAGTGCTAATCGCGATTAAGAATCGCTAATTGGATTTTTAGCATTTTTGTGCAAAAATGTGCACATATCATTTTCCACACTTGTTACACTTGTGTTGCATTCTTGGGCCATGGTTGTTATTTTGGGTGCACTATTTGAGTGAGAAGAGTTTAGAAAAAGAAAAGGGAAAAAGTAAGTAATGAGAGAGAGAGAGAGACCAAGTCAAACCCCCACTTTTTGAACCATCCCTCATCATTTTCCCCTCCTCATTCTCTCTCTTCTCCCTCCCCCTTTGTTGCTGCTGCAGCTCCCTTTCCCTCTCTCACCCTCTTCACAAAAGCTTAGATCCACCATGAAATCCAAGCCAAAACCTCATTCCCACTTCACAAAAAGTGTTCCCGAGCTCACTAGCTTCACTTTGAACCTAGCAAGATTGGATTTGGAGGACTTTGAGCAACTCAAGAATTTTCTTGAGTTGCCAAAGGAGGTAATTCCTGCACCTATAGAGTAGTATTTCAATTCCTTGTGCATCCATACTAGTTTTGTATTGATATTGTGATGTTTGTGGATTTTAGAGAATTCAAGTTAGGGTTTAGGGTAAAACTGAAACTTAAGATGAAATTGAGGATGGTGGTAACCTTAGAAACCCTGGTGTAATGCTAATTTGAACCCAAACCTGGAAGTGAAACCAGAATACGGGATTACGGAACCGTTATCGAAAAACTGGAAATCTGTCACTGTTTTTAAGAATCTGCTTTTACCCCGAGACCCTAAAAATAAAACTGAGTTGACAGTGAGATGTGTAGGCACCAGAGAACCTTCACCCCAAACCCTAGCTCCCCACTCCACTTTGAGGCCGCCAATTTCTCCATTCTGGCCGCAATTTGCGGCCAGAACAGGGTGGATTGGCCTCGTTTTCTGTGCATGGCCCCATTTCCTCTAGTATTGACCCTGGGTACTTCTAGTTTTGACTGATTCCATCTAGGGTGAAATCTGGGTTGATTTTCCTATGTTGGTGTATGTTTTACGACTTGATTTAGCATGGATTTTGGTATTTGGTGATTCATTCCTGTCGGATGGCGTTTGGACGCCACGACATGTGGATATTGATTGTGTTTACATGCGAGTCGATAGATTTTTACCTATGCCGGTAGCGTGTGCTATTTTGGTTTCCGATGTGATTTTCATGTGCTTTAGCGTTGTGATATACTTGTAGGTACCCTACGAGATGTTGAGGCAAAGAAGATGAAGATGGCGACATCGGCACCGACACATGAGAAGCAAGGTGAGTAGATTATATCTACGGGGAGAAGTCGGGTGGATGGCGTATAGCACCCCCGCAGTCCGTGGTGATGTATACGAATACGTATACACACATATATTTATTATATGTTGTTTAGGGTAATTGATGGTAATAATGGATTATTGGTGATAAGGATGTATTGGTTGAGTAGTGCGAAACCCTAGAGTAGTGGTTGCACCCACACTCACACATACACACATACTTGCATACATTCTTTCATATATCTGTGCGCATATGGTGGTGGGTATATCTACACATGGGTATGGGACTATGTGTTTATATACGGGTTTTGAGGATGATACGTGGGATTGAGATGAGTCGATGAGATTCGATTGAGGCCGTGAGATTTGGCGACATGACAGAGTCGTTTTGGAGATGTGATATGATGGTAGTGATGCCTGTCATGTGATGAGATAGGGTGATCTCGACTCAGATTTAGGTGGTTTCCATACCCCTCTCTTTTGACTTGACTGTGGGTTCGTAGTTCGCATAGTAGGCGTTAGACTAGACCCGAGTCATACCTATTTCAAAACTAACGAATCGGGGATATTTTAAAGATAAGCAAAAGGGTTTATACGGATATTTTAAAAGGCGCATCTTTTCTTAAAACACCGTAGCCCTTATTTTACCAAAAGCCCTGATTCGTCTTATTTCAAAAGGCAAGGTTGCATGATATAGCTATTGGTGTAGATTCTCTACTGTTGCGTTGATTACTTGATTCCGCACATTCATGCTGTTTGTATTGCATCGCTTATATTGTGGATATATTTCAGTCATGCTGCTAGGACACCAGCACCATTATCGATGATGCGTATGTTCCACGTACACTGTTGCCGGCTCACACACTTCATCATTGATAATTGCCATGTCACTACACTGTAGTACTGTTGCATTCAGGATATGACCCTTGCATGACATACTGATATGCTTACCTTTCTGCTATATGTCGTATATATGCTGCTTTCTGATTATAGGCATTGAGATATGATGTTTCCATGATATTTCTGGTTTTGGGAACCGTGGGTGTTTCAAAGAGAATATGTAATTGTTTTAAAAACCCGGTTACCCGTGATATGATATTTTGGTGTGTCCACCACGCGTTTTCTCGGTGCTGAGACGTGTGCTTGAAACCCGATTCGAGGAGTGGATGTTCCGTTTGCGGGTTCGTGGTGGGCCCGGTATGGTTCCCCTCGGCGAGATGATCGATGGGTTTTGCCGATTGAGCCTGGAGGTGGGCGAGTACCTACCGGTGATTGGTTGGACCTGGCAGTTATCCGGAGGATGCTGACCAGAGTCGATGGATAGATTTGGGCGTCCTGCCGGGGCCGAGGGCCGATACCGCAGACAGAGCCCATGGGCCGATCCGGACTGACGGAGCCCGATATATGAGGATTTACGTGCCGATGCTGGGCACAGTTTTCATGATGTTTTCGAGTGCCGATGCTGGGCACTCCGGTTCCATGATTTTGACGTGTCACGAGGGACACGGGTGGGTTATATCCTCATATTTCCATGCACAGGTTTCATGATATTTACTTGCATGATGGTTATTGTCATTGGGTGACGAGTGGACGGGATCCACGTGTGTGCAGATTTGATTACATTGATCATACCTCATATTCATGACATGCTATTACCTGAGGCACTAGCACGAGCACTTGGCACTACACTCATGTATAGAGATTACATTGCCAGTTTAGCATGCTTCAGCTTTATTCATATTGAGGTTTATTTATATCTGATCGTATTGACCTAGGATGGGTCATGCATTCGATCTCTGCTTGTGGATATTTTCTATTCACGAGTTGGCAACTCACCCCCGTTGTGCCCCAGTTCTTGCAGGTTGCCGTACAGATTCCATAGCGGCATTTCTGGCACACCGCTTCCTTATGGGTGACTTGCTTGGATAGGTGGGTTCTTTTGTATCAGATCCGCCATTGTTCATGTATCATTTATTGTATCTAGAATTTCCATCAACCAAAACTTGTATTATTTCGACCTTAGAGTCGCGCTTGTAGTATTATGGTTTTCTGGCTGTTTTGAGTTTCTTTGAGTTTGATCCTCGCCCTTTGGCGTTGTATATTATTATTGCTCGCGTGGTTGTGACCGTCGATTGACGAAGAGCTAGCTCCCGCTTGAGGATGCCTTTTATCATGTTATATATATTATTCTTGTTGTACCCCGTTCGGGGCCAGTTTTTACAAAGGAAACTCTGCCGAAATTTTCAGGAAAAGTTACACATTTTTAATATACATATTCGGCTTAGTTATTTAAAAACTTGGATTTTTGAAACACGATTTCTTTACTTCTAAAAACCATTTTTCCTTATTTACTTTTAAATGGTTTTAGATTTCTGGGCTTTTGGCTTACTTGGATCAGATGGAGTCCTATAGGCTTCATAGGGTTCAAGGGCCAGTCACGTGCTCTTTCGGGTCGTGACAAAGTTGGTATCAGAGCGCTAGGTTGACCTTGGTTCGAGTATATGTTTGACTATGTGGAGCCTAGGGCGTTATCTATATACGGAACTTAGGCTTGACCTTACGGAACTTAGACTTGGTCGAGGGGGTATTAAACCCGAGCTTTCGTCGTGTAGGATGACCCTTGGTTGATGGAATAGGTGACTAAAGTAGAGTGACGTACCGTGGGTATGTTCCGCGGCATACTTACGACATGCCACTCCGCTTAAGAAACCTTAGGTTGTACATTTCCTTGCATTGTGTCATATTCCTTCCTATGATCTATCTTCATCGATACTGGTTGTGGTTTTGCTGCCGCGATTGCACGGGCAGAGTGAGCTACGGCTCGAGTTGTCAGCATGAGCTCGTCAGGGACGAGGGCTGACCGGGGCGTGATTCCAGAGACATACGGTTGCATTGAGGCTTCGTATTTTGTGTTTCCGCACTTTAAGCGTTTGACAGATCGCTGTTGTGAGATTTCTAGGATGTACCGGACGGTACCAGAGGATTGAGCCACTGATAGAGGCCAACCAGGATGTGATGACTGTTGATATATCGCTTATTCATGATGATTGAGGCGCTGCTTAGCGTACCGACGAATGAGCCAGTTGTTGCTGCGAGTGATGAGATATCGCCCAGATGATTGGAGCTACTGCAGCATGAGCATATTCTTAGAGATGTGATAGTGAGTCGCTAGTCACCGAGGATTAATGACTAGGACATGTGGTTCGTTCGCTTACCCCGATGTGAGGTCATCAGATAGATTGATTCCAGCTAGAGACGACTTCACGCAGATTCGTTGAGAGTCGATTGAGACGATCGAATGTCAGGAACCCATTTTCCAAGTTTAAAGTATACGGAAAGACATGCAGGTGATTCTATGGACCCTCTAGAAGAATGAAACCCTAACTCGACTTAATGATCGCGTGAAAGCCTTTGAACCTTAGGGTTTGCGGCAGTTCCTCGACGCCATTAGTGAGGCTTGGGTTTGCCCTTCTACGGCTGGACCACCGACGCTGTGGCATGTACTCGATACTATTAAACTGTACCCGAGATGTTGATCTCTTGGGGGATTATGAGGTTCTGACGAGTTGATCGGATGGTTCGACATCTTTCGAATATCATGTGATGGGACACTGCTTGGGAGACTCCAGATACGAGCATAGCCGTCGGAGCGCAGTCTGTGTAGCCATGATGAGATGAGTCCGAACCAGTCGATATTGGAGCAAGGTGGAGTAAAGAGTTCGCACGAGATTTCGACGAGATGACGTTCCACTCCGCTGACATCAGAGATGTGACATGCACGTTGAGGACGTATTCGGCTAGATATCTTCTACGGAGTGATGAAGATACCGAGTTCGTGATTTCGAGTCTGTGTTAGAGACTTCGGATGGACCATAGCCGAGGACATTGCAGTGCGCAGATAAAGACGCGACGTCGAATGGTCGATGATACAGACAAGCGGGACGAGAAGTTCGTGCGAGAGGCAGGAGAGCTGTCACTACACCCCGTTAAGATTAAAGGTCGGACATGCATACAGAGGTGCAGAGATGCGACCAGCTTTCGTGGAGATGTTGTACTAAGGGTGCAGATGTTCAGAAAGCGAGGAAAGATTACGCCAGAGTACCAGCCTCCTTACAGTTTGGCTTAGGCAAGATCAGAAGAGACCTTGAGTAGGATTCCTTCCAGTACACTGCTGCAATAAGAGTTGAACCCAGGATCGGATGTGTGATGTGCATTCAGAGGACCCGAGGTCGGCGCCAGAGATGTGTTGCTTTACGAGCAGTCGTGAGGATTGACCGAGAGATTTCCAAAGAAGTGCCAGAACAGAATCGTTCCTGTCAGCACTCCTGACCGGGCCGATGAGCCGGTAGATTGGGAGATTGGTAATCTACAGGAAAGATCAGGAACCAGAGGCAGAGGGCGCCAGCCGCGAGCTAGAGGCAAGTAGATATCTTGCGCCGCTAGCATCGGATGTTCTGGTACCTTCTCGACCCTGAAGGAGGATATACCGACGACGGTAATTATGATTTGTGATTTTGTGATTTGACTATCACGTATCCGTCACTTTGGATTTCGGTATTTTGGCGTCATGTTTTCATGATTTAGTCTTGATGACTGAGTTTCATGATATTTGATTTTGTGCACCATGGTTGCACCTACTGGATATTTATACCTTGTACATAGTTATTACTCTTGAGCTGTTGATTGCGATTTCATGCCTATTTTATGCCGGTGATTTGATTTACGCTTCCAGCAGAGTTTCATGTACTTTTAGTGTTTTGATTTTGCACTCGGTATAGCTTATATGTGCTCGTAGTGCATCGATATGTGTTTTGTACACGCAGCTGCACAGGTTTATGATTTTCTTATATTTGGGTACACTTGGCATTGCTGCTTACGTATTTGAGTTATTGCTTGGTATTTGTGCATGGGATGCACCAGTTTTATGTTTCTTGCGTTTATCGCATCAGATTTATATTTCGTGCCTTTGTTGCACCGGATTTATATTTTGTGCATTTCGGTTGCACCTGACTTCGATTTGATGCCTTTCGGTATGTCGATTTTGATTGTGATATTGAGGTGGATTCTTGCACTCCGTGCTTTTGAATGGACTTACGCATATTCGGCGTTGCTATTGGATTTTGTGATTCCGTGCATGTTGAGTGCGCAGGGTTTAGATTTTCATTCGTGCATGATGGGTGCACCGATTTGGATTTTCGCGCATGTTGGGCGCATGTTTTGAGATACGATTTTGGGGCACACCAGATGCACTAAATCGAGATTCTTTGTGCATGTCAGATGCGCTGGATTTTTGACTGCCAGGCACACACGTTGCCTATGACAGATGCTTCGTGCACACCCGTTGCACCTAGATGTTGTTTTGTGCACATGTTTAGCACATATATGGATTTTGATTTCCGTGCGCACCAGACGCATAGGGTGGTGTTATGTGATTTTTAGGATTTATTCCTTTTGGAGCAGTACATTTTTATGATGTTGGATATTTGCTTTCATACTGAGCAGGACTAGTCAGTGGGCAGTACCTGGATATATTTTGCATGCATCGATAGTTATCGAAGGGATTTCCGAAAAGCGAGCTATAGTCTCAGTATATACCTACGTGTCCGATATGACACGAAACGTTTTAAAAACAAGGAAACCCTTCTAAACTGTTTTCAAAACGGCGGAACGTACCTATTAAACAAAGGATATATATACACATATATAGTTATTTTCTTATGAGAAACGTCCGCCACTGTGCAGTGTTACGCGCATCGCACAGCGACTTAAAAAGATTTGGCATACATTTGCATCAGCTATTTACATGTATAGATTGGATGTCTACATGTATAGTCTGATCCATATCATATTGGTTTTGTATTGGATTTGACATTTGTGTCTTTACCATGAATCCAATGATCGCGCGATGCTTGATGGAGTGTTGCTTTTGAGTTATCTACTCAGTACTCATGCGCATGCATTGCGCTATGATGTTTTATGTATAGATGATTTCGGAGCCCCGATGACTTAGAATTTGTATTGAAATATTTTAGCATTTGGGGGTTTAAATTTAAATTCGGGGACCGAATTTTTTTAAGGGGGGTAGATTGTAACGTCTTCAAAATAATAAAATATGATTTTTGGGAAATTTTATAATTTAATATTATTTTAATGAATATTTTAATATTCTGGTAAAATTAAATACAAATAAATGGGGAAAAATTATGGAAAATTCTAAAATAAGGTATTTTAAGGAATTATGCCATTTTAAAGTTTTTAAGATTAGTTATATGCTAATTTAGTGCTAATCGCGATTAAGAATCGCTAATTGGATTTTTAGCATTTTTGTGCAAAAATGTGCACATATCATTTTCCACACTTGTTACACTTGTGTTACATTCTTGGGCCATGGTTGTTCTTTTGGGTGCACTATTTGAGTGAGAAGAGTTTAGAAAAAGAAAAGGGAAAAAGTAAGTAATGAGAGAGAGAGAGAGAGACCAAGTCAAACCCCCACTTTTTGAACCATCCCTCATCATTTTCCCCTCCTCATTCTCTCTCTTCTCCCTCCCCCTTTGTTGCTGCTGCAGCTCCCTTTCCCTCTCTCACCCTCTTCACAAAAGCTTAGATCTACCATGAAATCCAAGCCAAAACCTCATTCCCACATCACGAAAAGTGTTCCCGAGCTCACTAGCTTCACTTTGAACCTAGCAACATTGGATTTGGAGGACTTTGAGCAACTCAAGAATTTTCTTGAGTTGCCAAAGGAGGTAATTCCTGCACCTATAGAGTAGTATTTCAATTCCTTGTGCATCCATACTAGTTTTGTATCGATATTGTGATGTTTGTGGATTTTAGAGAATTCAAGTTAGGGTTTAGGGTAAAACTGAAACTTAAGATGAAATTGAGGATGGTGGTAACATTAGAAACCCTGGTGTAATGCTAATTTGAACCCAAACCTGAAAGTGAAACCAGAATACGGGATTACGGAACCGTTATCGAAAAACTGGAAATCTGTCACTGTTTTTAAGAATCTGCTTTTACCCCCGAGACCCTAAAAATAAAACTGAGTTGACAGTGAGATGTGCAGGCACCAGAGAACCTTCACCCCAAACCCTAGCTCCCCACTCCACTTTGAGGCCGCCAATTTCTCCATTCTGGCCGCAATTTGCGGCCAGAGCAGGGTGGATTGGCCTCGTTTTCTGTGCATGGCCCCATTTCCTCTAGTATTGACCCTGGGTACTTCTAATTTTGACTGATTCCATCTAGGGTGAAATCTGGGTTGATTTTCCTATGTTAGTGTATGTTTTACGACTTGATTTAGCATGGATTTTGGTATTTGGTGATTCATTCCTGTCGGATGGCGTTTGGACGTCAACGACAAGTGGATATTGATTGTGTTTACATGCGAGTCGATAGGTTTTTACCTATGCCGGTAGCGTGTGCTATTTTGGTTTCCGATGTGATTTTCATGTGCTTTAGCGTTGTGATATACTTGTAGGTACCCTACGAGATGTTGAGGCAAAGAAGATGAAGTTGGCGACATCGGCACCGACACATGAGAAGCAAGGTGAGTAGATTATATCTACGGGGAGAAGTCGGGTGGATGGCGTATAGCACCCCCGCAGTCCGTGGTGATGTATACGAATACGTATACACACATATATTTATTATGTGTTGTTTAGGGTAATTGATGGTAATAATGGATTATTGGTGATAAGGATGTATTGGTTGAGTAGTGCGAAACCCTAGAGTAGTGGTTGGACCCACACTCACACATACACACATACTTGCATACATTCTTTCATATATCTGTGCGCATATGGTGGTGGGTATATCTACACATGGGTATGGGACTATGTGTTTATATACGGGTTTTGAGGATGATACGTGGGATTGAGATGAGTCAATGAGATTCGATTAAGGCCGTGAGATTTGGCGACATGACAGAGTCGTTTTGGAGATGTGATATGATGGTAGTGATGCCTGTCATGTGATGAGATAGGGTGATCTCGACTCAGATTTAGGTGGTTTCCATACCCCTCTCTTTTGACTTGACTGTGGGTTCGTAGTTCGCATAGTAGGCGTTAGACTAGACCCGAGTCATACTTATTTCAAAACTAACGAATCGGGGATATTTTAAAGATAAGCAATAGGGTTTATACGGATATTTTAAAAGGCGCATCTTTTCTTAAAACACCGTAGCCCTTATTTTACCAAAAGCCCTGATTCGTCTTATTTCAAAAGGCAAGGTTGCATGATATAGCTATTGGTGTAGATTCTCTACTGTTGCGTTGATTACTTGATTCCACACATTCATGCTGTTTGTATTGCATCGCTTATATTGTGGATATATTTCAGTCATGCTGCTAGGACACCATCACCATTATCGATGATGCGTATGTTCCACGTACACTGTTGCCGGCTCACACACTTCATCATCGATAATTTCCATGTCACTACATTGTAGTACTGTTGCATTCAGGATATGACCCTTGCATGACATACTGATATGCTTACCTTTCTGCTATATGTCGTATATATGCTGCTTTCTGATTATACTCATTGAGATATGATGTTTCCATGATATTTCTGGTTTTGGGAACCGTGGGTGTTTCAAAGAGAATATGTAATTGTTTTAAAAACCCGGTTACCCGTGATATGATATTTTGGTGTGTCTGTTCACATCATAATATTGCAATTCATACGCCCCATTTTTTGTGCAATTTATAAGTAAACAGGTGCTTTTGACGATCGTTTGTTACATGATACAGGATACAGACTTTTGAAGCTAATGCAGTGAAAAAGACAAAGATGATACAGGAAATGGACTTTTGACCAACCAGCACACTGATCCTACTCAAGCCAAGACGAACGTCAAGTGAAACGGTCAAAAAGATCCTTACGAGTTTCACTGGGAATCTGAAGAATAACAAAAAGCCCAACAGAGAAAACCACAGTACAAACAGAGAGCCCAAGACAAGATAAACCATGCACAGAAAGTTGGAGGCCCAACACCACCATAGGGCCGCGGATCCGCGGCCCAAGCCAGTATCTGCCGCGGATCCGCGGCCGTCTAGTACCCGGGTCGGTGGAAAATTCTTCTGTTGCTGAGACGGTTCTGGTGTTGTGATTTTTAGGGGGTAAATCAGTAAATTCATGTCTACGAGAGTCTGTAACCCTAGCTTCACTAGTTACTTATAAATTGTAATCTAGATCTAAAAAAAGGATGCCTCTTGATAATCAATAAAAGTGAGATTTGTTGAAGAATTCGGAGCATCACTTTTTCTTGTAAGTTTTTAGTTTTATTTAATTCTTGCCTTAGTATAATCTTTTACTTGCCCTAGTTAGTTAATTCTTGCTCTAGTGTAATCCTCCTTAATCTGCACCAAGTAGTTAACCTTTAAAACATAAACATAAAAATGTCTCTTTGCAACAATTCCCTAATGAGCGAATAAAATCCTCGCTCGTTAGGGTTAGGAACAAGGGAGTAAGTGAGAGATGGATGTCTCTCACCTCCTTCAACGCCAACTTATTTTTAAAACGAAATCTTCATGCATTCATATACGATCCGCCCCCTACGGCACCCTACCTACAAGGTAACGGTGAACCTTAGTATAAAAGGCCGGACTTATATGACATCCATGAAGATCACATCAATTAATAGGAAAGGACGGACAAGGATCTAGAGGAAGAAACTTTGTTTCTTCCCGATCATCCTAATCCCCTTTGCTAATAATTGTTGTGATATTTCTAAAAAGCTTAAATCATGGCATTGAAAGAGGTGAAAACATAGATCTCAACACCCCTACCTTCGACCTAACCCTAACGAGTCCTTTCTTATCACATAAATTCATCTTAAACTCAATCGATAAAAAACCAACCACGATTTGAATCAACTCGTTATAACACAAAATTAGAAATTAACACATCCCTGCGGATCGACCCGTATTCACCGGCTAGCTGCGAAGCGACGCCGTTTCTGATTACGGTAAACTACAATTTTTGGATTAATCAAATGGCGCCGTTGCCGGGGATGGCGTAATTTTCTCTTTTTGTATGATTTCGGGTTGATATAAACTTTGAAAAAAATTATAAAAATCAGAAAATACAAAATACAAAAATTAGCTTTTCATTATTTTTATCTGTTTGAAGGGTTTCTCGTTTGAATCTTGCAGGAACGACAAGAACTTTTGGATCTGGAATTTTACAGAGGGTCAAAACAGTAAAGAGAACATCAAAACAGAGAGGAAATGCAATCACAGAACAGCACACAATTTTCCAGAGGCTGAAACCACTAAAGTGCCGCGCTTCCGCCGCCAAAAGAGGCCATCTGCCGCGGTTCCGCGCTTGAGGTGCCACGTCAGCCCTAAAATTTGTGTGGTTTGTTTTCTCTCTATCTCCTCTGCAACCTCCATATCTCTGTCTGTGAAACTTTTCTGCAGGATTTCTTTGCGTAAAGAGTCTTTCTCCCCCTTCTAAATAACAGATTTCTGCAGGTTTCTTTGCGCCGCGCTAAAATTGATTGCAAGTGATTTTATTTGTTTTGCATAATTTAATTGGACTTAAGGGGCTATTTGACCAAACTCAGATTGGGTGGGGATTTCATCACCCTTCCCAGGACCCCAGAAAACACCTAAAGCATTTTGCATCGACCACCTTTAATTAAAAAAAGATTAGACTCAGACCTAAGGACAGCGAGCTCAATAGGAAAAGGACTAGGGTAGGCATCGGCCGTTTATCCTAACCGACATTGCAGTGTCTAGGCTAGTGGTTATTAATTAGGCCCACTGTAGTGGTGGTTCCTTCCCACTTACCTGGCCGTATTTGTCCGTGAAGAGGCGGTTTGAGGTCTATTTCTAGCCCTAGTTAGGAGCTGTCTAGTAGACCTAGGCGACCCTAGATCTAGGCCTGATTGTGCATGTGTGGTTGATACAGTTGTGTCACGAGTCCGTTTTCAAAAACCTCTTTGCAAAACTCACACAAAAATAAAAAAAAAATAAAGAAAAATCTTTTCAAAACTTGCAACTTGCCGCTAAGAAAACTTGCACCTCATTTCTACCATCTCTCCTTCATTGACGTTATCTTACCCCCACATTCTGTTTTTCTTTTTTCTGACTGCACTATCCCTTTTAGTGTATGCCACTTTGGACTAGGAATACAGACGCCCGATTAGTCCGCGTTTCGTTGGTACCGACCAACGAACCCTTCGACACCGAAGTCGATAATCCGTCCACTTTCTTACCTTCACATTTAATTTCTTCCACCGAAGGTATGTCGGGATTCAACCCCAATAATACCTTGCAGACGGGAATCATTCCACCTCCACCAGGTGCGAATAACCCGAACCAGCCGCCTGTTGAAGCGCCCGCACGAGTTGCGCTCCAGGACCTCTTCTACCCCATCCGCACTTCTTTACCCACTTGTCTTTCACCCCCACCGGCAAATGGGGACAATTTTGAGATTAAACCACATTTCATCAATATGCTGCCGAAATTTCACGGTTTGGAAACTGAAGACGCTTATATCTTTATTAATAAATTCCAAAATGTGTGCGTTATGATGAAAACAACCCAATTGAGTGATGACGCTATAAGGCTAAGGGTCATTCCTTTCACCTTATGTGACCTAGCCGAGAAGTGGCTATATAGCACCGCATCACATTCCATAAGAAATTGGGATGAGTTTGTGAAGGCTTTTCTGAAAAAGTTCTATCCTCACCATAAAATTGCAAGAATTCGAAATGAAATAATTCAATTCTCACAACTGCCTTCCGAACCTTTCTGGAAGTGCTTCGAGAGATTCAAGGACCTATTAGTTCAATGCCCTCACCATGGTATAGAAAGTTGGCAACTTTGCCAAACATTATATGAGGGATTGAACTCGGCAACGAAGCAGTTGCTAGAAACAATCTGTCAAGGTCATTTTCTCTCTAAGTCTAATGATGAGGCGTGGCAGTTTCTCGAGGATCTTAGTGAGCAGACAATACAGTGGGAGAGCACAAAGACCACATCAGCTTCTAGTGGTCAATCTAGGGGAGGCATACATCAAATAGAGATGTCGATTGCTATGAAGGCCGAGATGGCCGCTCTTACGAAAAAGCTAGAAGCGATCGAGACCAAAATCTCGTCGTCTTCTCCTGCCCCTGCTATGCCCCCACGTACTGTCTGTGCTTGTTGTGCGGATCCATCGCACCTGACTGAAGAATGTCCTTATAATGCATCTACACAAGGACAGGATCAAGTCAATGCTGCATTCCAGCAACGACAAAGGAACGATCCGTATTCTTCAACCTATAATCCGGGGTGGAGGAGTCACCCAAATTTCGCTTGGAACCAAAATCAACAATTCCAAGGAAATAATAATAATTTTCAAAGACCTCCTCCACCACAACAACAACAAGCACCCTCGCAAACTCAATATCAACCGCAACAATTTCAACAACAACCTTACCCTAATCAGGTGAACAACTTTGTGCCGAACAATGCGTACCAGCCAAACAATTATGTTCAACCTAATAATGATAAGGTTAGCTCGCTCGAAAGAAGTCTAGATGCGTTCCTTAAGCAATCTACACAGTCTACAGCAAGACTTGAGACTTCTATTCAAACTTTAGTGCAAAATAGTGCCTCCCATGATCAGAGTATCAAATCTATAGAGGCACAAATTGCACAACTCAACGCAGCTTTGAGCGAGCGCGAAAAAGGAAAACTCCCGTCTCAACCGTTGCCCAATCCCGGTCACGCACATGCTGCACACAATCAGCAAAATCATAACGTAAATGCGGTGACCACGTTGAGATCGGGAAAAGTGTTGCGGAACAATGTGGGCATTAACAATGACACCCCTGCCGGTGGGTCTTCTTCATCTTCTTCACCATCTTCTTCTTTAGAGCCTATTCTCCACCCTTCACATGGCTCTACCTCTTCTAGCTTGAACGGACCTAATTCTCATGACATGAACACATCTACACGAGGTACCGTTCCAACTCGACAATCTGATCCACAAAAATTGGACTCAACCACCTTTCAAAATGTTCCTTTTCCTAATCGGTTGAGATCAAATAAACCAACTCCTCAAATGGAAAAGATTGTCGAGTTGTTCAAACAGGTTAGCATAAACATCCCTCTTTTGGATGCAATTCAGCAAGTTCCTTCATATGCCAAAATTTTAAACGACTTGTGCACCAAAAAGAGGAATTCGCAAGTGCCAAAGAAAGTTTTTGTGGCCAGTGCTATTAGTGATGCTCTTGTAAATTCCCTTCCCCCAAAACAAAAGGACCCCGGGTGTCCTACCATTTCGATAACAATTGGGGACAAGAATATCAATAGAGCACTCTTAGATCTTGGCGCGAGCGTCAATTTGCTACCCTATTCTGTGTACGAGCAATTGGGCGTTGGAGAGCTTAAGCCCACTCACTGTACTCTCCAAATGGCCGACCGGTCAATAACCCATCCTAGGGGAGAGCTGGAGGATGTGTTAATAAGAGTAGGGGATTTCATTTTCCCCGTTGACTTTATAGTGATGGATACACAACCTGTTGCAAACCCCCGGAACCAAATTCCGGTAATTCTAGGTCGACCATTTTTGGCTACTTCCAACGCAGTGATCAATTGTCGTAATGGTTCAATGAACCTATCTTTCGGCAATATGACAATTGAGCTCAATATTTTCAAGTTAGGAAGTCAGCCTGCTGAGCCCAATGCTAGCGTACTTGACGTTTGCTCGATCAATGAGATCGCGGAGGAGGACTGTGAGTTCGAGAATTTTTTATTCGACCACAGCAATGTTAACGCCACTAGTGCGTTCCTCCTAGAATCCGACTCAGCTTTCGCGGCGGATAACGATTTTGAATGTTTTACATTCATCGACGACTTCGAAGACTCATCACCTGATTTGGAGTCTTTTGCTTTTGCGGATGAGTTAGTAGAACCATCCGACACTGTTGCGTACACTCGGTACGAACCTTTGATGGAATCATTCGAGTTTGAAACAACTACCCCATTGTTACCATCTATTGTTTCACCTCCCAAACTCGAATTAAAGCTTTTGCCGACACACCTAAAATATGCATATCTAGGTGATAATGAGACCTTACCTGTCATTATATCAGCCTCTCTAGCTCTTGAGCAAGAGAAGGCTCTCTTGACGGTCTTACTTAATAATCGGCAAGCTTTCGGCTGGTCTATGGCGGACATTAAGGGGATTAGTCCCCTCATAGTCGAACATCATATACACTTAATGGATGATGCCAAGCCAGCACGAGATCCACAAAGGCGCCTCAACCCCATCATGAAAGAGGCGGTTAAGAAGGAAATTGTCAAATGTCTGGATAGCGGTATCATTTACCCTATCTCGGATAGCCAATGGGTTAGCCCAATCCACGTCGTGCCCAAGAAATCGGGCATTACGGTCATTACAAACGAGGCAAATGAGTTGATTCCCACTCGCACCCAAACTGGGTGGCGAGTCTGCATAGACTATAGGAAACTCAATGCCGCAACAAGGAAGGACCACTTTCCCTTACCTTTCATTGACCAAATGCTCGAGCGATTGGCAGGGCACGAGTTCTATTGTTTTTTCTTGATGGCTATTCCGGTTACAATCAAGTCCCCATCACCAAAGAGGACCAAGACAAGACAACATTCACTTGTCCCTTTGGCACCTTTGCTTATCGTCGCATGCCCTTTGGGTTATGCAACGCACCCGCGACATTTCAGCGGTGTATGATGGGGATCTTTTCAGACATGGTTGAAAAGTTCTTGGAGATTTTTATGGACGATTTCTCCATCTTTGGCGACTCCTTCGACGAGTGTTTACGCCATCTTGACGCTGTTCTTACCCGCTGCAGGGATAAGAACCTAACATTAAATTGGGAGAAGTGCCATTTCATGGTGCAAGAGGGCATTGTTCTAGGACATGTCATTTCGCAAAACGGCATCGAGGTAGACAGGGCTAAAATCGAAGTGATTTCTAACCTACCTCCCCCAAAGTGCGTCAAAGATATCAGAGCCTTCCTTGGCCACGCCGGTTTTTACAGACGGTTTATCAAGGACTTTAGCAAGATTGCTAGACCCTTGACTCTCTTACTGGCCAAGGATACGACCTTCGCTTTTGACTCCACATGCACTGAAGCATTCGAGTCTTTAAACCATTCACTCATCACTGCGCCCATCCTCTCATCTCCTGACTGGACGCACCCTTTTGAAATCATGTGTGACGCATCAGACTTTGCAATTGGTGCTGTTCTAGGACAGCACATTAATAAGATGCCGCACGTGATTTATTATGCCAGCCGAACACTAAATGAGGCCCAACTTAATTACACAACAACAGAGAAAGAATTTTTAGCTCTTGTGTTTGCACTTGAAAAATTTCGGCCTTATTTAATCGGCTCTCCAGTCATTGTTTATACTGATCACTCGGCTCTTCGCCACCTTTTTGCGAAGAAGGATGCTAAGTCAAGGCTAATACGTTGGATCCTTTTATTGCAAGAATTTGATCTTGTCATTAAGGACAAAAAGGGATGTGAAAACGTAGTAGCTGATCACCTATCACGACTCCCTTCTTCGCCCACGCTCGATCTTCCAATCTCTGACGTTTTTCCCGACGAGCAGCTCTTGACTGTTTCTTGCGAACCATGGTTCGCCGATATTGTAAATTATTTAGCCACCGGCCTGATTCCTAATGATTGGTCGAAACAGGATAAGCTTCGATTTTTGTCCCAAGTAAAGCATTTTTACTGGGATGAACCCTATCTTTTCAAATACTGTTCCGACCAAATCATTCGTCGGTGTGTGCCCGAGAGTGAGGTCAAGAGCGTGCTGTCTTTCTGCCATGATCAAGCATGTGGCGGGCACTTTGGCCCAAAGAAGACAGCCGAAAAAGTTTTGCAGTGTGGTTTCTATTGGCCACGACTCTTCAAGGATGCATTTGAATACTGCAAAACTTGCTCCCGGTGCCAACATTTGGGCCGGATTTCGCGGAGAAACGAAATGCCACTCCAACCCATTTTGGTGGTGGACATTTTTGATGTTTGGGGTATAGATTTCATGGGACCATTTCCTAAATCTTTTGGAAATGTGTATATTCTGTTGGCAGTTGACTACGTTTCTAAGTGGGTCGAGGCTGTGCCCAGTCGAACGAACGATAATAAAGTTGTCGTTCGATTCCTTAAAGAACACATATTTTCTCGATTCGGGCACCCTCGAGCGATTATAAGTGATAATGGATCTCATTTCTGCAATAGGACCTTTGAGTCCTTGATGCGTAAATACTCTATCACCCACAAATTGTCAACGCCATATCACCCCCAAACATGTGGGCAAGCCGAGCTTTCAAATCAGCAAATAAAGCAAATTTTGGAGAAAACGGTTTCTAGAAACCGCAAAGATTGGTCGCTTAAATTGATAGATGCACTATGGGCTTTCCGTACTGCATATAAGACCGATCTGGGTATGTCTCCATACCGGCTTGTGTATGGGAAGGCTTGCCACCTCCCAGTGGAGATCGAGCACAAAGCTTTCTGGGCTATCAAAGAGCTAAATTTGTCTTTAGGAGATGCGGGCAGCAACAGAAAGCTGCAACTGAATGAGTTGGAGGAGCTAAGGGATGAGGCATATGACAATGCCATAATTGCTAAAAACCGAGCCAAGGTGTTCCACGATAAACACCTTTTACGAAAAACATTTGAACCTGGTCAACAGGTTCTACTTTATGACACTCGGTTACACTTGCATCCTGGTAAGCTCAGGTCCAGATAGAGAGGACCTTTTGTGGTCCGCACCGTTTATCCGCACGGTGCGGTTGATCTTGAGAACCCTGAAGACGGTACCTTATTTAAGGTAAATGGGCATCGACTAAAACCGTTCTTCACTGCGGATCCGTCGGAGGAGCTCCTGTTTTTGCAGGAGCCGATTTATACCGATTGATTTTCCTCCGCTTTCACCCCCAAACTTTGTTTCCCAGTGACGCTATTTCAGATAAGTTTGGGGGTGTGTATATCATTTGTAAATATATATTTCCAAAATACCATAAAAAAAATAATAAAAAAAAAATAAAATTTGGACCAAATTGCAAAATTGCAGATTAATAGCTGAATTAACACATAAAACCCTCTCTTTAGAAGGTGTTTTTTGCAAACTCACCTCCTTTTCCCCTATATAATGGAACCGAGCCCCCTCTTCTGTTCACCCTAAAACATTTTCTCCTAATAAAAACCCTAGGCGCCGCCGCTGCCCTCTGCAGAAATCTCGAGCTGTGTCGCCGCCAACCCGCCGCGCAACCGCCGCGCCTGCCGTCTCCCGCCGCCCAACCGCCGCCGATCTGCCTCGTCACCCCCTGAAATTTTCAGGGGAGATAAACCTGAACCCATACTCTCTGTTTCTGCATAGACTTTTCTCTGTAAACTTGTGATGGCCCATAAAATGCAGTACGAGAGAGATTTTTCACCGGTGTTCGCACACGAGATCTATGGTTCATACTTCCCACACGAAATTGCACAGAGGGGATGGAATTTCCTCCTCTATAACCATGGATCTGCATTTGCTGTCCCTAGTTTAGTTACCCAATTTTATGAGTCAATGGAAGAGAATAGCCTAGATAACTTAGGTTATATTAAACTGATTTGGGGAAATAATGAAATTCGCATTGATAGGGATATGATACACGAGGTTACACTTATACCACGTGTACCGGCACACGAACAACCCCTTCGCTTTGAAGATTATATTCCTTTAATGGGTAATGACTGTGCGCGAGAACCGCGCAAGGGGATCCAAGCACGGACCCTCTTCGCAAATGTTTTAACTGTGTGCCGGTGGGCACAAAACAATATTTTTGGGAGTTCTCACAACACAACCTTTTTCACCCCGTCCTTACATGTCGTTCATACTTTAATGACGAAAAACCCTAGATTCGACATGTGCACAGTTTTGCTATACTCCATAGGTTCGGGTAAACTAAGTAGTGTATATCCATGCCCCATGCTCGTGACCCAACTCTGCCGTTATTTCCTCCCAACCGAGGAATTTGACTCTTATTTGACAGAAGGTACCGTAGTTCGACCACTTTTAGAGGGCGTCTCGTTCTCTTACTCTAGACTAACGGATATTTGGACACGGACAGAGCCGGGAGAAAACATACTTGCACACACCCCCAGCTCGAGCTCGACTTCGAGCGGGGAAGAGCTAACTCCCCAAGAACATGCACGATTAATGAGAAGAACAGTGAGGAGATTAGACTCTTTGAAGGATGAGTTTCGGGCGACGGCAAGAGAGCACGACCGTCGGTTGACGGAGATTGAGAGGGGAATACAGACACTGTTGGCTAGGGGGGAGAGATCACGTTCACGCTCACGAGCGCGACGTGGGGCCGGGCAGTGAGGGCACTGCTTTGTTCAAGTTTGGGGGTATTAGAGGTGATGTATATAGTTATCCTTGCATTGCATATTGTATATATCCTTGTTTTCCTTTTGCATAGTTATTTCTGCATTGCATTTTTATAAAAATCATAAAAATTTAAAAATTTGAAAAAATAAAAAAAAATTTAGAAAACTAAAAAACCCATAAAAATTGAGAAAATTTTCAAAATTATAAAAATTATTGTATTCAATTTTGGTTAATTGACTTGAGTTGATAAAAAGGTTAACTGGTTAGGAACAACTAGATCTTAGACTTAGTAAATTAAAAACCCTAAAAATAACCTTCCTTAAAGTTTAACGGTAGAAAGTATATGTCTTTGTAGGTTATCTAGAAATAGGCAAATTTTGGGTTCAGTTCTTGGGCTAAGTCGAAACGAAGGAAAAGTAATAAAACTTTTATTAGAGTATAAGTTTGAAAAATAGTTCCTAGCTTAAGTCTAAATTCTGAAAACATGTACCCTACAAAATGCACAAACACGCACCTTGAAATTTGGATTAGTAGAAGAGACCTTGAAATACTCTTGTCTAACGTCCTTAGCACAATGAAAAAAGAAAAAAAGTGGATAAAGAAAAAATGGACACTGGTTTTTGTGATTACTTAAGGCTAAAAAAAAAAAAATAGAAAAATATTTAGCAAAGGTGCTACTGCTAAAAGCCTTGGGTGTTGCAAAACTAGGAAGTACGCCTTAAAGTGCTAACGCATCTTGTAATCGGTTGTTGGTACCTCAAGAAGTATTAACAGTCGCATGAAGGATGTGAAAGCGAAGTCTCACAAGTGCTTTGGACAATGGACGGGAGTATGATTGCTTGATTTGAATTTCCAAATGTAGGGGTGAAACTTACACACACGTGGGGATATGTGATTGGAGTTTTAGATAAGAGAAAGGAATGAAGAATAGAACTTGTGTCTTTAATAGAGTTGATAGAAATTCCTAAGTGGAGATGGAACTCTAGAAGGAAAACTTAAGAAATGCCAAAAGCTAGGTAATTCTACAGGATATATGTAATCTTAAGTTAAATAATGAGAAAGTGTGAAGAATACGGGTGGATAATTTGCGAGTTAAAAGATAATAGAATTCCTTATTAGAAAACCTGATTAGAAAACAAAAGTCGAAAAACCAAGTTGATAGGATTTTGTGGGTGTAATCCGCTGAAAACCCTCAGGAGACAACACTCCTCCTACTAGGGACACCTAGAGGTTTAACGGCTTGTTGCACGTGCTCAGTGCAATCGCGTTTCCCTGCGAAAATGTGGCTAGGTTAGAATAAACTAATAAATTTGCTCGAGGACGAGCAAAAGGTAAGTTTGGGGGTATTTGTTCACATCATAATATTGCAATTCATACGCCCCATTTTTTGTGCAATTTATAAGTAAACAGGTGCTTTTGACGATCGTTTGTTACATGATACAGGATACAGACTTTTGAAGCTAATGCAGTGAAAAAGACAAAGATGATACAGGAAATGGACTTTTGACCAACCAGCACACTGATCCTACTCAAGCCGAGACGAACGTCAAGTGAAACGGTCAAAAAGATCCTTACGAGTTTCACTGGGAATCTGAAGAATAACAAAAAGCCCAACAGAGAAAACCACAGTACAAACAGAGAGCCCAAGACAAGATAAACCATGCACAGAAAGTTGGAGGCCCAACACCACCATAGGGCCGCGGATCCGCGGCCCAAGCCAGTATCTGCCGCGGATCCGCGGCCGTCTAGTACCCGGGTCGGTGGAAAATTCTTCTGTTGCTGAGACGGTTCTGGTGTTGTGATTTTTAGGGGGTAAATCAGTAAATTCATGTCTACGAGAGTCTGTAACCCTAGCTTCACTAGTTACTTATAAATTGTAATCTAGATCTAAAAAAAGGATGCCTCTTGATAATCAATAAAAGTGAGATTTGTTGAAGAATTCGGAGCATCACTTTTTCTTGTAAGTTTTTAGTTTTATTTAATTCTTGCCTTAGTATAATCTTTTACTTGCCCTAGTTAGTTAATTCTTGCTCTAGTGTAATCCTCCTTAATCTGCACCAAGTAGTTAACCTTTAAAACATAAACATAAAAATGTCTCTTTGCAACAATTCCCTAATGAGCGAATAAAATCCTCGCTCGTTAGGGTTAGGAACAAGGGAGTAAGTGAGAGATGGATGTCTCTCACCTCCTTCAACGCCAACTTATTTTTAAAACGAAATCTTCATGCATTCATATACGATCCGCCCCCTACGGCACCCTACCTACAAGGTAACGGTGAACCTTAGTATAAAAGGCCGGACTTATATGACATCCATGAAGATCACATCAATTAATAGGAAAGGACGGACAAGGATCTAGAGGAAGAAACTTTGTTTCTTCCCGATCATCCTAATCCCCTTTGCTAATAATTGTTGTGATATTTCTAAAAAGCTTAAATCATGGCATTGAAAGAGGTGAAAACATAGATCTCAACACCCCTACCTTCGACCTAACCCTAACGAGTCCTTTCTTATCACATAAATTCATCTTAAACTCAATCGATAAAAAACCAACCACGATTTGAATCAACTCGTTATAACACAAAATTAGAAATTAACACATCCCTGCGGATCGACCCGTATTCACCGGCTAGCTGTGAAGCGACGCCGTTTCTGATTACGGTAAACTACAATTTTTGGATTAATCAGTGTCCACCACGCGTTTTCTCGGTGCTGAGACGTGTGCTTGAAACCCGATTCGAGGAGTGGATGTTCCGTTTGCGGGTTCGTGGTGGGCCCGGTATGGTTCCCCTCGGCGAGATGATCGATGGGTTTTGCCGATTGAGCCTGGAGGTGGGCGAGTACCTACCGGTGATTGGTTGGACCTGGCAGTTATCCGGAGGATACTGACCAGAGTCGATGGATAGATTTGGGCGTCCTGCCGGGGCCGAGGGCAGATACCGCAGACAGAGCCCGCGGGCCGATCCGGACTGATGGAGCCCGATATATGAGGATTTACGTGCCGATGCTGGGCACAGTTTTCATGATGTTTTCGAGTGCCGATGCTGGGCACTCCGGTTCCATGATTTTGACGTGTCGCGAGGGACACGGGTGAGTTATATCCTCATATTTCCATGCACAGGTTTCATGATATTTACTTGCATGATGGTTATTGTCATTAGGTGACGAGTGGACGGGATCCACGTGTGTGCAGATTTGATTACATTGATCATACCTCATATTCATGACATGCTATTACCTGAGGCACTAGCACGAGCACTTGGCACTACACTCATGTATAGAGATTACATTGCTAGTTTAGCATGCTTCAGCTTTATTCATATTGAGGTTTATTTATATCTGATCGTATTGACCTAGGATGGGTCATGCATTCGATCTCTGCTTGTAGATATTTTCTATTCACGAGTTGGCAACTCACCCCCGTTGTGCCCCAGTTCTTGCAGGTTGCCGTACAGATTCCATAGCGGCATTTCTGGCACACCCTTCCTTATGGGTGACTTGCTTGGATAGGTGGGTTCTTTTGTATCAGATCCGCCATTGTTCATGTATCATTTATTGTATCTAGAATTTCCATCAACCAAAACTTGTATTATTTCGACCTTAGAGTCGCGCTTGTAGTATTACGGTTTTCTGGCTGTTTTGAGTTTCTTTGAGTTTGATCCTCGCCCATTGGCGTTGTATATTATTATTGCTCGCGTGGTTGTGACCGTCGATTGACGAAGAGCTAGCTCCCGCTTGAGAATGCCTTTTATCATGTTATATATATTATTCTTGTTGTACCCCGTTCGGGGCCAGTTTTTACAAAGGAAACTCTGCCGAAATTTTCAGGAAAAGTTACACATTTTTAAAATACATATTCGGCTTAGTTATTTAAAAACTTGGATTTTTGAAACACGATTTCTTTACTTCTAAAAACCAGTTTTCCTTATTTACTTTTAAATGGTTTTAGATTTCTGGGCTTTTGGCTTACTTGGATCAGATGGAGTACTATAGGCTTCATAGGGTTCAAGGGCCAGTCACGTGCTCTTTCGGGTCGTGACATCTTGCAAGAGCGCACGCTGAGTGTTTTCTTCTCTCTCTCTCCTGGTAGCGACCATATCACGCCTTAATCAAGATAATAATACGGATATTTGACCGAACCCGCTTGTTTTACTGAGCTGGGGAACGTTGGTCCCGCTCCAACTTATAATTGTTATAAGACAGAGCAGGAAAATGGGGAATACCAGAATTCCCGTGCCGCCCAAACGAAGAAAGTGCATATGATGCATCATCTTCGAGTGTGTTCATTACAAAGAACTGTTTCTCAGTATCCTCCGAATCATAGGTATATGATACCGGATCAGGATCCCAGATATGTAATCTGTTATATAGGGCTACAAAAAGGTAGAAAAACTGAGACCGGGTGAAAAGTTTCATGAGGCAGAAAACGGGACAAGTGTTGCAGCCAAGTCTGTCGGTCACTGTCACCCTGTATTACCAATACATTGATTCTGAACGAATGTTATTAGATACCGAACCTGATATACAAAATCATATCACTCTCTTTATTAGTAAAGAAATGATAAAATTTTGTATTGTTGGATAATGTTTTGAACATTTCCTATATCAAAAGTTGATCGGTTCAGGCACGTTATCTAAAAGCAATAATGTTCTAAATCAAACTACAGTTCTTAGTATATGGAACACACACAAGAGGAAGAGTTCAGAAATGAACGAATTCTTCTTGAGGTATTGTAGACTAGGTCAGATCAATATGACCCGACTAGCTAGAGTTACATAAAGATGTATATTTAAATTAGTTTGAATTTACATCTTGTGAAACTCGCCAGTCATGTCACAAAGATAAGATGACCATAGCTCCGTTTACTGGAAACAGAGAAAGAGTTAAGTAAACTCTTGGGACTGATACATGATGATGTATGTAAGGTCTCCTGTCTACATATGCCAGGACTGATTCTTTATACTTCATTATATTCTCTGATAATCTCTCAAGATTCAGTCATATGTTCCTGTTGAAACACAAGTCCGAACCTTTTGAGATATTCATAGAATATAAGTTAGAAGTAGAGAACCAATACGGGTATAAGTATTATGTCCTATGATGAGATCAAGTAGGAGAATACTTGTGCATGGAATTCCTGGACTATTCTAAGGGAGAATAAGATTCTCTCTCAGCATTACTCCTCCGTATATACCATATCACGATGGTATATCGGGACGGAGCAGATACACCATATTTGATATGGTGTGCTCTATGATGAGTACTACTGAGTTACCTATTTCCTTTTGGGAGTTATGCGCTTGAGAAGCTGCATACCTATTGAATAGGGTCACGATCAAATCAGTTTCCTACCACTTCATATGAGATATAGAAAGGGAAGAGCCCATATCTTAAGTTAGTTAAGATTTGGGGTTGTCCGGCCTATGTCTAAAAGAAAAATCCGGACAAGCTTGAGGCAACGTCTGTTATGTAGAACTGGAAATGTTCCATCTATACAAACTACAGCTGATGATTTGATAGAACCAAAGGATTCAATAGATTCCAACGAACCTCAGCCTCTCCGCCGATCTAGTAGGGTTCCTCACCCACCTGAGAGATACTTCGGTTTCTCTATGACAGTGGGAGCGAAGATTGCATCATGAGATGATGACCCAACTAATTTCGAGCTGGCCATCAGGAGTAAGACTCTGTGAGAATGGCTGGATGCTTAGCAATCTGAGATGGAATCCATGTACACCAGCAAAGTATGGACTTTGGCTGCTATATCTGAAGGGTTAAATCCCCATCAAAAGCAAGTATATCTTGAGAAGATTACTTGGTGTAGATGGAAAAGTTGAGACTTTCAAAGCTAGACTTGTTAAAGGTTTTCGTCATTGACCAGGCGTGGATAATGATGAAACCTTTTCCAGTACCTATGCTTAAGTCCATCCAGATACTACTTGCCACGGCTACATACCATGACTACGATATCTGGCGGTTGGGTGTCATGACTGCTTTTCTAAATACTGATTTAGAAGAGTGCGTCTATAAGTACACAGCCAGAAGGCCTCGTAGACAGTGGGAGCAGCGGAAACGTGTGCAAGATGCTTTATAGGATAAAGCAGGCATCACGGAGTTGGAACATCTATTTTGATGGATTAGTCAAGGAAGTTGACATCATCAAAATGGTAGATGAATCTTGTATATACAAAAAGGTAGTAGGGAGTATGGTGGTGATCCTCGTAGAGTACGTGGATGACATACTCATGATAGGGAAGGAGTTTCCTATGCTACGCTCGGTCAATCTCCGCTTATCACAAGGATTCTCCAGATAGGATCAATGTGATACCTCCTCCATCCTGAATTTTCATCTATGAGATAGATGTTATTTGGGTGTTAGTATACTCACTAGTTGTAGTGAGATGGTATCAATCGATCCTGGGGAGAATCACTGGAAGGGTTCCAGGGTGATAAAGACGACAGAGTGTCAGTCGCAGGCATTGTCTTTACCCTCAGTAAAGGGACGTTATGTTGGAAGAGTTCCAAGCTAAATACCGTGGCATACTAGACGATAAAGGCACGATACATCGCTACTTAAGATGCTACCAAAGAGGATGTTTGGGTGTATATTGGTTCATGAGATGAACTATGTTCCTCCCATTGTGTGACAATGGAGTTGTGGCTTATGCCAAGGAACGACGGTCCCATCAGTGATCCAGACTTATTCTAAGGCAGTATCACCTGATCATGGAGATAGTTGATCTCCAGGATGATCGAGGTTAGGAGAGCAGACCCAGAGGTTAACACGGCGGATCCACTCACGAAGGCCTATTCCCAGAGAGAGACTTTTATGGGATAGTTGAGTATGAGATACTACAACCACTGCTACAGATGGCCCTAGTGCAAGTGGGAGATTGTTAGTTATATGTATGCCCTAGAGGCCATTACTATACATAGGATGTATATTGTAGTGGATGCTGGGACATATATAGGGAGGACTTTCTTGCTCGACATGATAGTATGCTGTCTGGTTGTACTTTACCTTAACGTGTACACTGATTGTCTCTCTGTTACATGTTGGTAAAGCCCTTAGGATGTGTACTTGACTACCTGGACTATGATGCGTATCATACTAGTGGGGACATGGTAGTCCATAAGTACATCCTTCAAAGTCCCTAGTCGTGGGTGTATTGAGACGGGGCATCGATATACCAGAGTAGACGAGCGTGTACCTTCTCGACCCATACAGATGGGCGATGGATGATCCCATATCCATCGGTGTTTGACATCAGAGATGATATACGTGTGCTCAGTAGAGACTGGGTACACTGGACGGACTCACCGAGAACTCCCAGATGGTATTATACCATACGTTAGATGGCAGTTCTCAGGTGACACTGGTACAGAGTAGTCTGTTGACCCGAGATCGTCATAGAGTCTTGTGTGGTTCCCACTGTGCTTTGATTTCCATCTTACCACGTCCAAGAGGGCGTGCAAAACGGTTGTTTTTGGGTACAGTCCCGAGTCACATGGAGGCAATGAGCGATAGGAGGAGATTCGTCTCTCCCGGTATAGGGAGTTGATGTTGCACTGTGTTCGATAGGCTATAACAGGAAGTCCCTGGCCAGGGCTGATCAGAGAATTGCTGGTAAGTGTTACCAGTAGTTTCTCGACCCGTTATGTGCCTCATATCGACACGACTTATCGAGCTATTGGGGTCTGACGTTTACCATCCCTAGGCAAGATATGCGACATATCAGACGATCAGACCGGACTGTACGGTAGTGTTACTGGTTGGATTCACTGGAGTGTGAGCGGGCTTGCTCGTCGATCTTCTGATCGCTCAATACCCGGGTGGCCGTTACGTTTAGCAGACCGCTTGCGGCTTGTGGGTGTTTGATATGATCATCACCTGCTGCCGGCGTATTGACGAGTCTTTAGAGTCCTACACAGAGGTTTCCTGGCTCAAGCGAAACGAAATAGGAGCGCATATGAGATATGTGCGGGACCGAGAATAATGCGTGTATGTGATACCGTATTCCATTCTCGCGATGAATGTATCGAATGGTTGTATGCGATATAACCTAGTTATCGAATCAAGGATTGATTCGATAAGCCGATACATTGGATACTAGTCGGTTATATGCGATATGACCGGATCGTTAAATCAAGTGTTGATTTAATGACTTAATGTATAATTATATATTTGATATATTACTTTGCATTAACTAGTATTGGTTTACTTTAAATGGATTTTCTCACTTGGATTGTGCACATTGTATATGTGATATATTTTTGTGCACTTGTATGTATCATGTTTGATGATGCATGCTAACTTGTGTTTTGTGTAAAGTTTAAACCATGGTTATGTAATGGTTAGGGTTTTCATTTTCATATCTATTTATTTATTTGTTTATTCATTTTGGAAAATGATAAGCATAATGCAAAATGGTGGCTTTCTTTGGATGGATGTTGAAGCTTCATGAAGCTTTGACCAAGTGACCATTTTGTCTCCATGCTTAACCCTAACCATTCCCACTAACCATGATTTATTCTCTACACTTGACCATGGTTATTATTATGATAAGTATTGATTTACTTTTTAATTTGAAAACAACTTATTATAATATTCATCTTCTTCTTCTTCTTCATCACTTGAAGAAACCTTCACTTCATCAATGGTGATTGATGAAAATGAGTGAGAAATCCAATTCTAAAGTCTACCCACTTCCTATTTCTTCATCCTCTACCTCTTGCCAAGTAGTAGAGTGTGTTTTCTTCACAAGTTTCTTGACTTGGTGAAGTTGGAGCTTGATCTAGTGATGCCTCGACGTAGATCATCTTCGGCATCGACGTCGACGACCTAGCCCGTCCATTCTCCGATGAAGCCGACGCTAGAGCCCGGGGTTCGACTTGGACAGCGAGGAGACTTCATTGCGGAGCTATGGAGGTGGAGGACCGGATCTACAAAGGTTGTATATCCGTTCTTTTAGTTTAGCTGTAAACTAGTTTCATTTTATCGCCTAAACTTCTAGCCGACGATCTAGTCTAGGGTTTCTCGGCACCGTATTTTTGAAATTGACATGGTTGATGCCTTGTGAGACCTCTTGAGAGTGCCTAGGAACCCTACAGTGGTATAAGAGCCTAGCTAGACCCTTAGGCGAAGTCTAGACGACGTTTAAAATCCGAACGAACATCGAAACCCATTCCCAAAATGCTCTCTGGAAATTTTCTAAAATTTTAGATTTTTGTCAATTAAAAATATGCAGAAAAATAAGCAGGGTGTAATTTGAATTTCTGTGAAATACGAGGGCCTAAATCCACTTTTCCACCGCGGAACCGCGGCCCCAACTATGCATGGTGCGGCGGTTCCGCTTGCCGTACTGTCCCTTTGACCAATGTTTTCTGCACAGTAATTCATATAATTGAATCCTATATTTTCTGGTTATTTTTAATGTGACTCTACAGTTGAGTGTTCTGGGGTTGTTTTGGGGATTCGATGATTCGATCGGATTATCAGATTTTGTCTATGTGGATTCCGGATATTTTTAGAATATGTTAAAAAGTTCGACCGGATATAAATAGCCAATTTTTCCCCCGTCCGGAAATTTCCAAGTGTTGGATTTTTCCGTGGTTTAACGACGTTCTAAGTAGTGCAAGTAACTCGATGGACCCTCTAGAAGACAACAAACCTTAACTCGATTATGTGACCGTCTTGAACTGCCCTTTGAACCTTCGGGTTTAGGGCAGTACGGCGTGCCACATGTGAGGCGTTGGCTTGACCCTTCTACGGCTGGACCGTTGGTACTGAGGCACGAACTGAATGTTGTTAGACTTGTTTCATGTGTTGATCAGTTTCGGGAAAACTTGGGTGTTTGACTGTTCGATCGGAAAGTTTAACATTTTCTAATTATCTGGAATGTGATACAATAATTGGAATCAACAAATAGTTATGAGATAACTAAATGAATGTTATAAACACAGCAGTTTAGTCTCAGTTGATCGGTTGCCACGGAATTTTGATGTGATCAAAAGTCCGTCGCAATCACGTAGCGTACGCGGATACTCGCCGGGTAAACTTAATAGGAAGCTTCACTCCATAGCCTCGACCAAGTGACTGTAGGAGAACCCCGTCGCCGAAAGCATCCGTTCGGGTGCTCGCGGTAGCGGTGTTCCGCCTTGGTGCACTTTGTCGACGGCGTCCGGGGTGCGGCCGCCTACTGAAGTTTGCGACGAGCATTCGATCAGGATGCCGGGAATCTTGTTGAATTACCCGACTTGATATTGAAAAGAGTTTTCGATTTTGACACTAAAATGCGGGGTTTATAATTGTTAGGCATGCGATGTCTAAGAAATTCATTTAGTCAGGCATGTGATGTCTGAGGTGGTTGCGGATTCCAACTGTTGTAGTTTTACACTTTCTTTTCTATGACCGTAAGTGTAATATGTGATATCGCCGGTTTCGTTGCTATATGTCAACGACAATTGGGATGGACATATTTACTTACGTTGATGACATGTGATGTTATGTGTTGCTGGATATGTTTTATTGGATCGTCGTGTTTGAATAGCCGGGGGGTTTTATGTGAGATGAGTGTTTTTCATTTTCATTCATGTAAAAACTTGTATCTAATATTCTTTTTTTGGGGCACTTCCAGGTTGCGGAAGTTGTCACCGTTTGTATATTATTTACTTTTCCGCACTAGGATAAACCCAAGGAGGGGAGCACAAGTAACCGGGTTATGGAGTCCAGTGGGAGACCAACTCGAGGAGTCGAGTCCGGGTCTGCTAACTCCAGAATTGGTAGGGTTGCTTGCCGCTCTCGTAGGGGTCTAGGGGTGTGGGTTTGGCTATTCATCACGATCGTGGAATCCGTGTTTTATACTGGCTCGTATTGAAAACACGGACGTCCTAGTATATCCAATATTTCATATGATTCTTCTGCTGCGATATCTGTGATGTGATCATGTAATGTTCTGTGATAGATACAATATATAGTATATATGATATATTATATAGACGTTACTTATGTTTTACACCCGTGCTAGCCCTGCCCCACTCTGCCGTTAGTTACCTAACCTAACGGTGCACGAGGGGACATCGAGGCGAATGCGGATGGCATATGTGTACGTCGTATTTATCTGTGATGTTTAGGTACTTAAATGATGGGACTTCATTAATATGATTAATGAAATAAAAGAAACCTAAGATCTTGTAGAATCGAATTTCAAAATAAAACAGGTAGCTACAGTTCATGCTTTGCACAGCGGTATATACGATATATCCTGCACCTTATTCGATAAGGAAAGGACCGAGATCCCTTTACCGGGAGTGACTCCTTTAGCAATAACTGGCAGATGCTACACACTCGGTTTGTCTTTTGATTGCTTTTAAGAGTTCTGCTTTGCACAGTGATATATATGATATATCCCGCACCTCATTCGACGAGGAAAGGACCGACGATCCCTTCATCGGGAGTGACTCCTTTAGCAAAACTAGAAAAGCGTCAAAAGCACTCCATTTTTAAAATCATTTGATTTTACAACGATATCGAGTTCATTACGCAATAGGTTTTCAGAAAAACCTGTCGTAGCCCTCGGTCATTTCAGATAAGTACTAGTTAGTATTCGTGCTACGTTTGTTGACTATGTTAAGGCGTAGTGTGCGGTAGCTAATTAGTGCTTATCTGTATAAGCATATGATGCGATTGGATTAGGGTAGTCGTGCGACTTTTTTGACTATGTTAAGGGTCGTGCGGGTGGGTTTAATTCAATCGGGAAATGACGGGTTGAACTTGACTAGCACTTATGATTTGTTGACTATGTTAAGGTCATATAGCTGCTAGGGGCAAAATATTATCGGGAATTTCAAGTGTTGAAATTTGCAATGAGATTGCATACCTTCTATGAGATAATTGGATCCCGATACCCGCTGCGAGTAAGAGTTACTCCTGGGAGAGTTTTATACATTACAATTAGCCGATCAAGTAGGTGTCTAGAAAGGTGTCAACGGGGTTAAGCCTCTGGGAAAACGAGGTTTACATTAATTAGGTTCGTGCGAAAGCACGGGGGACCTCCCTCAAAGTACCGACACTGGCCTGGCTGAAAGATTGGCGAACTTGTAGTGTGTAATTAATCCCGGCTAGTCTTTCCTTTTAGGGTTTGAAGGAAGATTTGATAAAAAGTAGTGGGAGCCATCCTGATTAGATAAAATAATAACCAATCTATTCTTGCAAGAGCGCACGCTGAGTGTTTTCTTCTCTCTCTCTCTTGGTAGTGACCATATCACGCCTTAATCAAGATAATAATACGGATATTTGACCGAACCCGCTTGTTTTACTGAGCTGGGGAACGTTGGTCCCGCTCCAACTTATAATTGTTATAAGACAGAGCAGGAAATTGGGGAATACCAGAATTCCCGTGCCGCCCAAACGAAGAAAGTGCATATGATGCATCATCTTCGAGTGTGTTCATTACAAAGAACTGTTTCTCAGTATCCTCCGAATCATAGGTATATGATACCGGATCAGGATCCCAGATATGTAATCTGTTACATAGGGCTACAAAAAGGTAGAAAAACTGAGACCGGGTGAAAAGTTTCATGAGGCAGAAAACGGGGCAAGTGTTGCAGCCAAGTCTGTCGGTCACTGTCACCCTGTATTACCAATACATTGATTCTGAACGAATGTTATTAGATACCGAACCTGATATACAAAATCATATCACTCTCTTTATTAGTAAAGAAATGATAAAATTTTGTATTGTTGGATAATGTTTTGAACATTTCCTATATCAAAAGTTGATCGGTTCAGGCACGTTATCTAAAAGCATTAATGTTCTAAATCAAACTACAGTTCTTAGTATAAGGAACACACACAAGTGGAAGAGTTCAAAAATGAACGAATTCTTCTTGAGGTATTGTAGACTAGGTCAGATCAATATGACCGGACTAGCTAGAGTTACATAAAGATGTATATTTAAATTAGTTTGAATTTACATCTTGTGAAACTCGCCAGTCATGTCACAAAGATAAGATGACCATAGCTCCGTTTACTGGAAACAGAGAAAGAGTTAAGTAAACTCTTGGGACTGATACATGATGATGTATGTAAGGTCTCCTGTCTACATATGCCAGGACTGATTCTTTATACTTCATTATATTCTCTGATAATCTCTCAAGATTCAGTCATATGTTCCTGTTGAAACACAAGTCCGAACCTTTTGAGATATTCATAGAATATAAGTTAGAAGTAAAGAACCAATATGGGTATAAGTATTATGTCCTATGATGAGATCAAGGAGGAGAATACTTGTGCATGGAATTCCTGGACTATTCTAAAGGAGAATGAGATTCTCTCTCAGCATTACTCCTCCGTATATACCATATCACGATGGTATATCGGGGCGGAGCAGATACACCATATTTGATATGGTGTGCTCTATGATGAGTACTACTGAGTTACCTATTTCCTTTTGGGAGTTATGCGCTTGAGAAGCTGCATACCTATTGAATAGGGTCACGATCAAATCAGTTGCCTACCACTTCATATGAGATATGGAAAGGGAAGAGCCCATATCTTAAGTTAGTTAAGATTTGGGGTTGTCCGGCCTATGTCTAAAAGCAAAATCCGGACAAGCTCGAGGCAACGTCTGTTATGTAGAACTGGAAATGTTCCATCTATACAAACTACAGCTGATGATTTGATAGAACCAAAGGATTCAATAGATTCCAACGAACCTCAGCCTCTCCGCCGATCTAGTAGGGTTCCTCACCCACCTGAGAGATACTTCGGTTTCTCTATGACAGTGGGAGCGAGGATTGCATCATGAGATGATGACCCAACTAATTTCGAGCTGGCCATCAGGAGTAAGACTCTGTAAGAATGGCTGGACGCTTAGCAATCTGAGATGGAATCCATGTACACCAGCAAAGTATGGACTTTGGCTGCTATATCTAAAGGGTTAAATCCCCATCAGGAGCAAGTATATCTTGAGAAGATTACTTGGTGTAGATGGAAAAGTTGAGACTTTCAAAGCTAGACTTGTTAAAGGTTTTCGTCATTGACCAGGCGTGGATAATGATGAAACCTTTTCCAGGTGCTATGCTTAAGTCCATCCAGATACTACTTGTCACGGCTACATACCATGACTACGATATCTGGCGGTTGGGTGTCATGACTGCTTTTCTAAATACTGATTTAGAAGAGTGCATCTATAAGTACACAGCCAGAGGGCCTCGTAGACAGTGGGAGCAGCGGAAACGTGTGCAAGATGCTTTATAGGATAAAGCAGGCATCGCGGAGTTGGAACATCTGTTTTGATGGATTAGTCAAGGAAGTTGACATCATCAAAATGGTAGATGAACCTTGTATATACAAAAAGGTAGTAGGGAGTATGGTGGTGATCCTCGTAGAGTACGTGGATGACATACTCATGATAGGGAAGGAGTTTCCTATGCTACGCTCGGTCAATCTCCGCTTATCACAAGGATTCTCTAGATAGGATCAATGTGATACCTCCTCCATCCTGAATTTTCATCTATGAGATAGATGTTATTTGGGTGTTAGTATACTCACTAGTTGTAGTGAGATGGTATCAATCGATCCTGGGGAGAATCACTGGAAGGGTTCCAGGGTGATAAAAACGACTGAATGTCAGTCGCAGGCATTGTCTTTACCCTCAGTAAAGGGATGGTATGTTGGAAGAGTTCCAAGCTAAATACCGTGGCATACTAGACGATAAAGGCACGATACATCGCTACTTAAGATGCTACCAAAGAGGATGTTTGGGTGTATATTGGTTCATGAGATGAACTATGTTCCTCCCATTGTGTGACAATGGAGTTGTGGCTTATGCCAAGGAACGACGGTCCCATCAGTGATCCAGACTTATTCTAAGGCAGTATCACCTGATCATGGAGATAGTTGATCTCCAGGATGATCGAGGTTAGGAGAGCAGACCCAGAGGTTAACACGGCGGATCCACTCACGAAGGCCTATTCCCAGAGAGAGACTTTTATGGGATAGTTGAGTATGAGATACTACAACCACTGCTACAGATGGCCCTAGTGCAAGTGGGAGATTGTTAGTTATATGTATGCCCTAGAGGCCATTACTATACATAGGATGTATATTGTAGTGGATGCTGGGACATATATAGGGAGGACTTTCTTGCTCGACATGATAGTATGCTGTCTGGTTGTACTTTACCTTAACGTGTACACTGATTGTCTCTCTGTTACATGTTGGTAAAGCCCTTAGGATGTGTACTTGACTACCTGGACTATGATGCGTATCATACTAGTGGGGACATGGTAGTCCATAAGTACATCCTTCAAAGTCCCTAGTCGTGGGTGTATCGAGACGGGGCATCGATATACCAGAGTAGACTAGCGTGTACCTTCTCGACCCATACAGACGGGCGATGGATGATCCCATATCCATCGGTGTTTGACATCAGAGATGATATACGGGTGCTCAGTAGAGACTGCGTACACTGGACGGACTCGCCGAGAACTCCCAGATGGTATTATACCATACGTCAGATGGCAGTTCTCAGGTGACACTGGTACAGAGTAGTCTGTTGACCCGAGATCGTCATAGAGTCTTGTGTGGTTCCCACTGTGCTTTGATTTCCATCTTACCACGTCCAAGAGGGCGTGAAAAACGGTTGTTTTTGGGTACAGTCCCGAGTCACATGGAGGCAATGAGCGATAGGAGGGGATTCGTCTCTCCCGGTATAGGGAGTTGATGTTGCACTGTGTTCGATTGGCTATATCAGGAAGTCCCTGGCCAGGGCTGATCAGAGAATTGCTGGTAAGTGTTACCAGTAGTTTCTCGACCCGTTATGAGCCTCATATCGACATGACTTATCGAGCTATTGGGGTCTGACGTTTACCACCCCTAGGCAAGATATACGACATATCAGACGATCAGACCGGACTGTACGGTAGTGTTACTGGTTGGATTCACTGGAGTGTGAGCGGGCTTGCTCGTCGATCTTCTGATCGCTCAATACCCGGGTGGCCGTTACGTTTAGCAGACCGCTTGCGGCTTGTGGGTGTTCGATATGATCATCACCTGCTGCCGGCGTATTGACGAGTCTTTAGAGTCCTACACAGAGGTTTCCTGGCTCAAGCGAAACGAAATAGGAGCGCATATGAGATATGTGCGGGACCGAGAATAATGCGTGTATGTGATACCGTATTCCATTCTCGCGGTGAATGTATCGAATGGTTGTATGCGATATAACCTAGTTATCGAATCAATGGTTGATTCGATAAGCCGATACATTGGATACTACTCGGTTATATGCGATATGACCGGATCGTTAAATCAAGTGTTGATTTAATGATTTAATGTATAATTATATATTTGATATATTACTTTGCATTAACTAGTATTGGTTTACTTTAAATGGATTTTCTCACTTGGATTGTGCACATTGTATATGTGATATATTTTTGTGCACTTGTATGTATCATGTTTGATGATGCATGCTAACTTGTGTTTTGTGTAAAGTTTAAACCATGGTTATGTAATGGTTAGGGTTTTCATTTTCATATCTATTTATTTATTTGTTTATTCATTTTGGAAAATGATAAGCATAATGCAAAATGGTGGCTTTCTTTGGATGGATGTTGAAGCTTCATGAAGCTTTGACCAAGTGACCATTTTGTCTCCATGCTTAACCCTAACCATTCCCACTAACCATAATTTATTCTCTACACTTGACCATGGTTATTATTATGATAAGTATTGATTTACTTTTTAATTTGAAAACAGCTTATCATAATATTCATCTTCTTCTTCTTCATCATCACTTGAAGAAACCTTCACTTCATCAATGGTGATTGATGAAAATGAGTGAGAAATCCAATTCAAAAGTCTACCCACTTCCTATTTCTTCATCCTCTACCTCTTGCCAAGTAGTAGAGTGTGTTTTCTTCACAAGTTTCTTGACATGGTGAAGTTGGAGCTTGATCTAGTGATGCCTCAACGTAGATCATCTTCGGCATCGACGTCGACGACCTAGCCCGTCCATTCTCCGATGAAGCCGACGCTAGAGCACGGGGTTCGACTTGGACAGTGAGGAGACTTCATTGCGGAGCTATGGAGGTGGAGGACCGGATCTACAAAGGTTGTATATCCGTTCTTTTAGTTTAGCTGTAAACTAGTTTCATTTTATCGCCTAAACTTCTAGCCGACGATCTAGTCTAGGGTTTCTCGGCACCGTATTTTTGAAATTGACATGGTTGATGCCTTGTGAGACCTCTTGAGAGTGCCTAGGAACCCTACAGTGGTATCAGAGCCTAGCTAGACCCTTAGGCGAAGTCTAGACGACGTTTGAAATCCGAACGAACATCGAAACCCATTCCCAAAATGCTCTCTGGAAATTTTCTAAAATTTTGAATTTTTGTCAATTAAAAATATGCAGAAAAATAAGCAGGGTGTTATTTGAATTACTGTGAAATACGACGGCCTAAATCCACTTTTCCACCGCGGAACCGCAGCCCCAGCTATGCATGGTGCGGCGGTTCCGCGGCCGTACTGTCCCTTTGACCAATGTTTTCTGCACAGTAATTCATATAATTGAATCCTATATTTTCTGGTTATTTTTAATGTGACTCTACAGTTGAGTGTTCTGGGGTTGTTTTGGGGATTCGATGATTCGATCGGATTATCAGATTTTGTCTATGTGGATTCCGGATATTTTTAGAATATGTTAAAAAGTTCGACCGGATATAAATACCCAATTTTTCCCCTGTCGGGAAATTTCCAAGTGTTGGATTTTTCCGTGGTTTAACGACGTTCTAAGTAGTGCAAGTAACTCGATGGACCCTCTAGAAGACAACAAACCTTAACTCGATTATGTGACCGTCTTGAACTGCCCTTTGAACCTTCGGGTTTGGGGCAGTACGGCGTGCCACATGTGAGGCGTTGGCTTGACCCTTCTACGGCTGGACCGTTGGTACTGAGGCACGAACTGAATGTTGTTAGACTTGTTTCATGTGTTGATCAGTTTCGGGAAAACTTGGGTGTTTGACTGTTCGATCGTAAAGTTTAACATTTTCTAATTATCTGGAATGTGATACAATAATTGGAATCAACAAATAGTTATGAGATAAATGAATGAATGTTATAAACATAGCAGTTTTGTCTCAGTTGATCGGTTGCCACGGAATTTTGATGTGATCAAAAGTCCGTCGCAATCACGTAGCGTATGCGGATACTCGCCGGGTAAACTTAATAGGCAGCTTCACTCCATAGCCTCGACCAAGTGACTGTAGGAGAACCCCGTCGCCGAAAGCATCCGTTCGTATGCTCTCGGCAGCGGTGTTCCGCCTTGGTGCACTTCGTCGACGACGTCGGGGGTGCGGCCGCCTACTGAAGTTTGCGACGAGCATTCGATCAGGATGCCGGGAATCTTGTTGAATTACCCGACTTGATATTGAAAAGAGTTTTCGATTTTGAGACTAAAATGCGGGGTTTATAATTGTTAGGCATGCGATGTCTAAGGAATTCATTTAGTCAGGCATGCGATGTCTGAGGTGGTTGCGGATTCCAACTGTTGTAGTTTTACACTTTCTTTTCTGTGACCGTAAGTGTAATATGTGATATCGCCGGTTTCGTTGCTATATGTCAACGACAATAGGGATGGACATATTTACTTACGTTGATGACATGTGATGTTATGTGTTGCTGGATGTGTTATATTGGATCGTCCTGTATGAATAGCCGGGGGTTTTTATGTGAGATGAGTGTTTTTCATTTTTATTCATGTAAAAACTTGTATGTAATATTCTTTTATTGGGGCACTTCCATGTTGCGGAAGTTGTCACCGTTTGTATATTATTTACTTTTCCGCACTAGGATAGACCCAAGGAGGGGAGCACAAGTAACCAGGTTCTGGAGTCCAGTGGGAGACCAACTCGAGGAGTCGAGTCCGGGTCTGCTAATTCCAGAATTGGTAGGATTGCTTGCCGCTCTCATAGGGGTCTAGGGGTGTGGGTTTGGCTATTCATCACGATCGTGGAATCCGTGTTTTATACTGGCTCGTATTGAAAACCCGGACGTCCTAGTATATCCAATATTTCATATGATTCTTCTGCTGCGATATCTGTGATGTGATCATGTAATGTTCTGTGATAGATACAGTATATAGTATATATGATATATTATATAGACGTTACTTATGTTTTACACCCGTGCTAGCCCTGCCCCACTCTGCCGTTAGTTACCTAACCTAAGGGTGCACGAGGGGACATCGAGGCGAATGCGGATGGCATAAGTGTACGTCGTATTTATCTGTGATGTTTAGGTACTTAAATGATGGGACTTCATTAATATGATTAATGAAATAAAAGAAACCTAAGATGTTGTAGAATCGAATTTCAAAATAAAACAGGTAGCTATAGTTCTTGCTTTGCACAGCGATATATACGATATATCCTGCACCTTATTCGATAAGGAAAAGACCGAGATCCCTTTACCGGGAGTGACTCCTTTAGCAATAACTGGCAGATGCTACACACTCGGTTTGTCTTTTGATTGCTTTTAAGAGTTCTGCTTTGCACAGTGATATATATGATATATCCCGCACCTCATTCGACGAGGAAAGGACCGACGATCCCTTCACCGGGAGTGACTCCTTTAGCAAAACTAGAAAAGCCTCAAAAGCACTCCATTTTTAAAATCATTTGATTCTACATCGATATCGAGTTCATTACGCAATAGGTTTTCAGAAAAACCTGTCGTAGCCCTCCGTCATTTCAGATAAGTACTAGTTAGTATTCGTGCTACGTTTGTTGACTATGTTAAGGCGTAGTAAAATGCGTAGCTCAAGGCGTAATAAAATGCAACATCACAGAAATGTAATAAGCATCACAGAACAATACAGATATCTAGGATCCCCGGGTTTCATCGAGCCGCTACTGAAACCCGACGTTCCCCTGGTCGTGTGGATAGCCTGTGCAATGAAATCCTAGACCCCTACGGGCGCGGCAAGTTACCCGCCAAAACCTAAAGCGAGGTAGCCCCCTTCAGCTGTAAGTCCATGTCACGCACCCCACGAATTCGCGGGGAGGCGGAATATATGAAAAACGATTATCAAAGCTTCGTAACACGGACTTGAGCGCATGAATCGTATCTAAACCATTGCTAACAAACTACTAGAGGTTTAACTACTAGGATATGAAGTTATACCTCACGTTACTTGTCCTTCGGGTCTTCATCGCGGTTCTCCACTCCTCGTAGGCTCCTTGGAACATCGGCACCTCAACTGCCTCCTTGAATCAAAGATGATCCACCCGAGAGCTCTTACGCCAAGCTTTATCTCTAACTTGAGATAACTAGGTTGCTTAAAGTGCTAATCTAAGCTACCTAGGGTATATAGAGTAAGTTTATGGATGTATTAGTCTATCTAATCCTTGATCTCAACACATGAGAGGGGAGGATTAGGGTTTCAAGAGAGGATGAGCTTGAGGAGAGAGAAGGTGAGCATGATAATGAAATGAGATCATGATATATCATAATATATATGAAGCATTATTTATTTATCCAAAAATGAAATAATAGAATTAACAACCATGCTTCATAAATATCTATGAGTGATTCATCTCCATGAGTCATTAAGCATTTAAGATGCATTAATGACATGGATGAATCACACAAATGAGTCACTAATCTCATTTAATGCAATGCCACCTTACCCCCCCCCCCCAAGTCACCACTCTTCTAGAAGCTTCTCGACAAATTACGAGAACGCCCCTCCAATCTGTGAAAACACGGAAAAACTTTAGACTGTATAAATCCAATAACCCGATACTAGAATCTGGCTTAAACCAAAGCCGGCTAGTAAAAACTGTCCGAAAAGTCGTACGTGCGTAAACACACGTACGTGTCCGAACCCTTGTCGTAAAACCATACGACCTCTATATTGTCTCTCCTGGAGCAGGAAAACTCTATGTGTGGGACTCTAAAGACTCGACACTACGCTGGCAGTGGGTTTAACCACAGACCGCAAGCGGCACTAGCTGTACGTAACGGTCCCAGGTAGATGTCGATAAAAAGGCCGATGAGGAAAACCATCCGAACCCCTACTGAGTCCGATGTGAGAATCTCCGTACAGTCCGGTCTGTTCGTCTAAGACTATCGCATATCAAGCCTAGGGTGCGGCAAGCGTCTGTCCTCTAACAGCTGTATAAGTCGTGTCGGAGCGAAGCCCATTACACCCTGTTCATCACAGAATACTGCATTTTATACCGCCCATTCTTACGCTCGTGTGTTTATAGGTAGGTGCTTTTGATCTGTGTTTGTTACATATTTACAGAGTACAGGTTTTCAGTCCAAATATTGCAAATCATGACAAAATCTCCACAGTTACACCAAATACAGAACATCTGTCACAACAGATAAAACCCGGGTTCCGGTCATCCATATCCGTCCAGTGCCGAGTACCAGTTCCTGAGACAAGACATATGACAGTGGTCATTCGTGTCTCAGACAAGCACAGAGCACGAGGGGGGCAGCACAAGAATCAATGGGTGCGCGGAGCTCAAGAGAGATAAAGTCAAAAGTGAAGAAAAGATAGCAATCTTGGACTAGGAATTCTGAAGATATTCTGGAAATATTATCAGAAAATACATGTACCAGACAACAGGGGACAGCAGACCAGGGCCGTACTGAAAAGCCCACACCCTAACCCTACTGTAGGGGCGCGGATCCGCGGCCAATAGGGGGTATTGGCGGCGGATCCGCGGCCGTACTATGGCCTCATTTCGTCGTTTTTCTGGGGCATTTTGGGTACTTCATTTCTGTTCTGGTGGTTGCCCTAGATCTTCAACTCCCTGCCTATAAATACAGCAGAACTTGCCAAAGCCAAGGGTCATTCTTGGAGCAATTCTTTTGTTCCTCTTTTGTAGTCTTTTGTATAGTTTTTCTTCTTCTTCTTCATTCTTTTTCCATGAAAATTGTAGTGAGAGCTTTTTGAGTGGAGATCAATGAAGATGAGGGTTTTGTATCATTCTCTTGTGATTCTTCTTCCCCTTGAGATTCTTGCTTTCTCTTGATCATTCAACCTCTTTATTGAGCTTTAATGGTTAAGGGTTAGTTATTGATCTCAAGGGTCGTATTCTTTCACGGGACTAGCACTTCATTTCACATGCGTTCTCTACCCTTCCCTTGATCTTGCAACCTCTTCATTGAGCTTGCAAGTTTAAGGGTTGGCTATTGATCACATGCTTGCCTTGAGTCCTAGTTTCGTATTCTTTTTATCGCTTTTTCTTACTTGCAATTTATTACCTTGTCTTTAATTACTTGCAATTTAATTCATGCACTTTCTTTCTTGTAATCTTTTCTTTTCTTTGTTCTTTTCTTTTTGTTCTCTTTTGTTCATTTTGTGAAATGTTGTAATTATTATTGTTAAGAAGAAATACGATATTATAAGTTAAAGATTTTCTTTTCTCTTTTCCTTTTCCCGTTATTTTCCATTGAACTCCGCCCAAACCATACGCAAGCGCTTCGTTAGGCACCCTACCCTAACAAGGTAACGGTGATTCCTAACCGCGACCGGTTGCGTTCGGTTTGGCCGGAGGCGAAAGCAAGAGACAAGAACGGAAGGACAAGGGTAAATAAGCCGTATTCCACGAATACCGCGCTTAAATCCCCTAATCCACGTTGTTGCCGATTGCTCTAGCTTCAATTGGTCAAGACTCGGCTCAAAGGTTTCGAGTACGGATTTCTTTAGCTTATCAATTCGTATCTTTTTCTTAACAACTTTATACTTGCAAATATTACACATAGGTTAGATCAAACAATCATACAATTCTTTATTGACTCGTCTAAGACAAGAAGGTAAAATACCACCATCTCCCTGTGGACCGACCCGTGCTCAACCGGCTAGCTGCAAAGCGACACCGTCCTGATCGCGGTTACACTTTAATTCTTTGAACATCCGACACGCCAAAAGCGTGCGATCACACCCTGAGAAACTAATGGAACCTACCAGTAAATCTCGCTTGCCTGGCCAGGGACTTTGCGTAATGGCTCTCTGACACAGTGCGATATCAACTCCCAATACCGGGAGAGACGAATCCTGTCTAACCGCCACTGCCTCCAAGTGCGCGGGACAGCACCCAACTGCTACCTGTTTGCATGACTCCTTTGAGCCGTGGTAGGGTAGCAATCTAAGAACAGTGGGATACACTCGAGGCGAAGTAGCAGTGTCAAGTCTGCGGACTATGCTGTACTCATGTCACGTGGGAACTGTTAACCGACGATGGGTATAATACAAACCAATCAGTTCCATGGCGAGTCTTTTCCGGTGTACCCGTAACCTAACGAGCACCTGTATGCTATCTCCAGTACGACGTACTGATGGCTATGGGACAGACCATCTCCCCAACTGGGATGAGAAGCGTATACACTTAGTCTACTCCAGAATATCGATGCCCTATCTCGATAATCAAACGACCAGGGTCCTGTATAGGATGTTGCTTACAGACTACCCATCCCCCAGTAGCATGACTGCCATCACGACGCTGGTAATCAAGAAAAGATCCTATGGGCTCTACTAATATGTATAAGTGATACGTCACAAGAAACATATGCACATATTAAAGTAGACACAAACCAAGTAGCATACTACCATTTTTAGCAAGACTGTTATATACAACTGTGAATATCACAAGCTTCCATTAAGTAATATACAACCTAGTATGATACAATAATGGCCCCTTGGGCATATACACTAACAATCTCCCACTTGCACTAGGGCTATGAGCTGGCATATCGTAGACCTATCATCTCGAATAGCCTCTCGAACTGCGTCTGAGGAAGGGCCTTTGTGAATGGATCAACAATGTTATTCTCCGTCTCTACTCTCTTTACCTCGATCTCCCGGCGATGTACGATCTCCCTGATCAGGTGGTACCTCCTTAAGATGTGTCTGGACTTCTGATGGGACCTGGGTTCCTTCGCTAAAGCTATAGCGTCGTTGTTGTCACAATACAGAGCTATTGGATCAACACTGGTAGGAACCACCTGAAGTTCTGTGAGGAACTTCTTTATCCAGACTGCTTCTTTTGCGGCATCGCAAGCAGCTATGTACTCCGCCTCCATTATTGAGTCAGCAACGGTCTCCTGGTTGGAACTCTTCCAACCGACCGCCCCTCCATTGAGGGTAAATACATAACCCGACATGGATTTGGAGTCATCTTTGTCACTCCGGAAGCCGGAGTCGGCAAAGGCCTCCATCTGGAGGGCTTTTCCGCCATACACCAAGAGCATCTCCTTAGTCCTCCTCAGGTACTTGAGAATGTTCTTTACTGCTATCCAGTGCTTCTCCCCTGGGTTTTCCTGATACCGGCTTACAACGCTTAATGCGTATGCTACATCTGGTCTGGTACATAACATCGCATACATTATAGAGTTTACCGCAAAAGCATAGGGTATAATAGACATGCGATCCCTTTCCAAATCAGTCTTGGGAGACATCTCTTTGGAGAGGGTGATTCCGTGACAAGCCGGTAGGTTACCGCGCTTAGAATCATCCATACTGAATCTCTTCACTATGGTGTCTATGTACCTGGACTGCGAAAGTCCCAACATCCTTTTTGATATATCACGATAGATCCGGATCCCCAGAATGTAGGTGGCATCACCCAGGTCTTTCATGGAGAATTTATGTGACAAGAATCTTTTGACTGACTGTAACATAGGAATATCATTTCCTATTAGGAGAATGTCATCCACGTACAAGACGAGAAATACTACAGCTCTCCCTACAATCTTACTGTATATGCAAGGTTCATCTGGATTTTTAATGAAGTCGAATTCTTTGACAGCATTATCAAAACAGATGTTCCAACTCCACGATGCCTGCTTTAGTCCATAAATGGACTTAAGCAGCTTGCATACTTTACCGCTGCTCCCACTCTGAATGAATCCTTCTGGCTGATCCTGTTAGTTATATGTATGCCCTAGAGGCCATTACTGTACCTTGGATGTATATTGTAGTGGATGCTGGGTCATATATAGGTAGGACTTTCTTGCTCGACATGATAGTACGCTATCTGGTTGCTCTTTATCTTAACATGTATACTTTCTGTCTCTCTGATTACATGTTGATAAAGCCTTTAGGATGTGTACTCGACTTCCAGGACTATGATGTAGATCATACTAGTGGGGCCTGGGTAGTCCATGAGTACATCCTTCAATGTTCCTAGTCGTGGGAATATCGAGACGGGGCATCGATATTCCAGAGTAGACTAGCGCATATCTTCTCGACCCATATGATGGGCGATGGATGATCCCATATCCATTGGTGTTTAACATCAGAGATGGTATGCGGGTGCTCAGTGGAGACTGGGTACACTGAACGGACTCGCCGAGAACTCCCAGATGGTATTATACCTCACATCAGATGGCAGTTCTCTGGTGATACTGGTACAGCTTAGTCTGTTGACCCGAGATCGTCATAGAGTCTTGTGTGTCTCCCACTGTGCTTTGATTTCCACCCTACCACGGCTCTACTGAGTTGTGCAAACAGGTGGTTTTTGGGTACTGTCCCGATTCACATGGAGGCAATGAGCGATAGGAGGGGATTCGTCTCTCCCGGTATTGGGGGTTGATGTTGCGCTATGCTCGACTGGCCATAACAGGAAATCCCTGGCCAGGGTTGCAGTGATATACTGGTAAGAGTTATCAGTAGTTTCACGATAGTTATGGACCTCACGTCGGCATGACTTATCGAGCTATTGGGGTCTGACGTTTACCACCCCTAGGCGAGATATGCGACATATCAGACGAACTGACCGGACTGTACGGTAAGTGTTACTGGTTGGATTCATAGGAGTGTGAGCGGGCTTGCTCGTCGATCTTCTGATCGCTCAATACCCGGGTGGCCGTTACGTTTAGCAGACCGCTTGCGGCTTGTGGGTGTTTGATATGATCATCACCTGCTGCCGGCGTATTGACGAGACTTTAGAGTCCTACATAGAGGTTTCCTGGCTCAAGCGAAACGAAATAGGAGCGCATATGAGATATGTGCGGGACCGAGAATAATGCGTGTAAGTGATACCGTATTCCATTCTCGCGATGAATGTGTCGAATGGTTGTATGCGATATAACCTAGTTATCGAATCAAGGAGTGATTCGATAAGCCGATACATTAGATATTAGTCGGTTATATGCGACATGACCGGATCGTTAAATCAAGTATTGATTTAATGATTTAATGCATAATTATATATTTGATATATTACTTTGCATTAACTAGTATTGGTTCACTTTAAATGGATTTTCTCACTTGAAATGCACATTGTATATGTGATATATTTTTGTGCACTTGTTTGTATCATGGTTGATGATACATGCTCACTAGGGTTTGTGTAAAGATTAAACCATAGTTGTGTAATGGTTAGGGTTTTCATTTTATTATCTATTTATTTATTTATTTATTATTCTTTTTGAAATGATAAAGAGAAATTGGTGGCTTTCTTTGTTTGTTGTTGAAGCTTTATGAAGCTTTGACTAAGTGACCATTTTGACTTCATGCTTAACCCAAACCATTCAAACTAACCATGGTTTATTCTCTACACCTAACTATGGTTGCTATATGATAAGTATTCATATTATTTTCTATTTTGGATAATACTTATCAAATTCTTTCTTCTTCTTCCTCATCTTCAACAATGAAGAAAGCTTGCCTCCATCAATGGCAACTTGTGAAAATGAGTGAGAAATCCAATTCCAAAGTGAACCCACTTCCTATTTCTTCATCCTCTACCTCTTTCCAAGTAGTATAGGGTGTTTTCTTCGCAAGTTTCATGGCTTGGTGAAGTTGGAGCTTGATCTTGTGTTGCCTCGACGTAGATCATCTTCGGCATCGAAGCCGACGACCTAGCCCGCCCATTTCTCCGATGAAGCCGATGCTAGAGGCCGGTATCTGATATGGACAGCGAGGGGACTTCATCACGGAGCCATGGAGGTAGAGGACCGGATCTACAAAGGTTGTAGTCACTTTCCTTTAGCTATAAATTCGTTTACTTGCTTGCATCGCCTAATTATCTAGTTAACGATCCGTATTAGGGTTTGTAGGCACAAGGAAAAATTTGAATTGGGCATGTTTGATCTGTTGTGAGACTTCATTAGTGTGCCTAGGAACCCTACAGTGGTATCAGAGCCTAGCTAGAGCCTTAGGTGATGCGTAGACGGAGTTAGAAGTTCGATCGAACCGAAACCCTAACACAAATTTGCTCTCTGGACTTTTTTCAAAAACTGGGATTTTTCCAGATTAAAAATTCTTAAAAAATTCAGCAGGAAGATCTAAGAATTATGGTGCAAAACGAGCTTCTGATTCATCTAAACCGCCGTGGAACAGCGGCAGAAGCATGGCTTCCGCGACGGTTCCGCGGCCGTATGGTCTCATTGTCCAATAAGTTTTGCACAGTAATTCCTATGTTTTGGTTCTGGATTTTCTAGGATTTTTTAAATATCACTCAAGAGTTGAGTTTTCTGGGTTGTATTGGGGACTCGGTGTTTCGATCGGATTGTCTAATTTTGTCTGTGTGTTTTTCCGGGTAATTTTAGAATATGTTAAAAAGTTCGGCCGTACATAAATACCCACTTTTTCCCATGCCGGGAAATTTCCAATTGTTGGATATTTCCGTAGTTTAATGACGTTCTAAGTAGTGCAAGTAACACGATGGTCCCTCTAGAAGACAACAAACCTTAACTCGATTATGTGACCGTCTTGAACTGCCCTTTGAACTTTAGGGTTTGGGGCAGTACGGCGTGCCACATGTGAGGCGTTGGCTTGACCCTTCTACGGCTGGACCGTTGGTACTGAGGCATGAAGTGAATATTTTTAAACTTATTTCATGTATTGAGCTGTATCGGGAAAACTTGGGTGTTCGAATGTTCATTCGGAAAGTTTAACATTTTCTATTTATCCGGAATGTGATACAACAATTGGAATTCATAAGTAGTTATGATAACTGAATGAATGTTATAAATCTAGAGGTTTAGTCTCACTTGATCGGTTGCCACGAAATTTTGATGTGATCAAAAGTCCGTCGCAATCACGTAGCGTACGCGGATACTCGCCGGGTAAACTTAATAGACAGCCTCACTCCATAGCCTCGACCAATTGACTGTAGGAGAACCCCTTCACCGAAAGCATCCGTTTGGGTGCTCACGGTAGCGGTGTTCCACCTTGGTGCACTTCGTCGACGGTATTAGGGGTGCGGCCGCCTACTAAAGTTTGCGACGAGCATTCGATCAGGATGTCGGAAATCTTATTGAATTGCCCGACTTGATATTGAAAAGAGTTTTCGATAATGAGACTAAAATGCGCGGTTTATAATTGTTAGGCATGTGATGTCTAAGTTGATTAGGCATGCGATGTCCAAAGAGGATGCATATTCCAACTTTTGTAGTTTTACACTTTCTTTTCTGTGACCGTGAGTGTAATATGTGATATCGCCGGTTTCGTTGCTATATGTCAACGACAATTGGGATGCGCATATTTACTTACGTTGATGACATGTGATATTATGTGTTGCTAGATATGTTATATTGGATCGTCGTGTTTGAATAGCCGGGGGTTTTTATGTGAGATGAGTGTTTTTCCTTTTCAATCATGTAAAAACTTGTATGTAATATTCTTTTATTGGGGCACTTCCAGGTTGCGGATGTTGTCACCATTTGTATATTATTTACTTTTCCGCATTAGGATAGACCCAAGGAGGGGAGCACAAGTAACCGGGTTCTGGGGTTCAGTGGGAGACCAACTCGAGGAGTCGAGTCCGGGTTTCCTAACCCTAGAATTGGTAGGGTTGCTTGCCGCTCTCGTAGGGGTCTAGGGGTGTGGGATTGGCTATTCATCACGACCGTGGAATCCGTGTTTTATACTGGCTCGTATTAAAAACACGGATGTCCTAGTATATCCAATATTTCATATGATATTTTCTGCTGCGTTATCTGTGATGTGATCATGTGATATATTCAGATATATATAGTATATATGATATATTATATAGACGTTGCTTATGTTTTACACCCGCGCTAGCCCTGCCTCGCTATGACGTTAGTTACCTAACCTAACGGTGCAGACGGGACATCGAGGCGAATGCGGATGGCATAAGCGTACGTTATATTTATCTGTGATGTTTAGGTGGACTTAAATGATGAGATATTCGTTAATGAGATTAATGAAAGAAAATAAACCTAAAAGATGTTATGGAATCGAATTTCAAAATAAAACAGGTAGCTACAGTTCTTGCTTTGCATCGCGGTGTTCCTTGTAGAACATCCTGCACCTTATTCGATAAGGAAAGGACCGAGATCCCTTCACCGGGAGTGACTCCTTTAGCAATAACTGGCAGATGCTACAACTCTCGGTTTGTCTTTTGATTGCTTCTATAGTTTCTTCTTTCCACAGTGATATATATGATATATCCCGCACCTCATTCGATGAGGAAAGGGCCGACGATCCCTTCACCGGGAGTGACCCCTTTAGCAAAACTAGAAAAGCCTCAAAAACATTCCATTTAAAAACCATTTGATTCCGCAACGAGATCAAGTTCAAAGCGTTAAAGGTTTTCATAAAAACCAGCCGGAACCTTCCGTCATTTTAGGAAGTAGTGTACTTAGTATTCGTGCTGTGTTTGTTGACCATAGTCAAGGCACAGTGTACGGTAGCTAAGTGATGTCTTCCTACACCGCATATGATGCGATTAGTTAGGACAGTCATGTGGCTTTGTTGACCTTAGCCAAGGGTCATGTGGGTGGGTCTAATTAATCAAGAAATGACGGGTAGAACTTGACTAGTACCTATGATTTGTTGACCTTAGCCAAGGTCATAGGTGCTAGGGGTAAAAACCTTTTATCGGGAGTTTCAAGTGTTGAAATTTGCAATGAGATTGCATACCTTCTATATGATAGTTGGATCCGGATACCCACTGCGAGTAATTGTTACTCCTGGGAGAGTTTTGCACTTTACAATTAGCCGATCAAGTAGGTGTCTAGAAAGGTGTCAACGGGGTTACGCCTCTAGGAAAACGAGGTTTACTGTAATTAGGTCCGTGCGAAAGCACTGGGAACCTCCCTCAAAGTACCGACACTGGCCTGGATGAAAGATTGGCGAACTTGTAGACTGTAATTAATCCCGGCTAGTCTTTCCTTTTAGGGTTTGAAGGAAGATTTGATAAAAACAGTGGGAGCCATCCTGATTAGATAAAATAAATAACCAATCTGATCTTGCAAGAGCGCACGCAGAGTGTTTTCTTTTCTCTCTCTCCAGGTAGAGACCATATCACGCCTTAATCAAGATAATAATATGGATGTATTGACCGAACCCGCTTGTTATACTGAGCTGGGGAACGTTGGTCCCGCTCCAACTTATAATTGTTATAAGACAGAGAAGGAAATAGGGGAATACCAGAATTCCTATGCCGCCCAAACGAAGAAAGTGCATATGATGTATCTCCTTCGGGTGTGTTCATTATAAAGAACTGTTTCTCAGTATCCTCTGAATCCTGGGTATTTGATACCGGATCAGGATTCCAGATATGTAATCTGTTACATAGGGCTACAAAAAGGTAGAAAAACTGAGAACGGGTGATAAGTTTCATAAGACAGAAAACGGGGCAAGTGTTGCAGCCAAGTCTGTTGGTCACTGTCACCCTGTATTACCAATACATTGATTCTGAACAAATGCTATTAGATACCGAACCTGATATACAAAATCATATCAGTCTCTTTATTAGTAAAGAAATGATAAAATTTTGTATTGATGGATAATGTTTTGAACATTTCCTATATCAAAACTTGATCAGTTCAGGCACGTTATCTAAAAGCATTGACGTTCTAAATCAAACTACAGTTCTTAGTATTCAGAACACATATAAGAGGAAGAGTTCAGAAATGAACGGATCCTTCTTGAGGCATTGTAGACTAGGTCATATCAATGCGACCCGATTGGCTAAAGTTACATTTTAGATGCATATTTAAATCAGTTTGAATTTACATCTTATGAAACTTGCTAGTCATGTCACAAAGATTAGATGACCATAGCTCTGTTTATTGGAAACAGGGAAAGAGTTAGTAAACTCTTGGGATTGATACATGATGATGATTGTAAGGTCTCCTGTCTACACATGCCAGGACTGGTTCTTTATACTTCATTATATTCTCTGATAATCTCTCAAGATTCAGTCATATGTTCCTGTTGAAACATAAGTCCGAAGCTTTTGAGGTATTCACAGAATACAAGTTAGAAGTAGAGAACCAATAACCGGGTATAAGTATTATGTCCTATGATAAGATCAGGGAGGAGAATACTTGTGCATGACATTCCTGGACTATTCTAAAAGAAAATAAGATTCTCTCTCAGTATTACTCCTCTGAATACACCACAACACAACGATGTATCGGGGCGGAGCAATCGCACAATATTAGATATGGTGTGCTCTATGATGAGTATTACTGAGTTACCTATTTCCTTTTGGGGTTGTGCACTTGAGAAGCTGCATACCTATTGAATTAGGTTCAAATCAAATCAGTGCCTACCACTCCATATAAGATATGGTGTGGGAAGAGCCTATCTCTTAAGTAAGTTAAGATTTAGGATTGTCCGGCCTATGTCTAAAGCAAAATCCGGACAAGATCGAGGCAAGGACAGTTCTGGAGAACTGGAAAGGTTCCAGCTATACAAAACTGCTGATGATTTGACAGAACCAAAGGATTCAAAAGTCCCCGACGAACCTCAGCCTCTCCGCCGATCTAGCAGGGTTCCTCACCTGCCTGAGAGATACTTCGTTTTCTCGATGACAGTGGGAGTGAGGAATGCATCATGAGATGATGACCCAACTAGTTTCGAGCAGGCCATCGAGAGTAGGGACTCTGTAAGAATGGCTGGATGCTTAGCGATCTGAGATGGAATCCATATACACCAACAAAGTATGGACTTTGGTTGCGATATCTGAAGGGTTAAATTCCCATCAGGAGCAAGTATATCTTGAGAAGATTATATGGTGTAGATGGAAAAGTTAAGACTTTCAAAGCTAGACTTGTTAAAGGTTTTCGTCATCAACCAGGCATGGATAATGATGAAACCTTTTCCAGTAGCTGTGCTTAAGTCCATCCAGATCCTACTTGCCACTGCTACATACCATAACTGCGATATCTGGTGGTTAGGTGCCATGACTGCTTTTCTAAATAATGATTTAGAAGAGAACGTCTATAAGAACACAGCCAGAGGGCTTCGTAAACAGTGGGAGCAGCGGAAACGTGTGCAAGTTGCTTTACATAATAAAGCAGGCATCGCGGAGTTGGAATGTCTGTTTTGATGTGATAGTCAAAGTGTTTGACTTCATCAAAATGGTAGACGAACCTTGTATATACAAAAAAAAGGGAGTAGAGAGTAAGGTGCTCATCCTCGTATTGTACGTGGACGACATACTCTTGATAGGAAAAGAGTTTCCTATACTACGATCGGTCGATCTCCTCTTATCACATGGATTCTCCAATAGGATCAAAGTGATACCTCCTAAATCCAAATGGATGTTAGGATTCTCACTAGCTATAGTGAGATAGTATCAATCGATCCTGGGGAGAATCACTGGAAAGGTTCCAGGGTAAGGATGACTGAATGTCAGTCGCAGGCATTGTCTTTACCCTCAGTAAAAGGACGGCATGTTGGAAGAGTTCCAAGCTAGATACCGTGGCAAACTAGACGATAAAGGCTGGTAACATCGCTATTTAAGATACTACCAAAGAGGCAGTTTGGGTGTTTATTGGTTCATAAGATGAACTAGGTTCCTGCCATTGTATGACAATGGAAGTGTGGCTTTGGCCCTGGAACACTGGTCCCATCAGTGACCCAGACATATTCTGAGGCAGCATCACCTGATCATGGAGCTAGTTGACCTCCAGGTTGATCGAGGTTAGGAGAGTAGACTCAGAGGACAATACGGCGGATCCACTCACGAAGGCCTTTTCCCAAAGAGAGACTTTTATGGAATGGTTGAGTATGTGATACTGCAACAACTGCTACAGATGGCCCTAGTGCAAGTGGAGATTGTTAGTTATATGTATGCCCTAGAGGCCATTACTGTACATTGGATGTATATTGTAGTGGATGCTGGGTCATATATAGGTAGGACTTTCTTGTTCGACATGATAGTACGCTATCTGGTTGCTCTTTATCTTAACATGTATACTTTCTGTCTCTCTGATTACATGTTGATAAAGCCCTTAGGATGTGTACTCGACTTCCAGGACTATGATGTAGATCATACTAGTGGGGCATGGGTAGTCCATGAGTACATCCTTCAATGTTCCTAGTCGTGGGAATATCGAGACGGGGCATCGATATTCCAGAGTAGACTAGCACATATCTTCTCGACCCATGTGATGGGCGATGGATGATCCCATATCCATTGGTGTTTGACATCAGAGATGGTATGCGGGTGCACAGTGGAGACTGGGTACACTGAACGGACTCGCCGAGAACTCCCAGATGGTATTATACCTCACGTCAGATGGCAGTTCTCTGGTGACACTGGTACAGCTTAGTCTGTTGACCCGAGATCGTCATAGAGTCTTGTGTGTCTCCCACTGTGCTTTGATTTCCACCCTACCACGGCTCTACTGAGTCGTGCAAACAGGTGGTTTTTAGGTACAGTCCCGCTTCACATGGAGGCAATGAGCGATAGGAGGGGATTCGTCTCTCCCGGTATTGGGTGTTGATGTTGCGCTATGCTCGACTGGCCATAATAGGAAATCCCTGGCCAGGGTTGCAGTGATATACTGGTAAGAGTTATCAGTAGTTTCACGATAGTTATGGACCTCACGTCGACATGACTTATCGAGCTATTAGGGTCTGACGTTTACCACCCCTAGGCGAGATATGCGACATATCAGACGAACTGACCGGACTGTACGGTAAGTGTTACTGGTTGGATTCAAAGGAGTGTGAGCGGGCTTGCTCGTCGATCTTCTGATCGCTCAATACCCGGGTGGCCGTTACGTTTAGCAGACCGCTTGCGGCTTGTGGGTGTTTGATATGATCATCACCAGCTGCCGGCGTATTGACGAGTCTTTAGAGTCCTACACAGAGGTTTCCTAGCTCAAGCGAAACGAAATAGGAGCGCATATGAGATATGTGCGGGACCGAGAATAATGCGTGTATGTGATACCGTATTCCATTCTCGCGATGAATGTGTCGAATGGTTGTATGCGATATAACCTAGTTATCAAATCAAGGATTGATTCGATAAGCCGATACATTGGATATTAGTCGGTTATATGCGATATGACCGGATCGTTAAATCAAGTATTGATTTAATGATTTAATGCATAATTATATATTTGATATATTACTTTGCATTAACTAGTATTGGTTCACTTTAAATGGATTTTCTCACTTGAAATGCACATTTTATATGTGATATATTTTTGTGCACTTGTTTGTATCATGTTTGATGATACATGCTCACTAGGGTTTGTGTAAAGATTAAACCATGGTTGTGTAATGGTTAGGGTTTTCATTTTATTATCTATTTATTTATTTATTATTCTTTTTGAAATGATAAAGAGAAAATGGTGGCTTTCTTTGTTTGTTGTTGAAGCTTCATGAAGCTTTGACTAAGTGACCATTTTGACTTCATGCTTAACCCTAACCATTCAAACTAACCATGGTTTATTCTCTACACCTAACTATGGTTTCTATATGATAAGTATTCATATTATTTTCTATTTTGGATAATACTTATCATATTCTTTCTTCTTCTTCTTCATCTTCAACAATGAAGAAAGCTTGCCTCCATTAATGGCAACTTATGAAAATGAGTGAGAAATCCAATTCCAAAGTGAACCCACTTCCTATTTCTTCATCCTATACCTCTTGCCAAGTAGTATAAGGTGTTTTCTTCACCAGTTTCATGGCTTGGTGAAGTTGGAGTTTGATCTTGTGTTGCCTCGACGTAGATCATTTTCGGCATCGAAGCCGAGGATCTAGCCCGCCCATTTCTCCGATGAAGCCGATGCTAGAGTCCGGGATCCGATAGGGACAGCGAGGGGACTTCATTATAGAGCCATGGAGTTGGAGGACCTGTAACGTTTTGAAAATCGTTTCGGTGAAATTTCGAAAAAACGGTAAAATAAGTGGGTTTTCTGTAAAAAAGTCAAAATACAAATATCTTTATTATAAAATTAAATATACATATTCTAGCTATGTAATTACTAGTATTTGGTGTTTATTGACCCACCGGTGAAATTTCAAATTTTCTGAAATTTTTTCCTAAATTAATTAGTTTAATAGTATTTTAAGCCGTCACTAATATATTTAATTAGGGAAAATTACAAATTGGAATGAGTTGAAACAAATTTTGTGCATCATAAAACTTTAAATAAAATTTTATCATGTAGTTTTTGAAACGAAATCGTTTGCCAAAATGGTTTAGAAATTATTGAAGAAAAAAGGCTTTTTTTAGTTTAAATGGATGTTTGGGGTATAGTATTTATCATTTTCCATCACCCCACACCCATACCCACACTCACACACCCCCATTTTCCCTCCCCCTTGGCTGAATTCAGCAACCCCCCTCTCTTGTCCCCACTTGTTTTGCAAAAGAAAAGAAAAGAAAAGAAAAGAAAAGAAAAGAGGAAATGTAGAAATGAGAGTGGACTTTGACTAGGTTGACTAGATGTTATCTTTCCCCACCTCACTCTCTCTCCTCTTCCCTCAATTTTAGCCGAGCCCTCCCATTTCCTGCACCACCAACAGCCCCTCTCTCTCCCTCTCTCATTTTGCATCAAAAATTCATCAAAATACATCAAAAATCAAGCTAAAATCCAAATCCAACTCCTACCCATTTTCTCTCATCTCCTTTAGCATGGATCTTGGTGCAAGGATTTCAAATTGGAGGTCTAGATCTCAAGTTTCATCCATAGTTCATGAGGTATAAATCTTGGCCTTTTGTTTAAATTTTTGCTAAATACTTTAGTCTAGCCTAATTATACGTTTAATTATGGGTTAATTTAAAGATGTGGGTTTTCAAGAGGAGGTTTAGATTAGGGTTTTGTTTTGATATTTTGTGCATGGTTTAGTGATGTGGATTAACATCTTAAGTTTTGTAGAAAGCTAATGTAGTTGTTAATTACAAACCATTACTTATAAAATGTCCTAATTAAGTTATTTTGCTAACTAGGGTTTTTGGAAAATTGTTAAATGCTTTAGATTAAGATATAATTATGGTTTCATGTCATTATTAATATTATAATGAGTGGTTTAATGACTTTGGATCATGCAAAACCAAGCTTAATTGTTAAATTGTGAATTTTGCTTTAAAAAGAGTTAAAATCGGTATTTTTGCAAACTAGTTTTTTTTGAACATATATGGTTTGGTGAAATTAAATTATGGAAATGATTTATATGACTTATTTAAGATATTTAATAAGTATATTGGCCGCTACATTCATCTAAACGTCGAGTTTGTACTAAAACGGGTAATTTTTGCTTGCTAGATTTTCGGAAAAATGGCTTCTAAAGTGAATTTGGGGTTTTTTTGAATTTTAACATATTCTATATTAAATTAGTATTCTTGAATGTGCAAATGAGTGTACTTAGGTTTTTCTCGATGGTCAGGCGTTTGCACGCCGACGTCGAGGGTTTTTGGGTTGGTTTGTGAGAGCAACCATAGGTTTTGACCTATGTGAGATTCGTGAGTCGTTTTGGTCATGAGTCGGATTTTAATGCGATTCGATGCGTTATGATATGTAGGTACCCCATATGGACTTCGAGACGACAAGCAAGCGCGTGGCGACGTCGGCACCTGCGAGCGAGGACCAGGTGAGTAGATTTATATCTACGGGGAGAAGTCGGGTGGATGGCGTTTAGCACCCCCGCAGTACGTGGTGGTGTATACGGATGCGTATACACACCAACAATTATTATATGTTATTTGGGATTAATAACGATGTTTAGGATGGATATTGATGTGTTGGGTTATTTTAGTGTTGCGAACCCTAGGGTAGTGTTGCACTACACATACACACATACATACTTGCATACATTCCTATTTATATGTGCTCATGGGATTCTTTATAGTTATATGATCACATGGGTATGGGACTATGTGTTCACATACGGATTTGAGGATGATACTTGGGATTGAGCTGAGTCGATGAGATTTGTTTTGTGGTTGTGATATCGGTGATATGGCAGGATTCGTACTTGAGGTACGTCCTGGTGTTATAGCGGATCTTGGGGCGGCGATACGGGTGAATAGTGTTATAAATAAAATGGTCGACATGTGATCGTGATATAAGATATGATAGGCTAGGATATTGATACTAGGCCGTATTGGGCGATGTATACCCCTTGATGATGATATGTGCTAATGATATCGGTTTGTACGAGATTGTCGATCAGTAGCCAGATCATGACTATATTGATGATATTAGTATTGTATTAGACATAGGTCAGTACCTTAGACTATGATCTTTGATAAAGAGGATACCGGATGAATAGTGTGATGAATATGATTTTGACCCGTACCCAGATCTGGGAATGCCGTACGAGCTATATCTTGATGATTGATCCGCACTCTTGACTTGGGATGTCTGATTGTAGATATGGTATCGGATATGATATTATTGAGGAGGGATCACCGACTAATATATATACAGGTATGTATATGGATCGACTCAGATGTTAGGCGGATTCCTTACCTGTAGTCCAGCTTGTTAGCTTAGCCCTTTAGTTTTGTTTATTTGTTAGATTAGATTCGATTCTTACCTATTTCAAAAACTAACGAATCGTGGGTATTTTAAAAGACAGCCCAAGGGATCCTACGGATATTTCAAAAGACATATCTTTTCATAAAAACACCGTAGCCCCTATTTTCAAAACCCCATGATTCGTGTTATTTCAAAAGGCACCATTTGTAGGTCTTATATTAGATTAATGCAGGTTAGTTACAGTTGCGTCTAGTATTCATCTCCCCCTTATTATTGTGGTTCACTTCGCATCGCATACTTATGTTATAATTTCTTATTGCAATGTTGATATCATATTGTTAGGATACCAGCACCATTACCGATGATGCGTATGTACCACGTACATTTACTTGCCGGCTCAAACACATCTTCATCGGTAATTGCCATGTCACGTACACCTTAGAAAATATTATTGCTTGACATAGCGTACTTGCCTTATATGTTAGTTTAGACATTGTAGTTATTACCTGCTACTTCATGCATACTGTTATTCATTGTTATGCCGCATTCATGGATTCTCATGCATATATTCACTATTTTACGTGTTATTGAGGTTTTGGATTCGGATTTCCATGAGATTTTCTGGATTTGGAAGAAAACCGCAAAAACATAAATAAACCTTTTCTCTCTTTTAAAATAAAAAGTGCGGTTTTTCCCATGATGTATGAGTCGTCCACCATGAGTTTGCTGATGGATTTCGAGACCCGATTCGAGGAGACGGATGAACCGTTTCGGGTACATGGAGGACCCGGTAAGGTACCCCGGGGCAAGAAGCACGTGATGATGACGATGTGAGCCTGGAAGGGGAGCACTACCTACCGGTGATTTTACCCGACGCGTCGGATATCCGGAGGATACCGTCGTAGTCTTGAGATGGATGGTAGGGGCCGGTCTGGACTGACGGCGCCCTAGATATTGTGATTGAGACATTGAGATTTCGACATATTGAGGTACAGAGACTGTGATACAGAGATATCGAGATATTGGGATTACGTTTTGTGCCGATGCTAGGCACTGTTTTATGCTGATTTCATTATGATACCTCATTTTAAAAATACAAGGAAATCTCACTAAATTATGAAAACAGTTATTCATTTACATGTATTCTGTTTTCATGCATTCATACCTCATTCATATGATATATTGCTACCTGAGGCACTGACACGGGCACATGAGATTACACTCGGGTTAGATATTTACCCTAGCCTTGTTATAGGTTGCATGTTATATATATAATTGAGGATATATTATGATCATTGACCTAGGTTGCGTTATTTATGCGATTTCTATTCGTAGATGTTTTTCTATTCACGAGTTCGCAACTCACTCCCGTTGTGCCCCAGTTTCTTGCAGGTTTGCCGTACAGGTTTCATTACGGCTTTGCGGGTATAGTTTCCTCCGGGTGATTTGCTAGTAGGTGGGTTTACTTGTATCGTACCCCCATTATATATCTTGTATATCATTATTCTGTTGTATCTAGAAGTTCCATCAACCAAACATGTATTTATTTTGAGATAGAGACCAGTGATGTTATTCCTTCGACCTTAGAGTCGCGCGTTTTATTTCTGCGGTTTTCTTGTGGTTTTGAGTTTCCTTTTGAATTTTGATCCTTGCCGTTGGCGTTGTATATTATATTGCTTGTGTGGTTGTGACCGTCGATTGACGAAGAGCTAGCTCCCGCTTGGGATGCCTTTTTATTGATTTCGTATACTATTCATGTTGTATCCCGTTTGGGGGCCAGTATTTACAAAGGAGACTCTGCCGAAATTTTCAGTAAATTTTGATGTTCTTAAAAACCGCATAATTCGGCTTATGCTATTAAAACAACTTGTTTTAAATTGGTTTTCCTTCACTCTACTTCTTTTCTTGGTTTGGATTTCTGGGTTTTCGGCTTACTTAGATTACGTACGCCTCGAGACGTTTCGTAGTTTAAGTGCCGGTCATGTTCCATCTTTCGGGACGTGACAAAGTTGGTATCAGAGCGTTAGGTTTTACCTTCGGAGCATAGGATGACCCTTGGTTGATGGAATAGGTGACTAAAGTAGAGTGACATACCGTGGGTATGTTCCGCGGCATACTTACTATACGCTACTCCACTTATGAAGCCTTAGGATGTACATTTCTTTGCTCAGTATTATATTCATTCCGATCTAGCCTCATCAGTACCAGTTATAGTTTTGCTGCCACGATTACGGGCAGGGAGAGCTACAGCTAGAGTTGTGGTCAGCACGAGCTCGTCAAGAACGAGGACTGACCAGGGCGAAATTCCGGCGACACACGATTGCAGAGTTGTGTCTTTTTACTGTGTTTCCGTGCCACGAGCGTTTGGCGGATCGCCTTTATGAGGTTACTCGGACGTGTCGATTTGCACTAGAGGATTGAGCAGCTGATAGAGGCCAGCCAGATTTTGATGACCGTTGATATATTGCCTATTCATGATGATTGAGGCACGGTTCAGCGTGCAGACGAGTGAGCCCGTTATTGCTGTGAACGACGAGATATCGCCCAAGATGTTGGAGCTATTGCAGTACGAGTTGTACTAAGAGATGATAGAAGGTCGCTAGTCACCGAGGATGAATGACTAGGACATGTGGTTCGTTCGCTACCCCGATGCGAGGTCATCAGATAGATTGATTCCAGCTAGAGACGACTTCACGCGGAGACGTTGAGAGTCGACAGAGACGATCGAATGTCAGAAACCTATTATTCCAAGTTTAAAGTAGTCGGAAAGACATGCAGGCAATTCTATGGTCCCTCTAGAAGAATGAAACCCTAACTCGACATAATGACCGTGTGAAAGCCTTTGAACCTTCGGGTTTGCGGCAGTTTCACGACGCCATTAGTGAGGCTTGGATTTGCCCTTCTACGGCTGGACCACCGATGCTGTGTTATGTACTCGATACTATTAAACTGTGCCTAAGAGGTTGAGCTCTTAGGGGATTATGAGGTTTTGACGACTCGATCGGATGGCTCGACTTAATTCGGATGCTAGGTGGTGAGATGCATTTCTTGGGAGACTCCCGATACGAGGATAGCCGTTGGAGCTCAGTCCATGCAGCCACGACGAGACAAGTCCGAAGCGGTCGACATTAGAGAAAAATGGAGTAAGAGGTTCGTATAAGATCTGGATATGATGACGTTCCCCTCCGCCGACATCAGAGATACGATGCGCATGCCGAGGCAGAGTACTGGATATACCTTCCAGAAGGAGTCGCGATGGGTATGCAGCCGTTCCGGAGCAAGATGCAGATATAAGAAAGGACGATGACTTCCGGACAGTTGGCAGAGACGAGGCATGGAAGAGACCATGAGCAGGATTCCTTCCAGGACACTGCTGCAATGATACTTGCACCCAGGATCAGATGTGTCACGTACATTCAGAGAGCCAAAGGCCGACACCAGTGATATGCTGTCTTACGAGTGGTCGTGATGATTGACCGGGAGATGACAAGAGACGTGCCAGAACGGGATCATCCCCGTTAGCACACTTGACAGGGCCGATGAGCCGATGGACCGAGAGATTGGTAATTCACAGTGAAGATCTTGACCCAGGAGTGGTCATTGTTACGCACACCAGCAGGCCAGAGTTCATGATCATCGACGAGACGTTCCACTAGTGACCGTGACGGTTGGCCTGAGATTCTTAGAGGATGCGCTTGAGCGGTACTATTCCGCCATTATTGATTTCGATGTTTTGGATGATTTATTCGAATGATTTGATTTTGATGATTGAGGATTTACGATCTTTGCACAGTGTTGCACTTGATATCGTTTTCGTGCTTGGGTTTCACATGTTTGTGATTTTACGGTTTAAACATTTGAGTTGATTTTGTGCGTATGCACGCACACGATTTGGTTCCTGCACTTTGTATAGTTTATATATGCTTGCAGTGCAGTGATACGCCTTTTGTGCACTTAGATGCATTGGACTTTGATTTCGATGGTGATGTTCGATATTTGTTCATGCACGATGGATGCACCTGATTTGGATTTTCGCGCATGTTGGGCGCATGTTTTGGAGTGTGATTTTGGTGCACACCAGATTCACTAAATCGAGATTTTTCGTGCATGTCAGATTCACCTGATTTTGCTGTCAGGCACACATGTTGCCTACGACAGATGTTTCGTGCACACCCGATGCACTTAGATGTTGTTTCTGTGCATATGTATGGCACATATTTGGATTTTGATTTCCGTGTGCACAAGACGCACGTAGTATGCATACGCATATTTTGGGATTGATTTTTCTTATAGAGTAATACGTTTTTATGATATTGCTATGTGCTTTCGTACTGAGCAGGACTAGTCAGAGGACAGTACTTGAATATATTTTACATGTATAGTTTCGAGTTATATCATATTTGTTTTGCTTTGGATTTGGTATTGATGTCTTCCCCATGACTCCGATGATTGCGGGATGCTTGACGGAGTTCTGATTTGAGTTATATGCTCATTTTTCATGCGCATGCGTTGCGTTACGATTTATTTTATGTATTTATGATTTCGGAGCCCCGGCGATTTGATGGTTTTGGCTGAAATATTTTAGTATTTAGGGGAAGTTTTAATTTAAATTCGGGGACCGAATTTCTTTAAGGGGGGAAGATTGTTACGTTTTGAAAATCGTTTCGGTGAAATTTCGAAAAAACGGTAAAATAAGGGGGTTTTCTGTAAAAAAGTCAAAATACAAATATCTTTATTATAAAATTAAAAATACATATTCTAACTATGTAATTACTAGTATTTTATGTTTATTGACCCACTGGTGAAATTTCAAATTTTCTGAAAATTTTTCCGAAATTAATTATTTTAATAGTATTTTAAGCCGTCACTAATATATTTAATTAGGGAAAATTACAAATTGGAATGAGTTGAAAAAATTTTGTGCAACATAAAACTTTAAATAAAATTTTATCATGTGGTTTTTGAAACGAAATCGTTTGCCAAAACGGTTTAGAAATTATTGAAGAAAAAAGGCTTTTTTTTGTGTAAATGGATGTTTGGGGTATAGTATTTATCATTTTCCATCACCCCACACCCATACCCACACTCACACACACCCATTTTCCCTCCCCCTTCGCTGAATTCAGCAGCCCCCCTCTCTTGTCCCCACTTGTTTTGCAAAAGAAAAGAAAAGAGGAAATGTAGAAATGAGAGTGGACTTTAACTAGGTTGACTAGATGTTATCTTTCCCCACCTCACTCTCTCTCCTCTTCCCTCAATTTCAGCCGAGCCCTCCTATTTCCTGCACCACCAACAGCCCCTCTCTCTCCCTCTCTCATTTTGCATCAAAAATTCATCAAAATACCTCGAAAATCAAGCTAAAATCCAAATCCGACTCCTACCCATTTTCTCTCATCTCCTTTAGCATGGATCTTGGTGCAAGGATTTCAAATTGGAGGTCTAGATCTCAAGTTTCATCCATGGTTCATGAGGTATAAATCTTGGCCTTTTGTTTAAATTTTTGCTAAATACTTTAGTCTAGCCTAATTATACGTTTAATTATGGGTTAATTTAAAGATGTGGGTTTTCAAGAGGAGGTTTAGATTAGGGTTTTGTTGTGAAATTGTGTTGTGATATATTGTGCATGGTTTAGTGATGTGGATTAACATCTTAAGTTTTGTAGAAAGCTAATCTAGTTGTTAATTACAAACCATTACTTATAAAATGTCCTAATTAAGTTATTTTGCTAACTAGGGTTTTTGGAAAATTGTTAAATGCTTTAGATTAAGATATAATTATGTTTTCATGTCATTATTAATATTATAATGAGTGGTTTAATGACTTTGGATCATGCAAAACCAAGCTTAATTGTTAAATTGTGAATTTTGCTTTAAAAAGAGTTAAAATCGGTATTTTTGCAAACTAGTTTTTTTTGAACATATATGGTTTGGTGAAATTAAATTATGGAAATGATTTATATGACTTATTTAAGATATTTAATAAGTATATTGGCCGCTACATTCATTTAAACGTCGAGTTTTGTACTAAAACGGGTAATTTTTGCTTGCTAGATTTTCGGAAAAATGGCTTCTAAAGTGAATTTGGGGTTTTTGTGAATTTTAACCTATTCTATATTAAATTAGTATTCGTGAATGTGCAAATGAGTGTACTTGGGTTTTTCTCGATGGTCAGGCGTTTGCACGCCGACGTCGAGGGTTTTTGGGTTGGTTTGTGAGAGCAACCATAGGTTTTGACCTATGTGGGATTCGTGAGTCGTTTTGGTCATGAGTCGGATTTTAATGCGATACGATGCGTTATGATATGCAGGTACCCCATGTGGACTTTGAGACGACAAGCAAGCGCGTGGCGACGTCGGCACCGGCGAGCGAGGACCAGGTGAGTAGATTTATATCTACGGGGAGAAGTCGGGTGGATGGCGTATAGCACCCCCGCAGTCCGTGGTGGTGTATACGGATGCGTATACACACCAACAATTATTATATGTTATTTGCGATTAATAACGATGTTTAGGATGGATATTGATGTGTTGGGTTATTTTAGTGTTGCGAACCCTAGGGTAGTGTTGCACTACACATACACACATACATACTTGCATACATTCCTATTTATATGTGCTCATGAGATTCTTTATAGTTATGTGATCACATGGGTATGGGACTATGAGTTCACATACGGATTTAAGGATGATACTTGGGATTGAACTGAGTCGATGAGATTTATTTTGTGGTTGTGATATCGGTGATATGGCAGGATTCGTACTTGAGGCACGTACTGGTGTTATAGCGGATCTTGGGGCGGCGATATGGGTGAATAGTGTTATAAATAAAATGGTCGACATGTGATCGTGATATAAGATATGATAGGCTAGGATATTAATACTAGGCCGTATTGGGCGATGTATACCCCTTGATGATGATATATGCTAATGATATCGGTTTGTACGAGATTGTCGATCAGTAGTCAGATCATGACTATATTGATGATATTAGTATTGTATTAGACATAGGTCAGTACCTTAGACTTTGATCTTTGATAAAGAGGATACCGGATGAATAGTGTGATGAATATGATTTTGACCCGTACCCAGATCTGGGGATGCCGTACGACGGATTTACGTACGAGCTATATCTTGATGATTGATCCGCACTCTTGACTTGGGATGTCTGATTGTAGATATGGTATCGGATATGATATTATTGAGGCGGGATCACCGACTAATATATATACAGGTATGTATATGGATCGACTCAGATGTTAGGCGGATTCCTTACCTGTAGTCCAGCTTGTTAGCTTAGCCCTTTAGTTTAGTTTAGTTGTTAGATTAGATTCGATTCTTACCTATTTCAAAAACTAACGAATCGTGGGTATTTTAAAAGACAGCCCAAGGGATCCTACGGATATTTCAAAAGACGTATCTTTTCATAAAAACACCATAGCCCATATTTTCAAAACCCCATGATTCGTGTTATTTCAAAAGGCACCATTTGTAAGACTTATATTAGATTAATGCAGGTTAGTTACAGTTGCGTCTAGTATTCAGCTCCCGCTTATTATTGTGGTTCGCTTCGCATCGCATACTTATGTTATAATTTCTTATTGCAATGTTGATATCATATTGTTAGGACACCAGCACCATTACCGATGATGCGTATGTACCACGTACACTTACTTGCCGGCTCACACACATCTTCATCGGTAATTGCCATGTCACGTACACTTTAGAAAATATTATTGCTTGACATAGCGTACTTGCCTTATATGTTAGTTTAGACATTGTAGTTATTACCTGCTACTTCATGCATACTGTTATTCATTGTTATGCCGCATTCATGGATTCTCATGCATATATTCACTATTTTACGTGTTATTGAGGTTTTGGATTCGGATTTCCATGAGATTTTCTGGATTTGGAGGAAAACCGCAAAAACATAAATAAACCTTTTCTCTCTTTTAAAAAAAAAGTGCGTTTTTCCCATGATGTATGAGTCGTCCACCACGAGTTTGCTGATGGATTTCGAGACCCGATTCGAGGAGACGGATGAACCGTTTCGGGTACATGGTGGACCCGGTAAGGTACACCGGGGCAAGAAGCGCGTGATGATGACGATGTGAGCCTGGCAGGGGAGCACTACCTACCGGTGATTTTACCCGACGCGTCGGATATCCGGAGGATACCGTCGTGGTCTTGAAATGGATGGTAGGGGCCGGTCTGGACTGACGGCGCCCTAGATATTGTGATTGAGACATTGAGATTTCGAGATATTGAGGTACAGAGACTGTGATACAGAGATATCGAGATATTGGGATTACGTTTTGTGCCGATGCTAGGCACTGTTTTATGCTGATTTCATTATGATACCTCATTTTAAAAATACAAGGAAATCTCACTAAATTATGAAAACAGTTCTTCATTTACATGTATTCTGTTTTCATGCATTCATACCTCATTCATATGATATATTGCTCTCTGAGGCACTGACACGGGCACATGAGATTACACTCGGGTTAGATATTTACCCTAGCCTTGTTATAGGTTGCATGTTATATATATAATTGAGGATATATTATGATCATTGACCTAGGTTGCGTTATTTATGCGATTTCTATTCGTAGATGTTTTTCTATTCACGAGTTGGCAACTCACCCCCGTTGTGCCCCAGTTTCTTGCAGGTTTGCCGTACAGGTTTCATTACGGCTTTGCGGGAATAGTTTCCTTCGGGTGATTTGCTAGTAGGTTGGTTTACTTGTATCGTACCCCCATTATATATCTTGTATATCATTATTCTGTTGTATCTAGAAGTTCCATCAACCAAACATGTATTTATTTTGAGATAGAGACCAGTGATGTTATTCCTTCGACCTTAGAGTCGCGCGTTTTATTTCTGCGGTTTTCTTGTGGTTTTGAGTTTCCTTTTGAATTTTGATCCTCGCCGTTGGCGTTGTATATTATATTGCTTGTGTGGTTGTGACCGTCGATTGACGAAGAGCTAGCTCCCGCTTAAGGATGCCTTTTTATTGATTTCGTATACTATTCATGTTGTATCCCGTTTAGGGGCCAGTATTTACAAAGGAGACTCTGCCGAAATTTTCAGTAAATTTTGATGTTCTTAAAAACCGCATAATTCGGCTTATGCTATTAAAACTACTTGTTTTAAATTGGTTTTCCTTCACTCTACTTCTTTTCTTGGTTTGGATGTCTGGGTTTTCGGCTTACTTAGATTACGTACGCCTCGAGACGTTTCGTAGTTTAAGTGCCAGTCATGTTCCATCTTTCGGGACGTGACAGGACCGGATCTACAAAGGTTGTAGTCACTTTCCTTTAGCTATAAATTCATTTACTTGCTTGCATCGCCTAATTATCTAGTTAACGATCCGTATTAGGGTTTGTAGGCACAAGGAAAAATTTGAATTGGGCATGTTTGATCTGTTGTGAGACTTCATTAGTGTGCCTAGGAACCCTACAGATCCATATAGACGCTCTCTTCCAAATTACCATTTAGAAAGGCCTTCTTTACGTCCATCTGCCAGATTTCATAATCGTGGAAGGCAGCAATAGCAAGAAGGACCCGAATAGATTTAACCATAGCTACTGGAGAAAAGGTTTCGTCATAGTCCAAACCAGGTCTTTGACGGAAACCCTTTGCAACAAGTCTAGCCTTATAGGTTTCAACCTGTCTATCTACACCAATCTTCTTTTTGAAGATCCATTTGCATCCTACGGGTTTTACCCCATCTGGAGCAACGTCCAAAGTCCATACTTTGTTAGTGTACATGGACTCCATTTCGGTCCGCATTGCATCCAGCCATTTTACTGGGTCGCCGCTCTGAATGGCTTGCTGGAAGCTAGTAGGCTCATCATAGTCAATAGTGCAATCCTCTTTATCCCCGTCTATGAGAAAACCGTAGTATCTCTCGGGCGGATGAGACTGCATACTACTTCTGCGGAGTGGCGTCGGGATGTCCTGTTCTCCTGAACCTTCTTGTTCTACCAAGATTTCAGTAATAGCTTGTGGTTCTGGAATTTCTTCCAGTTCTATTGCGTCCTCACTCTTCTGATTTTCTAAAAACTCAGTTTCCAAGAAGCAGGCATGAAGAGAAACAAAGACCTTTTGTTCCTCCGCGTAATAGAAATAATATCCCTTGGAGTTCTTCGGATATCCCACAAATTTGCATTTTACTGAGCGTGCCTCGAGCTTGTCCGCATGCTGCTTCTTTACAAAAGATGGACATCCCCATGTCTTAAGATACTTAAGACAAGGTTTGTTCCCACTCCACATCTGATATGGCGTGGTAGGAACAGTCTTGGTTGGAACTCGGTTCAAAAGATATGTGGCTGATTCTAGTGCATATCCCCAGAATGATCGCGGCAACTCAGCGTTACTCATCATGGAACGAACCATATCCAATAAGGTTCGGTTCTGTCTCTCTGATACACCGTTATGTTGTGGTGTGTATGGAGGAGTAAGTTGAGAGAGAATTCCATTCTCTTCTAAGTAACCCAGGAACTCGGCACTTAAGTATTCACCACCTCGATCAGATCTCAGTGTCTTGATACTTTTGCCGGTTTGGTTTTCCACTTCATTCTTGTATTCTTGGAATTTCTCAAAGGCCTCGGATTTATGTTTCATTAAGAAGATATATCCGTACCTTGAAAAGTCATCCGTAAAAGTAATGAAGTATGAATAACCGCTTCGCGCATGTGTAAACATTGGTCCGCACACATCACTGTGTACGAGCCCCAAGAGCTCGCTTGCTCTTACTCCGTGTCCAGTAAACGGAGTTTTTGTCATCTTTCCTATGAGACAAGATTCACAAGTAGCATAAGATTGATATTCGAACGGATTCAAATATCCTTCTCTATGTAACTTAGTTAACATTCTCTCATTGATGTGACCCAGTCTACAATGCCACAAGAAAGCCTGATTTAATTCCGGAGACTTTCTTATAAGTGTGTTCTGGACGCTGAAAACCTGAGCTTGATTTAATACGTATATCCCGTTTTTTAATGTACCTGACCCAATCATCACTTAATTTAGGTGGATATGAATCACATCGCTTATAGAAGTAAAATCATATCCTTCTTTAGAAAGTAAGGATACAGATATGATATTACAAGTTGTACCTGGTACATAAAAATAGTTACGCAAAATCAATTTCTGCCCAATTGTCAGCCCAATATGATATTCTCCTACGGATTCAGCGTTCATGCTCATTCCGTTAGCAACCTTGAGGGTCATATCACCTATCCTGATAACCCTACGGTTTCTCAGAGCCTGTAACGAATTACAGATGTGAAATCCTGATCCGGTATCCAATACCCAGGAAGTAGCGTTAACTGACAAACAGTTCTCTATTACAAACACACTCGAAGCCGAAGCCACAACATGCTTCGAATCCTGGCTACTGGCTTTGCTATCTCTGCAATCCTTCTGCCAATGTTCATTCCTATAACAATAGGAGCGTCCCTCTTTTACTACTTCCAGTCCCAAAACTTTTGCCCTTTTCTTTCCTTCTACTTCCCTGGTTTCCTTTAGGGTAGAAGGCAGAGACGGTAGAATCAGGTCAGTATCTGACCCGTTCTCCGACGTGGTCTTCAGGTCTGTGAGCTCATCATTATAGCTAGTCATTGTAAGGACTTTGTCCTCTACAGATGACCCGTTAGCTAACCTCGCTTGAAATAATTCGTTCGAGGTTTCATATCTTGTGATATGAGATTGCTCTCCATATAAATCTTTGTTATGGAGAAAGATGGAAACCAAGTCCATCTTCTCGTGTTGCTTCTGGTATACACCATCAACTGAAGCTAACACGAGGAAATTAGCTTTCGCTTTATCCTTTTCCCTTGTTGGCGGATATCCATATCCGTGACGGTGGAAACTGGACCTGGGACGGCGGGATCTTGAGTAGTAATAGGGTGGTCCAGTTTGTCATAGGCAATGGACATCAGGACAGACTTTTGCCACTCATATAAGTTAGATTCAGTCAAATTATTATCTAGATGTAACCTATCTGTGGTCACAAGGTCGCTGCAATTTAAGAGAGAGAAGAAAATACTATTAGCATGATGCTCTTGCAAGTTCAGAGTGGTTTAATTTATCTAAACAGGATGGCTCCCACTGTTTCTCGAATCCCTCATCAAACCATAAAAGAAGAATTAGCCAGGACTATTCTCACAGTACAATTCTTGCTTAACCGTTCAGCCAGGTCAGTGTCGATACTTCGAGGGAGGTTTTCCAATGCTTTCGCTAAGTTCCTTAATTAAATAACCTCTTTTCTCTGGGGGTGTAACCCCGCTGACACCTTTCTAGGCACCTACTAGTTTTATAGCATTAATCGTTAAGTGACGAATCTCCTGATAAGCAGTATATACTCATAGTAGGATCGGCATCCAAAATATCATCGTATGATAATGTTGAAGGAATCCTACCAACATTCATCATACTCCAAAATGGTATGCATCTGTCTGCAAATTTCAGTTTCTTTAGAAATTTCCGATATAGATTTTTGCCCCATGCTCTTATGACCTTGACTAAGGGCCAACAAATCATAAGTCACATGTCAAGTTCTACCCGTCATTGTCCAGGTTAATTTGAACCCACCCATACATACTCTTGACTAAGGGCCAACAAAGTAATACGACTGTCCCAAACCAACGCATTTATCTATGCAACAAATGAATACCCCAGCAGCTATGAAACACTATGCCTTGACTAAGGGCCAACAAACATAGCTTGAATACTACTGACCATCCACAAGAAATGATGGAGGGCTACGAATGGTTTTGGCAAAACCGTGAACGTAGTGAACTTGATATAATCGAAGGAACCTGATACTTTTTAAAAGTAGTGGTTAAAAGCTCTGCAATTAAAAATTCTGATCTTTTCAAATAACCGAGTGGTTTCTTTTAAATTTGTTCCAACGATTAAACTTTGGTTTATTTTCTTTGCATTATAATAATGCGTCCCATCAATAATCCTTTAATTGCAGAAAACAACGAAAATACCACGTCCTCTTATGCCATCCGCATTCGCCACGGGGTCCCGTAATCAGCCGTTAGGTTACTTAACTAACGACAGAGCGGGGGCTGGGCTAGCGCGGGTGTAAAACATAAGTGACGTCTAATAGCTATCATATATAGATATTGTACATTCGTCAGACGCAATAATAGGCATTCCAGATCATAGATGAACTTTATTGGATTTATTAGCAATCCGCATTTGCTTTGAGCCTGCAATAAAAGACGGATTACACAGTTGTGATGAATAGCCATTACCCCACCCTAGACCCCTACGGGTACGGCAAACTACCCGCCAAGTACCCGAAGTGAAGCGGTCTCCCTCAACGACGTGGGGAAGCCACTAAACACTTCAATGTACCCGGTAGTTTGTGTACCCCGCCTTGGGTCTATCCTAGGAGCAAAAAACAGTAAAAAGAAATAATACAACGGTGGCTACAACCGCAACCTGGATGTGCCCCGCAAAATAATATTACATCATATTACATTTACATCGAATGAATGAATATTAAACCCATCTCAAAACCCCGGCTAATCATCACAACACTCCAATCAAGTCCATATATATAAACAGTAAACATTACAGAAATGTGCAACCCCCTGCCAACCGACATACTAGCAGTTAGGGGAGGTTTACGAACACATTAAACAATACAGATAAAAACCCGATTAGCAAATAACTTAGAATATCGATCGATAACCATTTTCCGTGTCAACCCCAAAAGCAAAGCATCACTGGGTATAAACAGAACAAACAGAGAACCAAAACATCAAAAAACAAGAATTACAGAGCAAATCCGAGTCAACTCGGAGTTGACTCGGCGGCGGATCCGCGGCACAAGCACTCTATTGCCGCGGATCCGCGGCCGTTCTACTGAGTTACTGGCTCGTATTTTCCCAGTATTCTTAAAATACCCTGCTGTGAATTTTAAGGTATGTCAAATATTTTTTCAGACACTTTTAAAATTAATAGAAACTTAGGGTACGGGGTGTTTCGTTTTCGTGTTTTCCGTCAATCGAACTTCTAACTAGTTGCTAACAAGCTAGTAATGGTTTAGTTGGCTCTGATACCACTGTAAGTCCATGTCACGCACCCCACGAACTTGCGGGGAGGCGGAATATATGAAAAACGATTATCAAAGCTTCGTAACACGGACATGAGCTCATGAATCGTATCTAAACCTTTGCTAACAAACTACTAGAGGTTTAACTACTAGGATACAAAGTTATACCTCACGTTACTTGTCCTTCGGGTCTTCATCGCGGTCCTCCACTCCTCGTAGGCTCCTTGGAACATCGGCACCTCAACGGCCTCCTCGAATCAAAGATTATCCACCCGAGAGCTCCTACGCTAAGCTTTATCTCTAACTTGAGATAACTAGGTTACTCAAAGTGCTAATCTAAGCTACCTAGGGGATATAGAGTAAGGTTATGGATGTATTAGTCTATCTAATCCTTGATCTCAACACATGAGAGGGGAGGATTAGGGTTTCAAGAGAGGATGAGCTTGAGGAGAGAGAAGGTGAGCATGATAATGAAATGAGATCATGATATATCATAATATATATGAAGCATTATTTATTTATCCAAAAATGAAATAATAGAATTAACAACCATGCTTCATAAATATCTATGAGTGATTTATCTCCATGAGTCATTAAGCATTTAAGATGCATTAATGACATAGATGAATCACACAAATAAGTCACTAATCTTATTTAATGCAATGCCACTTTACCCCCCCCCCCCAAGTCACCACTCTTCTAGAAGCTTCTCGACAAATTACGAGAACGCCCCTCCAATCCGTGAAAACACGGAAAAACTTTAGACTGTATAAATCCAATAACCCGATACTAGAATCTGGCTTAAACCAAAGCCGGCTAGTAAAAACTGTCCGAAAAGTCGTACGTGCGTAAACACACGTACGTGTCCGAACCCTTGTCGTAAAACCATACGACCTCTATATCGTTTCGCCTGGAGCAGGGAAACTCTCTGTGTGGGACTCTAAAGACTCGACACCACGCTGGCAGTGGGTTTAACCACAGACCGCAAGCGGCACTAGCTGTACGTAACGGTCCCTAGGTAGATGTCGATAAGAAGGCCGATGAGGAAAACCATCCGAACCCCTACTGAGTCTGATGTGACAATCTCCGTACAGTCCGGTCTGTTCGTCTAAGACTATCGCATATCAAGCCTAGGGGGCGGCAAGCGTCGGTCCTCTAACAGCTGTATAAGTCGTGTCGGAGCGAAGCCCATTACACCCTGAGAAACTAATGGAACCTACCAGTAAATCTCGCTTGCCCTGGCCAGGGACTTTGCGTAATGGCTCTCTGACACAGTGCGATATCAACTCCTAATACCGGGAGAGATGAATCCTGTCTAACCGCCACTGCCTCCAAGTGCTCGGGACTGCACCCAGCTGCTACATGTTTGCACGACTCCTTTGAGCCGTGGTAGGGTAGCAATCTAAGAACTGTGGGATACACTCGAGGCGAAGTAGCAGTGTCAAGTCTGCGGACTATGCTGTACTCATGTCACCTGGGAACTATTAACTGACGATGGGTATAATACCAACCAATCAATTCCCTGGCGAGTACTGTCTGGTGTACCCATAACCTAACGAGCACCTGTATACTATCTCCAGTACGACGTACTGATGGCTGTGGGACAGACCATCTCCCCAACTGGGATGAGAAGCGTATACACATAGTCTACTCCGGAATATCGATGCCCTATCTCGATAATCCAACGACCAGGGACCTGTATAGAATGTTGCTTACAGACTACCCAGGCCCCACTAGCGTGACTGCCATCACGACGCTGGTAATCAAGCAATGATCCTATGGGCTCTACTAATATGTATAAGTGATACGTCACAAGAAACATATGCACATATTAAAGTAGACACAAACCAAGTAGCATACTACCATTTTTAGAAAGACTGTTATATACAACTGTGAATATCCCAAGCTTCCATTAAGTAATATACAACCTAGTATGATACAATAATGGCCTCTAGGGCATATACACTAACATTCAGCAACGTGAATGGACCACCCAGCACTTCACGGAATCCGGTAACTTGGGCACCCCTCCTGGGTAAACCTGTACCCCCTACGAGTGCGGCGAATATCCCGCCAATTCTAGAGTAAAGCACCCTCCGTCTCAATACCATGAGATGCGGGCCTGTTACCCTCTAGAACCCGGCTATCCGTGCACCCTACCGCGGGGTAATCCTAGTACAGAAAGTAAAATATACATACAACGGGTACATCGACCTCACCCTGGTCGTTCCCCAAAAGAATAATATACAAACAGGCAGTGACGGCAGTCCACATGTCGGACGCTTGCCCCGCAATATCAAATGTACATATAAAACGAAACTGTACTACCATTGCATCCAGGCTATCCCCCACGACCAATCCGCAACATCACAGCACAACACAGAACATCAACGTGAATGTCACGTTCGCAAATCTGTTTAAAAGGGCCATAACAGTTAGACAGGATTTACCGATCAAATGACATTCACGGTCGCAGATATAATGTAAATACTGTGAACTAACATGTTTAAAATTTCCGATCGACTAAATTTTCCCAAGTGGGCCCCAAGCACAACTGTAGCACTCAAAGAGAATCTGGGCCCAAACAGAACATTCCAAAAACCCTATTTCCAAGTTTAAAGAGCTCTGTGCAAAAAATGGTACAGTGAAGACACTGTACTGCGGCGGAACCGCGGCCAGAAGGGGGGTTTGGCCGCTGTTCCGCGGTCGGTCTACAGTATCACGCTACCATTTTTTCACAGAATTCTTAAAACTTCCTGCATGGTTTTCTGCAACACATTGAAAAAAATTTCGAGCCAAAATTCGACAGAAAACTGATGCTTTGAAATCGCGGTTTTGGGATTTTTGTTCGATCGAAAATGTAAACACGTTAGACCAAGCTAGACTAGGTTAATGGCGTGGCTCTGATACCATGTAATGGTGCACGGCGGCGCATCGGCCGTCAATCCGACGCCGGAATGCGGAAACGATGCTTTTCTTTAAACTTGTAAACCGGCACCACCGCACACTAAAAACCCGGATCGGGCCATTAACATAGTCCTAGCTAACTAGAGAAGGGGTAGAGAGATATACCGAGCGATCCATGTCCTTCGGTCTTCTCGTCGCCGTCCCGATCTCCCCGCGGAATCTCCGGTCTTCATCTCCTCGTCGGAAGGGCACCACATCGCCGGGTTCTTTTACGGTCTCCCACCTCTGGACCGAGGCAACTCGGGCATGAAGTTGGCAACCCGACATTCCCTAGAACTGCTGTAGAGTGGTGTGGAATGGTTTGTCTCTTGGGGTTACTAGAAGTTGCCCTTTTGGTGGAGGAATGAGTAATAGAACTTTTTAGAGGAGGAGCTATATGATTTTTGCAAAGCCTAAAGAGAGTATTTTTCCCACAAAAATTTGGGACAGGTCCCATCCAATGTGGCCGGCCTCATGCTTGAGGAAAATGAGAATGGGAGTGAAGGAAAAGTCAAGGGGGGAGGAAGCTATCATCAAGAGAGAGAGAAATGATGATGATGAAATATAATGATCACAACACAAATCCAACACTCCATCAACCATCATCACTCAAAAACCCAAGCAATCATGAAGTGAAGAAGTCAAATGATGGTGCAACCATCATGAAGCAACAATATGCAAAGACCACCCTCCACAAAGCTAATTTGCACAATTGCAAATAAGCCCTCCTCCACCAATTTTCAGCCAAGGAAAGATACAAAGGAAAATGGCCGAAACGGAAACCAAACTGGCAATTTCAGAAAAACGACCCCGTAATAAATTACAGGAAAACCCCGCTACTGTATATACACCCGCATTTGTATTCCGACCGAATATAAATTCAATGAGACAAAATCTACACTGTAAAATACTAGGATCCGGCTTAAACCAAAGCCCGCTAGTATTAACCGTCCGATCATGATCCGTGCAATACCGCACGTACATGATCGAACCCTGCCATATCTCCATACGGCCTCTACAGCGTTTCGCCCGAAACTTGAGAAAACGGTCTGTGGGGGACTCTAAAAACTCGTCAATACTTTGGTTGTGGATTTAACCACTAGCACGTCAGAGGTATTAGCCATACGTAACGGGCTACCAGGTATCGACCAAAAGGGACATCGATGAGCGAACTCATCCTGACACCCTACTGAGCCTGTCAGTGACAATATCCGTACAGTCCGGTCCGTTCGTCGATGAGTATCGCATGGCGGGCCTAGGGGGTTGGTAAAAGTCAGACCCCCAAAAGCGGTACAAGTCGTGTCGGAGTGTAGCCCAGAACACCCTGAGATACTACTGGAATACCTACCAGTAAATCTCCTGCCTTAGCCAAGGACTTCGTGTAAGGGCTCTCCTAGACACAGCGTGACCTCACCCCCAATACCGGGAGAGACGAACCCCTGCAGATCCGCTCACTGCCTCCATGTGGCTCGGGGCTGTACCGAACTAAAACCTATATACACGTCTCCTTTGAGCGTGGTAGGGTAGTAATCAAAGTACAGTGGGAACTCACACGAGGCAAATGACGATCTCAGGTCGATGAACTAACCTGTACACATGTCATCAGGGAACTGCTATCTGACGTCAGGTATAAGACCAACTAGCATATTCCCGGCGAGTCCTGTCCGGTGTACTCATAACCCAATGAGCACCTGTATACATCTTAGGTGAACCAACTGACACCAGTGGCTTGTGAGACCGGCCACCGCCCCTCGTAGGGGTCTCGACTGTATACACTAGTCTACTCTGGAGTATCGATGCCCTGTCTCGAAACTCCTACGACTAGGGATCTTTTAAGGATGTGCTTATAGACTACCAGCTCCCACGTATATGATCGCCCTCATATTGCTGGTAGTCAAGCAAGAATCCTAGGGGCTCTATCAACGTGCAATAGTGACCTGTAAGGTCACCTAAAGCAGTACACGATGATAAAGAAAAACCAGATAGCATACTATCATCTCGAGTAAGACTGTCTTATCGGGATAGGTCCTCCATCAATCATTGCAATCACGTGCCTGTGATCCAATAATTGACTTTGAGGGCACTATCTCCAACATTTCACACCGACATGAAATATCGCGTTATTAGGGGTCTGACTTTATCCATTCGTAGACCCGATATATGATACTCTTAGACGAATATACCGGACTGTTTGGAGAGTGTCACAGACAGGCTCAGTAGGGGTACGAATGAGTTTGCTCGTCGGCCTTCCTTTCGCTCAATACCTTGGTAGCCGTTACGTACAGCTAGTGCCGCTGACGTGTTTGTGGTTAAATCCACTTCCATCGTATTGACAAGTTTTTAGAGTCCCACACAGAGAGATTTCCTGGTTCAGATGATATGATTTGGATGACGTATGTTGGTACTTACAGGTGTCCGATTAAATATGTGTACAGGCTACACGGACTTTAATCGGACTGTTGATAATACTACCGGCTTAGGATTAAGCCGGATTATTAAATCTAGCTTGGATTTAATAATTTATATATATTTTTTAATATATGTATTCTAGTATTATTGTTCACTATTAATTCTCTCTTGGCTATTTGTATTTTTATGTGAATACGCGTATATGTATTTCGATATGTATGCCGGGTTGTATTCCGTATTTATACGGAATTTGTTCTAGAAGATGGACACCTCAGTTATGAATATTCATGAAATGAGGTGGAGGGTGAGGTGGTATTGAGCATAGTTGAAGACATGGAGAGAGGAATGAGCTTCATTATTTTATTACAAATGAGTTATGATATTTTTTGCATGGTTGAAAAATGTTGAAGCTATTCTACACTCTTGATTATGTCATTCTCTCATATTCTTCAAGACATGCTCATGGCTATATTTTCTCATCTCATCCTCCTTTTTCTTTAGATGCTCTCTTGAGCTTAGATTTACGAGAAAAAAATAGTGGAAAATTCCAACATCCCCACTCTTTATTCCTAGCGAGTTAGCATCGGTTTCTTCACTAAGTGAAATCGGAGCTTGGATCGGTTCTTTAGGACGGATCATCTTCGGCGAAGGAGGACCGGCTTGCAAACGCGACCCGGAGTTCTTGAGAGCATGCTAGAGTGCATCCCAATTGGAGCATATGAAAATGCTACAAAGGTTGTGATTTCTATCTTTGTGTGCTTACTAATTTAGGTGTTTTGTTAGATTCTTAGTTTTAAATTTCCAGTGCCAAGAAAATTTTTGTTATTGAATTCCGTTTTGGCCGCGGGTTAGCAGCAAGGGAACTAGGAACTTTCAGAAATAAATCCTAATATTATCACAGAAAAAAGACCCCGCCAACTACACTGTTGCCAGGGGATGGTCCGCATTACACAGAGGCACGGGCGAGTACATGGTAAGTTTCATATAATTAAGTTGATATTGTATTTAAGTTAACATGTTTATACACACACACACACACACATATCTTCTTTACAGACCCAATTCCAGGAGATGATGGATGTCTTAGGACTTGGCCCTGACGACTAGATTACCGCATTGTCCCTGTTCTGGATTTGATATTCGGCAGATATTATGGTGGCTATGAGCACGGGGTTGGTCTCGGGACCCACCGACACTTTTCCAAGCGTCCGTCCGTCCACAATTACGCTGTTGCCCAGACGCGGACTGATGCGGCTGTTGCATCGCAGGAGGAGATTCATCGGCTCCAAGATCGGACGGAGCAACATAATGTGCGGGTGGATACACTTCATGTGCAGATCGAAGAGTTGGGACGATCGAACGCGGAGGCCATCAGGAAGGCTATACGAGACGAGTTTGAGAGTATCTTCATGTCACAGGACAATGGAGCTAGATCGTTCCAACGACCATAGATTATTGATTTTTTATACAAATATTTGTTTTATTGCTTTATTGATTATACCGTTTGGTGTATATATTTTGTTTATAATTGCGTTTGATTCTAATCATATTACTTCTTGATTGTTAAAATTGCGTGAGATTTGATCATATAATTATTATCAATCACTGGTTGTAATTGAAAAGTAACGCGCGTGGGACGTGCAAATTTCAGTTTAAAAAAATGATAATGTATTTTGTCACGGTTGTCACCGTGACCAAATAATATATGGTCATGGTTAGAACCATGACCATAGGATATAGTAACAGTAATCTGCTAGTAACAGGTAATCTTTACTTTGGTTTCCTTTTATGGTCACGGTTTAACCCGTGACCATAGAGACTATATAGTCACGGTTACCAGCTATAGCAGGTATTCTACATTACGCTTTAACTTTTTGGTCACGGTTATAACCGTGACTATATATCACATATTGTCACGGTTTACACCGTGACCATAACGTGGTGATGATCTACACCATGACCATATATGTGGACTACACACATGTTTCATTTAGTTGTTTGAACCGTATTTGGTAATGCCAAGTATATGGTCACAGTTATAATCGTGACTATAAAAAACATATGGTCACGGCTACGGACGTGACTACGGTTCTCATGACGGGGTTTTAGGCGACGGTTGTGTCACGGTTTTAACCGTGACCATATATATCTGTGGTCACGGTTAAAACCGTGACCAAATCCGTAGTAGTGATTTGGCAAGGAAAAGGATGTTGGAGGTGTTAAGTTGGTTTTGCCGTTTCACTCTATCCAATCTTAAGTCTTGAGTAAGCTTTCATTATTTTACACTTGCCCACTTTGTGACAAACCATTATCTCAACACTCTTTATACTTAGCTCGTCCTTACTCATTTCCTATTAGAAGCCATCTTCCTCGTGGGATCGACCCGTACTCTACCGGCTAGCTTCATTGTGATACCATACTTGATTGCGGTCTATTATTAGGATAACATGCACATTAACATCAGTCAGGGGGCACAGAAGTATCAGGCACCTCCTTTTAAGGAGAGGTACAAGTTATAGATGACACAAGATCAATATGATTATCCTCATGTAACTCAGGCAACTCTTCATGAGAAATGGAGTGAGGAATTGGTGAGTTGCTGCTCACGGAATTAAGATTTTGTGAAGAATAGCCAGCAACATTATCCATGGGCTTAATCCCCAAATCCCGGACCATAGGAGGGGCAACAGAAGCGTGTGGCAATTCCTCTAATTTCCGAAGAATATCAATTTTAACCACATGTTGTCTATAACATCCATCCTTGCAAGACATGACATTTAAAAACATGTTTTGAGGAATAAAAGCAGCATCAAAAACCTTAATAAGGATATTAAGGTCTAACAAATTGGCTCTACAATAAAAATGGGGACAAAACTTTACAATAGAACCAAAATTAGATACAATGATAGAACGAGTTTCTTCAGACTTACATATGAAGAGGAAGATTTCTAATAGAGATGCAAAGAAACTTTTCCTTAAGAATTTTGCTACCACCAATACTTTTAGACCAAGGTAGAAAAGAAACTTTGAAAGTGTAAAAATAAATATCTCTAATTTTCATAACAAGATAAAAAAATATGAAAATTAACCAATGTTCCATTCAAAATAAAGCATTTGCAAACCAATTTCCATACCATTATGATATTTTTATTGTTAATTTGATCGTAGAAAATTAACCTATTGTCAATAAACCATTATAGTTGCGAGCATCCAGTTCAACCATGAAAAGTGTAAAAACATATTTTTTTCATGTCGTGCAATATGGTGATCAAGATAATAGGGTTGATAATTACTAAAGCGGTTGATATATTTTAACATTTTTGACCGACTATATATAATAGTTTTTGCCCCCATGACTTCAACCCCCTGCATCCCTCTTCGGACCTTTGCCCATTTCCCCCTATTTCGAATTGTAACTGTGGGAACACCAAGCTAGCTACTTTGTTTTGCTCTTTCTCCCCCAATAGAGTGTACTCGACAGAATGTGCCACATCACATGACTACAGATGCTTACAATTCGGAAAGAAACATAACATCTCATGTCAAGGGAGAGGGATGCCTTATGCCCTAGAAGAAGAGAAAGGGACAAATGAAAAACGAAGAAATGGGAGCAGATGGGATACATTAGGTCAAGCACTAGGTCACATAGCTATATGTAAATAGCTCGTTGCCCAATGCATTATCATGTGTCGGCTTGCTTAATAATGGCGCAATCATAAATTTGAACTGCCCATGCAAGGCCATGCACAAAACGACGACGTTACATGACATTGTTGCGACTTATGCCAAGAAGATAATTTCTCATATATATGCTCTTCATGTGTGAAGATTAAGCATTATCACAATTCTGTTTTAGAACTGCAATCATTAATGTTTAATATTTTTCAAAATTAATATACAACTCTTCGGTAACATCATGCTTACAAAAACCCTATCAATGTTTATAACTAAGAACTTGAAATTTCAAAGTTAATAATTCCCAACAACAAGATCATATGTTTTAATCTAGTTACAAAGTAAGTGCATATTATATTTCCCATCTCATAGATTTTTGTCAAGAACAATATTCAATATTGCACATCCACGATTATAAATATATGGACACCCCTTGTAGAAACTAGTAAAGGTGAAGCACTAGCGAGCTAGCTCTCATTGCCCAATGCACTACCAAATTGAGGACTTAATTTGCGTAATAATACTTCAATCATAGCTTGAACTGCTCATGCATGAATGGCCCAGGCTAGCTGGGACCGTCCCAAAGTCAATCAAACTAAAGTTAGATAAGCTATAGATAAATGCGAAACAGATATACTATACCAAGCTATTTATTTTAAATACTATCCTGTCCATATCTTAGGATAAAATAGTGGAAGACTCATAGAATCTAAACGTTAATGTTAAACAGAAGGTCGTAGGTGTTTATCTCTTAAGTAAATATAAATATTAAATAGTTAATCACTCTGAAACTAGATTTGCACTAAAAACAAATTAATTAGTTTGAAAACAGTCTCCCTCGACGGTTAGACTGTCACAAGAGAAAAAGAAAAACATTCTTTCTATAAATTAGTGTTGGCTATAGTGCTCTCAAGACAATTATCGTAGTCGCAGTCAGGTGATTATGATGATCGAGGGAAGACCTATACCGGTAGAACAGTTTTACTCGAGATGATTGTATACTATCTGGCTTGTCATTATCATCACTATTACATGGTGATAGAGCCCATAGGATTCTTGCTTGACTACCAGCATTATGACGGCGATCATATACGTGAGAGCTGGGTGGTCTATAAGCACGTCTTTAAATGTCCCTAGTCGTGATAGTATGGAGACTAGGCATCGATACTTCAGTATAGACTGGTGTATACTGATCGAGACCTTGACGAGGGGCGGTGGCAAGGTCTCAAAAGCCATTGGTATTAGTTTGTTCACTTAAGATAGTATACAGGTGCTCAATGCGTTATGAGTACACTGGACGGACTCGCCGGGAACCTGTAAGTTGGTATTATACCTATTGTCAGATAGCAGTTCCCCGGTGACATGTGTACAGGTTAGTCTGTCGACCTGAGATCGTCATTTGTCTCGTGTGAGTTCTCACTGTACTTTGATTACTACCCTACCACGACTCAAAAGAGTCGTGCAAACAGGTTTTAGTTGAGTACAGTCCCGAGCCACATGAAGGCAGTGAGCGGATCGTGTTAGTTGTATGTATGCCTTAGAAGCCATTATTGTACATATGATGTATATTATAGTGGATGCTTGGACATATATAGAGAGAACTTTCTTGCTCGACATAATAGTATGCTATCTGATTGCTCTTTATCTTAACATGTATACTTGTCTCTTACTGTTTTACGGTTATATGTTGGTAAAGCGCTTAGGATGTGTACTTGACTACCAGGATTATGATGCAGATCATACTAGTGGGGCCATGATAGTCCATAAGTTCATTATTCAATGTTCCTAGTCGTGGGTGTATCGAGATGGGGCATCGATATATCAGAGTTGACTAGCGTATACGCTTCTCGATCTATGTGATGGGCGATGGATGATCCCATATCCATTGGTGTTTGACATCGGAGATGGTATACAGGTGCTCAGTGGAGACTGGGTACACTGGATGGACTCGCCGAGAACTCCTAGATGGTATTATACCTCACGTCAGATAGCAATTCTCTGGTGACACTGGTACAGGTTAGTCTATATACCCGAGATCGTCATAGAGTCTTGTATGATTCCCACTGTGTTTTGATTTCCACCTTACCACGTTCAAGAGGACGTGCAAAACGGTGGTTTTTGGGTACAGTCCCGAGTCATATGGAGGCAATGAGCGATAGGAGGGGATTTCATCTTTCCCGGTATTAGAGGTAGATGTCGTGCTGTGCTTGATTGGCTATAACTGGAAGTCCCTGGTCAGGGCTGATTTAGATATTTACTGGTAAGTGATATCAGTAGTTTCTCGACCCGTTATGAGCTCCGTATCGGCATGACTTATCGAGTTATTGGGGGTCTGACGTTTACCACCCCTAGACTTCATATGCGATATCTTAGAAAAAGAGACCGGACTGTACGGTAGTGTTACTGACACGCTTTACAGGAGTTAGAGGGGGCTTGCATGTTGATCTTCTAATCGCTCAATACCCGGGTAGCTGTCCAGCTAGTACCGCTGACGGCTTGTTGTTGGGATTCCTTAGCACCCTACTGGGTTTTCACAGCAACTATCATACCAAATTTAAAAATTCTAAGGTGCTAATCAATCCTAAGCTAGGATCAAGCTAGAGTAAATAGACAATATGAACATATAATCAACCATTACACTAAGTGAACGAGAAATACAACCTTTGTAGACCGGCCCTTCACTTCTAAAGCTCCGTGTTGACGTCCCTTCGCTGCGATCATGGATCTCCCGAAGTCTAGTATGGGTTCCCTCGGAGAAATGAACAAGCTTGCTAGTAGTCTTCGAGACCGAAGATGATCTACGTCGAGGAGACTCAAACTCAAGCTAACCCTTCACTAGGTTATGAACTTTATGAAGAGAACATCTTTTACTACCCAAGCAAGTGTATAGAATGATGAAGTAGGAAGTGTGCTCACTTTAAATTTTATTTTCTCACTCATTTTCATCATTTTCCATGGAGCTAGAGAGCAAGAGGAAGAAGATGAAGAAAGCAACTCAAGAAAATAAACCAAGAGATGAATGAATGAGTTATACAACCATGCGTGAGTTAGTATCATATACTAACCATTGTAGAGACATAACCATGGCTAAATAATAATGGTTAGGTTTAAAATATCTTAAATAAAACAAATCAAGTGGATTTGGTCAATGGTTATCCAAAAGCTTCATGAAGCTTCATGCCATGACCAATTTCCACCTCATTTTGATTTACTATGATAATTAAAACCCCTCATTATTGGTAGCATAGTGTAAGTCATACACACACCCAAGTTTGCATGTATCATCAAGCATGATACAAATATATACACAAACATATATCACATATACACTATGTGCACATCAAGTGAGAAAAACAATCTTAAGGGAGCCAATACTAGTTAATGTAAAGTAATATATCAAATATATAATTATTTATTAAATCAACACTTGATTAAATGATCCGATCATATCACATATAACAGACTAATATCATGTGTATCAATCTATCGAATCAACACTTGATTCGATAACCTGGCTATATCTCATATAACCGACAAATAACACAAATCGCGAGAATAGAATACGGTATCACATACTCGTATTATTCTCGGTCCCGCACATATCTCATATGTGCTCCTACTCCATTTCGCCTGAGCTAGGTAACCTCTGTGTAGGACTCTAAAGACTCGTCAATACGCCGGCAGTAGATGATGATCATATCAAACACCCACAAGCCGCAAGAGGCGTGCTAAACGTAACGGCCACTCGGGTATTGAGCGATCAGAAGATCAACAAGCAAGCCTGCTCATACTCCTGCGAATCCAATAAGTAACACTTACCGTACAGTCCGATCTCTTCGTCTGATATGTCGCATATCTCGTCTAGGGGTGGTAAACCTCAGACCCTAGTAACTCGATAAGTCGTGCCGATATGAGGCTCATAACAGGTCGAGAAACTATTGGTAAGACTTACTAGTAAATCTCAGAATCAGCCCTGGCCAGGGACTTTATGTTATAGCTAATCGAGCGCAGCGTAACATCAACTCCCAATACCGGGAGAGACGAATCCCCTCCTATCGCTCATTGCCTCCATGTGACTCGGGACTGTACCCAAAAACCACCATTTTGCACGTTCTCTTGAACGTGGTAAGGTGGATATCAAAGCATAGTGGGAATCACAGAAGACTCTATGACGATCTCGGGTCGACAGACTAATCTGTACCAGTGTCACCAGAGAACCGCTATCTGACGTGAGGTATAATACCATCTGGGAGTTCTCGGCGAGTCCATCCAGTGTACCCAGTCTCCACTGAGCACCCGTATATCATCTCTGATGTCAAACACCAATGGATATATGATCATCCATCGCCCATCTACATGGGTCGAGAAGCTATACGCTAGTCTACTCTGGTATATCGATGCCCCGTCTCGATACACCCACGACTAGGGACATTAAAGGATGTACTCATAGACTAACTTTGTCCCACTAGTATGATCTCCATCATAATCTAGGTAGTCAGGTACGCATCCTAAGGGCTTTACAAACATGTAACAGAGAGACAATCAGTGTACATGTTAAGATAAAGAGTAACTAGATAGCATACTATCATGTCGAGTAAGAAATTCCTCCCTATATATGTCTAAGCATCCACTACAATATACATCTCATGTACAGTAATGGCCTCTAGGGCATACATATAATTAACAATCTCCTACTTGCACTAGGGCCATCATATAGCAGTGGTTATAGTATCTCATACTCAACCATCTCATAAAAGTCTCTCTCTGGGAACATGCCTTTGTGAGTGGATCCGCCATGTTGTCCTCTGAGTCTACTCTCGTAACCTCGATCCCCTGGAGATCAACCATCTCCATGATCAGGTGATACTGCCTTAGAATATGTCTGGGTCACTGATGGGATGGGGGTTCCTAGGCATAAGCCACAACTCCATTGTCACACAATGGTAGGAACGATGTTCATCTCTTGAACTAATATACACCCAGACATCCTCTTTGGTAGAATTTTTGGTAGCGATGTATCCAGCCTTTATCGTCTAGTTTGTCGCGGTATCTAGCTTGGAACTCTTCCAACATACCGTCCCTCTACTGAGGGTAAAGAAAATGCCTGTGACTGACCTTCAGTCGACCTTATCACCCTGGAAGCTATCCAGTGATTCACCCCAGGATCAATTGATACCATCTCACTACACCTAGTGAGAATCCTAACATCCACTTAGATCTATCTCATAGATCTAAAACCCAGGATTTAGGAGGTATCACATTGATCCTATATGGAGAATCCTTGTGATAAGAGGAGATTGAGCAAGCGTAGCATAGGAAACTCCTTTCCTATCAGGAGTATGTCATCCACGTACAATACGAGGAAAACCAAAATACTCTCTACTACCTTTTGTATATACAAAGTTCATCTACCATTTTGATGAAGTCAAACGCTTTGACTACCACATCAAAACAGATGATCCAACTACGCGATGCCTGCTTTAACCCGTAAAGCAACTTGCACACGTTACCGCTGCTCCCACTATCTATGAAGCCCTCTGGCTGTGTACTTATAGACTCTCTCTTCTAAATCAATATTTAGAAAAGCAGTCATAACACACAACCACCAGATATCGTAGTCATGGTATGTAGGAATGGCAAGTAGGATCCGGATGAACTTACGCATAACTTCAGGAGAAAAGGTTTTATCATAATCCATACCTGGTCAATGACGAAAACCTTTTACAACTAGTCTAGCTTTAAAAGTCTCAACTTTTCCATGTACACCAAGTAATCTTCTCAAGATATACTTGCTCCTGATGGGGATTTAACCCTTCAGATATAGCAATCAAAGTCCATACTTTGTTGGTGTTTATGGATTCCATCTCAGATCGCTTAGCATCCAGCCATTCTTTCAGAGTCCCCACTCTTGATGGCCTGCTCGAAACTAGTTGGGTCATCATCTCATGATGCAATCCTCACTCCCACTGTCATCGAGAAACCGAAGTATCTCTCAGGAGGATGAGGAACCCTACCAGATCGGCGGAGAGGCTGAGGTTCGTCGGGAGCGATTGAGTCCTCCGGTTCTACCAAATCATCAGCTGTAGTTTGTATAGCTGGAACTCCTTCCAGTTCTACCTCATGACCACAAATTTCTTTCCAAAATAAATTCCTTTTCTAAAAAGATGGCATGCTGAGAAATAACACACTTTTTGTTCTGTGCAGTAGAAGATATTCCCTTGCGAATGTTTGGGATATCCAACAAACTTCCACAGAACTAACCTTGCCTCGAGCTTGTCCGGATTTTTCTTTTAACATAGACCGGACTACCCCAAATCTTAACTCACTTAAGACATGTGCTCTTCCCATACCATATCACATATGGAGTGGTAGGCACCAGATTTGGTTGGAACCCCATTCAATAGGTATGCAGCTTCACAAGTGCATAACCCCCAAAAGGAAATAGGCAACTCAGTATTACTCATCATAGAGCACACCATATCTAATAGGGTATGATTGCTCCGCCCCGATACACCGTTGTGCTATGGTGTATATGGAGGAGTAATGCTGAGAGAGAATCTCATTCTCTATTAGAATAATCCAGGATTTCCGTGCTCAAGTATTCTCCTCCGTGATCACATCAAAGGACATAATACTTATACCCGTTTTGGTTCTCTACTTCGGACTTATATTCTATGAATTTCTCAAAAGGTTCAGACCTATGTTTCAACAGGAATATATGTCCGAATCTTGAGAGATCATCAGTGAATGTAATGAAGTACAAAGAACCAGTCCTGACATGTGTAGACAGGGGACTTACATACATCATCATGTATCAATCCCAAGAGTTCATTAACTCTTTCTCTGTTTCCAGTAAACATTGCTATGGTCATTTTATCTTTGTGACATGACTGGCAAGTTTCATAAGATGTAGATTCAAACTGATTTAAATATGCATCTTAATGTAACTTGGCTAGTCGGGTCGCATTGATATGACCTAGTCTATAATGCCTCAAGAAGTATTCATTCATTTCTGAACTCTTTCTCTTGTGTGTGTTCTGTATGTTGAGAACTGTAGTTTGATTTTGAACGTATAAGCTTTTAGATAACGTGCCTGAACCAATCAACTCTTCATATAGGAAATGTTCAAAACATTATACAACAATACAAAATTATATCCTTCTTTACTAAATAAAGAGACTGATATGATGTTGTATATCAGGTTCGGTATCTAATAACATTGATTCAGAATTAATGTATTTGATAATACAGGGTGATAACTTCCAACAACTCGGCTGCAACACTTGCACCATTTCTATCTCTTGAAACTTTATCACCCGTTCTCAGTTCACTACCTATTTGTAGCCCATGTAATAGATTACATATGTAGGATCCTGATCTGGTATCACATATCCAGGACGCAGAGTATACTGAGAAACAGTTCTCTGTAACGAACACACCCGAAAAAGATGCATCATCATGCACTTTCTTCGTTTGGGCGGCACGACAATCCAGGTAATCCCCTATATCCTGCTCGGTCTTATAACAATTATAACTTAAAGCGGGACCAACGTTCCCCAGCATAGTACAACAAGCGAGTTCGGTCAATACATCCATATTATTATCTTGATTAAGACGAGACATGGTCGTTACATGGAGAGAAAGAGAGAAGAAAACACTCAGCGTATGCACTTGCAAGATTAGATTGGTTATTATTTTATCTAATAGGAATGGCTCCCACTGTTTTTATAAAATCTTCCTTCAAACCCTAAAAGGAAAAACTAGCCGAGATTAATTACACCCTACAATTTCGCCAATCTTTCAGTCAGGCCAGTGCCGGTACTTTCAGGGAGGTTCCTCGTGCTTTCGCATAGACCTAATTAAAATAAACCTCATTTTCCTAGGGGCGTAACCGCAGGGTTACCTAGGACGGCAGCAAGGTTTCGGAAGGCATCGTCCATGCCAAATTAAAAAATTTGCCTTTCTAGCTAACCCTAACCATGAATCGTATACTAGAAATCGATGGAAATATAAATGCAAACACTTTTCAAGTCTAGTGAGTAAGGAATACAACCTTTGTAGACCGGTCCTTCACTTCAATAGCTCCGTGTAGTAGTCCCTTTCGCTGTGATCGTGAACTCCGGACTCTAGAAAGGCTCCCATGATGAAACGAACATGCTTGCTTCAAAGTCTTCGAGGCCGAAGATGATCTACGTCGAGGAGATACTGACCCAAGCTATTTCTTCACTAATTAAGAAATTAGTGAAACAAACACCCTATACTAAATGGCAAGTAGTAGAGTAGGAAGTGGGCTCACTTTAGATTTGATTTTCTCACATTTTTCCTCATACCTCCATTGAAGCTAGAAAGCTTTTTGAGAGGAAGAAGAAGAATGAACTCATTATATGAATTATTGTGTGAGGTTATAAATGCATCCAAGGGTTAAGCATGTCATGCTTAACTCTTGTAGAGAGTTAACCATGGCCATGGGTTAAAGGGTTGGGTTAAATAAATATCCTAAGCTAGACAAAAGAGTGGACAAAGTCAAAGATGGTTAAAAGCTTCTACAAGCTTTCAACAAATATCAACCATGATAAAATCCACAATTTTGAATAACTTAAAACCCTAATCTTAACCCTAGCATGGTTTAACCTTCAATAACCCTAGTTGCATTTGTAACCTATCTTGATACATTTAACATATATCACATATACATCAATGTATCCAAAGTGAGAAAAGAAATCATAAGTGAGCTAATACTAGTTAATGTAATGTAATATATCAAATATATAATTATACATTAGATTATCAAATCAACTCTCGATTTAATAATCCGGCTATATCACATATAACCGACTAATATCATATGAATCAACTTATCGAATCAACACTTGATCCGATAAACCAGCTATATCATATATAACCGACGGATATCTTATATCGCGAGAATAGAATACGGTATCTCATATCGTATCAATCTCGGTCCCGCACATATCACATATGTCCTTATACTCCGTTTCGTTTGAGCCAGGAAACCTCTGTGTAGGACTCTAAAGACTCGTCAATACGCCGGCAGTAGGTGATGATCATATCAAACACCCACAAGCTGCAAGCGGTCTGCTAAACGTAACGGCCACCCGGGTATTGAGCGATCAGAAGATCAACAAGCAAGCCTGCTCACACTCCTACGAATCCAATCAGTAACACTACCGTACAGTCTAGTCTCTTAATATGATATGTCGCATATCTCGTCTAGGGGTGGTAAACGTCAGACCCCAGTAAATCGATAAGTCGTATCGATATGAAACTCATAACGGGTTGATAAACTACTAATAACACTTACCGGAATATCTATGAAGCAGCCTTGGCCAAGGACTTACTGTTATAGCTAATCGAGCACAGCGCAACATCAACTCCCAATACCAGGAGAGACGAAACCTTCCCTATCGCTCATTGCCTCTATATGATTCGGGACTGTACCTAAAAGCCACCGTTTTACACGTTCTCTTGAACGTGGTAAGGTGGAAATCAAAGCACAGTGGGAATCACACAAGACTCTATGACGATCTCGGGTCTACAGACTAACCTGTACCAGTGTCACCAAAGAACTGCCATCTGACGTTAGGTATAATACCATCTGGGTGTTCTCGGCGAGTCCATTCAGTGTACCCAGTCTCCACTGAGCACCCGTATACTGTCGCTGATGTCAAACACCAATGGATATGGGATCATCCATCGCCCATCTACATGGGCCGAGAAGCTATACGCTAGTTGTTCAGTTGATAAAACTGCACATTTGTATTACATTTTTCCTACCATTTTCATATTAAAAAGGGACTTTATTATAATATATTATACATATGAAGGTTTATGTGTAAAAACACCATTTTCCATGTGTTAATATATTTTAATTAGTATTTGGTAGGAAAATGTATGCAAATAATATTATTGACCTAATCCTAGTAGAACAAAGTCTACTAAAATCTTATTTGAGTTGTTGTGCAGAATATTTCCATGTTGTGCAGAATTTTCCAAGGCTAGAATCAAGCAAATCAAGTTGTTGAAGAAATCTTGCCAAATTAAGAAGCAAAACTTGGAGACCAAGTCTGGAAGCAACCGAGAGAAGATTTCTTAATTCTAAAGGTGCCTTGGATTGCCAAATGTCACAATCAGAAAGCCCAAGAAAATTGACGAAGTGATCTTCACCATTGAGCGCGGATCCGCGGCCAAACCCACCCTTAGGCCGCGGATCCGCCGCAAGTTTAGGGAGTTAGAGCGCAATATTTTTTGGCATAAATCATTGCTAAATTTTAGCAAGTTTTCAACAATAAGATTCTGGCTTTGCACTATAAAAGGGCACCGAGAGCCTCTTGGAAAAGCTATCAAACCGACGAGATCACGAAGTCCAAGACGGCTCACGCATCCAGGCTGATCATCAACGGTTCATCTACCTCCTTAGAAGAGATCGAGAAGCAAACTAGGTTTTTGTAATCATTTTCTAAGGAATCAAAGTGTACTTGAATCTTGTTGATTAATAAAGGTAATTCTTTTTCCTATTCTATTTCTTCGTAGTTTAATTATGCATTTTCTCTCCATCTCTTTTTCTCCCAACATGCGTGAATAATTCTCCGCTTGTTAGAGTTCGTAGGATTAGGGTAGGCTAATGGACGATGAAAATATCTAAACCCATTTTAAGTCCTATAAAGTTTAGGAACTTTATCAAAAGAATCATTAACATCCTAATCGGGCGCGCTAGCAATTTTTTGCTAGTTCCGACCGCGATTAGAGATTAGATTAATGATTGTTTTGGTAAAGGCTAGATATGAACGGAGTTCCGTGTCGAGATAAGGGTTAAGAGTGGGATTCCTTTTCCCTCCAGAAACCCTAATCTACACGCATCACCGTCGTTCTAGTTCTAAATCTATTAATGGATAAAAATGGTAACTTTTAATTAATCGTCCATAACTACTAAATCCTAACGAACTCTACAAGCCCTCTTATTATATTAATTACATCTTTAAAATAATCTAGATCTATATTTTACATTCTTGTTTAACGTAGATCTAGAAATCTTTCTTCAATATTCTTTCTTCTTCCTCTCTTTTTCAACACAACTAAAGTAAGAGTAAAAGATTCAACGTTTCCCTGAGGACGACCCGTACTTACCTCGGTCTAGCTACACGCGACACCGTTCTGATTGCGGTTAACTACAAACTATACTTTTTCGTATCAATCAAATGGCGCCGTTGCCGGGGATACGTGCGTAATTTTTATTTTTACTATTTGTGTTGAATTCTTAGACGAGCCATATCATTATTAAAACAAAACTGCAAATTGTATATTTAACGATTTGTGCGTGGATTTTTGCAAGAAGATCTGGAGTCACAAACTTGAGGAAACAGGAAACAGAGACATTTTTAGAGATCCAGAGGAGCACAAAAGGCCATACAAAAAAATTCATTAACTGTTCCTTCTGCCACACGGCGGAACCGCGGCAAAAGCACCCATTCTGCGGCGGGACCACGGCAAGTTGGAGGAATTAGGGAATAAATCTTCTCTGGTATCTTTCTCAACTCCTTCTCTCTCTCCCCAAATCCAATAAAATCTATCTTCTGCAGGATTCTTTGCAAAATCGCGCCGCTAAAAAACAAAATACTTTTTGCAAAAGTTTTGTGATTGGTTTTGTTTTGCATATTTTAATACGGATTCTAAGGGGCAAAGACCAAATCAAGATTAGGTGGGGATTTCATCACCCTTCCTAAGCCCCACAAATCACAAACCGAGCATATAGATCAACCCTTCATTAATTTAAAAAATATCTAGACCAGACTCTAAGGACTGTCGCGCTCAATAAGGACAGAGGAAGGTCGTGGGTAATCTATCGTTTATCCGCATTACTTTTGTAGTGCCTAGGCAAGTGTGACAAAGGCTAGTGGTTTTTAATTAGGCCCACGACGTGGTTCCTTCCCACTTACCTGGCACTTATCTGGCTACAAGGGTAGTACGGAGGCGGTAGAGGATTGATCCTGCGGCTTGTCCTTTGGAAGTCTAGGAGCGGTCTAGAGACTGGACTTAGGTAACCTTAGTTCTAGGGTTGCTTGTGCATATTAGGGAGATTTGTCTTGAGTCCCACTTTTTCAAAACAAGCCAATTTTAAAATCACACACACGCTGCCACTTGCACTAAACCCGCTTAGTTCATGCTCGGATGGACACGGGATCCTAGTGCCCGTCTTGTCCGCGTTCCTGCTATCGACGCCGAAGTCGGTACTTCTTCATTTTCTTTTCCCCCACCACACAGCACATCGACCGTGATGGACGACACTCCATCTAATTATAACACCACGCTGCCACCGCCCGCAGGTGAGCAGAATCCACCGCGCATCTCTCTCCAAGAGAGATGCTATCATATTCGTGGTTCTCTTCCTACTTGTCTATCTCTTCCACCACCTAACGGGGATAATTTCGAAATTAAACCCCACTACATCAATCTGCTGCCCAAATTTCATGGGCTTGAGTCGGAAGACGCGTACGTTTTCATCACCAAATTCGAGAACGTATGTGCAATGATGGGTACTTCATAATTGACCTTAGATGCTATGCGCTTACGTCTTCTCCCATTCACACTGTGCGACTTGGCAGAAAAATGGCTTTATAATACTGCAGCACACTCTATCGCTAATTGGGATGAATTCGTCATAACATTTCTTAAGAAGTTTTACCCAAATCATAAGACTGCACATGTTAGGAGCGAGATCAACCAGTTCACCCAGCTTCCCAATGAACCATTTTGGAAGTGCTTTGAACGTTTCAAAGATCTTCTTGTCCAATGCCCCCATCACGGAATTCAAAGATGGGATTTATGTCGGATTATATATGAGGGCATTAATCCAGCGACAAAGCAGATGCTTGAAACAATGTGTCAATGCAATTTCATGTCTAAAGATGACGGTGAAGCATGGAAATATCTGGAAGACCTTGCTGAACACACGTTGCAGTGGGAAAGCGTAAGACCACCTTCAACTAAGGGAGGTATTCACCAGCTCGATGTTTCTATCGCAGTGAAAGCCGAAATGGCAGCGATACAGAAGAAACTCTATGCTATTGAAAACAAGTTCTCAACATTCTCCCTAAATCAGGTCACGCTTCCTAAGACTATCTGTGGTTGCTGTTCGGATCCTTCACACTTAACGGAAGAATGTCCTATGAATGCATCGTTTCAAGCTAATGCTGCTTTTCAGCAGCGACCTAGAAATGATCCTAATTCTTCTACATATAATCAAGGATGGAGGAATCATCCTAACTTTGCTTAGAATCAAAACCAACAAAGTAATTATCAAAGACCTCCTCCACAGCAACCACAACCACAGAATCAGCCCCCCTTTCAGTCACAAAATTTCCAAAATCCGGCCAACATTTCTACACCACAAGTGGCCGGTACTGACAACTCACTTGCACAAACTTTGGATATGTTCATGAAACAATCCATGCAAAATTCGGCTGAGATAAGGTCTTCTATTGATACCCTAACGAAAAACTCCTCTTCCCATGGTGAGAGTATCAAATCAATAGAAAACCAAATCGCACAGTTAAACGCCGCAATGAGTGCGAGAGAGAAAGGGAAACTCCCATCTCAACCCATACCTAATCCTGGCCACTCACAAAGTTATAATGTGAGTGCTGTTACCACGTTGAGATCGGGAAAAGTGCTGAATGACCGAGTGGGTGAGCAATGTGATGATAGTGACACCAATGATACCCCAGCTTCTTCTTCTTCCCCTAATTCGTCTAGTCTCCCACCTTCACCCGAGCCTATTCTCCGTTTTCCCCAAGGCTCGAACCCTTCGCCCATTTCGCCAAATCTATCTAAGTCGATTCCCACTCCAGTTTTGGGATCGAATCCATCCCCACAATCTTCTCCACAAACGTTGGACCCAAAACTTATTGATCAAGCACCTTATCCAAACAGGTTGAGGGGCAACAGACCAAGTCCACAAATGGAGAAGATTGTGGAAATTTTTAAGCAAGTTAACATAAACATTCCTCTCCTAGATACTATTCAACAAGTTCCGTCATATGCGAAAATCCTAAAGGACTTGTGCACTAGGAAGAGAAAAGTTCAAGTACCTAAAAAAGTTTTCCTTGCGAGTAATGTGAGCACAGCTTTTACACAACAACTTCCCAAGAAACGAAAGGACCCCGGAAGTCCTACAATTTCAATCTCTATTGGGGGTAAAAATATCAATCGTGCTCTACTCGATCTAGGTGCTAGTGTTAACTTGCTTCCGTATTCTGTGTATGAGCAATTAGGGTTCGGAGAGTTAAAACCTGCGCATTGCACTCTTCAGATGGCCGATCGATCTATCACCCAACCAAGGGGTGAGCTAGAGGATGTGTTAATCAAAGTCGGGGAATTCATATTCCCTGTGGACTTTATCGTTATTGATACACAGCCTGTGGAAAACCCACGCAATCAAATCCCGGTGATACTCGGTCGACCCTTTTTGGCCACTTCCAACGCGGTAATCAATTGTAGAAACGGCTCTATGACCCTATCCTTTGGGAAGAAGTCAATTGAGCTTAACATTTACAAGTTGGGAAGTGAACCCTCCGAACCCTATGCTCATGTGTGTTCTTTCGAATTAATGGATGTCGACAGCAGAGAATTTGATCAACCTCATGATACAGACTCTTTTCATATGTTGTTGTTTGACCCAACCATTTACTCTTCCACCGAGTTGTCCGGGTCAACATCTAATGAGGAACTTTATATTGAGTCTGACGATCACCCCATTTTTTCTGATGACATTATTTTTCGGGGTATCGATGAAAGCTTTGAGAAAATTTTCGCTAATGAACTCGTATTTTTACAAGACACGGGTGTTGAGATGAATCAACTCCAAGATGATGAAATTGGACCTCCATCCCCTCTTTTGGACAATCATGACAATGCGAGTAATCCATCATTACTATCACTGTGTCGTCTCTCCAAATTGAGACGCAATCCTTTTTCAATACACCTCTTGTCACCTCCCCACTTCTTCACATCAATAGGTGACATGTTCTTCCACCAACCTTGGCGCTTCATCGATAAAATTTTTGAATGGTTGGTGTTTACCTTCGGTCTTTGCAAAGCTTGGCATTGACCAATAACCTTGACCCCCTCATGTGATTTTAAAAGATTAAAAATGTTTAACTCAAGTTTGGGGGAGGGGTGGTATATTTTGGCTCTTGAAAGAAAATGATTTTTACAAAATTGTGAGCCTAAAATAAGTTTGGGGGAGGATTTTCACTTTCATATATTCTTGCCCCCATTAATAATTTCCTCCAAAGTCTACAGTTTTTTTTGAGCTTAACGGATGACATCAGTGAGGATACTGCTGTAAACAGGTTTGGGGGAGGTTTGTGCTTATTTACGTATCAATTTGCATCATACTTTGCATAAGCACAACATTTTCAAAAATTTCAAAAATTTTCTTTTATAACAAAAGAGTAGAAGGTGAAAAATTATATCCAAAAGATAGGAATAGTTTAAGAAAACCAAGAAAATTAGAAGTTTTCTTAAACGAACTAGTAATAAGTAGTTATGAGCTGTTGTCCCAAGGGTTAGTAAGATGAAGGAAGTCACTAATCTGAGGATAAAAATAAGTCTGAAAAATAGTTTATATTCTGGAAGCCAAACATTTGAATGTTGATACCCTACAATATGCACCTACACACGTCTTGAAACTCGGGATAGTAGAGGATACCTTGAAATGCTCTTGTCTAAAAGCCAAAGTATGAAGGAAATAAAAAAAAAATGATGAAGAAAATATAAAAATGGTGAAAAGAAAAATGAACACTGGTTTTGTAATCGCCAAGGCAGCAATAAAAAAATATAGCGAGGGTGCCTCTTCACCTAGTGCCCTAAGGCCAACTGGTCTGGGAGTCACTGCTAAGCCTTAGGTGGTGCAAGACGAGGAAAATATTATCACCAAATCAGCAAGCACATGAGTAATCGGTCGGTTAGTACCTTAAGAAGTATTAACGGTCGCATGAAAATGTGTGAGCAAATCTAAGTATTCATCAAATTAAAAAGTACTAAGGTAGATGCACAAGAGTATGATAGCTTGAATTGAATTCTCTGAGTGTAGGGATGACCATTTCACACACGTAGGGGTATATGATCAATGTTTGGATGAAAGGTAGGAATGAAGAATAAAGACGATGTTTTATTGAGGGATAATGTGATTTCTAATATCTTTTCATGACTATTAAGATAGGGCTCATGACAACTGAAAAGCTGGCATAGTTGGAAACTCTTCTTTTCAAAGTATTTCTTTTATGGTTCTTGTCTTTATATGTAAATTTCACCATCTTTCTTTTGTTATTGGATTTTGTGGGTGTAATCCGCTGAAAACCCTCAGGAGACAACACTCCTCCTACTAGGGACACCTAGAGGTTTAACGGCTTGTTGCACGTGCTCAGTGCAATCGTGTCTGCCTACGAAAGTGTGCTTAGTTTTCTCCTTTCTTTTTCTCCTCTTAAAAAAACTAGTTTGCTCGGGACGATCAAAGATAAGTTTGGGGGTATTTGTTCAGTTGATAAAACTGCACATTTGTATTATATTTTTCCTACCATTTTCATATTAAAAAGGGACTTTATTATAATATATTATACATATGAGGGTTTATGTGTAAAAACACCATTTTCCATGTGTTAATATATTTTAATTAGTATTTGGTAGGAAAATGTATGCAAATAATATTATTGACCTAATCCTAGTAGAACAAAGTCTACTAAAATCTTATTTGAGTTGTTGTGCAGAATATTTCCAAGTTGTGCAGAATTTTCCAAGGCTAGAATCAAGCAAATCAAGTTGTTGAAGAAATCTTGCCAAATTAAGAAGCAAAACTTGGAAACCAAGTCTGGAAGCAACCGAGAGAAGATTTCTTAATTCTAAAGGTGCCTTGGATTGCCAAATGTCACAATCAGAAAGCCTAAGAAAATTGACGAAGTGATCTTCACCATTGAGCGCGGATCCGCGGCCAAACCCACCCTTGGGCCGCGGATCCGCCGCAAGTTTAGGGAGTTAGAGCGCAATATTTTTTGGCATAAATCATTGCTAAATTTTAGCAAGTTTTCAACAATAAGATTCTGGCTTTGCACTATAAAAGGGCACCGAGAGCATCTTGGAAAAGCTATCAAACCGACGAGATCACGAAGTCCAAGACGGCTCACGCATCCAGGCTGATCATCAACGGTTCATCTACCTCCTTAGAAGAGATCGAGAAGCAAACTAGGTTTTTGTAATCATTTTCTAAGGAATCAAAGTGTACTTGAATCTTGTTGATTAATAAAGGTAATTCTTTTTCCTATTCTATTTCTTCGTAGTTTAATTATACATTTTCTCTCCATCTCTTTTTCTCCCAACATGCGTGAATAATTCTCCGCTTGTTAGGGTTCGTAGGATTAGGGTAGGCTAATGGACGATGAAAATATCTAAACCCTTTTTAAGTCCTATAAAGTTTAGGAACTTTATCAAAAGAATCATTAACATCCTAATCGGGCGCGCTAGCAATTCTGTGCTAGTTCCGACCGCGATTAGAGATTAGATTAATGATTGTTTTGGTAAATGCTAGATATGAACGGAGTTCCGTGTCGAGATAAGGGTTAAGAGTGGGATTCCTTTTCCCTCCAGAAACCCTAATCTACACGCATCACCGTCGTTCTAGTTCTAAATCTATTAATGGATAAAAATGGTAACTTTTAATTAATCGTCCATAACTACTAAATCCTAACGAACTCTACAAGCCCTCTTCTTATATAAACTTACATTCATAAATAATCTAGATCTATATTTTGCTTTAGTTCTTAATGTAGATATAGAAACCATTCTACTATACTCTTTATTCTTCCTCCTTTCTCAACACATCTAAAGTAAGAGTAAAAGGTTCCACGTTTCCCAGAGGACGACCCGTACTCATCTCGGTCTAGCTACACGCGATACCGTTATTGATTGCGGTTATTCTACAAAAATACTTTTCGTACCAATCACTAGTCTACTCTGGTATATCGATTGTAGGGTTACTAGGCACTGTCACAGGGGTCTATAAGGCATCAACCTTGCCCGATTTAAAATTTAGAAGTGCCGAACAACCTAAATCGAGGATCTTTGCTAGATAATTAGGGTTAAACAAACATGTAAACATCTTTACATCTAAGAGAGAGGGATTAAAATCTTTGTAGTCTGCTCCTTCGCTTCATAAGCTCCGAGTAGTAGTCCCTTCGCCGTGATCCATGATCTCCCGGACTCAAGAGAGGCTCCACAACCCGAATGATCCATGCTTGCTTGAAGTCTTCCTTTTCGAAGATGATCTACCTTGAAGTTTCTTTAACTCAAGCTCTCACTTCTATAATCAAGTATTAATGAAGTGAACACCCTAATCTAATTGGATAGATTAGATGAGGATGATGAAGAAGGAATTATGCTCTCTTTTATTTTCAAGATCTCACACTAATTCATCACAAAATCAAAAAGTTAGAAAGCTTTCATGAAGGAAGAAGAAGATGATTTCTTTTGTGATGAATAATGAAAAGTTCCTATGCTTACAAATGAACCTTGAGTTAATAATATGAAGCATTAACTCATATAGAGAGTTTACTAGGGTTAAGGGTTTGGGTTGGGTTAAATAATAACTCCAAAATATCAACACATAATATTTTTGCTTAAAACAAAACAAAAGCTTCTAGAAGCTTCAAGAAAAGACTAACCCAAATCAAACCCTAACCATGTTTAATCTCCACTAATCATGTTGCATTTGTAAACATAACTTGTTACAATATTATATATTACATATATAATATATTTTTGTAACAAAAGAAAATAATACAATTAACATATATCGCATATATATCAATATATTACCCGGTGAGAAAATGAATCAATAAAGAGAGCCAATATTAGATAATGTAATGTAATATATCACATATATAATTATAAATTAAATTATCGAATCAACACTTGATCCGACAATCCGGCTATTTCTCAAATAACCGACTAATATAAACTGTATCAGTTCAACGAATCAACACTTGATCCGATGACCCGGCTATATCACATATACCCGGCCGATATCTAATATCGCAAGAATAGAATATGGTATCTCATATCGTATCGTCCTCGGTCCTGCACATATCACATATGTGCTCCTACTCCGTTTTTCCCGAGTCAAGAAACCTTTGTGTAGGACTCTAAAGAATCGTCAATACGCCGACAGTAGATGATGATCATATTAAACACCCACAAGCTGCAAGCGGTCAGCTAAACGTAACAGCCACCCAGGTATTGATCGACCAGAAGATCAACAAGCAAGCCTGTACATTCTCCGGTGAATCCAGTCAGTAACACTCCCGTACAGTCCGGTCTCTTCGTCTGGTATGTTGTATATCTAGTCTAGGGGTGGTAAACGTCAGCCCCCAGTAACCGATAAGTCGTGTCGATGTGAGGCTCATAACAGGTCGAGAACCTACTGATAACACGTAACAGTTGTTGGAGATAGTGCCCTCATAGTCAATTATTGGATCGCAGGTACGTGATTGCAATGATTGCGGAGGACCTGTCCCGGTAGGACAGTCTTACTCGAAATGATAGTATGTTATCTGGTTTGCCTCTATCAGTCGTGTACATGTTCAGGTGACTGATTGCATGTTACACTTTGATAGAGCCCTTAGGATCTTGCTTTACTACCAACAGTATGATGGCGATCATATACGTGAGAGTTGGGTAGTTTATATGCATATCCTTAATTGTGGTCCCTAGTCGTGGGAGTTTCGAGACAGGGCATCGATACTCCGGAGTAGACTAGTGTGTACAGTCGAGACCCCGACGAGGGGCGGTGGCCGGTCTCACAAGCCACTGGTGTCAGTTGGATCACCTAAGATGTATACAGGTGCTCATTGGGTTATGAGTACACCGGACAGGACTCGCCGGGAATCTGCTAGTTAGTACTATACCTATCATCAGATAGCAGTTCCCTGGTGACATGTGCACAGGTTAGTTCATCGACCTGAGGTCGTCATTTGTCTCGTATGAGTTCCCACTGTGCTTTGATTTCTACCCTACCACGGCTCAAAGGAGTCGTGCAAACAGGTAGTTTTTGGGTACAGTCCCGAGCCATATGGAGGCACGTGAGCGGATCGGCAGGGGATTCGTCTCTCCCGGTATTGGGGGCGAGGTCGTGCTGTGTCTAGGAGAGCCATTACACAAATCCATGGCCATGGTAGGAGATTTACTGGTAGGTACTCCAGTAGTATCTCAGGGTGTATTGGGCTTCACTCCGACATGACTTATACTGCTATTGGGGGTCTGATGTTACTAGCCCCCTAGGCGGATATGCGATACTTATTGACGAACGGACCGGACTGTATATACATTGTCACTGTTAGGCTCAGTAGGGTTTTCCGGATGAGTGCGCTCATCGGCATCCCTTGAGGTCAGTCCATGGGCAGCCGTTACGCATTGCTAGTGCCGCTGACGGTTTGTGGTTAAACCTACTGCCAGGGTGCTGACGAGTCATTAGAGTCCCCTACAGACAGTTTCCCAAGTTTGGGCGAAACGTTGTAGAGGCCGTATGGTTTTATGGCAGGGTTCGGAAAATGCACGTGCGTTTACGCACGTGTCGGTTTTCGGACAGATGATACTCGTCGGCTTTGGTTTAAGCCGGATCCGAGTATTATATTGAGTAGGTATAATATCTTTGTCTCAGTTGCATTTGTATTCGGTCGTAATACAAATGCGGGTATATTTATACAGTTTCGGGGTTGTCCTGAAATTCGTTTCAGGATCACTTTTGGAAGTTGCCAGTTTCCAGTTTTCTATCAGCCGTCTTTTAACATTTGGTTAAAGGCGGATTTATCTTTTCTTGGATGAGAGTGAGTCGTGCTTCTAGAAGGTTCTAGAAGGTTCTAGAATTTGTGACTAAGCTTTGTGACTCATGCTTTGATTTCATTACTTTCTTGTTTTGCTTAAGATCTTTAAGCAAGATATTTGTTTTGTGTTCACACATGATATTTATCATATGGTCACCCCCTTCTCCTACGGTCACCTCCCTCTTCACTATAAGAGGTCGGCCCCCTCCTCTCTCTCTTATGGTTGTTGATTTCATCGGTTAGAAAAGATATGATAGTTTTGGGGTGTATGGAATTCACAGTTCATTTCATTCCATCACCCGATTTCCACGGCAACTTCATTAACCGATCGTCCACGGATTTGGACGAAGTGAGACAAAGTCATCTACTCATTCTCTACATCATTCTTGGTCGTCTCTTTTAGCAAACTTGACGATCGAGTTGCCTCGAGTCAGAGGCGGGAGCCCGTTTAAAGAACCGATCATGTGGTGCCACCTCGACGAGGATATCGGAGTTCGACGAGATCGGTGCAGCCGCAACGGAGCGTGGGATGATGGTTGAAGAACGAAGGACTCGGATCGTTCGGTATAACATTCCTACACTCTTTACAGTATGTTGGTTTAGCAATAATGGCAGATCCGGGTTAAAGTATACGATAGCGCCAAGTCTAAAAGTTTTTATTCCGCATTTGGCGTCTGTAGACTGTCGGGGCGCTAGCGTAGACTTACAGTGGTATCAGAGCATCACCATTTTGCTATACTAACTTGTGCTAACGCGTTTAAAACATCGATCCGACCGGAAAACTAAAAACTGCAAAATCCATGCCCGACAGTTTCTGTTAATTTTAAACGGTCTCAAAATTTATTTCTGGATGTCTTAAAAATCTGTGCAGGGAATTCTAAGAGCCACGACTAAATTTGGGGTTGTGATCCCTCCAAGCTGCCGCGGAAGGGCGGCCAAACCCATGGTTTGGCCGCGCAACCGCGGCCACGTGGGGAGCACGTGCTCCCAAATTTTGTCAGGGTGTTCTGTGTTGGATTTTGGGGTTTTTCGTATATAAAGTTTTGACCCAGATTTTGTTACTGTTCACCAGTAAGCAGTGGGGCCCACTTTTTGATAATTGGTCTTTGGTCGATCGAAATTTAAACACGTTAGTTTACAGTGCTTACATTATATCTCCGACCGGGAATGTCATTTAATCGGTAAACCGCGTCTGATTGCTATAGTTCTTTTAGACGGGTTTGCGAACGTGACATTCGCGTTGATGTTCTGTGTTGTGCTGTGATGTTGCGGATTTGTCGTGGTGGATAGCAGTGTGCAATGGTAGTACAGTTTGTGTTTATTTGTACATTTGATATTGCGGGGCGAGCGTCCAACTTGTGGACTGCCGTCACTGCCTGTTGTATAATATTCTTTTTAGGGCACGGCCAGGTTGCGGTCGATGTACCTATTGTACTATTTTTCATTACTGTACTAGGTTTTGCCCCGAGACGGAGTGCACGGATAGCCGGGTTCGGGAAAGCAACGGGTCCGCATCTCATGGCTTTGAGAGGCAGAGGGTCCCCACTTCAGAATTGGCAGACTATTCGCCGCACTCGTAGGGGGTACAGGTTGACCCAAGGAGGGGTGCTCAATTTACCGGATTCCGTGAAGTGCCGGGTGTTCCATTCACTATGCTGTGGGGACTGCCTCGCTTCAAGTTTTGGCGGGTAACTTGCCGCACCCGTAGGGGTCTAGGTTTCATTGCACAGGCTATCCACACGACAGGGGAACGTCGAGTTTCAGCAGCGGCTCTATGAAACTCGGGGATCCCAGATATCTGTATTGTTCTGTGATGCTTATTACTTTTCTGTAATGTTGCATATTATCACGCCTGGAGCGATTATTGTATATTGGTTTATATACTATTAGATGTTGTATATGTTTTACACCCGCGCTAGTCCAGCCCCCGCTCTGTCGTTAGTTAAGTAACCTAACGGGTGATGACGGGACCCAGTGACGAATGCGGATGGCATATACATACATTTTATTTTCGTTCTTTTCTGGTGTGATTGAATGATGGGACTGCGTTGATTCTGATCAACGCAAAGTAAAACAAACCTGTTTACAGTTGTTGGAACAATTTAAAAAGTGTTATTGCAAAGACGTTTTCTTTTGTTATGCATAGCGGTATTCAGTGGAATATCCTGCACCTCATTCGACGGGGCAAGGGCCGATATCCCTTCACCGGGACTGACCCCTTGGACAGAAGTTTGCGTCAGAGTAATAACTTCACTATAGTCGATTACAAGTTGCTTTGCATAGCGGTATTCAGTGGAATATCCTGCACCTCATTCCACGAGGAAAGAGCCGAGATCCCTTTACCGGGAGTGACCTCTTTAGCAAAAGGTTTTCGCCACTATATTTTAAAAAGCTATCAGGTTCCTTCAGCGATATCAAGTTCACTACGCTAAAGGTTTTTTGCCAAAAACCAGCCGTAGCCCTCCGTCATTTCATATGGATGGTCAGTAGTATTCAAGCTATGTTGGTCTAGCCCTTAGCTAGGACATAGTGATTGGTAGCTGCTGGGGTGTTCACATGTTGCATAGATAGATGAGTTGGTTTGGGACAGTCGTACAGCCTTGTTGGCCCTTAGTCAAGGGCGAGTACGGGTGGGTTCAAATTAACAAGATAATGATGGGCAGAACTTGACATGTGACTTATGATTTGCTGGCCCTTAGTCAGGATCATAAGAGCATGGGGCAAAAACTATATCAGGAGTTTCTAAAGAAACTGAAACTTGCCGAGTATGCGCATACCTTCTGGAGTATGAGTAACGTGGATGCATTCCACCACGTTATCATGCGATGAGAGTTGGATCCTGATTCCCACTGATGAGTTGGTTTACTCTTCGGGTGATCCCGATTGATTCTTCTTTAGGTTTGGAGGAGAATTTGACAGGACAGTGGGAGGTTTCCGGATTAGATAAAATGATGACCATTCTGATTTAGGATAGAGTGCACGCAGAGTGTTTCTTTTCTCTCTCTCTCTTTGGCAGCGACCTTTGACCGACCCTAGACTATGACTCAGTGACCAGGTTGACCGAACCTTCTTAAAACACTGGCTTTTGGATTGTCTGAGTTGCATAAGTCATTGCCACTCCTTCTTTTACCCTTTGTATTTCTCAGAACACCCGTATTACTACGGATATCCACTTCCATTGGATAGAGCCATCGTATGATTATATACGAACTCGAAGGGACTTCTTCGGGGATGGATCCAGGTTCAGGAGAAATAGAATTGGTTTATTCAGTTGTCTTTTATTATCACCTTCTCTCAGGTTGCGAGAGCTCCTTGGTTTAGGAGAGTACACCTATTACGCCTATTGGATAGTCTTATTCCAAACCATAGGCTGGTGCCGAAAGGTAGGGAATGAAGAAAACCAATTAGCCTAAGTAGGGTGTGCAGAAGGTAATATGTAAAGACAAAATAAAGGGATTAGAAAGAGGGCAAAGTAAATTGCGACTGATATCATTCACGACCAAAACCGCGTACTTCATCGCCACTCCTATTTCACCTTTAAAAGAATAAGGTATTATTCAGTTGTCTTTTATCATCACCTTCTCTCGAGATGCGAGTACTCCTTGGTTTAGGAGGGTACACCTATTATGCTTACTGGATAGTCTTCTTCCAAACCATAGGCTGGTGCCGAACGGTAGGGAAGGAAGAAAACCAGTTAGCCTAACGATGGTGTACAGAAGGTAACGACTAAAGACAAATAAGGGGATTTGGAGAGACGGCAATAAAGTATACGGTTGAAGTCATGAATTGGATTATGGAAGAGGCATTGCTATGAATACCAGGATACCCCTACGAAACATTTTCATGTTTCAGTGCATTGTTAAAGAAAAACTGTTTTCCCGATTAGACACTTACTCCAAGGGTATGTATTTACCAGGTTTCATTCTCATATCTGTATGGTTTTACAGATGAGTGGGAGTAAGATATTGGGAATTAGGTGATCATCCTCATTATATCGGAATTCGTTGTAATTGGTGACATTTGAGGAAATCGCCAGGGTACAGTTTTCCACCTACAACGCACAGGTTTTGAGTTGTTTAACTCAGCGGACTTATACAGAGTATTGTATGTTGTCCAGTGTCCATCAGGACAAAGGGGTAGGTCCTCGTACTATGTTCTGTTTACTTATAACTTCTCTAGTATTTAGACGAGTGTTTCGTAGAAATACAAGGTCTAAGTTTTGAGAAGTTGTGGGTATAAGAATAGAGTAGAGAACCAAGTATCACAAGTATCGGGATTCTTCAAAGAGATCGAAGATGTAGATTCTTGTGATTGGTATTCAGATGATAGTGATGATTTTGAGAAACGTGTTTCTCTTTCAGGTTACTCATAATTGGATGGATTCCTAAGTTGAGTAATGCTGATTAGCCTCTTTCCATTAAGTTGATATGCACTGGAGACAGATGCATGGATTGAATATGGTTCCAATTAAATAAGTGCCAAAGTTTCTGTATTGGATATAGAATGGATCGTACCTTAAAAGAAATTAAGGTACGGGGAGTTGTCCAGCTTATGATTAAAACCAGACACTGGATAACTCAGGGCACGTTTCTGTAATGGCTGTTTGTGGATTGACCCTGGCTATGACGAGGGTTGATATTCTACCATTTGGAAGATCAATAGTGATATTGTTCTTGACTCGCCACAGTTTTAGTAAAAATGGATCTTTTTCAGAAAACAGTAGTGGGAGTATGGTAGAACTGGAAGTGATTCCAGAACCGCGAACGATTACGGAAAATTTAATAGGACCTATACATTCAATCAGGTTTGACATTCCAATAGCCACTCCGCAGGTATGGTAGGTAACCTCAGACACCCGAGAGGTACTTCGGTAGCCTCAAGGACGGTGACAGGGAGGTTCTTATCTACCAAGACTTGACACTACTGTTGTTCCAGGATATGAGACCCGGTAGGAGGGTTGTCGTAGTCAGTGGGAGCAACGGAAGCATGGTGGGCAAGTAGCTTATGTCTATTTATAGACTTGAGCAGTTATAGCGGAGATAGATCATCTAATTTTGATGTGACAGTCATGGGTTTGACTTCAATCAGAATAGGGGATGGATCAGTTAAGAAGGTAGTAGGGTGTGATGTCATGGTATCTGGATGACATACACAGAGTAGGAAGCAAAATTCCTATACTACGATCGGTTGTACTGTGGTCGTCACACAGTTGTTTCTCCAGACAGGATATGGATATAATATTTGACATTTTGGTTTCTAGATCTATGGTTTTAGATCTGGATTTGGGTAGTTTCCCAATGTGGGTACTTTGACAGATATTCTAATGGTTTTTGGAATAGTTGACTCCTAGCGAGGTGGTGTACCTGCAGGTGATGGAGTCACCCTCTCTAAAAGTGTCTTATAGACTAAAGGGGAGAGGGAAGTGCATGATTGGCAGATCACTTGCTTAGGCAATTGAGTCAATCATGAGATGTCAAGTACCACACCAAATGTTGGTTTTGCACTAGATGCAATAAGTTTGTATTAATCCAATCCTGGAGAAACATAAGGAAGCGGTTTTAGAACATTGGTACATGTTCTACGGATTTGATAACGGCAGCCTCTTTCGGGAGACGGTTATCATTCCAGGCTTCAAAGGTGACGTGGATGACAGAGTGACTGTCAGAGTTTTAGTTTTTCCCTCTGACGAAGAGGGACAATATTATGGACAGGTGGTCCAAGAAGATACTGTAGGAAGCAAGGTGCCCGATACTGATTAGGTTCAGTGATCGATTCAGTCTAAGAAGTTTGGATATGGAGTTCATTTATGAACTAAGGTCCCATCAGATATCCAGACATGTTCTAAGACCGGTATTACTCAATTCGGGAGATGGTTTTCTCCGCGAACTTGAGATTAAGAGAGATATAGAAAGATACTTCTAGGCGGATCCACTCACTGAGGCTATTTCTCGAACACAATAGTTTTACAAACGGGCTTTGTGATACGGCTTAGTAGAGAAGTTGGGTGTCGGTTTCGCACGGGCTGTGAGTAGTCGACATCGCAATATTAGCCTTGAGTGCAAGCGGGAGATTGTTGGAGATAGTGCCCTCATAGTCAATTATTGGATCGCAGGTACGTGATTGCAATGATTGCGGAGGACCTGTCCCGGTAGGACAGTCTTACTCGAAATGATAGTATGCTATCTGGTTTGCCTCTATCAGTCGTGTACATGTTCAGGTGACTGATTGCATGTTACACTTTGATAGAGCCCTTAGGATCTTGCTTTACTACCAACAGTATGATGGCGATCATATACGTGAGAGTTGGGTAGTTTATATGCATATCCTTAATTGTGGTCCCTAGTCGTGGGAGTTTTGAGACAGGGCATCGATACTCCGGAGTAGACTAGTATGTACAGTCGAGACCCCGACGAGGGGCGGTGGCCGGTCTCACAAGCCACTGGTGTCAGTTGGATCACCTAAGATGTATACAGGTGCTCATTGGGTTATGAGTACACCGGACAGGACTCGCCGGGAATCTGCTAGTTAGTACTATACCTAACGTCAGATAGCAGTTCCCTGGTGACATGTGCACAGGTTAGTTCATCGACCTGAGGTCGTCATTTGTCTCGTATGAGTTCCCACTGTGCTTTGATTTCTACCCTACCACGGCTCAAAGGAGTCGTGCAAACAGGTAGTTTTTGGGTACAGTCCCGAGCCATATGGAGGCACGTGAGCGGATCGGCAGGGGATTCGTCTCTCCCGGTATTGGGGGCGAGGTCGTGCTGTGTCTAGGAGAGCCATTACACAAATCCATGGCCATGGTAGGAGATTTACTGGTAGGTACTCCAGTAGTATCTCAGGGTGTATTGGGCTTCACTCCGACATGACTTATACTGCTATTGGGGGTCTGATGTTACTAGCCCCCTAGGCGGATATGCGATACTCATTGACGAACGGACCGGACTGTATATACATTGTCACTGTTAGGCTCAGTAGGGTTTTCCGGATGAGTGCGCTCATCGGCATCCCTTGAGGTCAGTCCATGGGCAGCCGTTACGCATTGCTAGTGCCGCTGACGGTTTGTGGTTAAACCCACTGCCAGGGTGCTGACGAGTCATTAGAGTCCCCCACAGACAGTTTCCCAAGTTCGGGCGAAACGTTGTAGAGGCCGTATGGTTTTATGGCAGGGTTCGGAAAATGCACGTGCGTTTACGCACGTGTCGGTTTTCGGACAGATGATACTCGTCGGCTTTGGTTTAAGCCGGATCCGAGTATTATATTGAGTAGGTATAATATCTTTGTCTCAGTTGCATTTGTATTCGGTCGTAATACAAATGCGGGTATATTTATACAGTTTCGGGGTTGTCCTGAAATTCGTTTCAGGATCACTTTTGGAAGTTGCCAGTTTCCAGTTTTCTATCAGCCGTCTTTTAACATTTGGTTAAAGGCGGATTTATCTTTTCTTGGATGAGAGTGAGTCGTGCTTCTAGAAGGTTCTAGAAGGTTCTAGAATTTGTGACTAAGATTTGTGACTCATGCTTTGATTTCATTACTTTCTTGTTTTGCTTAAGATCTTTAAGCAAGATATTTGTTTTGTGTTCACACATGATATTTATCATATGGTCACCCCCTTCTCCTACGGTCACCTCCCTCTTCACTATAAGAGGCCGGCCCCCTCCTCTCTCTCTTATGGTTGTTGATTTCATCGGTTAGAAAAGATATGATAGTTTTGGGTGTATGGAATTCACAGTTCATTTCATTCCATCACCCGATTTCCACGGCAACTTCATTAACCGATCGTCCACGGATTTGGACGAAGTGAGACAAAGTCATCTACTCATTCTCTACATCATTCTTGGTCGTCTCTTTTAGCAAACTTGACGATCGAGTTGCCTCGAGTCAGAGGCGGGAGCCCGTTTAAAGAACCGATCATGTGGTGCCACCTCGACGAGGATATCGGAGTTCGACGAGATCGGAGCAGCCGCAACGGAGCGTGGGATGATGGTTGAAGAACGAAGGACTCGGATCGTTCGGTATAACATTCCTACACTCTTTACAGTATGTTGGTTTAGCAATAATGGCAGATCCGGGTTAAAGTATACGATAGCGCCAAGTCTAAAAGTTTTTATTCCGCATTTGGCGTCTGTAGACTGCCGGGGCGCTAGCGTAGACTTACAACAGTAGTACTCTATATCAGCCCTGGCCAGTGACTTCGAGTTATAGCCAATCGAATACAACACAACATCAACTCTCTATACCCGGAGAGACGAATCCCCTCCTATCGCTCATTGCCTCCATGTGATTCGGGACTGTACCCAAAAGCCACCGTTTTGCACGCCCTCTTGGACGTGGTAAGGTGTAAATCAAAGCACAGTGGGAATCACACAAGACTCTATGACGATCTCGGGTCTACAGACTAACCTGTACCTGTGTCACCGGAGAACTTCCATCTGACGTGAGGTATAATACCATCTGAGAGTTCTCGGCGAGTCCGTCCAGTGTACCCAGTCTCCACTGAGCACACGTACACTATCTTTGATGTCAAACACCGATGGATATGGGATCATCCATCGTCCATCATATGGGTCAAGATGCGTATACGCTAGTCTACTCTGGTGTATCGATGCACTATCTCTATACACCCTCGACTAGGAAGAGTTATAGGATGTACTCGTCGACTACTGTGGCCTCACTAGTTGTAAGTCCATGATACCTCTCCCGGTACTTTCGGGAAAGCGGAATTTGATAAAAAACAATTTTCTTAGAGGTGGTAACATGAACTTAAAACCCAGATCTTTGTTAAACATCTAACTAACAACCTAACTAGGAGTCGTTAACTACTCGGTTAGGGGGTTTATACCTTGCTTGTCTTGAACTCCTTCGTCTTCAAGCTCCGATGATGGTCCGGATCGGCTTCTTCCCGTCGTCTCCTTACGCCGAAGATAGATCCACCTGAAAGCTCCAACCTTTGGCTCCTTCTTCGAACTTTGAAGAAACTAGTTCACTCGGTTTGCTAAACCTTGTGAACTAGAGTGAGTAGAGAAGAGTTTGTATGGGATTTTATCTATGGTTCTTGGTTCTCAACTCATGAGACAAGTGAACCATAGAGTCAAGAGAGGGAGCAAGAGGAAGAGGGTGAGAGCATGAGTATGAGAGCTCAAGAACAAGAGAGAGAATGGTCAAGTGAGAATGAGCCTCTTTTTTGTCTTTCACCCTCTCATAATCCATAACCATCATAACTCATCATACCAATCAAGTGTTATGTGATGGTTGAAGCAACCATAACCATATCATTTCATGCACTCATTTTGCACAAAGGAGCAAGCAAGCAAAAGTCTTTGCCATGAAATGATAGCTATGGTTATCATGATGGTCAACTAGTCAAAACTAGTTAACCGGTCAACAAAGTCAACAAGTCAACAAAAGTCAACAGGTCAACAAAGTCAACAAGTCAACAACCATGTCACCATAATACTGAATTAATATAATTGTTAATCATATATCATATTCTCATTAGGGTTGAGCAAAAAGTCAATAGTCAACGGTCAACGGTCAACAACCCTAATGAGAATCCTCTGCCTCTGTCTCTCTCCGTCAACTGTGCATACACACCCGCATCCGCGTTCCGATGAACACGAATACAAACTGGATAAATCCAATCCCAATACGTACACTAGGATCTGGCTTAAACCAAAGCCCGCTAGTGTAAACTGTCCGGACACTGTACGTGCACAAGTGCACGGATGTGACCGAACCCTGTCGCAAAACCATGCGACCTGTCGCAAAACCATGCGGCCTCTACACTTTTGCCTTAAGGCGAAAAGCTTTCTGTGTGGGACTCTAAAGACTCGACACTACGCTGGCAGTGGGTTTAACCACAGACCGCAAGCGGCACTAGCTGTGCGTAACGGTCCCCAGGTAATGCCGACAAGAAGACTGACGAGGCGAAACCCATCTGAACTCCTACTGAGCCTGAATGTGACAATCTCGGTACAGTCCGGTCTGTTCGTCTGATACATCGCATGGCGGGCCTAGGGGGCGGTAAACGTCATTCCTCCAATAGCGGTACAAGTCGTGTCGGAGTGAAGCCCAAAACACCCTGAGATAACACTGGAAGCCTACCAGTATATCTCGTTTGCCCTGGCCAGGGACTACTCGTGTAATGGCTCTCCTAGACACAGCGCGATGTCAACCCCCAATACCGGGAGAGACGAATCCTGTCTAACCGTCACTGCCTCCAAGTGCTTCGGGACTGCACCCAACTACCACCTGTTTGCACGACTCCTTTGAGCCGTGGTAGGGTAGTAATCAAAGTACAGTGGGAACACACTCGAGGCGAAGTGACAGTGTCAAGTCAGCGGACTAAGCTGTACTCATGTCACCTGGGAACTGATAACTGACGATAGGCATAATACCAACTAGTCAGTTCCCGACGAGTCCTGTCCAGTGTACTCGTAACCCAACGAGCACCCGCATACTCTCTCAAGTACGACGTACTGATGGCTGTGGGACAGACCATCTCCCACACTGGGATGAGAAGCGCACACGCTAGTCTACTCCGGAGTATCGATGCCCTGTCTCGATAGTCCTGCGACCAGGGACCTGCATAAGGATGTGCTTATAGATTACCCAGCCCTACTAGTATGACTACCATCACAACGCTGGTAATCAAGCAAAGATCCTAAGAGCTCCACTAATGTGTATAGGCGATATACTAAAATAAACACATGTACACATTGAAGTAGAAACAAACCAAGTAGCATACTACTATTTTGAGCAAGATTGTATATACAAGGTGAATATCCCAAGCTTCCATTAAGTAATATACAAACTAGTATGATACAGTAATAGCCTCTAGGGCATATACACTAACAATCTCCCACATGCGCTAAGGCCATGTACTGGCGTATCGAAGACCTATCATCTCGATCAGCCGCTCGAACTGAGTCTGGGGCAAGGCCTTGGTGAATGGATCTGCAGTGTTATCTTCTGAAGCGACTTTCCGAACCTCGATCTCCTGGCGATCCACGATCTCCCTGATCAGGTGATACCGTCTCAAGATGTGTCTGGATCTCTGATGAGACTGGGTTCCTTCGCTAAAGCTATAGCCCCGTTGTTGTCGCAATACAGAGGTATTGGATCAACAATGGACGGAACCACCTGAAGCTCTTTCAAGAACTTCCTTATCCAGACAGCTTCTTTTGCGGCATCAGATGCAGCGATGTATTCCGCTTCCATCGTCGAGTCTGCAACGGTTTCCTATTTGGAACTCTTCCAACACACCGCCCCTCCATTAAGGGTAAAGACAAAACCCAACATGGACTTGGAATCATCCTTGTCACTCTGGAAGCTGGAGTCAGCAAAGGCCTCGATCTGGAGGTCTTTTCCGCCATACACCAAGAACATCTCCTTAGTCCTTCTCAGGTACTTGAGAATGTTCTTTACCGCTATCCAGTGTTTCTCCCCAGGGTTTGACTGATACCGGCTTACCACACTCAGTGCATAAGCTACATCCGGTCTGGTACACAACATCGCATACATTATAGAGCCTACCGCAGAAGCGTAGGGTATAATAGACATGCGATCCCTCTCCAAATCAGTCTTGGGAGACATCTCTTTAGAGTGGGTGATCCCGTGACAAGCCGGTAGGTTACCGCGCTTGGAATCTTCCATACTGAATCTTTTCAGTATGGTGTCGATGTACATGGACTGTGAAAGTCCTAATATCCTCTTGGATCTGTCACGGTAGATCCGGATACCCAGAATGTATGAGGCATCACCCAGGTCTTTCATGGAGAACCTGTGTGACAAGAACCCCTTGACAGATTGTAGCATATGAATGTCATTTCCTATTAAGAGAATGTCATCCACGTATAAAACGAGGAATACTACAGTTCTCGCTACAAATCTACTATAGATGCATGGTTCATCTGGATTTTTGATAAAGCCAAATTCCCTGACCGTCTCATCAAAACAGATGTTCCAACTCCGCGATGCCTGCTTTAGTCCGTAAATGGACTTAAGCAACTTGCACACCTTTCCGCTGCTCCCACTCTAAATGAAACCCTCTAGCTGGTCCATATAGACACACTCCTCTAAATTTCCATTTAGAAAAGCGGTCTTTACGTACATTTGCCAGATCTCATAATCGTAGAAGGCAGCAATGACAAGAAGGATCCGAATGGATTTCAGCATAGCCACTGGAGAAAAGGTTTCGTCATAGTCCAAACCAGGTCTTTGACGAAAACCCTTTGCTACAAGTCTAGCTTTATAGGTCTCAACCTGCCCATCTACACCAATCTTCCTTTTGAAGATCCACTTGCATCCTACGGGTTTTACCCCATCTGGAGCAATGTCCAACATCCATACTTTGTTGGTGTACATGGACTCCATTTCGGTCCGCATTGCATCCAGCCATTTTACCGAGTCGACGCTCTGAACGGCTTGCTGGAAGCTAGTAGGCTCATCATAATCTATGATGCAATCCTCTCTATCCCCGTCTATGAGAAAACCGTAGTATCTCTCGGGCGGATGAGACTGCCTACTACTTCTGCGGAGCGGCGTAGGAATGTCCTGTTCTTTTGAACCCTCTGGTTCCACTAAGCTTTCAGTAATAATCTGTGGTTCTGGAATTTCTTCCAGTTCTACTGTGCTCCCACTTATATCCTTTTCTAAGAACTGGTGTTCTAGAAAGTGGGCATTACGAGAAACAAGGACTTTTTGTTCCTCTGCGTGGTAGAAAAGATACCCCCTGGTGTTCTTTGGGTATCCCACAAACTTGCACAGTACAGAGCGTGCCTCGAGCTTGTCCGCATGCTGCTTTTTGACAAAAGCCGGACATCCCCAGATCTTCAGATATTGAAGATAGGGTTTCTTCCCACTCCACATTTTATATGGTGTGGTAGGCACAGTCTTAGTCGGAACTCGGTTCAAAAGGTATGCAGCTGATTCTAGCGCATACCCCCAGAATGATCGCGGTAACTCAGTGTTACTCATCATGGACCGAACCATATCCAATAGGGTTCGGTTCCGTCTCTCCGATACACCGTTATGTTGCGGAGTGTATGGAGGAGTAAGCTGAGAGAGAATTCCGTTCTCTTTTAAATAATCTAGGAACTCGGCACTTAAGTATTCTCCACCTCGATCCGATCTTAGAATCTTGATACTTTTGCCGGTCTGTTTTTCTACTTCATTCTTATATTCTTGGAACTTTCCAAAGGCTTCGGACTTATGTTTCATTAAGAAGACATAACCGTACCTTGAAAAGTCATCCGTAAAAGTGATGAAGTAAGAATAACCGCTTCGCACATGCGTAGACATTGGACCGCACACGTCGATGTGTACGAGTCCCAAGAGCTCGCTCGCTCTTACTCCGTGTCCAGTGAACGGAGTCTTTGTCATCTTTCCTTTGAGACAGGATTGACAAGTGGCATACGATTGATATTTAAACGGATTCAAATATCCTTCTGTATGTAACTTCGTCAACCTTCTCTCATTGATGTGACCCAGTCTACAATGCCATAAGAAAGTCTGATTTATTTCCGGAGACTTTCTGTTGTGTGTATTCTGGACGTTGAAAATCTGTGGTTGGTTTAATACGTATATACCATTACTCAATGTACCTGACCCAATCAAAACTTGATTAAGGTGAATGTTTACAACATTACTTACAAACGCAAATTTATAACCTTCTTTAGAAACTAAAGATACAGAAATGATATTACAAGTTGCGTTGGGTACAAAAAAGAAATTACGCAAAACCAAAACATGTCCATCTGACATTCCCAGGTGATAGTCCCCCACGGCTTTAGCATCCATGCTAGCTCCGTTCGCAACTCTGAGGGTCATGTCACCTGCCTTCAAAACCCTACGGTTTCTCAACGCCTGCAAAGAATTACAGATATGAGATCCTGATCCGGTATCCAATACCCAGGAAGTAGAGTTTATTGAAAGACAGTTTTCAATAACATACACACCTGAAGCTGAAGCTGCAACCTGCTTCAATTCCTGTGTTCTGGCCTTCCAGGCCCTGCAATCATTCTTCCAGTGTCCTTTCTTATGACAATAGAAGCATTCTTCCTTATCCACAAGCTTCCCCGCTATCTTTGTTGCTTTAGCTTTTCCCTTCGTATCCACTTTACTAACACCGCCCTTGGTTTGGCGGAGGCTTTCTTCTTCTTTCCCTTGGATTTCGCCTTGGACCTAGAAGAAGATGATCCTCCTATAAACAAAGTGGATGTTTCCCTACCTTTCTGTAGGGTGCCCTCTGCGCTCCTCAGCATGTTGAGGAGCTCTGAAAGTTCAACCTCCTTTTCTTGTAGGTTGAAGTTCAGTATAAACTGGGCGTAAGTGGAAGGAAGGGACTGGAGAACTAAGTCTGTATAGAGCTCACTCTCCAATGTGGTCCCTAGGTCCGCGAGCTCCTCAATGTAGCTGATCATCTTAAGCACGTGTTCTGCTACTGATGATCCGACGGCCATCTTTGCCGAAAATAACTTTTTCGACGCTTCGTATCTTGCGATACGAGATTGCTCTCCATACAGTTCTTTTGTATGGAGAAATATGGATTCAAGGTCCATATTCTCGTGCCTCCTCTGATGTTCGTTGTCCATCGAGGCAAGTACGAGGCACTTGGCCTTCGCGCTATCAATCTCCCAAGTCTTACGGATTTCCTTATCCGCAACGCTGGAAGTGGGACCAGGGACAGGGGGAGCTTTGGTGGTAAGAAGATACCCCAGCTTGTCGTAAGTGATTGCCATCTTGACATTCCTGAGCCAATCTTTGTAGTTTGGCCCTGTCAGTATGTTTTTATCTAGAAGTAACTTAAGTCCAGTCATTTCGATTGGTCGCTGCAATTAGGAGAGAGAAGAAGAAACACTTAGCAATATGCTCTTGCAAGTTTAGAGTGGTTTTTAGTTTGTCTAAACAGGATGGCTCCCACTGTTTCTCGAATCCCTCCTTAAAACCAAAAAGGAAGAATTAGTCAGGATCAATCTCACCGTACAATACTTGCTTAACCGTTCGGCCAGGCTGGTGTCGGTACTTCGATGGAGGTTTTCCAACGCTTTCGCGAAGTTCCTTAATTTAAGAACCTCTTTTCCCTGGGGGCGTAGCCCTGCTAACACCTTTCTAGACACCTACTAGGTTTATAGCATTGATCGTTAAGTGAGAAATTTCCCGAGGAGTAGCATATACTCACGTAGGATCGGGATCCAAATATCATCGCGTGACGAAACTGAAGGAATCCTACCAGAATCATCACACTCCAAATGGTATGCAACACTAGCAAGTTTCAGTTCTTTTGAAACTCCCGATGTGGATTTTTGCCCCATGCTCTTATGACCTTGGCGTGAGGTCAAAATGTCATAAGTCACATGTCAAGTTCTTCCCATCATTATCCAGGTTAATTTGAATCCACCCGTACCTACCCTTGACGTAGGCCAAAATGGTAGTACGGCTGTCCCAAACCAACGCATTCTATCTATGCAACAGATAAATATCCGGCAGCTACCAATCACTATGCCTTGGCGTGAGGTCAAAATATATAGCTTGAATACTACCGAATATTTAACTGAAATGATGGAGGGCTACGAATGGTTTTGGCAAAACTGTGAACGTAGTGAACTTGATTTAGTCGATGGAACGAGATAGCTTTTAAATGGAGTGGCTGAAACTCCGCATTTTAAAAGTTTGTTTTGAAAAGAACCGAGTGGTTTTTCGAAAGTGTTCCAACGACTTTTACTTGGTTTATTTTCTTGCATTAGTTCTTTTAATGCGTGATATTCTTGCATTAGTTCTTTTAATGCGTCCCATCATTTAATCCTACCATTGCAGAAAACAACCAAAATATGACGTACGCTTATGCCATTCGTATTCGCCACGGGGCCCCGCATTACCCGTTAGGTTACTTAACTAACGACAGAGCGAGGGCTGGGCTAGCGCGGCTGTAAAACATAAGCAACGCCTAAATAATATCATATATAGATATACTGCAATGATAAACATTTCAGATCACAGATGAACACATTGGATATACTAGGAACCTGCAATTCGTACGAGCCTGTAACGAAAGGCAGATTACACGGTCGCGGTGAATAGCCAATACCCCACCCAAGACCCCTACGGGTGCGGCAAACTACCCGCCAAGTACCCGAAGCGAAGCAACCTTCCTCATCCCAGTGAGTAGGCCACTCGGCACTTCGGCATACCCGGTAGTTTGTGCACCCCCTCCATGGGTCTATCCTAGGAGCAAAAACAGTAAAAAGAAATTATACAATGACGGCTACAACCCCGACCCGGTTGTGCGGCCATACAAATAATTATTACATCAATTTACAAATTTACATGAATTGAAAAAAAGAAAACTCTCGTCTCATAACCCCCGACTATTCACCCGCGACAATCTAATGAATTCATATACACAAACCAACAACATTACAGATCACAGATTTGTATAACCCCCACTAATCGACATATAGCGATTAGTAGACGTTCAATACAAATATCACATTACAGAAAAACCCGTCAGCAAAAGTCTTTTAGAAGTTCGATCAAAAATAAGGATTTATAGGCCCCAAAAATAAAATTTTCGTTCTGGAAAATCTGGGCAGAAAATATATATTCCAAAAATCCCAAAACAACCCCAGAATAACACTGCACCAAACTTGGACCTCGGCCGAGTCAACTAGGCCGCGGATCCACGGCGGGAGCGTGCTCCCGCCGCGTTTCCGCGGCGCTTTGACTCGATCGTTGGACAAAATTTGGTGGGTGATCACACAAAAGCCTGAGCCGATTTTTGGTGTATTTCAAAAAAGTTTTCCAGCACTTTTAAAATCGACAGAAAGTTCGAATTTCGGGGTTCATTTCAGGACTTTTCTTTGATTGATCTTCTAGCTACTTTGCTAACATGTTAGATAGAATTTAACTAGGCTCTAATACCACTGTAAGTCCATGCTACCTCTCCCGGTACTTTCGGGCAAGCGGAATTTGATAAAAAACGATTTTCTTAGAGGTGGTAACATGAACTTAAAACCCGGATATTTGTTAAACATCTAACTAACAACCTAACTAGGAGTCATTAACTACTCGGTTAGGGGGTTTATACCTTGCTTGTCTTGAACTCCTTCGTCTTCAAGCTCCGATGATGGTCCGTATCGGCTTCATCTCGTCGTCTCCTTATGCCGAAGATTGATCCACCTGAAAGCTCCAACCTTTGGCTCCTTCTTCGAACTTTGAATAAACTAGTTCACTCGGTTTGCTAAACCTTGTGAACTAGAGTGAGTAGAGAAGAGTTTGTATGGGATTTTATCTATGGTTCTTGGTTCTCAACTCATGAGACAAGTGAACCATAGAGTCAAGAGAGGGAGCAAGAGGACGAGGGTGAGAGCAAGAGTATGAGAGCTCAAGAACAAGAGAGAGAATGGTCAAGTGAGAATGAGCCTCTCTTTTGTCTTTCACCCTCTCATAATCCATAACCATCATAACTCATCATACCAATCAAGTGTTATGTGATGGTTGAAGCAACAATAACTATATCATTTCATGCACTCATTTTGCACAAAGGAGCAAGCAAGCAAAAATCTTTGCCATGAAATGATAGCTATGGTTATCATGATGGTCAACTAGTCAAAACTAGTCAACCGGTCAACAAAGTCAACAAGTCAACAAAAGTCAACAAGTCAACAAAGTCAACAACCATGTCACCATAATACTTAATTAATATAATTGTTAATCATATATCATATTCTCATTAGGGTTGAGCAAAAAGTCAACGGTCAACGGTCAACAACCCTAATGAGAATCCTCTGCCTCTGTCTCTCTCCATCAACTGTGCATACACACCCGCATCCGCGTTCCGAGGAACACGAATACAAACTGGATAAATCCAATCCCAATACGTACACTAGGATCTGGCTTAAACCAAAGCCCGCTAGTGTAAACTGTCCGGACACTGTACGTGCACAAGTGCACGGATGTGACCGAACCCTGTCGCAAAACCATGCGACCTCTACTCTTTTGCCTAAAGGCGAAAAGCTTTCTGTGTGGGACTCTAAAGACTCGACACTACGCTGGCAGTAGGTTTAACCACAGACCGCAAGCGGCACTAGCTGTGCGTAACGGTCCCCAGGTAATGCCGACAAGAAGACTGACGGGGCGAAACCCATCTGAACTCCTACTGAGCCTGAATATGACAATCTCGGTACAGTCCGGTCTGTTCGTCTGATACATCGCATGGCGGGCCTAGGGGGCGGTAAACGTCAGTCCCCCAATAGCGGTACAAGTCGTGTCGGAGTGAAGCCCAAAACACCCTGAGATAACACTGGAAGCCTACCAGTATATCTCGTTTGCCCTGGCCAGGGACTACTCGTGTAATGGCTCTCCTAGACACAGCGCGATGTCAACCCCCAATACCGGGAGAGACGAATCCTGTCTAACCGTCACTGCCTCCAAGTGCTTCGGGACTGCACCCAACTACCACCTGTTTGCACGACTCCTTTGAGCCGTGGTAGGGTAGTAATCAAAGTACAGTGGGAACACACTCGAGGCGAAGTGACAGTGTCAAGTCAGCGGACTAAGCTGTACTCATGTCACCTGGGAACTGATAACTGACGATAGGCATAATACCAACTAGTCAGTTCCCGACGAGTCCTGTCCAGTGTACTCGTAACCCAACGAGCACCCGCATACTCTCTCAAGTACGACGTACTGATGGCTGTGGGACAGACCATCTCCCACACTGGGATGAGAAGCGCACATGCTAGTCTACTCCGGAGTATCGATGCCCTATCTCGATAGTCCTGCGACCAGGGACCTGCATAAGGATGTGCTTATAGATTACCCAGCCCTACTAGTGTGACTGTCATCACAACGCTGGTAATCAAGCAAAGATCCTAAGAGCTCCACTAATGTGTATAGGCGATATACTAAAATAAAGACATGTACACATTGAAGCAGAAACAAACCAAGTAGCATACTACTATTTTGAGCAAGATTGTATATACAAGGTGAATATCCTAAGCTTCCATTAAGTAATATACAAACTAGTATGATACAGTAATGGCCTCTAGGGCATATACACTAACACTAGTATGATCTCATCATAGTCCCAGTAGTCGAGTACATATCCTAAGGGCTTTATCAACATTTGAAAGTAAGACAGTAAACTAATATAAGTCAACATAGTAAGATAAAGTGAAACCAAATAGCATACTATCATGACGAGCAAGAAAGTCCTCTCTATATATATCCAAGCAACCATTATAATATACATCATATGTACAACAATGACCTCTAGGGCATATATATAACTAACAATCTCCCACTTGCACTAAGGCCAGCTGTTGTAGTATCACATACCTAACATCCCGAATAATCTCTCAAACTGTATCTGGGGAATGACCTTTGTAAGTGGATCCGCAGTGTTGTCTTTCGTATCAACTCTCCTGACCTCGATCTCCTGGCGATCAACTATCTCCCTGATCAGGTGATACCACCTCAGAATATGTCTGGACTTCTGATGGGACCTGGGTTCCTTGGCCAAAGTCACAACTCCATTGTTATCGCAATACAAAGGTATTGGATGCTCAATGGATGGAACCACACAAAGTTCAGTGATGAACTTCTGTTAGTGTTTATACCCTAGAGGCCATTACTGTATCATACTAGTTTGTATATTACTTAATGGATGCTTGGGATATTCACAGTTGTATTGACTGTCTTGCTATAAATGGTAGTATGCGACTTGGTTTGTGTCTACTTTAATATGTGCATATGTTTCTTTTAACGTATCGCTTATACATATTAGTAGAGCCCTTCGGATCTTTGCTTGATTACCAGCGTCGTGATAGCAGTCATACTAGTGGGGGCTGGGTAGTCTATAAGCAACATCCTATACAGGTCCCTGGTTGTAAGATTATCGAGACAGGGCATCGATACTCCGGAGTAGACTGGTGTATACGCTTCTCATCCCAGCATAGGGAGATGGTCTGTCCCACAGCCATCAGTACGTCATACTGGAGATAGTATGCAGGTGCTCGTTAGGTTACGGGTACACCGGACAGGACTCGCCGGGAACTGCAGGTTGGATTTATACCCATCGTCAGATAGCAGTTCCCAGGTGACACGAGTACAGCTTAGTCCGTCGACTTGACACTGCTACTTCGCCTCGGGTGTGTTCCTACTGTACTTAGATTACTACCCTACCATGGCTCAAAGGAGTCGTACAAACAGGTAGTAGTTGGGTGCAGTCCCGAAGCACTTGGAGGCAGTGGCGGTTAGACATGATTCGTCTCTCCCGGTATTGGGGGTTGATATCGCGCTGTGTATGGAGAGCCATTACGCAAAGTCCCTGACCAGGGCAAACGAGATTTACTGGTAGGCTTCCACTAGTTTCTCAAGGTGTAATGGGCTTCACTCCGACACGACTTATACCGCTATTAGGGGTATGATGTTTTTCGCCCCCTAGACCCGATATGCGATAGTCCTAGACGAACAGACCGGACTGTACGGAGATTGTCACATCAGGCTCAGTAGGAGTTCGGATGGGTTTCCTCATCGTCCTTCTTATCGACATCTACCTGGGGACCGTTACGTACAACTAGTACCGCTTGCGGCCTGTGGTTAAACCCACTGCCAGCGTAGTGTCGATTCTTTAGAGTCCCACACAGAGAGTTTCCCTGCACCGGGCAAAAGGTGTAGATGTCGTATGGTTTTACGGCAGGGCCGTGATCCCTTACGTACACTTGTGCATGTATTATGATCGGGCAGATAATACTAGCGGTCTTTGGTTTAAGCCAGATTCTAGTATTATACAGATGGATTTATTCCGTCAATGATTATCCGTGTTTTTCGGAAATACGGATGGGAGGGGCAGTCTCGTAATTTGTCGGGAAGCTTCTAGAAGAAGATGATTCATTTGTATTTATTTCTTTTTCGATTAAACACAAATGAGGTGGAGAGAGGAGTTGTAAGTTTTCATTAAATGCTTAATGACTCATGAGGTGATTCACCATTTAGGATTAAACGAAGCTTACAAGATATTTCTAGATATTTATCAAAGAGATATTTGTATGCTTGATATTATTCTTTCATGAGTTATTATTCATATCATTATCACAAAAGCTTTCTCTCTCCTCAAGTCTTCATCTTCTTCCTCAAACCCTAATAGCTCTGATGAGTTGAGAAACCTAGGGTTTAAGTGACTAAGTAATCCGTCTAATTACTATACACCCTCTAGGACTTCTAGATTAGCGATCTAAAAGCCGTAGTTTTCTCAGATTCAAGATAGGAGCTCGGACTATACACTCTTGGGTGGATCGTCTTTGACTCGAGGAGGCCGTTGAGGTGCTCATGTTCCATAGAGCCTACGAGGTGCGGAGGATAGCGATGAAGACCCAAAGGACAAGTAACGTGAGGTATAACTTCGAATCCGAGTAGTTAAACCTCTCGTAGTTTGCTAGTAATGGTTTAGACACGATCCGTGTGCTCAAGTCCGTGTTACGAAGCTTTGATAATTGTTTTTCATATATTCCGCCTCCCCGAAAGCTCGTGGGGTGTGTGACATGGACTTACAACTTCTTCATCCAGACAGCCTCTTTGGCAGCATTGTTGGCAGCGATGTATTCAGCCTCCATCGTCGAGTCTGCAACGGTTTCCTGTTTGGAACTCTTCCAACACACCGCCTCTCCATTGAGGGTAAAGACAAATCCTGAGTGCGACTTAGAGTCGTCCTTATCACTCTGGAAGCTCGAATCGGTAAAGGACTCCACCTGGAGTTCTCCGTTACCATACACTAAGAACATCTCTTTAGTCCTTCGTAAGTACTTGAGAATGCTCTTCACAGCTGTCCAGTGACTCTCTCCAGGATCTGCTTGATACCGACTCACTACACTTAGTGAGTATGCTACATCGGGTCTGGTACATAGCATCGCATACATGATAGAGCCTACTACCGAAGCATAGGGTATCCCTTGCATGCGAGCTCTTTCCAAATCAGTCTTGGGAGACATCTCTTTGGAGAGGGTGAGTCCAGAGATCGTGGGTAGGTTCCCACGCTTGGATTCTTTCATACTAAACCTCTTTAGTATGGTTTCAGTGTACCTGGATTGGGACAATCCCAGCATCCGTTTAGATCTATCTCTATAGATCATAATTCCCAGTATGCAGGAGGCATCACCTAGATCTTTCATTGAGAATCTTTGTGATAAGAAGAGCTTGACCGATTAAAGCATAGGAACATCATTTCCTATCAAGGGTATGTCATCGACGTATAATACGAGGAAGACAACCTTACTCTCTGCAACCTTCTTATAAATACAAGGTTCATCTACGTTTTTGATGAAGTCAAACTCTTTGACTACAACATCAAAGCAGATGTTCCATCTCCACGATGTTTGCTTTAACCCATAAATGGATTTAAGCAGCTTGCACACCTTTCCGCTGCTCCCACTATCTACGAAGCCCTCTGGCTGAGTCATGTACATGCACTCTTCTAAATCACCATTTAGAAAGGCGGTCTTAACATCCATCTGCCAGAATTCGTAGTCATAGTATGCAGCAATGGCAAGTAAGATCCGTATGGACTTAAGCATAGCCACTGGAGAAAAGGTTTCGTCATAATCCACACCTGGTCTTTGACGAAAACCTTTGCAACAAGTCTAGCTTTGAAAGTGTCAACTTTTCCATCTACACCATGTTTCTTCTTAAAGATCCACTTGCTCCCAATGGGTTTTACCCCTTCAGGAGCAACTTCCAAAGTCCACACTTTGTTTGTGTACATGGATTCCATCTCAGATCGCATTGCATCCATCCATTTCACAGAGTCCCCACTCGTGATGGCCTGCTCAAAACTAGTCGGGTCATCATCTTCCATGATGCAATCCTCGCTTCTACCATCGATGAGAAAACCATAGTATCTCTCAGGTGGATGAGAAACCCTACTAGATCGGCAGAGAGGCTGGGGTTCGTTGGGAAATACCGAATCATCTGGTTCCATTAAATCTTCAGTTGTAGTTTATGGTGCTGTAACTTCTTCCAGCTCTACCGCTTCGCCACTAATTTCTTTTACAAGAAATTCCTTTTCTAAAAAGGTGGCATGCTGAGCAACAAACACCTTTTGTTGTTCACCATGGTAGAATAGATATCCATTTGAATGTTTAGGATATCCTACAAACTTACAAAGAACTGATCGTGCCTCGAGTTTGTCTGGATTTTGCCTTTTGACATAGGCAGGACAACCCCATATCTTAACTCGTTTAAGATATGGTCTCTTCCTACTCCATATCTCATATGGTGTGGTAGGTACAGATTTTGATGGAACCTGATTCAATAGGTATGCTGCTGCTTCAAGCGCATAACCCCAAAAGGAAATAGGCAACTCAGCAGTGCTCATCATAGAGCGTACCATATCCAATAAGGTGCGATTCCTCCGCTCCGATACACCGTTGTGCTGTGGTGTATAAGGAGTAAGCTGAGAGAGAATCCCATTCTCTTTTAGATAATCTAGGAACTCATTGCTCAAGTATTCTCCTCCTCGATCAGATCGAAGGATTTTAATACTTTTGCCCGTTTGGTTCTCTACTTCGTTCTTATATTCTTTGAATTTCTCAAAAGCTTCAGACTTGTGCTTCATCAGGAACACATGTCCGTATCTAGAGAGATCGTCAGTGAATGTAATAAAATAGGAAGAACCGTTCCTGGCATGTGTAGACATGGGACCACATACATCACTATGTATCATCCCGAAGAGTTCTGTAACTCTTTCTCCGTGTCCACTAAATGGAGTTTTGGTCATTTTACCTTTGAGACATGAATGGCAAGTTTCATAAGATGATAATTCGAACGGATTCAAATATCCATCCTTATGTAACTTAGCTAGCCGTGTCGCATTGATATGACCAAGTATACAATACCATAAGTAGGATTCATTCATTTCTGAACTCTTCCTCTTGTGTGTGTTTTGTATATTAAGGATTGTAGTTTGATTGAGAACGTATATGCCATTATGTAACGAGCCAGATCCAATCAACTTTTAATTTAGGAAGATGTTCATAACATTATCCTGTATTACAAAATTATATCCTTCTTTACTTAATAAAGAAACTGATATAATATTGCACATCATGTTCGGTATATAATAGCACTCGTTCAGAATCAATGTATTACTACTTGGTAATACAAGGTGATATTCGCCAACAGCTTTGGCTGCAATATTTGCACCATTCCCTACTTGTACGGAATGATCACCCTTTCCCAGTTCTCTACCTTTACGTAGCCCACGTATCAAATTACATATGTGGGATCCCGATCCGGTATCTAATACCCAGGAGGTAGGGTGAACTGAGAAACAGTTCTCAATAACTAACACACCCGAAGAAGATGCATCATCATGCTTGTTCTTCGTTTGGGCTGCGTGAAAATCCAGATATTCTCCTATTCCCTGTTTAGTCTTATAACACTTATAAGAAAGAACGGGACCAACGTTCCCCTGCTCAGTATATTAAGCGGGTTCAGTCAATACATCCATATTATTATCTTGATTATGGCCTGACATGGTCGCTACCTGGAGAGAGAGAGATGAAACCACTTTAGCGTATGGTCTTGCAAGATTAGATTGGTTATTATCTTATCTAATCATGATGTCTCCCACTGTTTTTATCAAATCTTCCTTCAAACCCTAAAAGGTAAGATTAGCCGGGATTAATTACACCCTACAATTTCGTCAATCTTTCAGCCAGATCAGTGTTGGTACTTTGAGGGAGGTTCCCCGTGCTTTCGCACGGACCTAATGAAAATAAACCTCGTTTTCCCAGAGGCTTAACCCCGTTAACACCTTTCTAGACACCTACTTGATCGGCTAATTGTCCTGTGTAAAATTCTCCCAGGAGTAACTCTCACTCGCAGTGGGTATCGGGATCCAACTATCTCATAGTAGGTATGCAATCTCATTGCAAATTTCAACACTTGAAATTCCCGATAATGCTTTTGCCCCTGGTGTGCTATGACCTTGACAGAGGTCAACAAACCATAGTGCACTAGTCAAGTTCAACCCGTCATTTCTTGATTGAATCAAACCCACTCGCACGACCCTTGACAGAGGTCAACAAGGTCGTACGACCACCCTAATCCAATCACATCACATGCTTTACAGATAATTACTAATAATCTACCGCGCACTACGCCTTGACAGAGGTCAACAAACGCAGCACGAATACTAAAATAGTTTTTATCTGAAATGACGGAGGGCTACGCAGGTTTTTCAGAAAACCATGAGCGTAATGAACTTGATATCGTTGTAGAAACAAGTGATTTTAAAAAAGGAGTGTTTCTGAGGCTTTTCTAGTTTCGCTAAAGAGGTTACTCCCGGTGAAGGGATCTCGGCTCTTTCCTTATCGAATAAGGTGTAGGGTATATCATATATACCGCTGTGCAAAGCAAGAACTATAGAAGCAATCAAAAACTAAACCGCGAGTTTGTAGCATCTGCCCGTTTTGCTAAAGAGGTCACTCCCGGTGAATGGATCTCGTCTCTTTCCTCATCGAATAAGGTGCAGGGTATATCATATATACCGCTATGCAAAGCAAAACTGTAGCTACCCTTTTTAGAAAGTTTTGATTCTACAACATCTTTTCTTTTCTTTTATTAATATCATTAATAAATCCCATCAGTTAATGCTTCCTAAGCATCACAGTAGAAACGAAAGCAGTAATATTTATATATCAACATATATATATAGTATAAGCATTCATCCCAGGCAGTAATATGATCTCATCACAGAACATTGCAGCAGAAGATAACATATGAAATATTGGATATACTAGGACGTCCATGTTTTATATCGAGCATGTATAAAACACGGATTCCACGGTCGCGATGAATAGCCAAACCCACATCCCTAGACCCCTACGAGAGCGGCAAGCAACACTGCCAATTCTAGGGTTAGGAGACCCGGTCTCAACTCCTCGAGATGGCCTCCCACTGTACCCTAGAACCCGGTTACTTGTGCTCCCCTCCTTGGGTCTACCTAATGCGGAAAAGTAAATAATATACAATGGTGACAACAACCTCATCCCGGAAGTGCCCCAATAAAAGAATATTACATACAAATGAATTTTACATGAATGAAAATAAAAACCCTCATCTCACATAAAACCCCCGGCTATTCAGAACACGATGATCCAATACAACATATCACAGCAACACATAATATCTCATATCATCAATGTAAGCAAGTATGTGTATCCCGATTGTCGTTGATGTATAGCAACGAAGCCGGCGATACACCACATACTACGCTTACGGTAACAGAAAAGAAAGTGTAAAACTACAACATTTGGAATCCACAATCACTTTAGACATCTTAAATCCGAAATATCACATACTTTGCATTTCATGCCTAACTATATGAATTCCACATATTGTATCACATTCCAGATAAATAGACAATATTAAACTTTCCAATCGAATAATCAAACACCCAAGAATTCCCAAATAGCTCAACACTTGAGCGGAGTTCAAAAAATCCCAGAACATGTCACCGCTCTAATGAATCAGCCGTAGAAGGGTCAAACCAACGCCTTACATGTGGCAACGCTAAACTACCACAAACCCAAGGGTTCAGTTGAAGTTTTGACGGTCACATAATCGAGTTAAGGTTACGTTCTTCTAGAGGGTCTACAGATATGCTTGCATGTTTTTCCGAAAGATTCAAACTCAAGAAAAATTCAACACTTGAAAGTTTTTCGTGTCGGGAAAAAGTGAGTTATGGATATCCGTTCGAACATTTTAACACGTTCTAAATTATCCGTAAAACACTTAAACGAAGTTAAACTTTCCGATCGAATCAACGAATACAAAAGATCTCCAGAAAACTCAATACTTGAGTAGAATTAAAAATTCACAGAAGCATGCAAAAGTACCTACGGATGTTACTGTGAAAAAAGCTAACCCTAATACCCCGGTACGGCCGCGGAACCGCCGCGCAAGGCATGGTATTGCCGCGGTTCCACGGCGCTTTAAGTGAATTAGGATGTCGTTTTTCACAGTAATCCTTAGAATTCCCTGCTTAATTTTCTGAGTATTTTTAATACAGAAAAAATCAACATTTTAAAAACTTTCCAGAGAAGGGTTCAAAACCGACGTTTCGGGGTTCGATCGGACTTTTAACTTCGTATACACGTCGCCTAATGCTCTAGATAGGCTCTGATACCACTGAAGGGTTACTAGGCACTGTCATAAGGGTCTATAAGGCATCAACCATGCCCGATTTAAAATTTAGAAGTGCCGAACAACCTAAAGCGAGGATCTTTGCTACATATTTAGGGTTAAACAAACATGTAAACATCTTTACATCTAAGAGAGAGGGATTACAACCTTTGTAGTCCGCTCATTCGCTTTATAAGCTCCGAGTAGTAATCCCTTCGCCGCGATCCATGATCTCCGGGACTCAAGAGAGGCTCCACAACCCGAATGATCCATGCTTGCTTGAAGTCTTCCTTTTCGAAGATGATCTACCTTGAAGTTTCTTTTGTTAGTTATATGTATGCCCTAGAGGACATTACTATACATGAGATGTATATTGCAGTGGATGCTTGGACATATATAGGGAGGATTTTCTTGCTCGACATGATAGTATGCTATCTGGTTACTCTTTACCTTAACGTGTACAGTGATAGTCTCTCTGTTACATGTTGGTAAAGCCCTTAGGATGTGTACTTGACTACCTGGACTGTGATGCGGATCATACTAGTGGGGACATGGTAGTCCATAAGTACATCCTTCAAGGTCCCTAGTCGTGGGTGTATCGAGACGGGGCATCGATATACCAGAGTAGACTAGCATATACCTTCTCGACCCATGTAGATGGGCGATGGATGATCCCATATCCATTGGTGTTTGACATCAGAGATGATATACCGGTGCTCAGTGGAGACTGGGTACACTGGACGGACTCTCCGAGAACTCCCAGATGGTATTATACCTTAAGTCAGATGGCAGTTCTCTGGTGACACTGGTACAGGTTAGTCTATTGATCCGAGATCGTCATAGAGTCTTGTGTGATTACCACTGTGCTTTGATTTCCACCTTACCACGTCCAAGAAGGCGTGCAAAACGGTGGTTTTTGGGTACAGTCCCGAGTCACATGGAGGCAATGAGCGATAGGAGGGGTTTCGTCTCTCCCGGTATTGGGGGTTGATGTTGCACTATGCTCGATTGGCCGTAACAGGGAAGTCCCTGGCCAGGGCTGGTTTAGAGATTTACTGGTAAGTGTTACCTGTAGTTTCTCGACCCGTTATGAGCCTCATATCGGCATGACTTATCGGTTATTGGGGTATGATGTTTACCACCCCTAGACTTGATATGCGACATATCAGACGAGGAGACCGGACTGTACGGTAGTGTCACTGTCAGGCTTTTTGCAGGAGTTGGAGTGGGCTTGCTTGCTGATCTTATGATCGCTCAATACCCGGGTAGCCGTTACGTCCAGCTAGTACCGCTGACGGCTTGTGGGTGCTTGATATGATCATCACCTACTGCCGGCGTATTGACGAGTCTTTAGAGTCCTACATAGAGGTTTTACTGGCTCAGGAAAAACGAAATAGGAGCGCATATGTGATATGTGCGGGACCAAGAATAATGCGAGTATGTGATGCCGTATTCTATTCTAGCGATGTTTGTGTCGATCGGTTTTATGCGATATAACCAAGTTATCGAATCAAGGGTTGATTCGATAAGTCGATACATTGGATGTTAGTCGGTTATATGTGATATAACCGGATTATTAAGTCAAGTGTTGATTTAATAATTTAGTGTATAATTGTATATGTGATGTACTAATTTACATTAACTAACATTGGTTCACTTAAACATTTGTTTTTCTCAATTATGCACAACTTAATATATATGTGATATATATTTGTTTGTGTACATATTGTTTCATGGTTGTTGATACACACTACATGGGTGTATGAGACATATACCATTACAATGATATTAGTGGGGTTTTAATATTTAAAGTAATTCTAAAATTAGTGGATAATGAGCTCACATGCATGAAGCTTCATGAAGCTTATGGTTGCATTGACTTAGTCCACTAGTTTTGTTTTACTTAAGATATTAGTTAACCTAACCACTATAATTAGCCATGGTAATGTCTCTACATGAGTTAGTATATGATACCCACTCACCATGGTTAACCCTCTCTCTCTTGATTAGTTTTCATTCTCATTTTGAGCTCATCTTCTTCCTCCTTGAATTTCTTTCTAGGGTTTGATAAAGAGAGAGATACATTGTGAGAAAAGAAATTCTAAAGTGTACCCATTTCCTATTTCATCATCCTCTACCAGACTAGCACTTTAGTTTAGGGTGTTTGCTTCACTAATTCTCTAGTTAGTGAAGCAGAAGCTTGTGTTCGTATTCCCTCGACGTATATTATCTTCGGCCTCGAAGACTTCAAGCAATATCGTTGCCTCTTCTCATGGAGCCGTCCGAGAGTCCGGGTGTTCGATGATCGCAGCGAAGGGACTACTACAAGGAGCTTTAGAAGTGAAGGACCGATCTACAAAGGTTGTATTTCGTATTCACTTAGTGTTAAAGAGTTTAACTTGCATGTCTTACCCTAATTATCTAGCAAAGATCTTGTTTAGAGTTATTCGGCATGGCTAAAATTTTAATCGGGCATGGTTGATACCTTGTAGAACCTTATTAGAGTGCATAGTAACCCTACAGTGGTATCAAACCCCGATCGAACCCGGAAACGTCAAAGTAAACCCCTCTCTGGAAATTTTTTCAAAACTGTGATTTTTCTGAATTAAAAATACCTAAAAAAATCAGCAGGGAATTCTAAGAATTACCACAAAATTCGAGCCCCTATTTCCGTACAGCTGCCGCGGAACCGTGGTCCCACCCGACTACAGGCGGCGGTTCCGTGGCAGAAAAAGTGAAATGTGGACAGAGTTTTGTGCAGTAATATCCTATGCTATTCCTTCTAATTTCTGGGTATTTTTTTATCTGACTCAAGTGTTGAGTGTTCTGGGGTTTATCTTGTATTCGTTGATTCGATCGGAAAATTTAAATTCGTAATTTTTTCCGGATAATTTAGGAAGTATTAAAAAGTTCGGACGGATATCAATAACTTACTTTTTCCCGACCCGGAAAATTTCCAAGTGTTAGATTTTTTCCGTAGTTTAAGAATGTCTAAATCGTGCAAGTTACGCAATGGACCCTCTAGAATACAACAAACCTTAACTCGATTATGTGACCGTCTTGAACTTCCTTTTGAACCTTAGGGTTTGGGGCAGTACGGCGTTGCCACTTGTGAGGCGTTGGCTTGAACCTTCTACGGCTGGACCATTGGTACTGTGGCATGTGATGGATGTTTTTAAACTCCCCTCAAGTGTTGAGAACTATTTAGGAAGAATTGGGTGTTTGATCATTCGATCGGAAAGTTTAACATTGTCTATTTATCTGGAATGTGATATGTTCATATCAGATTTTTGCATTTTTATACCGTCCAATTTTAATCACATTGCTTATCGGTAGGTACTCTTGAGCCGTGTTTGCTAGTCAATTGCAGGATACATGTTCTCGGCTCTAAACGGTGAAATTCATGGAAAAGCACGACAAAATCCGGATTACTGCCAACCATAGATAAAACACGGGTCTCCGCTCTCTATCCGTATGTTGCCGCACACCAGTTTAAGAGACAAAATGGCAAATCAATGTCATTTTCATGCACAAAGCTCAATGGCAACACAAGATCCAACATATCTACGCGGAACTCAAGAAAAATCATGGCAAAAGATCCACATCACATCACCTTTTGATCAACAGAAATTCTTTAAAAATCGTGAAGAAATTCTGAGAAAAAACATATACCAGACTGAAGGGCACTGCAAACCAGGGGACATCAGCAAATTTGAAGACACAAGCCCCCATAGAGGCCGCGGTTCCGTGGCATAAGCACGCTTAGGCAGCGGAACCGCGGCCGTACGGCCTTGTCAGCTGACGAGCTTTTGATGGTATTTTTGACATTCCATGTTTATTCTAAATGTTGCCCTAGAATTTCTGTTGCCTGCCTATAAATAGTCCAGAACATTCTAAAGCCAAGGGTCCATAATCTTGTATTTTGAATTTTAGAATACATGTGTTGTTCTTCTTCCTCTTCTCATCTCTTCTCCATTAAAAACATGTAGTGAGCTTTTGTGAGTGAAGAATGAATAAAATAGTTCTCTTTGTTATCATGCTTGTCTTGTTCTTTTGATTAATTATAATTGCTTGTAATTTTCATTTCCTAATCTAGTTGTTGTTATTTGTTGTTTGTTTCTTTCTTGTTCTCTTTTTCTTTATCCTTAAACAACTATGATGCTTAAGCTTGATCCTTGCCAAGGTGAGGTCTCAAATAGCTAGTTGTAATCTTCTAACCACTTTCTTTCTATCTTCCCCCTTTGTTTTATTTTCTTTTCCTTATAATGGGTGAGTAGTTTTCATACTTGTTAGGGTAGGATAAGGAAAGTTTGAGAGAAGGAAATCTCTCTCACTCTTTTCTTGCCCAACATCTTAATTCGGACTCCCGTTAATTGAACCACAATCCGCTCCCTACGGCACCCTATCCTACATGATAGCGGTGATTCCTTAGTGAGACCGGTTGTGGTTGAATTAACCGGAGGTTAAGGCTAAGAGCCAAGAACGGACGGACAAGAACCAAAAAGAAGAACTTATGCGTTGGAAAGCCTAGCTTATACTTGCAAGTTCCTTCCTAGTCGTGCTAATCCCCGTTGTTGCCGATTACCGTAACACCGATATTAAGAGTGGCAACGAAAGAAGTGAGCGGCTCCTAACTCAAACTAACCTATTCCTAACCCTAACAAGCTCTCTATATATATCATTTTAGCACATAGTTAATCTAAAAACAAACCTGGACATTTGGACTTAACTCGTTAAAGCACATAGAAAAAGATTCCCATCTTCCTGCGGACGACTCGTACTCAACCGGCTAGCTACAAGCGAAACCGTCTTGATTGCAGTAATAAACTTAGCACGCAAAAACTCTACCAATCAAATGGCGCCGTTGCCGGGGAGACGGTAGTTTATTTCTTTGTGTAATTTCGGGTTAATTTGTGAATATAAATCTAACCGAAAAACAAAACAAAAAAAATATACATTGTAAAAAAATCATCTTGTTATTTTTGATTAGTTTTTGTGCAAGTGTGCAGGATTAAACGAAGTTCGAGTTCAGTGCCAAAGACGTGGGAAGTTAGACCCATATCTTTGCGGCTACATCACGGGTGAACAAGACGGAAAAGACGGTCTACTGAAAGATTCTGGAGCAGATACAGTAAGCAAATCAAGATTCAGCAGATCCAGAAAAGAAGAGGACAGCCAAGGCAGCACACACCAGAATTCCAGAGGCCCAACTCTCTATTCTTGCCGCGGAACCGCGGCATAAGCAGGCTTAGGCCGCGGAACCGCGGCCACTTGGTGCCCTCATCAACTCAAAACTTCTGTGAGTGTTTCTTTCTCTCTCCCCACTCCTCTGAACCCTACTGAATTGTGTTTTCTGCAGCATTCTTTGCGCAAACTCTCTTCCCCCTTCCAATAAATTGTTTTTGTGCAGGATTCTTTGCGCCGCGCTAAAATAAAAAATTGTTTGCAGTTGATTGTTATTGCTTTGCCTATATTAATACGGACTTTAAGGGGCTTGAAACCAATTCAGATTGGGTAGGGATTTCATCACCCTTCCCAAGACCCCAGAAATCACAAAAAGCATATGCATTGACCATTGCTTTAATTAAAAAATACTAGACTCAGCCCTAAGGACTTCGCGCTCAATAGGACAGAGGACTAGTTACAGGCATCGGCCGTTTATCCTATCCTGATTTTGCGGTGTCTAGGCAAGTGGTTACTTAATTAGGACCACTACTTACGTAGTGGGGAGCCTCCCACTTACCTGGCACTTACCTGGCCGCAATTGTTGGAGAAGAGGCGGTTTGATGTCCTATTTCTAGCCCTTTGGAACAGTTAGGAGCTGTCTAGCTGACCTAGGTGACCCTAGATCTAGGTGTGATTGTGCATATCTTGTTTGTGATTGCTTGAAGCCGTAAGACCGTACATATTTCTGTAAAGCTCTTTAAAAAAAACACAAAACCAAAAACTTTTATAAAAACTTGCCTTTTGTCGCCAGAATCCATTTTTTCACCCATCACCCATCATATTTCTCCATTGACGTTTCCTTACCCTCACCTTCTCCGCTTTGAATATACTAAACTCGTTTAGTGTATGTCCGCTTGGACTCAGGACACTAGCGCCCGTCTAGTCCGCGTTACGTTAGTCGCTACCGACTACGCGATCGACTCAGACGTCGAAACTCCGTCCACGCCTCTTTCACCCTTACCTTTGCCGGCCAACTCCGACGTTGACCGGAATTCTGTTCATACATCTTCACCAACCTCTTCTTCCGCGAAGTCAGGATTTAATCCAAACATCTCGTTGACTCCCCCCGGATTGATTCCACCTCCTATGGAGGCAAATAACCCACCATCGCCGCCTGTTGTAGTGCCGCAGCGAATCGCGCTCCAGGATCGTTTCTATCCCACCCGTTTTGCACTTCCCACTTTTCTTTCCCTTCCACCGGCCAATGGGGATAATTTTGAAATTAAGCCCCACTTCATTAACATGCTTCCGAAATTTTATGGGCTTGAATCTGAAGATGTCTATATCTTCATCAACAAGTTTCAAAATGTTTGTGCCATGATGTAAACTACACAGCTGTCGGACGATGCTATACGGCTACGGGTCATTCTGTTCACTTTGTGCGATCTTGCTGAAAAATGGCTGTATAGCACCGCATCCCACTCCATAACCAGTTGGGACGAGTTTGTGAAAGCGTTTCTCAAGAAATTCTATCCGAATCATAAAACCGCAAGGATCCGTAACGAAATCAACCAATTCTCTCAGCTTCCTACTGAACCCTTCTGGAAGTGCTTTGACCGGTATAAAGACCTTCTTGTTCAGTGCCCTCACCATGGTATCGAGAAATGGCAACTTTGCCAAACCTTATACGAGGGCCTGAACCCAGCAACCAAGCAGTTGTTGGAAACCATTTGTCAGGGCCACTTCCGATCGAAATCTGACGAGGAAGCATGGCAATTCTTCGACGACCTTGCGGAACAAACGCTTCAATGGGAGAGCACTAGACCAACTACTTCTTCTTCTTCCTCCACTTTTACTGGTCAGTCTAGGGTAGGAATTCACCAACTCGATGTCTCTATTGCGATGAAAGCTGAAATGGCTGCAATAACCAGAAAACTTGAAGCGATAGAGAGCAAATTTTCATCTCCTGCTCCTGCCCCTGTTCTTCCCCTTCGTACCGTTTGTGCTTGTTGTTCCGATCCTTCTCACTTAACCGAAGAGTGTCCTTACAATCCACCATCTCAAGGACAGGATCAGGTTAATGCTGCATTTCAGCAAAGACCGAGGAATGATCCATACTCTTCCACCTACAATCCCGGTTGGAGGAACCACCCCAATTTCGCCTGGAATCAGAATTAGCAACAATTCCAAGGCAACAATTTCCAGAGGCCCCCTCCTTCGCAACAACAAGCGCAACAACAAACTCAACATCAGTTTTAGCAGCCCTTCCAACCCCAACCTTTTCAAAATCAGACGAACAACTTTGCACCCAACAATTCTTTTCCACAAAACAACTTTGTTCGGTCAAACAACGATAAGGTTTCCTCGCTAGAACGAAGTCTGGAGGCGTTCGTTAAACAATCGACACAATCCACCGCCAACATCCAGTCGTCTATTCAGTCTTTGGTGCAACACACTCCTGTACACGGGCAAAGCATCAAGACCATCGAGTCCCAGATTGCACAGCTGAATGCGGCGTTAAGCGAGCGAGAAAAGGGGAAGCTTTTGTAAGTGCACGGCGGCGCCCCGGCCGTCAATCCGACGCCGGAATGCGGAAGCGGTGATAAACTTAAATTTTGCGAACTTAGCAAACCGGCACCACCGCGCACTAAAACCCAGATTGAACCATTAACTAGTCCAAGCTAACTACAAGATAGGGAATAGAGATATACCGACTGATCCGACTCCTCCGGTCTTCTCCTCGTCGTCCCGATCTCCCGCGGAATGTCCTGTCTCCACCTCGTCGCCGGAAGTGCACCACATCGACTACGTCTTTTACGGGCTACCACCTCAATGCCGAGGCAACTCGGGCACGAAGCTGGCTAATCGACGTGCCCAAGGTTTGCTGTAGAATGTAGTGCTCAAGTCTCATTTTTGGGGTTGTAGGAATTGCCATATGGTGGACGAAATGATGCAAGCTTTTGGAGGAGGAGCTAATATGATTTTTGCCAAGCCAAATGGGTGTAAATCCCTACACCAAAAATTGGGACAGCCCAAGAGGGAATGGCCGGCCAAAAACAATGAGGGAGAGAGGAGAATGTGAGGGTGAGAGTGTATCAAAATTGAAGGGAGCCACACCCTTTTCCAAGTGAGAGAGAGAGGTCAAAAGATATCATGAAAGGAAATCATCACAAACACAAACCCACACTCAACCACAACCATCATAACCCATCATCAAGCATGATGACTTCAAAAAGTCAAGCCATCATGAAGAAGTCAAGAAGTCAAGGTCAATGGATGGTGCACCATCATGACACAAGAATATGCAAATACCCCCTCCACAAAAGCTTATTTGCACAATTTCAAATAAGCCCTCCTCCACCAATCTTCGGCCAATGAACGATACAAAGGAAATTGGCCGAAACGGAAAGCAAACTGGCAACTCCAGAAAACTGGTCCCGTAATAAATTACAGGAAAACCCCGAAACTGTGCATACACACCCGCATTTGTATTCCGACCGAAATACAAATACAATGAGACGAAATCTACACTGTACTATACTAGAATCCGGCTTAAACCAAAGCCGGCTAGTAATATCCGTTCGATCCTGATTCGTGCAATACCGCACGTATCTGATCGAACCCTGCCATATACCCATACGGCCTATAGTGCAAACTGTCCGATCCTGATCCGTGCAATACCGCACGTATCTGATCGGACCTTGCCATATCTCCATACGGCCTCTACAACTTTTCACCCGAAAGCTGAGTAACTGAATGTGGGGGACTCTAAAGACTCGTCAACACCTTGGTTGTGGATTTAACCACTAGTACGTCAGAGGTATAAGCCAATATGTAACGGGCCACCAGGTATTGACTAAAGGGGACGTCTGTGAGCGAACTCAGCCTGACAACCCTACTGAGCCTGTCAGTGACAATATCCGTACAGTCCGGTCCGTTCGTCTATGAGCATCGCATGGCGGGCCTAGGGGGTCGGTAAAAGTCAGACCCCCAAAATCGGTACAAGTCGTGTCGGAGTGTAGCCCAGAACACCCTGAGATACTACTGGAATACCTACCAGTAAATCTCCTTGCCTCGGTCGAGGGCTTCGTGTAATGGCTTACCTAGACACGGCGCAACCTCACCCCCAATACCGGGAGAGACGAACCCCTGAAGATACGCTCACTGCCTCCATGTGGCTCGGGACTGTACCCAACTAAAACCTGTTTGCACGACTCCTTTGAGCCGTGGTAGGGTAGTAATCAAAGTACAGTGGGAACTCACACAAGACAAATGACGATCCCCAGGTCGATGAACTAACCTGTACACATGTCACCAGGGAACTGCCATCTGACGTCTGGTATATGACCAACTAGCATGTTCCCGGCGAGTCCTGTCCGGTGTACTCATAACCCAATGAGCACCTGTATACATCTTAGGTGAACCAACTGACACCAATGGCTTGTGAGACCGGCCACCGCCCCTCGTCGGGGTCTCGAATGTACACACTTGTCTACTCTGGAGTATCGATGCCCTGTCTCGAAACTCCCACGACTAGGGACCTTTTAAGGATGTGCTTATAGACTACCAGCTCCCACGTATATGATCGCCCTCATACTGCTGGTGGTCAAGCAAGAATCCTAGGGGCTCTATCAACGTGCAATAGTGACCTGTCAGGTCACCTAAAGCAGTACACGATGATAAAGATAAACCAGATAGCATACTATCATCATGAGTAAGACTGTCCTATCGGGATAGGTCCTCCATCAATCATTGTAATCACGTGCCTGTAATCGAATAATTGAATCTGAGGGCACTATCTCCCACAATCTCCCACTTGCACTCAAGGCTAATTATTGCGATGTTGCATACTCACAGCACGTGTGATACCGAACACCCAACTCCTCTACTAGTCAGTCTCACAAAGCTCGCTTGCGAAACTACTGCGTTCGAGGAATAGCCTTAGTGAGTGGATCCGCCTTGATGTCTCTTTCTATGTCTCTCTATATCTCAAGTTCGCGGAGAAAACCCATCTCCCGAAATGAGTAATACCTGTCTTAGAATGTGTTTGGATGTCTGATGGGACCTAGCTCATAAATGAACTCCAAATCCAAACTTCTTAGACTGTATCGTCAACTGAACTTAATCAGTATCCTGCGCCATGCCACCCTCAGTATTGCCTTGGACCACCTGTCCAAAATACTGCCCCTCGTCAGAAGGAAAACTATAACTCTGACAACCTCCTTGTCGTCCATGTCACCTTGGAAGCCTGGATGATAACTGTCTCCCGAATGAGGCTGTCGTTATCATATCCTTAGAACATCCACTTATGTTCTAAAACTGCTTCCGACTGTTTCTCCAGGATTGGATCAATGTCAGCTTATTGCATCTAATGCAAGAACAACATCTGGTGTGGTACTTGACATCTCATGATTGACTCAATTGCCTAAGCAAGTGATCTGTCAATCATGCACATCCCTCTCTACTTTAGTCTGTAAGACACCTTTAGAGAGGGTGACTCCGTCACCTGCAGGTACACCACCATGCCAGGAGTCGTCCATTCTAAATACTCCTAGAATGCTGTCTAAGTACCCAGATTGGGAAACCACCCAAATCTAGATCTAAAATCATAGATCCAGTAACCAGAATGTTTGATATAATGTCCAAGTCCCATGTGGAGAAACCACTGTGTGACGACCAAAGTATAACCGATTGTAGTGTAGGAATATCACTTCCTACTCTGTGTATGTCATCCAAATACCATGACATCACACTCTACTACCTCCTCAACAGATCCATCCCCTAATCTGACGAAGTCAAACCTATGACTGTCACATCAGAAATAGATGATCTATCTCCGCTACTGGTGCTTCAGTCTATAAGTAGACATAAGCCACCTGTCCACCAATGCTTCCGCTGCTCCCACTGACTACGACAACCCTCTGGCAGAGTCATATACACGTACATTTCTAAAGCAAGTTTAGAACGACGCTATACTCATCCTCCTGCCGGGTCTCACAGTCTGGAACAACAGCAATGGTAAGTGTGGGTAAACAAGAACTTCCCTGTCACCGTCCTTGAGGCTACCGGAGTACCTCTCGGGTGCCTGAAGTTACCCACCGTATCTGCGGAGTGGCCAATGGAATGTCAATCCAGATTGAATCCTTAGGTTCCCTATCAAATCTTCAGTAATCGTTTGTGGTTCTGGAATCACTTCCAGTTCTACCATACTCCCACTACTGTTTTCTGAAAAAAAAATCCATTTTTAATAAAACTGTGGCGAGTCTAGAACAATATTCTATTGATCTGCCAGATGGTAGAAAGTCAACCCTCGTCATAGCCTGGGTCAACCCACAAACAGCCATTACAGAAACGTGCCTTGAGTTGTCCAGTGTCTGGTTTTAAGCATAAACCGGACAACTCCCCGTATCTTAACATCGTTAAGATATGAACTGTTCTATATCCAATATAGAACCAGAGGCACTGATTTAATTGAACCAGATTCAAATCATGCAACTGTCTCTAGTGCATGTCAACTAAATGGAAGGAGGCCGATCAGCGTTACTCAACTTAGGAACACTTCCAATTATGAGTAACCTGAAAGAGAAGCAAGTTCTCTTTATCATTACTATCAACTGAATACCATACACAAGTGTCTACATTTTCGATCAACTTGAAGAATCCCGATACTTGCAACACCTGGTTCTCTACTTTATTCATATACCTATAACTTCTCAAAATTCGGACCCTGTGTTTCCACGAAACACTTGTCTAAAAACTAGAGAAGTCATAAGTAAACCGAATATAGTACAAGGACCAACCCCTCTGTCCTGATGGACCCTGGACAACATACAATACTCTGTATAAGTCCCTTGAGTCTGATAACTCATTCACTGTGTGTCGTAGGTTGAAAACTATACTTATGGTTAAGAAGAATTACACCGCTGTTTAATGCTCCTTACCTAACCATCCACTGGTATAGGTAAATGTCATCGACATAATTTCAAAAAGTATATCTCACTCTATGAAAATAGACGTACGGATATATCGATTTGAAATTGGTGCATAACAGCGGATATTCAAAACCAAATATTTGCCGACCGGCAAACAACCTAGGTGATTTCCTCAAATATCACCGATTGCAACGAATCCCGATATAATGAGGATAGTCACCCAATTCCCAACAACTTACTCCCACTCATCATCTGTAAAACCATACAGATGTGAGAATCATACCTGCTAAATACATACCCTGGAGTAAGTATCTAGTCGGGAAATCAGCTTTCCTTTAACAGTACACAGTGAGACTGAAACATTGAAATGTTTCGATTGGGTATCCTGGTATTCCTAGTAATGCTTCTTCCATTATCCAGATTCACAACTGTAACCGTATATCTCTTTGCCACCTCTCCAAATCCCTTCATATGTCTTTAGTCATTACCTTCTACACACCCCTTAGGCCAAATGGTTTTCTTCCTTCCCTACCGTTCGGCACCAGCCTATGGTTTGGAAGAAGACTATCCAATAAGCATAATGGGTGTACTGTCCTAATCCTAGGAACACTCGCAATGCGAGAGAAGGTGAAGATAAAAGACACCTGAATAAATGTTATTCCTATTTCTCCTGAACCAGAATCCATCCCCGAACTGGAACAAGTTCCTTTCGAGTTCGTATATAACCATACGATGGAGTATCCAATAAACTGTGGATCTTCGTAGTGATACGGAGTGTTCTGGAGAAATACAAAGGTGATTCAGGATTGGCAAAGAAATACTTGGTTTGGTCGTGAATATCAGTCGCAATTTACGTTGCCCTCTTACTAATCCCTTACTTTGTCTTAACTTAATACCTTCTGTACACCGTTTAGGCTAATTGGCTTTCTTCATTCCCTACCGGTCAGCACCAGCCTAAGGTCTGGAAGAAGACTATCCAATTTGCGTAATAGGTGTACTATCTCCTAAACCAAGGAGTACTCGTAATCTGAGAGAAGGTAAAATGAAAAGACAACTGAATAGTCCTATCCGTTTTCTGCAGAACCGGAAACCATCCTCGAATAAATTCCTTCGAGTTCGTATCTAACCATACGATGGTTTTGTCCAATGGAAGTGGACGTTCGTAGTAATACGGGGTGTCCTGGAGAAAAGGGTAAAAGTAGGAGTGGCAATGAGGTTTGCAACTCTGACAATCCAAAAGCCAGTGTTAAGAAGGTTCGGTTAATTTTGGTCTCTGAGTCATAGTCTTAGGGTCGGGTCAATGGTCGCTGCCAAAGAGAGAGAGAAAAGAAATACTCAGCGTGCACTCTAACCTAGATCAGAATGGTTACCAATTTATCTAATCTGGAAACCTCCCACTGTACCGTCAAATTCTCCTCCAAACCTGAAAGAAGAATTAGTCGGGATCACCCGAGGAGTAAACTAACTCATCAGTAGGAATCGGGATCCAACTATCATCACATGATAACGTGACGGAATCCGCTCACGGTGTCACACTCCAGAAGGTATGCGCATATCTGGCAAGTTTCAGTTCTTTTGAAACTCCCGATGTGGATTTTTACCCTATGCTCTTATGACCTTGACTAAGGCCAACAAATCATAAGTCACATGTCAAGTTCTACCCATCATTATCCAGGTTGATTTGAACCCACCCGAACAAGCCCTTGACTAGGGCCAACAAGGCTATACGACTGTCCCAAACCAACGCATCTATCTATGCAGCATATGAACACCCAATAGCTACCAAACACTTTGCCTTGACTATGGCCAACAAACACAGCTTGAATACTATTGACCACCCATATGAAACGACGGAGGGCTACGAATGGTTTCTGGTGAAAACCTTTAACGTAAAGAACTTGATATCGTTGAAGGAACGCATAGCTTTTTAAAATATAGTGACGAAAACCTTTACTAAAGAGGTCACTCCCGGTGAAGGGATCTCGGCTCTTTCCCCGTAGAATGAGGTGCAGAATATTCCAACTGAATACCACGGTGCAAAGCAAAAGTAATCGGCTATAGTGAAGTCATTGCCCTGACGCAAACTTTTTGTCCAAGGGGTCACTCCCGGTGAAGGGATCTCGGCCCTTGCCTCGTCGAGTGAGGAGCAGGATATTCCAACTGAATACCACAATGCAAAACAAAAGAGAACGTCCTTGCAATAACAGCATTTTGAAAAGTGTTCCAACAACATCAGATTAGGTTTGTTTTTAACTTGCATTGATCCGAATCAACGCAGTCCCATCAATTGATCACACCACAAAGAACGAAAATATACTGATGTACGTATATGCCATCCGCATTCGCCACTGGGTCCCGTCATTACCCGTTATGTTAGCTAACTAACGACAGAGCGGGGACTGGACTAGCGCAGATGTAAAACATATACAACATCTACTAATATATATACCAATATATTATATTTCGCTCAAGGCGTGATAAAATGTAACATCACAGAAATGTACAGCATCACAGAACAATACAGATATCTGGGATCCCCGGGTTTCACAGAGCCACTACTGAAACCCGACGTTCCCCTGGTCGTGTGGATAGCCTGTGCAATGAAATCCTAGACCCCTACGGGCGCGGCAAGTTACCCGCTTAAACTTGAAGCGAGGCAGCCCCCTTCAGCACCGTGAATGGACCACCCGGCACTTCACGGAATCCGGTAACTTGGGCACCCCTCCTGGGTCAACCTGTACCCCCTACGAGTGCGGCGAATAGCCTGCCAATTCCAGAGTGAAGCCCCCTCCGTCTCAATGCCATGAGATGCGGGCCCGTTGCCCTACGGAACACGGCTATCCGTGCACCCCGCCGCGGGGTAATCCTAGTACAGAAAGTAAAATATACATAAAAAGGGTACATCGACCGCAACCTGGCCGTGCCCCAAAATAATAATACAATCAGGCAGTGATGGCAGCCCACATGTCGGACGCTCGTCCCGCAATATCAAATGTACATAATACAACAACAACTGTACTAGCATTGCATCCAGGCTATCCCCCACGACCAATCCGCAACATCACAGCATAACACAGAACATCAACGTGAAAGTCACGTTCGCAAATCCGTCTAACCGGGCTATAGCAGTTTGACTGGATTTACCGATCGAGTGACATTCACGGTCGCAGATATAATGTAAATACTGTGAAATAATGTGTTTAAAATATCCGATCGATTAAATTTTAACAAGTGGGCCCCCAAGTACAACTGTAGCACATCAAAAAATTCTGGGCCCAATATTAATATTCCAAAAACCCAATTTTCAGCCCAAAAAGATACTGCAGAAATTTGATGCAGCGACCCCAAAATAGTGCGGCGGAACCGCGGCCCAAAGGGGTGTGTGGCCGCGGTTCCGCACTCCTACAGTGGAGTTAGTGCATCGAATTTTCACAGAACTCTTAGATATTCCAGTACATCACTTTTCTGTAACCTGAAAAAATTTTCGACTCCAAAAAATTTCAACAGAAAACTGATGCAAACAAAAATGCGGATTTTGGAATTTTGGTCGATCGGAAATGTAAACACATTAAACAAAGCTAGACTAAGTTAATGGTGAGGCTCTGATACCACTGTAAGTGCACGGCGGCGTCCCGGCCGTCAATCCGACGCCGGAATGCGGAAGCGGTGATAAACTTAAATTTTGCGAACTTAGCAAACCGGCACCACCGCGCACTAAAACCTAGATCGAACCATTAACTAGTCCATGCTAACTACAAGATAGGGAATAGAGATATACCGACTGATCCGAGTCCTCCGGTCTTCTCGTCGTCCTCCCGATCTCCCGCGGAATGTCTTGTCTCCACCTCGTCGCTGGAAGTGCACCACATCGCCTACGTCTTTTACGGGCTCCCACCTCAATGCCGAGGCAACTCGGGCACGAAGCTGGCTAGTCGATGTGCCCAAGGTTTGCTGTAGAATGTAGTGCTCAAGTCTCATTTTTGGGGTTGTAGGAATTGCCATATGGTGGAGGAAATGATGCAAGCTTTTGGAGGAGGAGCTAATATGATTTTTGCCAAGCCAAATGGGTGTAAATCCCTACACCAAAAATTGGGACAGCCCAAGAGGGAATGGCCGGCCAAAAACAATGAGGGAGAGAGGAGAATGTGAGGGTGAGAGTGTATCAAAATTGAAGGGAGCCACACCCTCTTCCAAGTGAGAGAGAGAGGTCAAAAGATATCATGAAAGGAAATCATCACAAACACAAACCCACACTCAACCACAACCATCATAACCCATCATCAAGCATGATGACTTCAAAAAGTCAAGCCATCATGAAGAAGTCAAGAAGTCAAGGTCAATGGATGGTGCACCATCATGACACAAGAATATGCAAATACCCCCTCCACAAAAGCTTATTTGCACAATTGCAAATAAGCCCTCCTCCACCAATCTTCGGCCAATGAACGATACAAAGGAAATTGGCCGAAACGGAAAGCAAACTGGCAACTCCAGAAAACTGGTCCCGTAATAAATTACAGAAAAACCCCGATACTGTGCATACACACCCGCATTTGTATTCCGACCGAAATACAAATGCAATGAGACAAAATCTACACTGTACTATACTAGAATCCGGCTTAAACCAAAGCCGGCTAGTAATATCCGTTCGATCCAGATTCGTGCAATACCGCATGTATCTGATCGAACCCTGCCATATACCCATACGGCCTATAGTACAAACTGTCCGATCCTGATCCGTGCAATACCGCACGTATCTGATCGGACCTTGCCATATCTCCATACGGCCTCTACAACTTTTCGCCCGAAAGCTGAGTAACTGAATGTGGGGGACTCTAAAGACTCGTCAACACCTTGGTTGTGGATTTAACCACTAGTACGTCAGAGGTATAAGCCAATACGTAACGGGCCACCAGATATTGACTAAAAGGGACGTCTGTGAGCGAACTCAGCCTGACAACCCTACTGAGCCTGTCAGTGACAATATCCATACAGTCCGGTCCGTTCGTCTATGAGCATCGCATGGCGGGCCTAGGGGGTTGGTAAAAGTCAGACCCCCAAAAGCGGTACAAGTCGTGTCGGAGTGTAGCCCAGAACACCCTGAGATACTACTGGAATACCTACCAGTAAATCTCCTTGCCTCGGCCGAGGGGTTCATGTAATCGCTCTCCTAGACACAGCGCGACCTCACCCCCAATACCGGGAGAGACGAACCCCTGAAGATACGCTCACTGCCTCCATGTGGCTTGGGACTGTACCCAACTAAAACCTATTTGCACGACTCCTTTGAGTCGTGGTTGGGTAGTAATCAAAGTACAGTGGGAACTCACACAAGACAAATGACGATCACCAGGTCGATGAACTAACCTGTACACATGTCACCAGGGAACTGCCATCTGACGTCTGGTATATGACCAACTAGCATGTTCCCGGCGAGTCCTGTCCGGTGTACTCATAACCCAATGAGCACCTGTATACATCTTAGGTGAACCAACTGACACCAGTGGCTTGTAAGACCGGCCACCGCCCCTCGTCGGGGTCTCGAATGTACACACTAGTCTACTCTGGAGTATCGATGCCCTGTCTCGAAACTCCCACGACTAGGGACCTTTTAAGGATGTGCTTATAGACTACCAGCTCCCACGTATATGATCGCCCTCATATTGCTGGTGGTCAAGCAAGAATCCTAGGGGCTCTATCAACGTGCAATAGTGACCTTCAGGTCATCTAAAGCAGTACACGATGATAAAGATAAACCAGATAGCATACTATCATCATGAGTAAGACTGTCCTATCGGGATAGGTCCTCCATCAATCATTGTAATCACGTGCCTGTGATCTAATAATTGAATCTGAGGGCACTATCTCCAACAGCTTCCATCTCAACCACTCCCAAATCCCGGTCACCCACATAATGTACATGTTGCTCTTGAACAACAGAACCATAATGTGAGTGCCGTGACTACATTGAGATCGGGAAGGATGCTGCACAACAACATCGGCACAGCAATTGAGGATACTGACACCCCGGCCGCTTCTTCTTCTTCGTCTTATGAGCCTATTCTCCATTCTTCAAAAGGCTCTTCTTCTTCTCCTTCTCCTCTGAACAGACCCACTTCTCACTCCACGAATGCACCAGCTCTGGGATCCGTTCTAGCTCCACAATCTCCTCCACAAGCATTGGACTCAACCAATTTTAAAAACGTTCCATTTCCAAACCGGTTGAGGTCCAATAAACAAAATCCACAAATGGAGAAGATTCTGGAGTTGTTTAAGCAGGTTAACATTAACATTCCCCTTTTGGATGCTGTCCAACAAGTCCCGTCCTACGCGAAAATCATAAAGGACTTGCGCACGAAAAAGAGGAAGTCTCAGGTACCCAAGAAAGTTTTCTTGGCTAGTGCTGTGAGTGTTGCTCTTACCCAATCTTTACCGCAAAAACGGAAGGACCCTGGCTGTCCTACGATTTCTATTACCATTGGGGATAAGAACATCAACCGCGCACTATTAGATCTTGGTGCCAGTGTTAACCTGCTTCCTTACTCAGTATATGAGCAATTAGGTGTAGGAGAGCTGAAACCCATACACTGTACTCTCCAAATGGCCGACGGATCAATCACCCATCCTAGGGGTGAGCTAGAGGATGCGTTAATCAAGGTTGGGGACTTCATATTCCCTGTTGACTTCATTTTATTAGACACACAGCCTGTAGCTAACCCCCGGAATCAAATTCCGGTGATACTCGGTCGCCCATTTCTTGCAACTTCAAATGCTGTGATCAATTGTCGCAATGGTTCGATGAACCTATCTTTTGGAAACATGACAATTGAACTCAACATTTTTAGGTTGGGGAATCAGCCCTCCGAACCTAATGCTCATATACTAGAGGTTTGCTCAATCCAGGAGATCACCCCAGAAGAGTGTTAATTCGAGGAGTTTTTGTTCGATCACGATAACCTTAACGCCACTAGTGCGTTCCTCTTCGAACCTACTGCTGTTTCTGCGCCCGATAATGACTACGAGTGTTTTACTTTCTCGAACGATCGTAGCCCCTCACCACCCGAGTTTGAATCCTTCGAATTTCCGGATGAGTTACCTGAACCATCCAACTTGGTCGCTCACACTCGTTTCGAACCTTTGCTGGAATCCTTTGAGTTCGAGACCTTCTCACCAATCTTGCCTTCAATCGTTTCACCTCTAACGCTCGAACTCAAGCCTTTACCGTCTCACCTTAAGTACGCTTACTTGGGTGAGAACGAGACCCTCCCTGTTTTCATCTCGGCTTCTCTAGCTCCAGAGCAAGAGAAAGCCCTTCTTGCGGTCTTGCACAGCAATAGGCAAGCTTTTGGCTGGTCAATGGCGGACATCAAGGGGATTAGTCCCCTGATCGTTGAACATCATATTCATCTGATGGATGATGCCAAACCAGCAAGGGATCCACAAAGGCGACTCAACCCAGTCATGAAGGATGCTGTAAAAAAGGAAATCGTAAAATGTATGGATAGTGGTATCATTTACCCTATCTCTGATAGCCTGTGGGTTAGCCCCATTCACGTTGTCCCCAAGAAATCAGGCATAACGGTCATCACAAACGAGGCGAACGAGTTAATCCCTACTCGCACCCAAACTGGGTGGCGAGTATGCATCGATTGCAGAAAACTCAATGCCGCAACGCGGAAGGACCACTTTCCGCTACCTTTCATTGACCAAATGCTTAAACGATTGGCCGGACACGAGTACTACTGCTTTCTTGATGGCTACTCCGGCTATAATCAGATTCCCATCGCCGAAAAAGACCAGGACAAGACCACATTCACTTGTCCTTTCGGCACGTTCGCATACCGTCGCATGCCCTTTGGGTTATGCAATGCGCCTACTACCTTCCAACGGTGTATGATGGGAATCTTCTCAGACATGGTGGAGAAATTCCTGGAGATCTTCATGGACGATTTCTCCATCTTCGGCGATTCCTTTAACGAGTGTTTGCTTCATCTTGACGCTGTCCTTACCCGATGTAAGGACAAGAACCTCACATTGAATTGGGAGAAGTGCCACTTCAAGGTGCGCGAAGGTATTGTCTTAGGACATATCATTTCGCAAAATGGCATAGAGGTTGACAAAGCGATGATTGAGGTCATTTCCAATCTCCCTCCTCCCAGATGCGTCCGAGACATCCGAGCCTTCCTTGGCCATGCCGGTTTCTATAGATGGTTCATCAAGGACTTTAGCAAGATTGCTAGGCCCTTGACTCTTCTACTGGCCAAGGACACGCCATTCGAATTCAACTCGAGCTGTGTGACTGCATTCGAGTCATTAAAAAGCTCACTCACTTCTGCTCCCGTTCTTTCTTCACCTGACTGGACACACCCATTTGAGATTATGTGCTATGCATCCGACTTTGCCATTGGTGTTGTCCTTGGACAACACATCAACAAGATGCCACACGTAATCTATTATGCGAGCCGAACCCTGAACGACGCCCAACTCAATTATACAACAACTGAGAAGGAATTCTTGGCTATTGTATTTGCTTTAGAAAAGTTCAAGCCCTACATCATCGGCTCTCCAGTCATTGTCTACACAGACCATTCTGCTCTGCGCCATCTTTTTGCGAAGAAAGATGCAAAATCTGGGCTAATACGTTGGATCCTCTTGCTTCAAGAGTTTGACCTTGTCATTAAGGACAAAAGAGGATATGAAAACGTAGTCGCCGACCATCTCTCACGACTTCCTTCTTTGCCATCGCCTCAACTTCCGATCAACGACGTTTTTCCGGATGAACAGCTCTTGACAGTATCTCGCGAACCCTGGTTCGCAGATATTGTGAATTATTTGGCCACAGGGTTATTACCGACTGAATGGTCAAGTCAGGACAGACTTCGATTCTTATCCCAAGTAAAACACTTTTACTGGGAGGAACCCTATCTGTTCAAGTACTGTCCCGACCAGATTATTCGTCGGTGTGTCCCTGACGATGAATTCAAGAGTGTGCTGTCATTTTGCTACGATCAAGCATGTGGCGGGCATTTTGGCCCCAGAAAGACAGCTGAGAAGATCTTGCAATGTGGTTTCTACTGGCCACAACTCTTCAAAGACGCTCATGACTATTGCAAGACTTGCTCCTGGTGCCAACACTTGGGCCGAATATCCCGGAGGAACGAGATGTCGCTCCAACCAATCTTAGTTGTGGAGATTTTCGACATTTGGGGGATAGATTTCATGGGGCCGTTTCCCAGCTCTTTCGGGAACTTGTACATCCTTCTCACTGTTGATTATGTCTCTAAGTTGGTCGAGGCTGTGCCTAGCCGGACTAACGACAACAAGGTTGTCGTTAGGTTTCTTAAAGAAAACATTTTCTCCCGGTTTGGGCACCCCCGAGCGATCATTAGCGACAATGGAACTCCTTTCTGCAATAAGACTTTCGAGGCCTTGATGCGGAAATATTCCATTAATCATAAGCTATCTACTCCCTACCATCCCCAAACCTGTGGGCAAGCCGAAGTTTCAAATCGGTAAATCAAGCAGATACTGGAGAAGACGGTTTCCAAGAACCGAAATGATTGGTCGTTGAAACTCACTGATGCCCTTTGGTCATTTCGAACGGCTTATAAGACCGATCTTGGCATATCTCCCTATCGGCTTGTGTACGGAAAGGCTTGACACCTCCCTGTTGAAATAGAGCATCGCGCATTTTGGGCGATAAAAGAGCTGAACCTGTCTCTAGAAGATGCGGGCAGCCATCGGAAGCTGCAGTTGAACGAATTGAGCGAGCTTAGGGATGAGGCTTACGATAACGCAGTTGTCGTTAAGAACCGAACGAAGGTGTTTCATGATAAACACCTTTTGCGCAAAACTTTCGTACCTGGTCAACAGGTACTGCTTTACGACTCCCGGCTACACTTCCATCCAGGAAAGCTCAGATCTCGCTGGAAAGGGCCGTATTTTGTGTGGAATGTGTATCCGCAGGGGGCTGTGGATTTGGAGAATCCAAACGACGGTTCATTTTTTAAAGTGAACGGACACCGACTAAAACCATACCTTAGCGCCGAACCAACAGAGGAGCTCCTGGTCTTACAGGAGCCGGTTTACCCTGCATAATCTTCCTCTGCCTACCACCAAACTTCGGTTATCCAGCCAAGAACAGTGGACACTGTTTCAAATAAGTTTGGGGGTATGTATATACCATTTTGTATTTATTTATGGATATTCTTTTCCATTTTTACTCTTTAAAAACAAAAACACGCAAAAAAAAACTGTATATATCTAACCGACAATTTTGACCCTTCAAATGTTCTCTTCATGCAATGACAGTGAGGACACTGTCCAGTTTAAGTTTGGGGGTACGCTCGGTACGCATTTCTAACCTTCGCATTCATATGTATATTTTGCATCTGCATATTAAAATCCATAAAAATCAGAAAATTTTCTAAAAACATAAAAACTTTTCTGTCAAGTTAGCTAGTGGGAGAACTCTGATTCAACATTTCGACGGTTTTGTTTGATAAGATAAGAATAACTAAATCTTATTTTTAGATTTTGAAAACCTGAAAGATAACTCTCCTTTGAAGTTAACTATAGCTGATATACGTCTTTACATCACACTACACCTGTCGTGAGTTCTGGAAATTAGATGACAAGTCTATTATGTCTAAAAACTTTTAAATGGATAAATGATTTTCTGAGGATCAAATAGGTTTGTTCTGAAATAAGTAATATCAAGAATAGTTTATGAAGTGAAGTGAATATGAAGGAATGTTATTGATGCCTTAATTGGAACTAAGTCTGAAAAATAACCCGTCTGGAACTTGATTGGAATGATTACACACCTAACCCACTAAACACGTCTTTTATCCCAAAAAATAACTGAACTGCCGGTTATATCTCCGTTCGCATTGAATCATCTTGATTTTCACGCTAAATTGTCTTTTGTTTTTGGGCCTAGGTAACTTGAGTAATTAAGTCCGCTGGGGTGTCTCTACACCTAATGCCCTAAAGCCAACTGGTTTGGGTGCATTGGCCCAAAGCTCGCTAAGAAGCGTTGAAAGTCCAGATTAAAACAAAGTAAAGCAAGTTTTCTCTCCGAGTTAAAATTCCTAACGGTTCTTTGTGTGAGAATAATCTTGACAAAAGACGTGTTTTTATAAAAAATATTTCTAGAGGAGATATGAAGGTTTTATTCTATGATAAAGACTATTGTATGTTCACAGAGGTGTGTATGAAATGAAACAAGAAAAAGGTGGAGTGAAAAATAAGACCTAGTTTCCTATTAAGGAAGATAGAAATTCTGAAATTGAATCTTTACTGGAAAACGGAACTTGAAAAATGCTTAACTCTTTATAAAACTTATGTGATCCTTTCAAAAATCTTATCTGGGCTTTATTGTATGACATGATGACTTTATTCGACCCTTCTGGAACTTAACGACACTATTTGCACTACACGTAAAGACATATAAAATCTTAAGTTAAATAAGAAGCGAGATGTGAAAAATGAAGGTTCGATAGTCTAGATTTAGGATAATAGAATTGTTATTTTCTGAAACAAAACTTCAGGGTTTGAATCATAGTTATTTTGCAAAACTAGCTTGACCGGATTTTCTGTGTAGTATCCGCTAAAAACCCTCAGGAGAAAACACCCCTCCTACTAGGGACACCTAGAAGTTTAACGGCTTGTTGCACATGCTCAGTGCAATCGCGTTCCCTGCGAAAGTGAGGTTAGGAAAGTTTTTGTGAATAAATTGGTTTTGCTCGGGACGAGCAAATGATAAGTTTGGGGGTATTTGTTCATATCAGATTTTTGCATTTTTATACCGCCCAATTTTTATAACATTGCTTATCGGTAGGTACTCTTGAGCCGTGTTTACTAGTCAATTGCAGGATACATATTCTCGGCTCTAAACGGTGAAATTCATGGAAAAGCACGACAAAATCCGGATTACTGCCAACCGCAGATAAAACACGGGTCTCCTCTCTCTATCCGTATGTTGCCGCACACCAGTTTAAGAGACAAAATGGCAAATCAATGTCATTTTCATACACAAAGCTCAATGGCAACACAAGATCCAACATATCTACGCGGAGCTCAAGAAAAATCATGGCAAAAGATCCACATCACATCACCTTTTGATCAACAGAAATTCTGCAAAAATCGTGAAGAAATTCTGAGAAAAAACATATACCAGACTGAAGGGCACTGCAAACCAGGGGACATCACCAAATTTGAAGACACAAGCCCCCATAGAGGCACTTAGGCCGCGGAACCGCGGCCGTACGGCCTTGTCAGCTGACGAGCTTTTGAGGGTATTTTTGACATTCCATGTTTATTCTAAATGTTGCCCTTGAATTTCTGTTGCCTGCCTATAAATAGTCCAGAACTTGCCAAAGCCAAGGGTCCATAATCTTGTATTTTAAATTTTAGAATACATGTGTTGTTCTTCTTCCTCATCTCATCTCTTCTCCATTAAAAACTTGTAGTGAGATTTTGTGAGTGAAGAATGAATAAAATAGTTCTCTTTGTTATCATGCTTGTCTTGTTCTTTTGATTAATTATAATTGCTTGTAATTTTCATTTGCTAATCTAGTTGTTGTTATTTGTTTTTTGTTTCTTTCTTGTTCTCTTTTTCTTTATCCTTAAACAACTATGATGCTTAAGCTTGATCCTTCCCAAGGTGAGGTCTCAAATAGCTAGTTGTAATCTTCTAATCTCTTTCTTTCTATCTTCCTCCTTTGTTTTATTTTCTTTTCCTTATAATGGGTGAGTAGTTTTCATACTTGTTACGGTAGGATAAGGAAAGTTTGAGAGAAGGAAATCTCTCTCACTCTTTTCTTGCCCAACATCTTAATTCGGACTCCCGTTAATTAAACCACAATCCGCTCCCTACGGCACCCTATCCTACATGATAGCGGTGATTCCTTAGCGAGACCGGTTGTGGTTGAATTAACCGGAGGTTAAGGCTAAGAGCCAAGAACGGACGGACAAGCACCAAAAGGAAGAACTTATGCGTTGGAAAGCCTAGCTTATACTCGCAAGTTCCTTCCTAGTCGTGCTAATCCCCATTGTTGCCGATTACCGTAACACCGATATTAAGAGTGACAACGAAAGAAGTGAGCGGCTCCTAACTCAAACTAACCAAATCCTAACCCTAACAAGCTCTCTGTATATATCATTTTATCACATAGTTAATCTAAAAATAAACCTGGAATTTGGACATAACTCGTTTGTAGCGACTTGAAAAGTCGTTTTGGTGTTTTCCTGAAATTCGGTGAAAATTCGGTATTTTTCCGAAAACCGTCTTTCTTGTTATTTTGCAGTTTAGGGATAATTATACTTAAAATGGATAGGTAATTGCTTGTTTTTAGTAGCTAATGAGTTAATTATGAAATTCTGGTCGTTTAAAAATTTTCCCTAATTTTTCAATTTTTAATATTATTTTAAGCCGGTAAGAAAATACATTAAATTAGCGATAAATACAAATTTTTCCGGGCTAATTTTAATCTCTAAAATTATGATAATTAAAATCTAGTGGTAACATAAATTTTTAGTAATTTATTTTGATTTTTAACAAATTTTTATGATATGAAACGAATTTATTGAATTTTTGAGCTAAAACTTGCAATTTTTGAGTTGTAGGGGGCCTTTTTGCATAAAATTTCTTTTGTAAAACCCCTCTCTCTTTTCCCTCAGCCCTAGGACAGCCCCACCTTGTGCAAGTCCAGAAATTTCTGGCCTCTTATGTTGGTTTCTTTCTTGTGTGAAAATGGGATTGTTTATGGATTTATTTTAATTATATGAATAAGGTATGGTGCATTTGACTTTGTGGACTTGACCATTGACTTTCCCGACTTGCCCACACCCTCCCCCTCACCTCTTGCTGGCCGAAACCTGCACTTCCCCCTCTTCATCTCTTTTCTTCTCATTTTCCTCACAATTCTTCAAGTTTAATTCAAAGAAAATTGCAAATTAAAGCTTGCAAATTTAAAACCATCCTTCATCCTTCTTTTCCTTCACCTCCCTAGCATGGATCTTGATGCTTGAGGCCATCATTTGGAGCAAAATCCATTCTTGCTAGATCTTGAGGTATAAATTTCTTCAAGTTACTTTCTTTTTTTTGCTAATTCCTTTAATTGTATGGTTTAGTGTTAAAAGTTAGCTAAATTCTAATCTAGTTTATAAAGAGTAGTTGTATTAAACTAAAGTTTGTTAGCATACCATTATGTGGTTAATTAAATTTATTTTGCTTGCTAGTTCCTACACAAATCAAAGAAGTTACCTTGTTGATGTGGTCTTTAAATTGTGTTAATTTTGTTACTTTTAAAAGTGTGATTTTAGAAGTGTGAAATTGTTGTTTTAGGAAAATCTAGAAAGGGGTTTATGTATGGAAAATGGTATTTGAAGCTTGATAAATGAGTTGATTAGGGTTTAGAAAACATTATTTAGTTGATTAAACCTAAATTGTTATCTAGTTATTTTGCTAACCTAATCTAAGAGATTAATTTTCTTATGTGGGCTTTTGTTGTGTTAATTTAAGTTTTCAAGTGTGGAAATTGATTTGGAATTTGCTAGGTTATAAATTCAAGAAATGGTTGTTTATGGAAAATAGGATTGGAATCATTGTTATTGTGTTGTAATTAGTGTTTGTAGATTGCTAGTAGTGTGGTTGGGTGTTCAAGCTTGATAGTAGTCTTTTGTAGCCAATCAGCGATTTTTGCACCGATTTTGGAATGCAAATGCTTACTAGTTTTGTTATAAATTTATGTGATGAATCTTTTTTGATATCTTGATGATTATATGGCTTGTCCTACGACTTTTAGGATGCGTGAGTGCGGATTTTTGGGTAGTCGGGTTTTAGTTTTGCCGGGCGACCAAATCGGCGTTTTTTGGCAGTTTTTGCGATTTTCGCGTGTGTTCCGCGCACTTTGTGCACGTTGTACCTAGCTAGCGAACTTTAGTAGTTTCGTTGGGGTTTTGCGTCGTTCTTGATACGTAACCTTATGTTTGGTATTGATGTAAATTCCAGGTTCGGTCGCGGAGACGTCAGACGCGGCGTGAAAGGGAAAGGCTGTGATTGGACACAGCTAGCCAGGGATTCCGGTGAGTAGATGTAATATCTACGGGGGACTATCGTTGGATGGCGCAAGCCGCCCGATAGTTTTAGTAACTTACAAGACCCTTAGTGATGTTAGTAATTAGGGGTGAAATACTTAGTTGACTATTTGCTGCATCCGTGCATTATATTGACATACCTATACGAAACCATTTTATAGGACACCTGCACCATTGCCAGGGTTTTTATATGCAGCACGAGCACTATAAATGCTTACACACACACCCTGGTAATTGCCATGCCACCACACTAGATAACATTTAAATTTAAACCTTTTAATAATTGATACTAAAACTGGTGCTATTGCCTTTAATTCCTTAAAATGAAACCGTAGGACTGCTATTCATGTGCATGTACTCCATCTTATTAATTGTTCATGCCTAATCCATTAATTACACATCGCAACTTGATTATTGACACCATATGCATTCATTATCATTGATATATGCACTTATGAGGACTTCTTGAGATTTTATGATATTTCTGGATTTCGGGGGAAAGCCGCAAAATTTCTAAACTTATTATATTTTTAAAACATGTAAATTGCGGTTTTCTAGTGATGTAAGTGTCGTCCACCATGAGTTTGCTGTGGTTTTTTGGAGACCCGTTTCGAGGAGTTGGATGAACCGTTTCGGGTACATGGTGGGCCCGGTAGGGTACCCCGGGGCAAGAAGCTCGTGGTGTTGACGATGAGCCTGGCAGGGGACGGATTACCTACCGGTGACTTCATTGGGCACGGCGGATATCCAGAGGATACCGACCGGGGCCGCGAGAGGATGAGATATTGATTTTGAGATGGGTCAGCCGGATGGCTGAGGCCAGAGACACTATGATATGGATTTATGAGATTTGAGACAGCTTTTGGGTGTCGTTGCTGGACACCGGTTCTCGTCGATTCTTTGAGTATTATGCTGGCATTCTAAAAGAGTTTCAGAAACAAAAAGAGATAAAATGTTTCTCATAGATACCTATTGAGACCTCAGATATTCATGTTGCATACATATTAGTACACTGATGTTGTATACACACCTGCTAGTGCATCCAGTCATACCTGTATTATAGATGCTAGGATGCTTGTGTGCATGCATACGATAGCCTTTGTAGATGTTATTTATTACTCACGAGTTGGCAACTCACCCCCGTTGTGCCACAGTCTTTTGCAGGTCCGCTCCGTCAGTTCTGTAGCGGCGGGCGCACTTGTTCTTTTGCCTCTTTTGCCTGAGCTCGAGATTTGCTCATAGGTGGGTTATGTTATTACTTTTGTACCACCTTGTATATTCTTTGTATCTAGTGTACTCCATCTACTGTTTCTACCAGTTTTATTGTATATTGACCTAGAGATGAGACTGTGAGGTTTGTGGATTTTATGCTGTATTTTGGGGTCGAGCTCACTTGAGTCGACATGATGTTTTCTTATGCTTCATTATGATTATTATGCCTGTTGTCATTTATATTGCGTGGGATTTGTGACCGCCTTATGGCGAAGAGCTAGCTCCCGCTTGGGGATGCCCTTTTTTGTTTGATTCATGTATATTTTTGTTGTACCCATTTTGGGGGCCAGTATTTACAAAGGAGACTCTGCCGAAATTTTCGGAAAAATTGGTATTGTTTTTTTTTAAGGGTTTTACATGACTTATTTGATAACTCGCTTTCAATTGATTGGGTTTTCTTCACTCCTTTGCTTAATTGGTTTTGTTTTCTGGGCATTGGCTTACTTATTTTACGGACATCTTGAGACGTTTCGTAACCTAAGTGCCAGTCACGTTCCGTACCCTGCGGGTCGTGACAAAGTTGGTATCAGAGCGATAGGTTTTACCTTTGTGAGTGTAGGATGACCCTTGGTAGATGGAGTAAGTGACTTAAGCAGGGTAACGTAGCGTGCGTATGTCCGCGGCATACTTACGATACGGTACTCCGCCTAAGTGACTTTAGGATATACTTGCTTGAAAAATTCCTTCTTCAATTCCGTGTATCCTGTGATCCTATTGCACTGTTCTTACTGTCCTGTTTCCTGTACCAGTTATTATGCCGCCGAAGGCTACGAGGGCACAGAGGGCTGCCGCCAGAGACGAGATTCGAGTTAGCTCGTCCGAGACTAGGACTGAGCAGGGTGGTATGCCTACGCCGCAGGGACAGACCGATCCACCTTCCCCAAGCCGTATGGATAGGCTCGAGACCGGTATGGAGGAGTTGCGACAGATGATGGGAGGCATGCAGGAGCTACGTCAGATGGTAGGATCCCTAGTTGCAGCCAGTCGTACACCGAGGCCGGATGACGTACCTACTACATCACAGACGACCATGATACCTGCTCCTACTACTACCACCGTGGCCATTCCGGTTTCGCTACAGGATTTCATGAGGCTGAGACCTCCAGTATTCACCGGCACCGAGACAGCGGAGGACCCACAGACGTTCCTTGACAGTTTAGCCAGGATCTGCCGTTCGCTGAGATGTTCGGATGATCGATGGGTAGAGCTTGCGAGTTTCAGACTAGAGGGTCTCGCGCAGACATGGTGGGAGTCAGTCTTGAGAGGTCGAGCTGCAGGTCTACCGCCTATGACTTGGGCCGAGTTTACAGCGGTCTTTCTAGCCCGTTTCCTTCCAGAGAGCGTTCGTGACGCCAGAGCTCGTAGCTTCGAGGCCTAAGTCAAGACACCTGGGATGACGGTGTCTGAGTATGACATCCAGTTTACACAGTTATCCCGCTATGCTCAGTATTTGGTGGATACCGAGGAGAAGATGGTGAAGAGGTTCGTACAGGGACTTGATGCCCAGCTATATCTTGCCATTGGCGCCCAGCACTACGACACTTATTCAGCTGCTATGGATACGGCATTGCGGATGGAGGCACGCATATCACAGACTTCGGCTGTTTCTGGGCCGAAGAGGATTCGCACCGATGTACCGTCTCCAAGGCAGCGCGCTAGATTCTTTCCGAGAGATAGGCCTGGCAGAGGATTTGGACGGGGACAGTTATATGGTTCTTATCCCCAGGGGCAGCAGCCGTCGCCAGGATATTTTGGGTGCGGGAGTTTGCACCATCTTGTCAGAGACTGTCCGGTGAGACGACAGGGAGTACCGACAGTTCCGCATGTGACCCTACCACCATCACCACCCCCTCCTCAGAGAGCCCTACTTCCTACCCCAGGCGATGCTCCATGCCAGTTAGGTGCACCGAGAGGCCGTGGACGCGGCGGTCCTGTTCAGAGAGGACGAGGAGGCAGAGGCCGAGGTCGAGGTCTGCCCGCTTTCGGTGGAGGACAGGCCCGAGTTTTTGCTTTGACACCGCAGGATGCGCAGGCATCCAATGCCGTTGTGACAGGTACCTTGCCAGTTTGTTCTTTCGACGCACGGGTATTATTCGACCCAGGTTCCACACATTCGTACGTATCTACACACTTTGCACCGATGTTGGGCCGTGAGTCGTCGTCGTTAGATCAGCCGCTTGTTGTTGTTACTCCGGTAGGCGAGTCGTTTGTCGCTCGGTTTGTATTTCGTTTGTGTTCCGTTCGTATCGGGGAGAGGGATTCATCAGTTGATTTGATACTCCTCGATATGTTGGACTTTGATGTGCTTCTGGGCATGGATTGGCTAGCCACTTGTTATGCTTCGGTGGACTGCCGTGAGAAGGCAGTCAGATTTAGCTTTCCGGGAGAGCCAGTCCTTGTTATTCAGGGAGACCGCAGTGTCACCCTTCCCAGCTTAGTTTCGTCTCTTCGCGCTGGTCAGCTCTTGCGGAAGGGGTGTCAGGGATTCTGAGCGTTTGTTTGTGATACTCGAGCTGCAGAGGTTCCGTTAGACCGGGTCCCGGTAGTTTGTGAGTTCCCTGATGTTTTCCCTGATGAGCTACCTGGGCTACCGCCTGAGCGCGATGTTGAGTTCTACATTGATTTGATTCCCGGTTCGGGGCCTATTTCTATACCGCCTTATCGGATGGCCCCGGCAGAGCTTCGAGAGCTGAAGGATCAGTTGCAGGATTTGTTAGATAAGGGGCTTATTCGACCGAGTGTTTCTCCGTGGGGTGCTCCGGTCCTGTTTGTCAAGAAGAAGGATGGAAGTTTGCGCTTATGTATCGACTACCGCCAGCTGAACAAAGTTACCGTTCGGAACAGATATCCGTTGCCGCGCTTTGATGATTTGTTCGACCAGCTTCAGGGTGCGGGGTATTTTTTGAGGATCGACTTGCGATCAGGATACCATCAGCTGCGAGTTCGACAGGAGGATATACCGAGGACAGCTTTCCGCACGCACTACGGCCACTATGAGTTTTTGGTGATGTCGTTCGGACTCACCAACGCCCCAGCAGCATTCATGGATTTGATGAACCGTACATTCAGGCCGTATCTTGACTTGTTCATCATTGTGTTTATCGACGATATCTTGGTGTACTCCTGGAGCAGAGAGGAGCACGAGCAGCACTTGCGGATTACGTTACAGACTCTGAGGGAGCACCAGCTGTTCGCGAAGTTCTCCAAGTGTGCTTTCTGGCTGGACAGCGTCGGATTCTTGGGTCACGTGGTTACGAGAGACGGCATTTGTGTGGACCCGAAGAAGATTGAGGCTGTTCAGCAGTGGCCCCGACCTACATCGGTTAATGAGATCCGTTGTTTTCTAGGCTTGGCGGGCTACTACAGGCGTTTTGTTCAGGACTTCTCCCATGTAGCTGCACCGTTGACCGGTTTGACCCGGAAGGGAGTTCCTTTCGTCTGGACAGAGCAGTGCGAGCGCAGTTTTCAGCAGCTACGGACTTGTTTGACTACGGCGCCGGTATTATCTTTGCCTTCAGGATCAGGCGGGTTTGTTGTCTACTGTGATGCTTCGCGAGTGGGATTAGGATGCGTATTGATGCAGCATGGCCGGGTGATCGCTTATGCTTCTCGGCAGTTGAAGAAGCATGAACAGAACTACCCCACTCATGATTTGGAGATGGCTGCAGTGGTCTTTGCACTGAAGATTTGGCGGCATTACCTTTACGGCGAGTCGTGTCAGATATTCACCGATCACAAGAGCTTAAAGTACATATTTCAGCAGCGAGACCTGAACCTCAGACAGCGTCGTTGGATGGAGTTGGTGAAAGACTACGACTGCGAGATCTTATATCACCCCGGCAAGGCAAATGTGGTGGCAGATGCGTTGAGTAGGTGGCCCGGGGGTAGTCTATCCTTTTTGCGCGCAGTTCAGAGGCAGTCGTCAGCAGATTGGCAGATGTTATGCGACAGCCGAGTTGAGTTCGAGTTCACTCAGACAGGGGGACAGCTCGCGCATGTTCGTGCACGCCCACAGTTGCTTGACCGTATATATGAGGCACAGCGCAGTGACGACCGTTGCTCAGAGATCATGGCACAGATGGGACATGGCAGATTTTCCGAGTTCATGGTTGATGATCAGGGGATTTCACGATATGGATCTAGACTGTGCGTACCAGATGCTGATGGATTGCGACGCGACATTCTTGAGGAGGCACACCGATCAGTGTATATTGTCCACCCCGGTTCCACCAAGATGTACCATGATATGAGAGAGACCTACTGGTGGGACGGGATGAAGAGGGACATTGCGGAGTTCGTTTCGAGATGCCTGACTTGTCATCAAGTCAAGGCCGAGCACCATAGGCCCGCAGGAGAGCTACAGCCGTTACCCATTCCAGAGTGGAAATGGGAACATATTTCGATGGATTTCGTTGTGGGTCTACCCAGGACCAGTCGAGGGTACGACTCCATCTGGGTGATCGTGGATAGGTTGACGAAAGCGGCTCACTTCCTGCCAGTGAAGACGACTTTCAGCTTCGCTCAGTATGCACAGCTCTATATTGACGAGATCGTACGACTACATGGCGTACCGACTTGTATCGTGTCAGATTGAGGCACTCAGTTCACCAGCCGACTTTGGCAGAGACTTCAGGAGGCTTTGGGCACTCGTTTGAGCTTCAGCACAGCGTTTCATCCGCAGACCGACGGACAGTCAGAGCGGACCATTCAGACTCTCGAGGACATGCTCAGAGCGTGCGTTTTAGACTTTGGTGGTAGCTGGGATCGTCATTTACCTCTATTGGAGTTCTCCTACAACAACAGCTTCCAGGATACTATTCAGATGGCACCTTTCGAGGCATTGTATGGGAGGAGATGCAGATCGCCCGTTTGTTGGACAGAGCTCAGCGAGAGCAGCATTTTGGGGCCGCAGCTTGTTGAGGAGGCGACAACGAAGATACAGTTGATCCGAGACCGGATGAGAGCGGCTCAGAGCAGGCAGAAATCCTATGCAGACAGGCGCCGTCGCAGATTAGAGTTCGCAGTTGGCGACCATGTTTTTCTGAAAGTCTCTCCGATGAAGGGCGTGATGCGTTTTGGGTGAAAGGGGAAGCTTAGCCCTAGATTCGTAGGTCCCTTCGAGATCCTCGAGCGGGTTGGCGCTGTTGCATATCGTTTGGCTCTTCCTCCCAGCTTTCCCGATGTTCACCCCGTCTTCCATGTTTCGATGCTCCGCAAGTACCTTCACGACCCTTCGCATGCGATTCAGCACCCGACAGTCCAGCTAGAGCGCGACCTTTCTTTTGCAGAGCAGCCGATGGCCATCCTGGATCGGCAGGTGAAGAAGTTGAGGTCGAAGATTATACCAACCGTCAAGGTCCTTTGGCGTAGCCCGAGCAGCGAGGAGGTTACCTGGGAGACCGAGGGCGAGATGAGGAAGAAATATCCCCATCTCTTTGAAGGTACGCGTAGCTATATTTTTTAAATTCGGGGACCGAATTTCTTTAAGGGGGGAAGATTGTAGCGACTTGAAAAGTCGTTTTGGTGTTTTCCTGAAATTCGGTGAAAATTCGGTATTTTTCCGAAAACCGTCTTTCTTGTTATTTTGCAGTTTAGGGCTAATTATACCTAAAATGGATAGGTAATTGCTTGTTTTTAGTAGCTAATGAGTTAATTATGAAATTCTGGTTGTTTAAAAATTTTCCCTAATTTTTCAATTTTTAATATTATTTTAAGCCGGTAAGAAAATACATTAAATTAGCGATAAATACAAATTTTTCCGGGCTAATTTTAATCTCTAAAATTATGATAATTAAAATCTAGTGGTAACATAATTTTTTAATAATTTATTTTGATTTTTAACAAATTTTTATGATATGAAACGAATTTATTGAATTTTTGAGCTAAAACTTGCAATTTTTGAGTTGTAGGGGGCCTTTTTGCATAAAATTTCTTTTGTAAAACTCCTCTCTCTTTTCCCTCAGCCCTAGGACAGCCCCACCTTGTGCAAGTCCAGAAATTTCTGGCCTCTTATGTTGGTTTCTTTCTTGTGTGAAAATGGGATTGTTTATGGATTTATTTTAATTATATGAATAAGGTATGGTGCATTTGACTTTGTGGACTTGACCATTGACTTTCCCCACTTGCCCACACCCTCCCCCTCACCTCTTGCTGGCCGAAACCTGCACTTCCCCCTCTTCATCTCTTTTCTTCTCATTTTCCTCACAATTCTTCAAGTTTAATTCAAAGAAAATTGCAAATTAAAGCTTGCAAATTTAAAACCATCTTTCATCCTTCTTTTCCTTCACCTCCCTAGCATGGATCTTGATGCTTGAGGCCATCATTTGGAGCAAAATCCATTCTTGCTAGATCTTGAGGTATAAATTTCTTCAAGTTACTTTCTTTTTTTTGCTAATTCCTTTAATTGTATGGTTTAGTGTTAAAAGTTAGCTAAATTCTAATCTAGTTTATAAAGAGTAGTTGTTTTAAACTAAAGTTTGTTAGCATACCATTATGTGGTTAATTAAATTTATTTTGCTTGCTAGTTCCTACACAAATCAAAGAAGTTACCTTGTTGATGTGGTCTTTAAATTGTGTTAATTTTGTTACTTTTAAAAGTGTGATTTTAGAAGTGTGAAATTGTTGTTTTAGGAAAATCTAGAAAGGGGTTTATGTATGGAAAATGGTATTTGAAGCTTGATAAATGAGTTGATTAGGGTTTAGAAAACATTATTTAGTTGATTAAACCTAAATTGTTATCTAGTTATTTTGCTAACCTAATCTAAGAGATTAATTTTCTTATGTGGGCTTTTGTTGTGTTAATTTAAGTTTTCAAGTGTGGAAATTGATTTGGAAATTGCTAGGTTATAAATTCAAGAAATGGTTGTTTATGGAAAATAGGATTGGAATCATTGTTATTGTGTTGTAATTAGTGTTTTTAGATTGCTAGTAGTGTGGTTGGGTGTTCAAGCTTGATAGTAGTCTTTTGTAGCCAATCGGCGATTTTTGCACCGATTTTGGAATGCAAATGCTTACTAGTTTTGTTATAAATTTATGTGATGAATCTTTTTTGATATCTTGATGATTGTATGGCTTGTCCTACGACTTTTAGGATGCGTGAGTGCGGATTTTTGGGTAGTCGGGTTTTAGTTTTGCCGGGCGACCAAATCGGCGTTTTTTGGCAGTTTTTGCGATTTTCGCGTGTGTTCCGCGCACTTTGTGCACGTTGTACCTAGCTAGCGAACTTTAGTAGTTTCGTTGGGGTTTTGCGTCGTTCTTGATACGTAACCTTATGTTTGGTATTGATGTAAATTCCAGGTTCGGTCGCGGAGACGTCAGACGCGGCGCGAAAGGGAAAGGCGGTGATTGGACACAGCTAGCCAGGGATTCCGGTGAGTAGATGTAATATCTACGGGGGACTATCGTTGGATGGCGCAAGCCGCCCGATAGTTTTAGTAACTTACAAGACCCTTAGTGATGTTAGTAATTAGGGGTGAAATACTTAGTTGACTATTTGCTGCATCCGTGCATTATATTGACATCCCTATACGAAACCATTTTATAGGACACCTGCACCATTGCCAGGTTTTTATATGCAGCACGAGCACTATTCATGCTTACACACACACCCTGGTAATTGCCATGCCACCACACTAGATAACATTTAAATTTAAACCTTTTAATAATTGATACTTAAACTGGTGCTATTGCCTTTAATTCCTTAAAATGAAACCGTAGGACTGCTATTCTTGTGCATGTACTTCATCTTATTAATTGTTCATGCCTAATCCATTAATTACACATCGCAACTTGATTATTGACACCATATGCATTCATTATCATTGATATATGCACTTATGAGGGCTTCTTGAGATTTTATGATATTTCTGGATTTCGGGGGAAAGCCGCAAAATTTCTAAACTTATTATATTTTTAAAACATGTAAATTGCGGTTTTCTAGTGATGTAAGTGTCGTCCACCATGAGTTTGCTGTGGTTTTTTGGAGACCCGTTTCGAGGAGTTGGATGAACCGTTTCGGGTACATGGTGGGCCCGGTAGGGTACCCCGGGACAAGAAGCTCGTGGTGTTGACGATGAGCCTGGCAGGGGACGGATTACCTACCGGTGACTTCATTGGGCACGGCGGATATCCAGAGGATACCGACCGGGGCCGCGAGAGGATGAGATATTGATTTTGAGATGGGTCAGCCGGATGGCTGAGGCCAGAGACACTATGACATGGATTTATGAGATTTGAGACAGCTTTTGGGTGTCGTTGCTGGACACCGGTTCTCGTCGATTCTTTGAGTATTATGCTGGCATTCTAAAAGAGTTTCAAAAACAAAAAGAGATAAAATGTTTCTCATAGATACCTATTGAGACCTCAGATATTCATGTTGCATACATATTAGTACACTGATGTTGTATACACACCTGCTAGTGCATCCAGTCATACCTGTATTATAGATGCTAGGATGCTTGTGTGCATGCATACGATAGCCTTTGTAGATGTTATTTATTACTCACGAGTTGGCAACTCACCCCCGTTGTGCCACAGTCTTTTGCAGGTCCGCTCCGTCAGTTCTGTAGCGGCGGGCGCACTTGTTCTTTTGCCTCTTTTGCCTGAGCTCGAGATTTGCTCATAGGTGGGTTATGTTATTATTTTTGTACCACCTTGTATATTCTTTGTATCTAGTGTACTCCATCTACTGTTTCTACCAGTTTTATTGTATATTGACCTAGAGATGAGACTGTGAGGTTTGTGGACTTTATGCTGTATTTTGGGGTCGAGCTCACTTGAGTCGACATGATGTTTTCTTATGCTTCATTATGATTATTATGCCTGTTGTCATTTATATTGCGTGGGATTTGTGACCGCCTTGTGGCGAAGAGCTAGCTCCCGCTTGGGGATGCCCTTTTTTGTTGGATTCATGTATATTTTTGTTGTACCCATTTTGGGGGCCAGTATTTACAAAGGAGACTCTGCCGAAATTTTCGGAAAAATTGGTATTGTTTTTTTTAAGGGTTTTACATGACTTATTTGATAACTCGCTTTCAATTGATTGGGTTTTCTTCACTCCTTTGCTTAATTGGTTTTGTTTTCTGGGCTTTGGCTTACTTATTTTACGGACGTCTTGAGACGTTTCGTAACCTAAGTGCCAGTCACGTTCCGTACCCTGCGGGTCGTGACATCGTTAAAGCACATAGAAAAAGATTCCCATCTCCCTGCGGACGACCCGTACTCAACCGGCTAGCTACAAGCGAAACCGTCTTGATTGCTGTAATAAACTTAGCACGCAAAAACTCTACCAATCATGATACAATATTTGGAATCCATAAGTAGTTATTAGATAACTAATTTGAATGTTATAAACATAGCAGTTTAGTCTCAAATGATCGGCTGCCACGGAATTTTGATGCGATCAAAAGTCCTTCGCAATCACGTTGCGTACGCGGATACTCGCCAGGTAAACTTAATAGACAACCATGCCCATAGGCCCGACCAAGTGACTGTAGGAGAACCCCGTCGCCAAAAGCATTCGTTTGGGTGCTCGCGGCAGCGGTGTTCCGCCTTAGTGCATTTCGTCGACGGCATCGGGGGTGCGGCCGTCTACTAAAGTTTGCGACGAGCATTCGATCACATATCGGGAATCTTGTTGAATTACCCGACTAGATATTGAAAAGTGTTTTCGATATAGAGACTAAAATGCGGGGTTTATAATTGTTAGGCATGCGATGTCTGAGGAGTTTGCTGATTCCAACTGTTGTAGTTTTACACTTTCTTTTCTGCGACCGTAAGTGTAATATGTGATATCGCCGGTTTCGTTGCTATATGTCAACGACAATTGGGATGCGCATATTTACTTACGTTGATGACATATGATGTTATGTGTTGCTGGATATGTTATATTGGATCGTCGCGTTTTGAATAGCTGGGGGTTTTATGTGAGATGAGGGTTTTTATTTTCATTCATGTAAAATTCATTGTATGTAATATTCTTTTATTGGGGCTCTTCCGGGATGAGGTTGATGTCACCATTTGTATATTATTTACTTTTCCGCACTAGGTTAGACCCAAGGAGGAGAGCACAAGTAACTGGGTCCTAGAGTCCAGTGGGAGACCAACTCGAGGAGTCGAGTCCGGGTCTCCTAACTCTAGAATTGGTAGGGTTGCTTGCCGCTCTCATAGGGGTCTAGGGGTGTGGGTTTGGCTATTCATTGCGACCGTGGAATCCGTGTTTTATAGAGGCTCAAAATAAAACACGGACGTCCTAGTATATCCAATGTTTCATATGTTTCTTCTTCTGCGATATCTGTGATGTGATCATTTGATATGTTGTGATAGATACTGTATATAGTATATATGATATATTATATAGACGTTACTTATGTTTTACACCCGCGCTAGCCTTACCCCGCTCTGCCGTTAGTTACCTAACCTAACGGTGCACGAGGGGACATCGAGGCGAATGCGGATGGCATAAGTGTACGTCGTATTTATCTGTGATGTTTAGGTGCTTAAATGATGGGACTTCATTAATATGATTAATGAAAGAAAAGAAACCTAAAAGATGTTGTGGAATCAAATTTTCAAAAACAGGTAGCTACAGTTCTTGCTTTGCATCGCGGTGTTCCTTGTAGAACATCCTGCACCTTATTCAATAAGGAAAGGGCCGAGATCCCTTCACCGGGAGTGACCCCTTTAGCAATGACTGGCAGATGCTACACCCCTCGATTTTGTCTTTTGATTGCTTTTCTAGTTCTTGCTTTGCACAATGATATATATGATATATCCTGCACCTCATTCGATGAGGAAAGAGCCGAGATCCCTTCACCGGGAGTGACCTCTTTAGCGAAACTAGTAAAAGCCTAAAAAACACTCTATTTTAAAATCATTTGATTCTAAAACGATATCAAGTTCATTACGCAATAGGTTTTCAGAAAAACCTGTCGTAGCCCTCCGTCATTTCAGATAAGTCCTACTTAGTATTCGTGCTACGTTTGTTGGCCTCCGTCAAGGCGTAGTGTGCGGTAGCTAACTAGTATTTATCTGCTTATGCATATGATGCAGATTGGATTAGGGTACTCGTGCGACTTTGTTGGCCTGCGTCAAGGGTCGTGCGGGTGGGTTTAATTCAATCAAGAAATGACGGGTTAAACTTGACTAGCGCACTATGGTTTGTTGGCCTGTGTCAAGGTCATGGGACGCTAGGGGCAAAATTATCGGGAATTTCAAGTGTTGAAATTTACAATGAGATTGCATACCTTCTATGAGATAGTTGGATCCCGATACCCACTGCGAGTAATTGTTACTCCTAGGAGAGATTTACACATTACAATTAGCCTATCAAGCAGGTGTCTAGAAATGTGTCAATGGGGTTATGCCTCTGGGAAAACGAGGTTTACTTTAATTAGGTCCGTACGAAAGCACGGGGAACCTCCCTCAAAGTACCGACACTGGCCTGGCTGAAAGATTGGCGAAGTTGTAGGGTATAATTAATCCCGGCTAGTCTTTCCTTTTAGGGTTTGAAAGAAGATTTGATAAAAACTATGGGAGCCATCCTGATTAGATAAAACAATAACCAATCTGATCTTGCAAGAGCGCACACAGAGTGTTTTCTTCTCTCTCTCTCTAGGTAGCGACCATATCATGCCTTAATCAAGATAATAATACGGATGTATTGACCGAACCCGCTTGTTATACTGAGCTGGGGAACGTTGGTCCCGCTCCAACTTATAACTGTTATAAGACCGAGCAGGAAATTGGGGATTACTAGAATTCTCGTGCCGCCCAAACGAAGAAAGTTCATGCTGATGCATCATCTTTGGGTATGTTTATTACAGAGAACTGTTTCTCAGTATCCTTTATGTCCTGGGTATGAGATACCGGATCAGGATCCCGCAAATGTAATCTGTTACATGGGCTACAGATAGGTAGAGAACTGAGAACGTGTGATAAGTTTCATGAGATAGAAAATGGTGCAAGTGTTGCAGCCAAGTCTATTGGTCACTATCACCCTGTATTACCAGAATACATTGATTCTGAACGAATGTTATTAGATACCGAACCTGATATACAACATCATATCAGTCTCTTTATTAGTAAAGAAGGATATAATTTTGTATTGTTGGATAATGTTTTAAACATTTCCTATATCAAGAGTTGATCGGTTCAGGCAAATTATCTAAAAGCATTGACGTTCTAAATTAAACTACAGTTCTTAGTATACAGAACACACACAAGAGAAAGAGTTCAAAAATGAACGAATCCTTTTTGAGGTATTGTAGACTAGGTCATATTAATGCGACCCGACTAGCTGAAATTACATATAGATGCATATTTAAATTAGTTTGAATTTACATCTTGTGAAATTTGCCGGTCATGTCACAGAGATAAGATGACCATAGCTCCGTTTATTGGAAACAGAGAAAGAATTAGTGAACTCTTGGGATGATACATACTGATGTATGAAGGTCCCCTGTCTATACAAACCAAGACCGGTCCTTTGTACTTCATTACATTCTTTGATGATCTCTCAAGATTCAGACATATGTTCCTATTGAAACACAAGTCCGAACCTTTTGAGATATTCACAGAATATAAGTTAGAAGTAGAGAACCAAAATGGGTATAAGTATTATGTCCTTTGATGCGATAAAGGAGGAGAATACTTGAGCACGGAATTCCTGGTTTATTCTAAAGGAGAATGAGATTCTCTCTCAGCATTACTCCTCCGTATACACCACAACACGTCGGTGTATCGGGGCGGAGCAATCACACCCTATTTGATAAGGTGTGCTCTATGATGAGTACTACTGAGTTATCTATTTCCTTTTGGGAGTTATGCACTAGAGAAGTTGCATACCTATTGAATAGGGTTCCGATCAAATCTGTTTCCTACCACTTCATATGAGATATGGAAAGGGAAGAGCCCATATCTTAAGTTTGTTAAGATTTGGGGTTGTCCGGCCTATGTCTAAAAGCGAAATCTAGACAAGCTCGAGGAAAAGTCAGTTCTGTAGAAGTTTGTTGGATATCCCAAGCATTTCCAAGGGAATATCTTCTACCTAACCGACGAACAAAAGTTGTTTTGTTTCTCAATATGCCACCTTTGTGAAAGAGAATTTCTTATGAAGAAATTAGTGGACATGAGGTAGAAATGGAAGGAGTTCCAGCTATACAAACTGCAGCTGATGATTTGGTAGAACCAAAGGATTCAATACTAACCAACGAACTTCAGCCTCTCCGCCGATCTAGTAAGGTTCCTCACCCACCTGAGAGATACTTTTGTTTCTCTATGATAGTGGGAGCGAAGAATGCATCATGAGATGATGACCCAACTAGTTTCGAGATGGCCATCAGGAGTGGGACTCTGTAAGAATGGCTGGATGCTTAGCGATCAGAGATGGAATCCTTATACACCAACAAAGTATGGACTTTGGTTGCTTTATCTGAAGGGTTAAATCCCCATCAGGAGCAAGTATATCTTGAGAAGATTACTTGGTGTACATGGAAAAGTTGAGACTTACAAAGCTAGACTTGTTAAAGGTTTGCATCATTGACCAGGTATGGATTATGATGAAACCTTTCCTAAGTAGCTATGCTTAAGTCCATCCAGATCCTACTTGCCACGGCTACATACCATGACTACGATATCTGGCGGTTGAGTGTCATGACTGCTTTTCTAAATGTTGATTTGGAAGGGAGCGTCTATAAGTACACAGCCAGAGGGCTTCGTAGACAGTGGGAGTAGCGGAAGCGTGTACAAGTTGCTTTATGGGATAAAGCAGGCATCGCGGAGTTGGAACATCTGTTTTGATGTGGTAGTCAAAGAGTTTGACTTCATCAAAATGGTAGATGATCCTTGTATATACAAAAAGGTAGTAGGGAGTATGGTGGTGATACTCGTAGAGTATGTGGATGACATACTCTTGATTGGGAAGGAGTTTCCTATGCTACGCTCGATCAATCTCCGCTTATCATAATGATTCTCCATATAGGATCAAAGTGATACCTACTAAATCCTGTGTTTTTGGATCTATGAGATAGATCTAATTGGATGTTAGGATACTCACTAGCTGTAGTGAGATGGTATCAATTGATCCTGGGGAGAATCACTGGAAGGGTTCCAGGTTAATAAGGACGACTGAATGTCAGTCACAGGCATTGTCTTTACCCTCAGTAAAGGGACGGTATGTTGGAAGAGTTCCAAGACAGATATCGTGGCATACTAGACGATAAAGGCTAGATACATCGCTACCAAAGATGCTACCAAAGAGGAAGTCTGGGTGTATATTAGTTCATGAGATGAACTTCATTCCTACCATTGTGTGACAATGGAGTTGTGGCTCATGCCTAGGAACGCCCGTCCTATCAGTGATCCAGACATATTCTAAGGCAGTGTCACCTGATCATGGAGATGGTTAATCTCTAGGGGATCGAGGTTAGGAGAGTAGACTCAGAGGACAACACGGCGGATCCACTCACAAAGGCCTTTTTCCAGAGAGAGACTATTATGGGATGGTTGAGTATGAGATACTACAACCACTGTTATCAGATGGCCCTAGTGCAAGTGGGAGATTGTTAGTTATATGTATGCCCTAGAGGCCATTACTATACATGAGATGTATATTGTAGTGGATGCTTGGACATATATAGGCAGGACTTTCTTGCTCGACATGATAGTATGCTATCTGGTTGCTCTTTACCTTAACGTGTACAGTGATTGTCTCTCTGTTACATGTTGGTAAAGCCCTTAAGATGTGTACTTGACTACCTGGACTATGAAGCGGATCATACTAGTGGGGACATGGTAGTCTATAAGTACATCCTTCAAGGTCCCTAGTCGTGGGTGTGTTAGTGTATATGCCTTAGAGGTCATTACTGTATCATACTAGTTTGTATATTACTTAATGGAAGCTTGGGATATTCACCTTGTATAGACAATCTTGCTCAAATATAGTAGTATGCTACTTGGTTTGTTTCTGCTTCAATGTGTACATGTGTTTATTTTAGTATATCACCTATACACACTAGTGGAGCCCTTAGGATCTTTGCTTGATTACCAGCATTGTAATGGCAGTCACACTAGTGGGGGCCGGGTAATCTATAAGCACATCCTTATGCAGGTCCCTAGTCGCAGGACTATCGAGACAGGGCATCGATACTCCGGAATAGACTAGAGTATGCGCTTCTCATCCCAGTGAAGGAGATGGTCTGTCCCACAGCCATCAGTATGTCGTACTGGAGATAGTATGCGGGTGCTCGTTGGGTTACGAGAACACTGGACAGGACTCGTCGGGAACTGTTGGTTGGTACTATACCTATCGTCAGTTATCAGTTCCCAGGTGACATGAGTACAGCTTAGTCCGCTGACTTGACACTGTCACTTCGCCTCGAGTGTGTTCCCACTGTACTTAGATTACTACCCTACCACGGCTCAAAGGAGTCATGCAAACAGGTAGTAGTTAGATGTAGTCCTGAAGCACTTGGATGCAGTGACGGTTAGACAGGATTCGTCTCTCCCGGTATTGGGGGTTGACATCGTGCTGTGTGTAGGAGAGCCATTACACGAGTAGTCCCTGGCCAGGGCAAGCGAGATATACTGGTAGGTTTCCTGTGTTATCTCAGGGTGTTCTGGGCTTCACTCCGACACGACTTGTACCGCTATTGGGGGACTGACGTTTACCGCCCCCTAGGCCCGCCATGCGATGTATCAGACGAACAGCCCGGACTGTATAGAGATTGTCACATTCAGGCTCAGTAGGAGTTCAGATGGGTTTCACCTCGTCCGTCTTCTTGTCGGCATCTACCCGGGGACCGTTACGCACAGCTAGTGCCGCTTGCGGTCTGTGGTTAAACCCACTGCTAGCGTAGTGTCGAGTCTTTAGAGTCCCACACAGAAAGCTATTCGCCTTTAGGCAAAAGAGTAGATGTCGCATGGTTTTGCGACAGGTCGCATGGTATTGCGACAGGGTTCGGTCACATCCGTGCACTTGTGCACGTACAGTGTCCGGACAGTTAACACCAGCGGGCTTTGGTTTAAGCCAGATCCTAGTGTACGTTTTGGGATTGGTTTTATCTCGTTTGTATTCGTGTTCCTCGGAACGCAGATGCGGGTGTGTATTCACAGATGACAGAGAGACAGAGGCAGAGGATTCTCATTGGGGTTGTTGAGTGTTGACTGTTGACCATTGACTTTTGCTTAACCCTAATGGGAATAAGAAATATGATTAACAATAATATTAATTAAGTATTATAGTGACATGGTTGTTGAGGGGTTGACTTTGTTGACCGGTTGACTAGGTTGGACTAGTTGACCATCATCATGACAATGGCTATCATTCCATGGCAAAGACTTTTGCTTGCTTGTTTATTTATGCAAAATGAGTGCATGAAATGATATAACCATTTTGACTTAAACCATCACACAATACTTGATTACTATTTTTGTTATGATGGCTTTTGGATTATGAGAGGTTGGATGAGAAAAGTGTGGCTTATTCTTTCATTTGCTTTTCTCTCTCTTGAGCTCTCTCATTCTCAAGCTCTCCCTCTTCCTCTTGCTCTCTTTAGCTCAAGGCAAACCATTCTCATGTGTTGAGACTCATTACCTTAGAGATAAAAAGACACCAAAACATTCCTCTACTCATTCAGTTCACAAGGCCTAGCAAGCCAAGTGTTCTAGTTTCTTCAAAGATCGAAGAAGAAGGCAAAGGTAGAAGCTTTCGGGTAGATCCATCTTCGGCGCAAGGAGACGACGAGGTGAGGCCGATCCGTACACCGGGAAGAGTTGAAGACGAAGAAGTTCAAGAAAGGTATAACCCCATAACCGAGTAGGTAAACTCAAGTTAGGTTGTTAGTTAGTTGTTTAACAAAGATACATATTTGTAGTCTATGTTACCACCCTCTCGAAAATCGTTTTTCACCACTTCCGCAACCCCGTAAGCACTGAGGAAGGGTAGTATGGACTTACAGTGGTATCAAAGCCTAGTTAAACACTATATAACATGTTAGCAAAGTAAGTAGAAGTTCGATCGAAGAAAAAGTCGCGAAACAAACCCGTAAAATCAAGTTTCTGCCGAATTTTTTTTCTGTCCAAAAAATGATAAATATTATCTTAAAAATCGGCTCAGGCTTTTGTTAAAACACCCAAGAAATTTCGTCCACCGAATCGGTCAAAGCGCCGCGGAAACGCGGCGGGAGCATGCTCCCGCCGCGGTTTCGCGGCCGAGTTGACTCGGTCGGGGAAAAGGTTTCTTGCAGAGTGCTTCTGGGGTTGTTTTGGGATTTTTGGGATATGTCTTTTCTGCCCAGATTTTCCAGAAAGAAAAATTAGTTTTTGGGGCTTGAAAATCCGTATTTTGATCGAAGTTCTAAAGACTTAAGCTGACGGGTATATCTCTGTGATGTGTTATATGTATTGAACGTCCGCTAATCGCTATACGTCGATTAGTGGGGGTTATACATATCTGTGATCTGTAATGTTGATGGTATGTGTATATGAATTCTTTGGATTGTCGCGGATGAATAGCCGGGGGGTTGTGAGATGAGAGTTTTTCCTTTTATCTTTCAATTCATGTAATATGTAAATTGATGTAATATTATTTTTGGCCGCATAACCAGGTCGGGGTTGTAGCCGTCATTGTATAATTTCTTTTTACTTTTTTTGCTCCTAAGTTAGACCCAAGGTGGGGTGCACAAACTACTGGGTATCTCGAAGTGCCGAGTGGCCTACTCACGTCGTTGAGGGAGGTTGCTCCACTTCGGATAATTGGCGGGTAGTTTGCCGCACCCGTAGAGGTCTAGGGTGGGGTATTGGCTATTCATCGCGACCGTGTAATCCGCTCTTCGTTACAGGCTCGTACGAATTGCGGATTCCTAGTATATCCAATGTGTTCATCTGTGATCTGAAATGGCTATCATTACAATACATCTATGTATGATATTATTTAGACGTTGCTTATGTTTTGCAGCCGCGCTAGCCCAGCCCACGCTCTGTCATTAGTTAAGTAACCTAACGGGTAATGATGGGGCCCCGTGGCGAATGCGAATGGCATAAGCGTACGTCATATTTTGGTTGTTTTCTGCAATGGTAGGATTAATTGATGGGACGCATTAAAAGAACTAATGCAAGAAAATAAACCAAGTAAAAGTCGTTGGAACACTTTCAAAAACCACTCGGTTTCTTTTCAAAATAACTTTTAAACGCGGAGTTTAAGCCACTCCTTTTAAAAGCTATCTCGTTCCTTCGATTATATCAAGTTCACTACGTTCACGGTTTCGCCAAAACCATTCGTAGCCCTCCGTCGTTTCACATGGATGGTCAATAGTATTCAAGCTATGTTTGTTGGCCAAAGTCAAGGCATAGTGATTGGTAGCTATTGGGTATTCATGTGTAGCATAGATAGCTGTGTTGGTTTGGGACAGTCGTTCTACCTTGTTGGCCAAAGTCAAGGGTATGTGGGGGTGGGCTCAAATTAACCTAGAGAATGACGGGTAGAACTTGACATGTGACTTATGATTTGTTGGCCAAAATCAAGGTCATAAGAGCATGGGGCAAAAATCCACATCGGGAGTTTCAAAAGAACTGAAACTTGCTAGCGATGCATACCATTTGGAGTGTGATGATTCTGGTAGGATTCCTTCAGTTTTGTCTCGCAATGATATTTGGATCCCGATCCTACTGTGAGTATATGCTACTCCTCGGGAAATTTCTCACTAAACGATCAATGCTATAAACCTAGTAGGTGTCTAGAAAGGTGTTAGCGGGGCTACGCCCCCAGGGAAAAGAGGTTCTTAAATTAAGGAACATCGCGAAAGCGTTGGAAAACCTCCCTCAAAGTACCGACACCAGCCTGGCCGAACGGTTAAGCAAGTATTGTACGGTGAGATTGATCCTGACTAATTCTTCCTTTTTGGTTTGAGGAGGGATTCGAGAGACAGTGGGAGCCATCCTGTTTAGACAAATTAAAAACCACTCTAAACTTGCAAGAGCATCATGCTAAAGTGTTTCTTCTCTCTCTCCTAATTGCAGCGACCAAACATCATGACCAGACTTAAGTTATTACTAGATAAAAACATACTGACAGGGCCAAACAACAAAGATTGGCTCAGGAATGTCAAAATGGCAATCACTTATGACAAGTTGGGGTATCTCCTTACCACCAAAGCTCCCCCTGTCCTAGGTCCCACCTCCAGCGTCGCGGATAAGGAAATCCGTAAGACTTGGGAGATCGATAGCGCAAAGGCCAAATGCCTCGTGCTTGCCTCTATGGACAACGAACATCAGAGGAGGCACGAGAATATGGACCTCGAATCCATATTTCTCCATACAAAAGAACTGTATGGAGAGCAATCTCGTATCGCAAGATACGAAGTGTCGAAGAAGTTATTTTCGGCATGGTTGGCCATCGGATCATCGGTAGCGGAACACGTGCTTAAGATGATTGGCTTCATTGAGGAGCTCGCGAACCTTGGGACCACGTTGGAGAATGAGCTCTATACGGACTTGATTCTTCTGTCCCTTCCTTCCACTTACGCCCAGTTCATCCTGAATTTCAACTTGCAAGAAAGGAAGTTGAACTTTCAGAGCTCCTCAACATGCTGAGGAGTGCAGAGGGCACCCTACAGAAAGGTAGGAAAACATCCACTTTGTTTGTAGGAGGATCTTCATCTTCTAGGTCCAAGGCGAAAGCCAAGGGAAAGAAGAAGAAATCCCCCGCCAAACCAAGGGGCGGTGTTAGTAAAGTGGATACGAAGGGAAAAGAAAAAGCAACAAAGATAGCGGGGGAGCTTATAGGGAAGGAAGAGTGCTTTTTCTGTCATAAAAGTGGTCACTGGAAGAAAGATTGCAGGGCTTGGAAAGCAAGAACACAAGATCTGAAGCAAGTTGCGGCTTCAGCTTCAGGTGTGTATGTTATTGAAAACTGTCTATCAGTAAACTCTACTTCCTTGGTATTGGATACCGGATCAGGATCTCATATCTGTAATTCTTTGCAGGCGTTGAGAAACCGTAGGGTTTTGAAGGCAGGTGACATGACCCTCAATGTTGCAAACGGAGCTAGCATGGATGCTAAGGCCGTGGGGGACCATCACCTGGGGTTGTCAGATGGACACGTTTTGGTTTTGCTTAATTGCTATTTTGTACCCAACGCAACTTGTAATATCATTTCTTTATCTTTGATTTCTAAAGAAGGTTATGAATTTGCGTTTGTAAGTAATGTTATAAACATTCACATTAATCAAGTTCTGATTGGGTCAGGTACATTAAGCAATGGTATATACGTACTAAACCAACCACAAATTTTCAATGTCCAGAATACACACAAAAGAATGTCTCCGGAAATAAATCAGACTTTCTTATGGCATTGTAGACTGGGTCACATCAATGAGAGAAGGTTGACGAAGTTACATATAGAAAGATATTTGAATCCGTTCGAATATCAATCGTATGCCACTTGTCAATCCTGTCTCAAAGGAAAGATGACAAAGACTCCGTTCACTGGACACGGAGTAAGGGCGAGCGAGCTCTTGGGACTCGTACACAGCGACGTGTGCGGTCCAATGTCTATACATGCGCGAAGCGGTTATTCTTACTTCATTACTTTTACGGATGACTTTTCAAGGTACGGTTTTGTCTTCTTAATGAAACATAAGTCCGAAGCCTTTGGAAAATTCCAGGAATATAAGAATGAAGTAGAAAAACAAACCGGCAAAAGTATCAAGACACTAAGATCGGATCGAGGTGGTGAATACTTGAGTGCCGAGTTCCTGGACTATTTAAAAGAGAATGGAATTCTCTCTCAGCTTACTCCTCCATACACTCCGCAACATAACGGTGTATCAGAGAGACGGAACCGAACCCTATTGGATATGGTACGGTCCATGATGAGTAACGCTGAGTTACCGTGATCATTCTAGGGATATGCACTGGAATCAGCTGCATACCTTTTGAACCGAGTTCCAACTAAGACTGTGCCTACTACACCATATGAGATGTGGTGTGGGAAGAGACCCTATCTTAATCATATTAAGACATGGGGATGTCCAGCTTTTGTCAAAAAGCAGCATGCGGACAAGCTCGAGGCACGCTCAGTACAGTGCAAGTTTGTGGGATATCCAAAGAACTCCAAGGGATATTTCTTCTATTGAGAAGAGGAACAAAAGATTTTTGTTTCTCGTCATGCCCACTTCTTGGAAACTGAGTTTTTGGAAAATCAGATAAGTGGGAGCGCAATAGAACTGGAAGAAATTCCAGAACCACGAGCTATTACTGAAAGCTTAGTAGAACCAGAGGGTTCGAAAGATCATGACATTCCTTCGCCGCTCCGCAGGAGTAGTAGGCGGTCTCATCCGCCCGAGAGATACTACGGTTTTCTCATAGACGGGGATAGAGAGGATTGCATCATTGATTATGATGAGCCGACTAGCTTCCAGCAGGCCATTCAGAGCGTTGACTCGGTAAAATGGCTGGATGCAATGCGGACCGAAATGGAGTCCATGTACACCAACAAAGTATGGACGTTGGACGTTGCTCCAGATGGGGTAAAACCCGTAGGATGTAAGTGGATCTTCAAAAGGAAGATTGGTGTAGATGGACAGGTTGAGACCTATAAAGCTAGACTGGTTGCAAAGGGTTTTCGTCAAAGACCTGGTTTGGACTATGACGAGAACTTTTCTCCAGTAGCTATGCTGAAATCCATTCGGATCCTTCTTGCCATTGCTGCCTTCCATGATTATGAGATTTGGCAGATGGACGTTAAGACCGCTTTTCTAAATAGAAATTTAGAGGAGTGTGTTTATATAGACCAGCCAGAGGGTTTCATTCAGAGTGGGAGTATCGGAAAGGTGTGAAAGTTGCTTAAGTCCATCTACGGACTAAAGCAGGCATCGCGGAGTTGGAACATCTGTTTTGATGAGACGGTCAAGGAATTTGGCTTTATCAAAAATCCAGATGAACCATGCATCTATAGTAGATTTGTAGCGAGAACTGTAGTATTCCTCGTTTTATACATGGATGGCATTCTCTTAATAGGAAATGACATTCCTATGCTACAATCTGTCAAAGGGTTCTTGTCACACAGGTTCTCCATGAAAGACCTGGGTGATGCCTCATACATTCTAGGGATCCGGATCTATCGTGACAGATCCAAGAGGATACTGGGACTCTCACAGTCCAGGTACATCGACACCATACTTAAAAGATTCAGTATGGAAGATTCCAAGCGCGGTAATTTACCGGCTTGTCACGGGATCACCCTCTCCAAAGAGATGTCTCCCAAGACTGATTTGGAAAGGGATCGTATATCTATTATACCCTACGCTTCTGCGGTAGGCTCTATAATGTATGCGATGTTGTGTACCAGACCAGATGTAGCTTATGCACTGAGTGTAGTAAGCAGGTATCAGTCAAACCCTGGGGAGAAACACTGGATAGCGGTAAAGAACATTCTCAAGTACCTGAGAAGGACAAAGGAGATGTTCTTGGTGTATGGCGGAAAAGACCTCCAGATCGAGGCCTTTGCTGACTCCAGCTTCCAGAGTGACAAGGATGATTCCAAGTCCATGTCGGGTTATGTCTTTACCCTCAATGGAGGGGCGGTGTGTCGGAAGAGTTCCAAACAGGAAACCGTTGCTGACTCGACGATGGAAGCGGAATATATCGTTGCTGCTGATGCCGCAAAAGAAGCTGTCTGGATAAGGAAGTTCTTAACAGAACTTCAGGTGGTTCCGTCCATTGTTGATCCAATACCACTGTATTGCGACAAAAACGGGGCTATAGCTTTAGCGAAGGAACAATGGTCCCATCAGAAATCCAGACACATCTTGAGGCGGTATCACCTGATCAGGGAGATCGTGGGTCGCCAGGAGATCGAGGTCCGGAGAGTTTCTACGGAAGATAACACTGCTGATCCACTAATAAAGGCCTTACCCCAGACTCAGTTCGAGCGGCTGATCGAGATGATAGGTCTTCGATACGCCAGTACACGGCCTTAGTGCAAGTGGGAGATTGTTAGTGTATATGCCCTAGAGGCCATTACTGTATCATACTAGTTTGTATATTACTTAATGGAAGCTTGGGATATTCACCTTGTATAGAAAATCTTGCTCAAATATAGTAGTATGCTACTTGGTTTGTTTCTACTTCAATGTGTACATGTGTTTATTTTAGTATATCACCTATACACATTAGTGGAGCCCTTAGGATCTTTGCTTGATTACCAGCGTTGTGATGGCAGTCACACTAGTGGGGGCTGGGTAATCTATAAGCACATCCTTATGTAGGTCCCTAGTCGCAGGACTATCGAGACAGGGCATCGATACTCCGGAGTAGACTAGCGTATGCGCTTCTCATCCCAGTATGGGAGATGGTCTGTCCCACAACCATCAGTACGTCGTACTGGAGACAGAATGCGGGTGCTCGTTGGGTTACGAGTACACTGGACAGGACTCGTCGGGAATTGTTGGTTGGTACTATACCTTTCGTCAGTTATCAGTTCCAAGGTGACATGAGTACAGCTTAGTCCGCTGACTTGACACTGTCACTTCGCCTCGAGTGTGTTCCCACTGTACTTAGATTACTACCCTACCACGGCTCAAAGGAGTCATGCAAACAGGTAGTAGTTGGGTGCAGTCCCGAAGCACTTGGAGGCAGTGACGGTTAGACAGGATTCGTCTCTCCCGGTATTGGGGGTTGACGTCGCGATGTGTCTAGGAGAGCCATTACACGAGTAGTCCCTGGCCAGGGCAAGCGAGATATACTGGTAGGTTTCCAGTGTTATCTCAGGGTGTTCTGGGATTCACTCCGACACGACATGTACCGCTATTGGGGGACTGATGTTTACCGCCCCCTAGGCCTGCCATGCGATGTATCAGACGAACAGACCGGACTGTATAGAGATTGTCACATTCAGGCTCAGTAGGAGTTCAGATGGGTTTCACCTCGTCCGTCTTCTTGTCGGCATCTACCTGGGGACCGTTACGCACAGCTAGTGCCGTTTGCGGTCCGTGTTTATACCCACTGCCAGCGTAGTGTCGAGTCTTTAGAGTCCCACACAGAAAGCTATTCGCCTTTAGGCCAAAGAGTAGAGGTCGCATGGTTTTGCGACAGGTCGCATGGTATTGCGACAGGGTTCGGTTACATCCGTGCACTTGTGCATGTACAGTGTCCGGACAGTTAACACTAGCGGTATTTGGTTTAAGCCAGATCCTAGTGTACGTTTTGGGATTGGTTTTATCTCGTTTATTTTCGTGTTCCTCGGAACGCGGATGCGGGTGTGTATGCACAGATGACAGAGAGACAGAGGCAGAGGATTCTTATTGGGGTTGTTGACTGTTGACCATTGACTTTTGCTTAACCCTAATGGGAATAAGAAATATGATTAACAATAATATTAATTAAGTATTATAGTGACATGGTTGCTGAGGGGTTGACTTTGTTGACTTGTTGACTTTGTTTGACCGGTTGACTAGGTTGGACTAGTTGACCATCATCATGACAATGGCTATCATTCCATGGCAAAGACTTTTGCTTGCTTGTTTATTTATGCAAAATGAGTGCATGAAATGATATAGCCATTTTGACTTAAACCATCACACAATACTTGATTACTATTTTTGTTATGATGGCTTTTGGATTATGAGAGGTTGGATGAGAAAAGTGTGGCTTATTCTTTCATTTGCTTTTCTCTCTCTTGAGCTCTCTCATTCTCAAGCTCTCCCTGTTCCTCTTGCTCTCTCTAGCTCAAGGCAAACCATTCTCATGTGTTGAGACTCATTGCCTTAGAGATAAAAAGACACCAAAACATTACTCTACTCATTCTAGTTCACAAGGCCTAGCAAGCCAAGTGTTCTAGTTTCTTCAAAGATCGAAGAAGAAGCCAAAGGTAGAAGCTTTCGGGTGGATCCATCTTCGGCGCAAGGAGACGACGAGGTGAGGCCGATCCGTACACCGGGAGGAGTTGAAGACGAAGGAGTTCAAGAAAGGTATAGCCCCATAACCGAGTTGGTAAACTCAAGTTATGTTGTTAGTTAGTTGTTTAACAAAGATCCGTATTTGTAGTCCATGTTACCACCCTCTCGAAAATCGTTTTTCACCACTTCCGCAACCCCGTAAGCACCGGGGAAGGGTAGCATGGACTTACAGGGTGTATCGAGACGGAGCATCGATATACCAGAGTAGACTAGCGCATACCTTCTCGACCCATGTAGATGGGCGATGGATGATCCGATATCCATTGTTGTTTGACATTAGAGATGATATACGGGTGCTCAGTGGTGACTGGGTACACTGGACGGACTCGCCGAGAACTCCCAGATGGTATTATACCTTACGTCAGATGGCATTTCTCTGGTGACACTGGTACTGGTTAGTCTGTAGACCCGAGATCGTCATAGAGTCTTGTGTGATTCCCACTGTGCTTTGATTTCCACCTTACCACGTCCAAGAGGGTGTGAAAAACGGTGGTTTTTGGGTACAGTCCCGAGTCACATGGATGCAATGAGCGATAGGTGGGGTTTCGTCTCTCCCGGTATTGGGGGTTGATGTTGCCCTATGCTCGATTGGCCGTAACAGGGAAGTCCCTTGCCAGGGCTGTTTTAGAGATTTACTGGTAAGTGTTACCAGTAGTTTCTCGACCCGTTATGAGCCTCATATCGGCATGACTTATCGGTTATTGGGGTCTGATGTTTACCACCCCTAGACTTGATATGCGACATATCATACGAGGAGACCGGATTGTACGGTAGTGTCACTGTCAGGTTTTTTGCAGGAGTTGGAGCGGGCTTGCTTGCTGATCTTCTGATTGTTGGAGATAGTGCCCTCAGAGTCAATTATTGGATCACAGGCACGTGATTGCAATGATTGGGGGAGGAGCTATCCCGGTAGGACAGTCTTACTCAAGATGATAGTATGCTATCTGGTTTATCTTTATCATCGTGTACTGCTTTAGGTGACATGACAGGTCGCTATTACACGTTGATAGAGCCCCTAGGATTCTTGCTTGACTACCAGCAGTATGATGGCGATCATATACGTGGGAGCTGGTTGTCTATAAGCACATCCTTAAAAGGTCCCTAGTCATAGGAGTTTCGAGACAGGGCATCGATACTCCATTAGTAGACTAGTGTATACAGTCGAGACCCCGACGAGGGGCGGTGGCCGGTCTCACAAGCCACTGGTGTCAGTTGGTTCACCTAAGATGTATACAGGTGCTCATTGGGTTATGAGTACGCCGGACAGGACTCGCCGGGAACCTGCTAGTTGGTCATATACCAGATGTCAGATAGCAGTTCCCTGGTGGCATGTGTACAGGTTAGTTCATCGACCTGAGATCGTCATTTGTCTCGTGTGAGTTCCCACTGTGCTTTGATTACTACCCTACCACGGCTCAAAGGAGTCGTGCAAACAGGTTTTAGTTGGGTACAGTCCCGAGCCACATGGAGGCAGTGAGCGGATCTTCAGGGGTTCGTCTCTCCCGGTATTGGGGGTGAGGTCGCGCTGTGTCTAGGAGAGCCATTACGCAAAGCCCTTGGCCGAGGCAGGAGATTTACTGGTAGGTATTCCAGTAGTATCTCAGGGCGTTCTGGGCTACACTCCGACACGACTTGTACCGCTTTTGGGGGTCTGACTTTTACCAACCCCCTAGGCCCGCCATGCGATACTCATAGACGAACGGACCGGACTGTACGGATATTGTCACTGACAGGCTCAGTTGGGTGTCGGGGTGAGCTTCCTCATCGACGTCCCTTTTGGTCAATAGCTGGTGGCCCGTCACGTATTGGCTTATACCTCTGACGTGCTAGTGGTTAAATCCACAACCATAGTATTGACGAGTCTTTAGAGTCCACCACACTTTCAGTTACTCAAGCTTTCGGGCGAAACGCTGTAGAGGCCGTATGGAGATATGGCAGGGTCCGATCAGATACGTGCGGTATTGCACGGATCAGGATCGGACAGTTTTGTACTAGTAGCCGTATAGTTATATGGCAGGGTTCGATCAGATACGTGCTGTATTGTACGGATCAGGATCGGACGGATTTTACTAGCCGGCTTTGGTTTAAGCCGGTCCTAGTTTAGTACAGTGTAGATTTTGTCTCATTGCATTTGTATCCGGTCGGAATACAGATGCGGGTGTGTATGCACAGTATGGGGGTTTTCCTGTAATTTATTACGGGACCAGTTTTCTGGAGTTGCCAGTTTGCATTCCGTTCCGGCCGGTTTTCCTTTGTTCTTTCCCGGCCGGACTTTTCTGATGGAGGGGGTAATTTGCAGTTTTGCAAATTACATTTGAGGAGGGGGTTTCTTGCAAATGGGTTTATTATGATAACTTATTTAGATACCATTCCTTTCATTCTTCTTTTCATGCTTTATGAAGATTAGAAGTGATGAGATAAGATTTGATCTTTGATTAGAGTTGTGATGATGAGGTTTGGATATGGTCACCTTTCTTTTGCTCCTACACTCACCTCCCTTTGCATTATGTTTCATTCCTCCACCTTATTCTTCTCACTTGATGAAAATGATAAGTTTTTTTTCATGAGAGAAAAAAAGAAAGAGAGAAGAAGAAGAAGAGAGCTTCATAGTTTCTTTCTTGATCTCATTTACTTGCTAGAAAAATGCAAGCACCATTTTTCTAATCCTTGTTTCCTCCATCATCCTCAATGGCAACTACATAACCCCAAAGAGACATACCCTCTACACTACACATTCTACAGCATATCTTGAGCATGTCGAGTTGCCGGCTTCATGCGCGAGTTGCCTCGGTATTGAGGCGGGAGCCCGTAAAAGAAGAAGGCGATGTGGTGCCCTTTCCGGCGAGGAGGCGACGATGTGGAGGCAACACTTTCCGCGGGAGATCGGGACGATGACGAGAAGACCGGAGGACTCGGATCACTCGGTATACTTCTCACCCTATCTCTAGTTAGCTAGTATAGGTTAATGGTTTACGATCCGGGTTTTCATTGTCCGCGGTAGCGCCGGTTTCCGAGTAAGGAAAAATTTTGATTCCGCATTTTGGCCTCGAGTACGAGGCCGGGGCGCTGCCGTGGCGCAACATGGTATCAGAGCCACGCCATTAACCTTACCTAGCTTCGTTTGATGTGTTTGCGTTTCCGATCGACCGAAATTTCCAAAAACCGTATTTTTCTAGCTCATCAGTTTCTGTCGAAATTTTTTGGAGTCTAAAAATTTTTCAGGTGGTCTCAGAATGATGTTCAGGGAGTTCTAAGAATACTTCAAAAATTTGGTGACATGACTCCTCCGTACGACCGCGGAAGGGCGGCTAAAACCCCCTTTTGGCCGCGCTTCCGCCGCAGGAATGTGGGGTCGTGTGATAAATTTTTTGCAGTGGGCTTGTGGACTTAAATTAGGGATTTTGGAATGTTAAAATTGGGCCTAGGTTTTCTGTGTGTGCTACAGTTTTGATTGGGGGCCCACTTGTTAATTTTTGGTCAATCGGAAAATTTTAAACACATTTTTCACAGTATTTACATTATATCTGCGACCGTGAATGTCACTCGATCGGTAAATCCGGTCTAACTGCTATAGCCCGGTTAGACGGATTTGCGAACGTGACTTTCACGTTGATGTTCTATGTTTATGCTGTGATGTTGCGGATCGGTCGTGGGGGATAGCCTGGATGCAATGCTAGTACAGTTTTGGTGTATTATGTACATTTGATATTGCGGGGCGAGCGTCCGACTTGTGGACTGCCGTCACTGCCTGTTTGTATTATTCTTTTGGGGCACGACCTGGTTGCGGTCGATGTACCCGGTGTATGTATATTTTATTTTCTGTACTAGGATTACCCCGCGGTGGAGTGCACGGATAGCCGGGTTCTAGGGGGCAACGGGCCCGCATCTCACGGCATTGAGACGAAGGGGGCTTCACTCTAGGATTGGCGGGCTATTCGCCGCACTCATAGGGGGTACAGGTTGACCCAGGAGGGGTGCCCAAGTTACCGGATTCCATGAAGTGCTGGGTGGTCCATTCACGGAGCTGAAGGGGGCTGCCTCGCTTCAGGATTTGGCGGGTGACTTGCCGCGCCCGTAGGGGTCTAGGATTTCATTGCACAGGCTATCCACACGGCCAGGGGAACGTCGGGTTTCAGCAGCGGCTCTGTGAAACCCGGGGCTTCCAGATATCTGTATTATTCTGTGATGCTGTACATTTCTGTGATGTTGCATTTTATCACGCCTTGAGCGAAATATAATATATTGGTATATATATTAGTAGATGTTGTATATGTTTTACATCCGCGCTAGTCCAGTCCCCGCTTTGTCGTTAGTTAGCTTACCTAACGAGTGATGACGGGACCCAGTGGCGAATGCGGATGGCATATACGTACATCAATATATTTTCGTTCTTTGTGGTGTGATTAATTGATGGGACTGCGTTGATTCGGATCAATGCAAGATAAACAAACCTATTCTTATGTTGTTGGAACACTTTTCAAAAAGCTGTTATTGCAAGGACGTTCACTTTTGTTTTGCATCGTGGTATTCATTTGGAATATCCTGCTCCTCAGTCGACGAGGCAAGGGCCGAGATCCCCTCACCGGGAGTGACCCCTTGGACAGAAGTTTGCGTCAGGACATTAACTTCACTATAGCCGATTACTTTTGCTTTGCATCGTGGTATTCAGTTGGAATATCCTGCACCTCATTCTACGGGGAAAGAGCCGAGATCCCTTCACCGGGAGTGACCTCTTTAGTAAAGGTTTTCGTCACTATATTTTATAAAAGGCTATGCAGTTCCTTCAACGATATCAAGTTCATTACGTTAAAGGTTTTTCGCCAAAAACCAGCCGTAGCCCTCCGTCATTTCTTACAAGTATTACTTGGTATTCGTGCTGCGTTTGTTGACTGTGTCAAGGCGTAGTGTGCGGTAGCTAAGTAGTGTTTGTTTGTAGCATATTAATGGGATTGGTTAGGACAGTCGTGCGGCCTTGTTGACTGTGTCAAGGGCTCGTACGGGTGGGTTTAATGCAATCCAGGATAATGACGGGTTGAACTTGACTAAGACTCTTTGATTTGTTGACTGTGTCAAGGTCACTTGGGTCCTAGGGGTAAAAATCACATCGGGAGTTTCAAAAGAACTGAAACTTGCCAGGCATGCGCATACCTTCTGGAGTGTGGTGACTTGAGTGGATTCCGTCAAGTTATCATGCGATGATAGTTGGATCCCGATTCCCACTGATGAGTTAGTTTACTCCTCGGATGACCCCGACTAATTCTTCTTTCAGGTTTGGAGGAGAATTTGAGGTACAGTGGGAGGTTTCCAGATTAGATAGAGTGATAACCATTCTGATCTAGGTTAGAGTGCACGCTGAGTGTTTCTTTTCTCTCTCTCTGGCAGCGACCATTGACCCAACCCTAAGACTATGACTCAGTGACCAAGTTGACCGAACCTTCTTAACACTGGCTTTTGGATTGTCAGAGTTGCAGACCTCATTGCCACTCCTACTTTTACCCTTTTCTCCAGGACACCCCGTATTATTACGAACGTCCACTTCCATTGGACAAAACCATCGTATGGTTTTATACGAACTCGAAGGACTTCGAGGATGGTTTCCGGTTCTGGAGAAAACGAATAGGACTATTCAGTTGTCTTTTCTTTTTACCTTCTCTCATTGCGAGTACTCCTTGGTTTAGGAGATAGTACACCTATTACGCAAATTGGATAGTCTTCTTCCAAACCTTAGGCTGGTGCCGAACGATGGGGAATGAAGAAAACCAATTAGCATAACGATGGTGTGCAGAAGGTATTAAGTTAAGACAAAGCAAGGGATTAGTAGGAGGGCAAAGTAAATTGCGACTGATATTCACGACCAAACCAAGTATTTCTTCGCCAATCCTAAATCACCTTTGTATTTCTCCAGGACACTCCGTATCACTACGAAGATCCCATTTTATTGGATAATCCATCGTATGGTTATATACGAACTCGAAAGGAACTTGTTCCAGTTCGGGGATGGATCCTGGTTCAGGAGAAATAGGAATAAAGTACATTCAGGTGTCTTTTATCTTCACCTTCTCTCGCATTGCGAGTGCTCCTAGGATTAGGACAGTACACCCCTTATGCTTTTTGGATAGTCTTCTTCCAAACCATAGGCTGGTGCCGAACGGTAGGGAAGGAAGAAAACCATGTGGCTTAAAGGGGTGTACAGAAGGTAATGACTAAAGACATATAAAGGGATTTGGAGAGGTGGCAAAGAATTATACGGTTATAGTTGTGAATCTGGATAATGGAAGAGGCATTACTAGGAATACCAGGATACCCCGTCGAAACATTTTAATGTTTCAGTTCAACTGTGTACTGTTAAAAGAAAACTGATTTCCCGATTAGATACTTACTCCAGGGTATGTATTTACCAGGTATGATTCTCACCTCTGTATGGTTTTACAGATGATGAGTAGGAGTAAGTTATTGGGAATAGGGTGATCATCCTCATTATATCGGGATTCGTTGTAATCGGTGATGTTTGAGGAGATCGTCTGGGTTGTTTGCCGGTCGGCAAATATTTGGTTTTGAATATCCGCTGTTGTGCACCAATTTCAAATTGATATATCTGTACGTCTATTTTCATAGAGTGAGATATACCTTGTGATATTATGTCGATGACATTTACCTATATCAGTGGATGGTTAGGTAAGGAGCATTAAACAGCGGTGTAATTCTTCTTAACCATAAGTACAGTTTTCAACCTACGACACACAGTGAATGAGTTATCGGACTCAAGGGACTTATACAGAGTATTGTATGTTGTCCAAGGTCCATTAGGACGGAGGGGTAGGTCCTCGTACTATATTCTGTTTACTTTTAACTTCTCTAGTTCTTAGACATGTGTTTCGTAGAAACACAGGGTCTAAGTTTTGAGGAGTTATAGGTATTTGAATAGAGTAGAGAACCAGGTGTTGCAAGTATCGGGATTCTTCAAAGTGATCGAAGATATAGATACTTGTGTATGGTATTCAGTTGATAGTAATGATTAAGAGAACTTGCTTCTCTTTCAGGATACTCATAATTGGAAGCATTCCTATGTTGAGTAACGCTGATCGGCCTCCTTCCATTTACTTTACATGCACTGGAGATAGCTGCATGATTTGAATCTGGTTCAATTAAATCAGTGCCTCTGTTTCTATATTGGATATAGAACGGTTCATATCTTGACATTGTTAAGGTACGGGGAGTTGTCCGGCTTATGCTTAAAACCAGACACTGGACAACTCAAGGCACGTTTCTGTAATGGCTGTTTGTGGGTTGACCCAGGCTATGACGAGGGTTGACTTTCTACCATCTGGATGAACAATAGCAATATTGTTCTAGACTCGCCACAGTTTTTATTAAAAATGGATTTTTTCAGAAAAAGCAGTGGGAGTATGGTAGAACTGGAAGCGATTCCAGAACCGCAAACGATTACTGAAGATTTGATAAGCAACCTAAAGATTCAATCTGGTTTGACATTCCATTGGCCACTCTGCAGATACGGTGGGTAACTTCAGGCACCCGAGAGGTACTCCGGTAGCCTCAAGGACGGTGACAGGGAAGTTCTTGTTTACCCACAATTACCATTGCTGTTGTTCCAGGCTGCGAGACCCGGCAGGAGGATGAGTATAGCGTCGTTCTAAACTAGCTTTGGAAGTGCACGTCTATATGACTCTCCCAGAGGGTTGTCGTAGTCAGTGGGAGCAGCGGAAGCATTGCTGGACATCAGGCTTATGTCTATTTATAGACTAAAGCAGATGTAGCGGAGATAGATCATCTATTTCTGACATGACAGTCATAGGTTTGACGTCATCAGAATAGGGGATGGGTCTGTTGAGAAGGTAGTAGGGTGTAATGTCATGGTATTTGGATGACATACACAGAGTAGGAAAAGAATCTCCTATACTACGATCGGTTATACTTTGGTCGTCACACAGTTGTTTCTCCACACAGGACTTGGATATTATATCAGACATTCTGGCTACTAGATCGATGGTTTTAGATCTAGATTTGGGTGGTTTCCCAATCTGGGTACCTTAACAGCATTCTATGAGTATTTAGAATGGACGACTCCTGGCACGGTAGTGCACCTGCAGTTGATGGAGTCACCCTCTCTAAAGGTGTCTTATAGACTAAAGGGGAGAGGGATACTCATGATTGGCAGATCACTTGCTTAGGCAATTGAGTCAATCATGAGATGTCAAGTACCACACCAGATGTTGTTCTTGCAGTAGATGCAATAAGTTGATATTGATCCAATCCTGGAGAAACAGTCAGAAGCAGTTTTAGAACATAAGTGGATGTTCTAGGGATATGATAACGACAGCCTCATTTGGGAGACAGTTATCATTCCAGGCTTCCAAGGTGACATGGACGACAAGGAGGTTGTCAGAGTTATAGTTTTCCTTCTGACGAGGGGCAGTATTTTGGACAGGTGGTCCAAGGCAATACTGAGGGTGGCATGGCGCAGGATACTGATTAAGTTCAGTTGACGATACAGTCTAAGAAGTTTGGATTTGGAGTTCATTTATGAGCTAGGTCCCATCAGACATCCAGACATTCCAAGACAGGTATTGCTCATTTCGGGAGATGGCTTTCTCCGCGAACTTGAGATATAGAGAGACATAGAAAGAAACTTCTCTGCGGATCCACTCACTGAGGCTATTCCTCGAACGCAATAGTTTCGCAAACGGGTTTTGTGAGACTGACTAGTAGAGGAGTTGGGTGTTCGGTATCACACGGGCTGTGAGTATGCGGCATCGCAATAATTAGCCTTGAGTGCAAGTGGGAGATTGTTGGAGATAGTGCCCTCAGAGTCAATTATTGGATCACAGGCACGTGATTGCAATGATTGAGGGAGGACCTATCCCGGTAGGACAGTCTTACTCAAGATGATAGTATGCTATCTGGTTTATCTTTATCATCGTGTACTGCTTTAGGTGACATGACAGGTCGCTATTACACGTTGATAGAGCCCCTAGGATTCTTGCTTGACTACCAGCAGTATGATGGCGATTATATACGTGGGAGCTGGTTGTCTATAAGCACATCCTTAAAAGGTCCCTAGTCGTAGGAGTTTCGAGACAGGGCATCGATACTCCATTAGTAGACTAGTGTATACAGTCGAGACCCCGACGAGGGGCGGTGGCCGGTCTCACAAGCCACTGGTGTCGGTTGGTTCACCTAAGATGTATACAGGTGCTCATTGGGTTATGAGTACACCGGACAGGACTCGCCGGGAACCAGCTAGTTGGTCATATACCAGATGTCAGATAGCAGTTCCCTGGTGACATGTGTACAGGTTAGTTCATCGACCTGAGATCGTCATTTGTCTCGTGTGAGTTCCCACTGTGCTTTGATTACTACCCTACCACGGCTCAAAGGAGTCGTGCAAACAGGTTTTAGTTGGGTACAGTCCCGAGCCACATGGAGGCAGTGAGCGGATCTTCAGGGGTTCGTCTCTCCCGGTATTGGGGGTGAGGTCGCGCTGTGTCTAGGAGAGCCATTACGCAAAGCCCTCGGCCGAGGCAGGAGATTTACTGGTAGGTATTCCAGTAGTATCTCAGGGCGTTCTGGGCTACACTCCGACACGACTTGTACCGCTTTTGGGGGTCTGACTTTTACCAACCCCCTAGGCCCGCCATGCGATACTCATAGACGAACGGACCGGACTGTACGGATATTGTCACTGACAGGCTCAGTTGGGTGTCGGGGTGAGCTTCCTCATCGACGTCCCTTTTGGTCAATAGCTGGTGGCCCGTCACGTATTGGCTTATACCTCTGACGTGCTAGTGGTTAAATCCACAACCATAGTATTGACGAGTCTTTAGAGTCCACCACACTTTCAGTTACTCAAGCTTTCGGGCGAAACGCTGTAGAGGCCGTATGGAGATATGGCAGGGTCCGATCAGATACGTGCGGTATTGCACGGATCAGGATCGGACAGTTTTGTACTAGTAGCCGTATAGTTATATGGCAGGGTTCGATCAGATACGTGCGGTATTGTACGGATCAGGATCGGACGGATTTTACTAGCCGGCTTTGGTTTAAGCCGGTCCTAGTTTAGTACAGTGTAGATTTTGTCTCATTGCATTTGTATCCGGTCGGAATACAGATGCGGGTGTGTATGCACAGTATGGGGGTTTTCCTGTAATTTATTACGGGACCAGTTTTCTGGAGTTGCCAGTTTGCATTCCGTTCCGGCCGGTTTTCCTTTGTTCTTTCCCGGCCGGACTTTTCTGATGGAGGGGGTAATTTGCAGTTTTGCAAATTACATTTGAGGAGGGGGTTTCTTGCAAATGGGTTTATTATGATAACTTATTTAGATACCATTCCTTTCATTCTTCTTTTCATGCTTTATGAAGATTAGAAGTGATGAGATAGGATTTGATCTTTGATTAGAGTTGTGATGATGAGGTTTGGATATGGTCACCTTTCTTTTGCTCCTACACTCACCTCCCTTTGCATTATGTTTCATTCCTCCACCTTATTCTTCTCACTTGATGAAAATGATAAGTTTTTTTTCATGAGAGAAAAAAAGAAAGAGAGAAGAAGAAGAAGAGAGCTTCATAGTTTCTTTCTTGATCTCATTTACTTGCTAGAAAAATGCAAGCACCATTTTTCTAATCCTTGTTTCCTCCATCATCCTCAATGGCAACTACATAACCCCAAAGAGACATACCCTCTACACTACACATTCTACAGCATATCTTGAGCATGTAGAGTTGCCGGCTTCATGCGCGAGTTGCCTCGGTATTGAGGCGGGAGCCCGTAAAAGAAGAAGGCGATGTGGTGCCCTTTCCGGCGAGGAGGCGACGATGTGGAGGCGACACTTTCCGCGGGAGATCGGGACGATGACGAGAAGACCGGAGGACTCGGATCACTCGGTATACTTCTCACCCTATCTCTAGTTAGCTAGTATAGGTTAATGGTTTACGATCCGGGTTTTCATTGTCCGCGGTAGCGCCGGTTTCCGAGTAAGGAAAAATTTTGATTCCGCATTTTGGCCTCGAGTACGAGGCCGGGGCGCTGCCGTGGCGCAACACTGATCGCTCAATACCCGGCTAGCCGTTACGTCCAGCTAGTACCGCAGACGGCTTGTGGGTGCTTGATATGATCATCACCTACTGCCGGCGTATTGACGAGTCTTTAGAGTCTTACATAGAGGTTTTTCTGGCTCGGGTAAAACGAAATAGGAGCTCATATGTGATATGTGCGGGACCGAGAATAATGCGAGTATGTGATACCGTATTCTATTCTCGCGATGTTTGTGTCGATAGGTTTTATTCGATATAACCAAGTTATCGAATCAAGGGTTGATTCGATAAGTCGATACATTGGATGTTAGTCGGTTATATGTGATATAACCGGATTATTAAGTCAAGTGTTGATTTAATAATTTAGTGTATAATTGTATATGTGATATACTAATTTACATTAATTAACATTTGTTTTTCACACTTGTGCACAACTTAATATATATGTGATATATATTTGTTTGTGTACATATTGTATCATGGTTGTTGATACACACTACATGGGTGTATGAGACATATACAATTACAATTATATTGGTGGCGTTTTTATATTTAAAGTAATTCTAAAATTAGTGGATAATGAGCTCACATGCATGAAGCTTCATGAAGCTTATGGTTGCATTGACTTAGTCCACTGGTTTTGTTTTACTTAAGATACTAGTTAACCTAACCACTATAATTAGCCATAGTAATGTCTCGACATGAGTTAGTATATGATACCCACTCACCATGGTTAACTCTCTCTCTCTCTCTTGATTAGTTTTCATTCTCATTTTGAGCTCATCTTCTTCCTCCTTGAATTTCTTTCTAGGGTTTGATAAAGAGAGAGATACATTGTGAGAAAAGAAATTCTAAAGTGTACCCATTTTCTATTTCATCATCCTCTACTAGACTAGCACTTTAGTTTAGGGTGTTTGCTTCACTAATTCTCTAGTTAGTGAAACAGAAGCTTGAGTTCGTATTCCCTTGACGTAGATCATCTTCGGCCTCGAAGACTTCAAGCAATATCTTTGCCTCTTCTTATGGAGCCGTCCGAGAGTCCAGGTGTTCGATGATCGCAGCGAAGGGACTAATACAAGGAGCTTTAGAAGTGAAGGACCGATCTACAAAGGTTGTATTTCGTATTCACTTAGTGTTAAAGAGTTTAACTTGCATGTCTTACCCTAATTATCTAGCAAAGATCTTGTTTAGAGTTATTCGGCACGGCTAAAATTTTAATCGGGCATGGTTGATGCCTTGTAGAACCTTATTAGAGTGCCTAGTAACCCTACATCTTTAACTCAAGATCTCACTTCTATAATCAAGTATTAATAAAGTGAACACCCTAATCTAATTGGTTAGATTAGATGACGATGATGAAGTAGGAATTATGCTCTCTTTTATTTTCAAGATCTCACACTAATTCATCACGAAATCAAAAAGCTAGAAAGCTTTCATGAAGGAAGAAGAAGATGATTTCTTTTGTGACGAATAATGAAAAGTGTAGGGTTACTAGGCACTCTAACAAGGGTTAAGGAAGCATCAAACATGCCCGTTTAAAATTTTAGTCGTGCCGAATATCCCTAAACAAGATCATTGCTTGAAAATTAGGGTTTCATATGCTAGTAAACTACGTTTACTACTAAGTGAATACGAAATACAACCTTTGTAGATCGGTCCTTCACTTCTATAGCTCCTTGTTGAAGTCCCTTCTCTGCGATCGTGGTTCTCCCGGACCTTTGCATGGCTTCACGAGGCGATAGACGCGTCCTTGCTTGAAGTCTTCGAGGCCGAAGATGATCTACGTCGAGGGGATGCCAATTCAAGCTTCTACTACACTAACTTGAGAATTAGTAAAGCAAACACCCTAACCTAAAGTGCTAGTCTAGTAGAGGATGGAGAAATAGGAAGTGGGTTCTCTTTAGAATTTTATTTCTCACAAGCTTTCTCACTTTTGATCAAACCGTAGCAAGTTTTTTTCTTTTAACAAATGAAGAAGAAGATGAACTAAAGAAAGAGATGAGGATAATGATCAAGTGAGAAGGCTAACCATGGTGAGTGAGTATCATATACTAACTCTTGTAGAGACTTAACCCATGGCTAATCCTTATGGTTGGGTTAAGAAATATCCATAGTAAAAACAAATTTAGTGGAATTAGTCAAATGCTTCCACAAGCTTCAAGCATTTAGCTAATCCTCCACTAATTTTGTAATTACTTTGAATAATAAAATCCAACATAAAAGATAGCATGGTGTAAGTCTCATATACCCAAGTCATGTGTATCATCAACCATGATACAAAAAGGAAAACACATTTTAATATATATCATATATACATTAAAATTGTGCTCATGTGAGAAAAAACCTAAAGTAAACAAGTGTTAGTTAATGTAAACTAATATATCGAATATACAATTATACAATAAATTATTAAATCAACACTTGACTTAATAATCCGGTCATATCACATATAACCAACTAACATCCAATGTATCGACTTATCGAATCAACACTTGATTCGATAACCCGGCTATATCATATAAAACCGACCGATACAATAAGTCGTGAGAATAGAATACGGTATCACATACAAGCATCATTCTCGGTCTCGCACATATCACATATGCGCTCCTATTTCGTTTTGCCTGAGCCAGTAAAACCTCTATGTACGACTCTAAAGACTCTTCAATACGCCGGCAGTAGGTGATGATCACATCAAGCACCCACAAGCCGTCAGCGGTACTAGCTGGACGTAACGCCTACCCGGGTATTGAGCGATCAGAAGATCAGCAAGCAAGCCCGCTCCAACTCCTGTAAAAGCCTGCCGGTGACACTTGCCGTACAGTCCGGTCTCCTCATCCGATATGTCGCATATCAAGTCTAGGGGTGGTAAACGTCAGACCCCAATAACCGATAAGTCCTGCCGATGTGAGGCTCATAACGGGTCGAGAAACTACTGGTAACACTTACCGGTAAATCTCTAATTCCGCCCTCGCCAGGGACTTCCCTGTTACGGCCAATCGAGCACAGCGTAACATCAACCCCCAATACCGGGAGAGACGAAACCCCTTCTATCGCTCATTGCCTCCATGTGACTCGGGACTGTACCCAAAAACTACCGTTTTGCATGCCCTCATGGACGTGGTAAGGTGGAAATCAAAGCACAGTGGGAATCACACAAGACACTATGACGATCTCGGGTCTACAGACTAACCTGCACAAGTGTCACCAGAGAACTGCCATCTGACGTGAGATATAATACCATCTGGGAGTTCTCGGCGAGTCCGTCCAGTGTACCCAGTCTCCACTGAGCACCCGTATACCATCTCTGATGTCAAACACCAATGGATATGGGATCATCCATCGCCCATCTCATGGGTCGAGAAGCGTATACGCTAGTCTACTTTGGTATATCGATGCCCTGTCTCGATACACCCACGACTAGGAGCATTAAAGGATGTACTTATGGACTACCATAGCCCCACTAGTATGATCTGCATCATAGTCCAGGTAGTCAAGTACATATCCTAAGGGCTTTACCAACATGTAACATAAGACAGTATCAAAAGTCAAGTATACATGTTAAGATAAAGAGCAACCTGATAGCATACTATCATATCGAGCAAGAAATTACTCTCTATATATGTCCAAGCATCCAATCTAATATACATCATCTGTACAATACTGGCCTCTAGGGCATACATACAACTAACAATCTCCCACTTGCACTAGGGCCAGCTGTTGTAGTATCGCATACCAAGCATCCCGAAGTGTCTCTCAAACTGTATCTGGGGAATGGCCTTCGTGAGTGGATCCGCTGTGTTGTTCTTCGTGTCAACCCTCCTGACCTCGATCTCCCGGCGATCAACTATCTCCCTGATCAGGTGATACCGCCTCAGAATATGCCTGGATCGCTGATGGGACCGGGTTCCTTGGCCAAAGCCACCGCTCCATTGTTATCGCAATACAAAGGTATTGGATGCTCAATGGATGGAACCACTCCAAGTTCAGTAATGAAATTCTTGATCCAGACAGCCTCTTTGGCAGCATCGTTGGCAGCGTGTATTCAGCCTCCATCGTCGAGTCTGCCACGGTTTCCTGCTTGGAACTCTTCCAGCTAACCGCCCCTCCGTAAAGGGTAAAGACAAATCCCGACTGCGACTTAGAGTCGTCCTTATCACTCTGGAAGCTCGAATCGGTAAAGGACTCCACTTGGAGTTCTCCGTTACCATACACCAAGAGCATCTCTTTAGTCCTTCGTAAGTACTTGAGAATGCTCTTCATAGCTGTACAGTGACTCTCTCCAGGATCAGCTTGATACCTACTCACTACACTTAGTGAGTATGCTAAATCGGGTCTGGTACATAGCATCGCGTACATGATAGAGCCTACAGCCGAAGCATAGGGTATCCCTTGCATGCGAGCTCTCTCCAAATCAGTCTTGGGAGACATCTCTTTGGAGAGAGTGAGCCCTGAGATCGTGGGTAAAAACCCACGTTTGGACTCTTCCATACTAAACCTCTTTAGTATGGTGTCAATGTACCTAGATATCCCAATATCCTTTTAGATCTATCTCTATAGATCAAAATTCCTAATATGCAGGAGGCATCACCAAGATCTTTCATTGAGAATCTTTGTGATAAGAAGAGCTTGACCGATTGCAGCATAGGAATGTCATTTCCTATCAAGAGTACGTCGTCCACGTACAATACGAGGAAGACAACCTTACTCTCTGCCACCTTCTTGTAGATACAAGGTTCATCTACGTTTTTGACGAAATCAAACTCTTTGATAACGACGTCAAAGCAGATGTTCCAACTCCGCGATGCTTGCTTTAATCCATAGATGGATTTAAGCAGCTTGCACACCTTCCCGCTGCTCCCACTATCCATGAAGCCCTCTGGCTGAGTCATGTACACGCACTCTTCTAAATCACCGTTTAGAAAGGTTGTCTTAATATCCATTTGCCAGATTTCGTAGTCATGATATGCAGCGATGGCAAGCATGATCTGGATGGATTTAAGCATAGCCACTGGAGAAAAGGTTTCGTCATATTCCACACCTGGTCTTTGACGAAAACCCTTTGCAACAAGTCTAGCTTTGAAAGTCTCCACTTTCCCATTTACACCAAGTTTTTTCTTGAAGATCCACTTGCTACTAATGGGTTTTACCCCTTCAGGAGCATCTTACAAAGTCCATACTTTGTTGGTGTACATGGATTCCATCTCGGACCGCATTGCATCCAGCCATTTCACCGAGTCCCCACTCGTGATGGCCTGCTCGAAGCTAGTTGGGTCATCATCAACCATGATGCAATCCTCGCTCCCACCATCCATAAGAAAACCATAGTATCTCTCAGGTGGGTGAGGAACCCTACTAGATCGGCGGAGTGGCTGGGGTTCATCGGGAACTACGGAATCCTCTGGTTCCACCAGATCTTCTGTCGCAGCTTTTGTAGCTGGAATCTCTTCCAGTTCTACCTCATGACCACAAATCTCTTTTGCAAGAAATTCCTTTTCTAAAAAGGTGGCATGCCAAGAAACAAACACCCTTTGTTCCTCAGTGTGGTAGAAGATATACCCTTGTGAATTCTTGGGATATCCTATAAATTTGCATAGAACAGACCGTGCCTCGAGTTTGTCCAGATTTTATCGTTTGACATAGGTTGGACAACCCCATATCTTTACATAGTTAAGACATGGTCTCTTCCCTTTCCATATCTCATATGGAGTGGTAGGCACAGATTTGGTGGGGGCCATATTCAATAGATGTATGGCTGTTTCTAGCGCATACCCCCAGAAGGAAATAGGTAACTCAGCTGTTCTCATCATAGAGCGTACCATATCTAACAGGGTGCGGTTCCTCCGTTCTGATACACCGTTGTGCTGTGGTGTATATGGAGGAGTCAGCTGAGAGAGAATCCCATTCTCTTTTAGGAAGTCCAGGAATTCATTGCTCAAGTATTTACCTCCTCGATCAGATCGAAGGATTTTAATACTTTTCCCGGTTTGGTTCTCGACTTCTTGTTTATATTCTCTAAATTTCTCAATAGCTTCAGACTTGTGTCTTATCAAGAACACATGTCCGTATCTTGAGAGATCGTCAGTGAATGTAATGATGTACGAAGAACCATCCCTGGCATGTGTAGACATGGGACTACATACATCACTATGTATCAGTCCCAAGAGTTCGGTAACTCTTTCTCCGTGTCCCGTAAACGGAGTTTTGGTCATTTTTCCTTTGAGACATGACTGGGAAGTGTCATAAGATGAAAATTCGAACGGTTTCAAATATCCATCCTTATGCAACTTAGCTAGTCGTGTCGCATTTGTATGACCAAGTCAACAATGCCACAAGAAGGATTCGTTCATTTCTGAACTCTTCCTCTTGTGTGTGTTTGTTATACTCAGAACCGTTGATTGATTTAGAACATAAATGCCATTGCACAACGTGCCTGATCCAACCAATTTTTGGTTAAGGAAAATGTTCATAACATTATCCTGTAAGATAAAATTATATCCCTCTTTACTCAACAAAGAAACCGATATAATGTTGCATATCAGGTTCGGCATGTAATACCATTCGTTCAGAATAAATGTATTACCAGTTGGCAATACAAGGTGATATTCCCCGACAGTTTTAGCTGCAACAATTGCACCATTTCCAACCCTTATGTCTTTATCACCTTCTCCAAGTTCTCTACCTTTCCTAAGCCCATGTAACTGATTACATATATGGGATCCTGACCCGGTATCTAATACCCAGGACGTAGAGCAAATGGAGAAACAGTTCTCTGTAACGAACACACCCGAAGAAAATGCATCAACATGTACTTTCTTCATTCGGGTGGCATGGGAATCCTGGTATTCCCCTATATCCTGTTCAGTCCTATAACTCTTATAAGAAAGAACGGAACCAACGTTCTCCAGCACAATATAACATGCTGGTTTGGTCAATACATCCATATTATTATCTTTATTAAGGAATGATATGGTCGCTACCTTGAGAGAGAGATAAGAAAACACTTTAGCGTATGCTCTTGCAAGATCAGATTGGTTATTATTTTATCTTATCAGGATGGCTCCCACTGTTTTTATTAAATCTTCCTTCAAACCCTAAAAGGAAAGACTAGCCGGGATTAATTACACCCTACAACTTCGCCAATCTTTCAGCCAGGCCAGTGTCGGTACTTTGAGGGAGGTTCCCCGTGCTTTCGCACGGACCTAATTAAAGTAAACCTCGTTTTCCCAGAGGCGTAACTCCGTTGACACCTTTCTAGACACCTACTTGATCGGCTAATTGTCCTGTGTAAAACTCTCCCAGGAGTAACAATTACTCGCAGTGGGTATCGGGATCCAACTATCTCATAGAAGGTATGCAATCTCATTGCAAATTTCAACACTTGAAATTCCCGATAATATTTTTGTCCCTAACGTGTTATGACCTTGACGAAAGCCAACAAACCATAGCCCGCTGGTCAAGTTCAACCCATACATTTCTTGACTGAATTAAACCCACCCGCATGACCCTTGACGAAAGCCAACAAAGCCGTACGACTACCCTAATCCAGTCGCATCATATGCAGCAGATAAGCAGCATATAGCTACCGCACACTACACCTTGACGAAAGCCAACAAATGCTGCATGAATACTATATACAACTTATCTGAAATGACGGAGGGCTACGACAGGTTTTTTTGAAAGCCTATTGCGTAATGAACTTGATATCGTTGTAGAATTATGTGAATTTTGAAATGGAGTGATTTTGAGGCTTTCATAAGTTTTGCTAAAGAGGTCACTCCAGGTGAAGGGAACTCGGCTCTTTCTTTATGGAATAAGGTGCAGGATATATCATATACATCACTATGCAAAGCAAAACTCCAAAAGCAATCAAAAGAAAACCGAGTGTTGTAGCATCTGCCAGTTTTGCTAAAGAGGTCACTCCCGGTGAAGAGATCTCGGCTCTTTCCTCATCGAATAAGGTGCGGGATATATCATATATATCGCTATGCAAAGCAAAAATTGTAGCTACCCTTTTTGAAAAATTTGATTCTACAACATCTTTTTGGTTTCTTTTCTTTCATTAATCACATTAATGAAGTCCCATCATTTAAGTCACCTAAACATCACAGATAAATACGACGTACACTTATGCCATCCGCATTCGCCTCGATGTCCCCTCGTGCACCGTTAGGTTAGGTAACTAACGGCAGAGCGGGGCAGGGCTAGCGCGGGTGTAAAACATAAGTAACACCTATATAATATATCATATATACTATATACAGTATTTATCACAGCACATCAAATGATCACATCACAGATATCGCAGCAGAAGAAACATATGAAACATTGGATATACTAGGACGTCCGTGTTTTATTTTGAGCCTCTATAAAACACGGATTCCACGGTCGCGATGAATAGCCAAACTCACCCCCTAGACCCCTACAAGAGCGGCAAGCAACCCTACCAATTCTAGTGTTAGGAGACCTGGACTCGACTCCTCGATTTGGTCTCCCACTGGACTCCAGAACCCGGTTACTTGTGCTCTCCTCCTTGGGTCTATCCTAGTGCGGAAAAGTAAATAATATACAAAAGGTGACATCAACCTCATCCCGGAAGTGCCCAAATAAAAGAATATTACATACATTTTATTTTACATGAATGAAAATAAAAACTCTCATCTCACATAAAACCCCCCGGCTATTCAAAACGCGACGATCCAATATAACATATCCAGCAACACATAACATCACATGTCATGAACATAAGTAAATATGTGCATCCCAATTGTCGTTGACATATAGCAACGAAACCGGCGATATCACATATTACACTTACGGTCACAGAAAAAAAAGTGTAAAACTACAATATTTGGAATCCATAATCTCTTTAGACATCGTAAATCCGAAATATCACATATTTCGCATTTCATGCCTAACTGTGTGAATTCCACATATTGTATCACATTCCATATAAATAGACAGTATTAAACTTTCCGATCGAATAATCAAATACCCAAGATTTCCTAAATAGCTCAACACTTGAGCGGAGTTCAAAAATTCCGGAATACGTCACAGTAGCAACGGTCCAGCCGTAGAAGGGTCAAGCCAACGCCTCACATGTAGCACGCCGTACTGCCCCAAACCCTAAAGTTCAAAAGGCAGTTCAAGACGGTCACATAATCGAGTTAAGGTTTGTTGTCTTCTAGAGGGTCCATCGCGTCACATGCACGTATTTCCGAAAGATTTAAACCCGAGAAAAATTCAACACTTGAATGTTTTTCGTGCCGGGAAAAATTGAGTTAATGATATCCGTTCGAACATTTTAATACTTTCTAAATTATCCGGAATAACAGAACAAATCTAAATTCTCCGATCGAATCGACGATTACAAAATAAACCCCAGAATACTCAACACTTGAGTTAATTTAAAAATACCCAGAAAATACAAATAACAGAAATAGAAATAACAGTGTAAAAACAAGTACATATGTCCCTTGTACTGCCGCGGTTCCGCGGCCCAAGAGCGGTACGGCCGCGGTTCCGCGGCGGTTTGGACGTATTATGTTTTCGTTTTTCACCACAATTCTTAGAAAACCCTGCTGAATTTTTTTGGTATTTTTAATACTGAAAATTCACAGTTTTGAAAAAATGTACAGAGAGGGGGTTAACTTTGACATATCCGGGTTCGTTCGGAGTTTTAACTTCGTTAACACATCGCCTAATACCATTGTAGGATTACTAGGCACTCTAACAAGGGTTAAGGAAGCATCAAACATGCCCGTTTAAAATTTTAGCCGTACCGAATATCCCTAAACAAGATCGTTACTAGAAAATTAGGGGTTTGATATGCTAGTAAACTACGTTTACTACTAAGTGAATACGATAGACAACCTTTGTAGATCGGTCCTTCACTTCTATAGCTCCTTGTTGAAGACCCTTCGCTGCGATCGTGGTTCTCCCGGACCCTTGCATGGCTTCACAAGGCGATAGACGCGTCCTTGCATGAAGTCTTCGAGGCCGAAGATGATCTAGGTCGAGGGGATGCCAATTCAAGCTTCTACTTCACTAACTTGAGAATTAGTGAAGCAAACACCCTAAACTAAAGTGCTAGTCTAGTAGAGGATGGAGAAATAGGAAGTGGGTTCTCTTTAGAATTTTATTTCTCACAAGCATTCTCACTTTTGATCAAACCCTAGCAAGTTTTTTTCTTTTAACAAATGAAGAAGAAGATGAACTAAAGAAAGAGACGAGGATAATGATCAAGTGAGAAGGCTAACCATGGTGAGTGAGTATCATATACTAACTCTTGTAGAGACTTAACCCATGGCTAATCCTTATGGTTGGGTTAAGAAATATCCATAGTAAAAACAAATTTAGTGGAATTAGTCAAATGCTTCCACAAGCTTCCACAAGCTTCAAGCATTTAGTTAATCCTCCACTAATTTTGTAATTACTTTGAATAATAAAATCCAACATAAAAGATAGCATGGTGTAAGTCTCATACACCCAACTCATGTGTATCATCAATCATGATACAAAAAGGAAAACACATTTTAATATATATCATATATACATTAAAATTGTGCTCATGTGAGGAAAAACCTAAAGTGAACAAGTGTTAGTTAATGTAAACTAGTATATCGAATATACAATTATACAATAAATTATTAAATAAACACTTGACTTAATAATTCGATCATATCATATATAACCGACTAACATCCAATGTATCGACTTATCGAATCAACACTTGATTCGATAACCCGGCTATATCATATATAACCGACCGATACAATAAGTCGTGAGAATAGAATACGGTATCACATACACGCATCATTCTCGGTCTCGCATATATCACATATGTGCTCCTATTTCGTTTTTCCTGAGCCAGTAAAACCTGTATGTAGGACTCTAAAAACTCGTCAATACGCTGGCAGTAGGTGATGATCACATCAAGCACCCACAAGCCGTCAGCGGTACTAGCTGGACGTAACGGCTACCCGGGTATTGAGCGATCAGAAGATCAGCAAGCAAGCCCGCTCCAACTCCTGTAAAAGCCTGCCGGTAACACTTCCCGTACAGTCCGGTCTCCTCGTCTGATATATCGCATATCAAGTCTAGGGGTGGTAAACGTCAGACCCCAATAACCGATAAGTCATGCCGATGTGAGGCTCATAACGGGTCGAGAAACTACTGGTAACACTTACCAGTAAATCTCTAATTCAGCCCTGGCCAGGGACTTCCCTGTTACGGCCAATCGAGCACAGCGCAACATCAACCCCTAATACCGGGAGAGACGAAACCCCTCCTATCGTTCATTGCCTCCATGTGACTCGGGACTGTACCCAAAAACCACCGGTTTGCACGCCCTCATGGACGTGGTAAGGTGGAAATCAAAGCACAGTGGGAATCACACAAGACTCTATGACGATCTCGGGTCTGCAGACTAACCTGCACAAGTGTCACCAGAGAACTGCCATCTGACGTGAGGTATAATACCATCTGGGAGTTCTCGGAGAGTCCTTCCAGTGTACCCAGTCTCCACTGAGCACCCGTATACCATCTCTGATGTCAAACACCAATGGATATGGGATCATCCATCGCCCATCTCATGGGTCGAGAACCGTATACGCTAGTCTACTCTGGTATATCGATGCCCTGTCTCGATACACCCATGATTAGGAACATTAAAGGATGTACTTATGGACTACTATGGCCCCACTAGTATGATCTGCATCATAGTCCAGGTAGTCAAGTACACATCCTAAGGGCTTTACCAACATGTAACCATAAGACAGTATCAAGAGACAAGTATACATGTTAAGATAAAGAGGAACCATATAGCATACTATCATATCTAGCAAGAAAGTCCTCTCTATATATGTCCAAGCATCCAATATAATATACATCATCTATACAATACTGGCCTCTAGGACATACATACAACTAACAATAAGTTCCTATGCTTACAAATGAACCTTGAGTTAATAATATGAAGCATTAACTCATGTAGAGAGTTTTCTATGGTTAAGGGTTTGGGTTAGGTTAAATAATATCTCCAAAATATCAACACATAATATTCTTGCTTAAAACAAAACAAAAGCTTCTAGAAGCTTCAAGAAAAGACTAACCCAAATCAAACCTTAACCATGTTTAATCTCCACTAATCATGTTGCATTTGTAAACAAAACTTGTTACAATATTATATATCACATATATAATATATTTTTGTAACAAAAGAAAATAATACAATTAACATATATCGCATATATATCAATGTATTACCCGGTGAGAAAATGAATCAATAAAGTGAGCCAATATTAGATAATGTAATGTAATATATCACATATATAATTATACATTAAATTATCGAATCAACACTTGATCCGAGAATCCGGCTATTTCTCAAATAACCGACTAATATAAACTGTATCAGTTCATCGAATCAACACTTGATCCGATGACCTGGCTATATCACATATACCCGGCCGATATTTAATATCGCGAGAATAGAATACGGTATCTCATATCGTATCGTCCTCGGTCCTGCACATATCACATATGTGCTCCTACTCCATTTTGCCATAGTCAAGAAACCTCTGTGTAGGACTCTAAAGAATCGTCAATACGCCGGCAGTAGGTGATGATCATATCAAACACCCACAAACTGCAAGCGGTCAGCTAAACGTAACAGCCACCCAGGTATTGATTGATCAGAAGATCAACAAGCAAGCCTGTACATTCTCCTGTGAATCCAGTCAGTAACACTCCCGTACAGTCCGGTCTCTTCGTCTGATATGTTATATATCTAGTCTAGGAGTGGTAAACGTCAGACCCCAGTAACTGATAAGTCGTGTCGATGTGAGTCTCATAACAGGTCGAGAACCTACTGATAACACTTACCAGTAGTACTCTATATTTGCCCTGGCCAGGGACTTCCAGTTATAGCCAATCGAACACAGCACAACATCAACTCGCTATACCGGGAGAGACGAATCCCCTCCTATCGCTCATTGCCTCCATGTGATTCGGAACTGTACCCAAAAGCCACCGTTTTGCACGCCCTCTTGGACATGGTAAGGTGGAAATCAAATCACAGTGGGAATCACATAAGACTCTATGACGATCTCGGGTCTACAGACTAACCTGTACCTGTGTCACCGGAGAACTGCCATCTGACGTGAGGTATAATACCATATGGGAGTTCTCGGCGAGTCTGTCCAGTGTACCCAGTCTCCACTGAGCACCCGTACACCATCTTTGATGTCAAACACCGATGGATATGGGATCATCCATCGCCCATCATATGGGTCAAGATGCGTATACGCTAGTCTACTCTGGTGTATCCATGCCCTGTCTCGATACACCATCGACTAGGAACAGTTTTAGGATGTACTCGTCGACTTCCGTGTCCCCACTAGTATGATCTCATCATAGTCCCAGTAGTCGAGTACATATCCTAAGGGCTTTATCAACATGTGAGAATAAGACAGTAAACTAATATAAGTCAAGATGTTAAGATAAAGTGAAACCAAATAGCATACTATCATGACGAGCAAGAAAGTCCTCTCTAGAAATATCCAAGCATCCATTATAATATACATTATATGTACAACAATGGCCTCTAGGGCATATTTATAACTAACATCGATGCCCTGTCTCGATAAACCTACGACTAGGAACATTTGAAGGATGTACTTAGCGACAACTCTGTCCCCACTAGTATGATCTGCATCATAGTCCTGGTAGTCAAGTACTCATCCTAAAGGCTTTATCGACATGTAACATAGAGACAATCAGAGTACATGTTAAGATAAAGAGCAACCAGATAGCATACTATCATGTCGAGCAAGAAAGTCCTCCCTATATATGTCCAAGCATCCACTACAATATACATCGTACGTACAGTAATGGCCTCTAAGGCATACATATTACTAACAGTAACCCCGTTGACACCTTTCTAGACACCTACTTGATCGGCTAATTGTAATGTGCAAAACTCTCCCAGGAGTAACTCTTACCACAGTGGGTATCGGGATCCAACTATCTCATAGAAGGTATGCAATCTCATTGCAAATTTCAACACTTGAAATTCCCGATAATATTTTGCCCCTAACCTCCTATGACCTTGACAAAGGCCAATAAACCATAGGATGCTAGTCATGTTCAACCCGTCATTTCCTGATTGAATTAAATCCACCCGCACGACCCTTGACAAAGGCCAACAAGGTCGCATGACTACCCTAATCCAATCGCATCATATTCTTAAGCAGATAAGCAATAATCAGCTACCGCACACTACGCCTTGACAAAGGCCAACAAACGCAGCACGAATACTAAATACTACTTATCTGAAATGACGGAGGGCTACGACAGGTTTTTAAGAAAACTTTTGCGTAATGAACTTGATATCGTTGTAGAATCGAATGATTTTTAAAAGTAGTGTTTTTGAGGCTTTTACTAGTTTTGCTAAAGAGGTCAGTCCCGGTGAAGGGATCTCGGCTCTTTCCTCATCGAATGTGGTGCAGGATATTCACAATACCACTATGCAAAGCAAAAACAATAGAAGCAATTAAAAGACAAACCGAGGGTTGTAGCATCTGCTAGTTTCGCTAAAAAGGTCACTCCCGGTGAAGGGATCTCGGCTCTTTCCTTATCGAATAAGGAGCTGGATATTCTACAAGGAATACCGCTATGCAAAGCAAGAACTAGAGATACCAGTTTTTAAAAACAAGTTTCTACAACATCTTTAGGTTTCTTTTCTTTCATTAATCTCATTAATGATGTCCCATCATTTAAAGTTACCTAAACATCACAGATAAATACAACGTACGCTTATGCCATCCGCATTCATCTTGATGTCCCATCATGCACCGTTAGATTAGGTAACTAACGGCAGAACGGGGCAGGGCTAGCGCGGGTGTAAAACATAAGTAACGTCTATATAATATATCATATATACAATATACAGTATCTATCTCAACATATAAATGATCACATCACAGATATCGTAGCAAAAAACAACATATGAAATATTGGATATATTAGGATTTTCGGGTTTTATATTAAGTCTGTATAAAATACGGATTCCACGGTCGTGATGAATAGCCAAACCCACATCCCTAGACACCTACGAGAGCGGAAAGAAACCCTACCAATTCTAGAGTTAGGAGACCCGGACTCGACGCCTCGAGATGGTCTCCTACTGGACTCTATAACCCGGTTACTTGTGCTCCCGTCCTTGGGTCTATCCTAATGCGGAAAAGTAAATAATATACATCAACGGTGACATCTTCCTCAACCCGGAAGTGCCCCAATATAAGAATATTACATACAAGTTTTTACATGAATGAAAATGAAAAACTCTCATCTCACATAAAAAAACCCCGGCTATTCAAACACGACGATCTAATATAACATATCCCAGCAACACATAACATCACATGTCATCAACGTAAGTAAATATGCGTATCCCAATTGTCGTTGACATATAGCAACGAAACCGGCGATACACCACATATTACACTTACGGTCGCAGAAAAGAAAGTGAAAAACTACAACAATTAGAATCCGCACTGCCCTTAGACATCATAAACCCGGAATATCGCATATTCTAGATTTCATGCCTAACAATGCAAATTTTACATTTAGGTCTCAACCATGAAAACACTTTTCAAAGGAAGTCGGGTAATTCAACAAGATTCCCGATTCCGTCTATGACCGAAATATTAAACTTGCACGCAACTAGATAGATTCCAATTATTGTATCCCATCACATGATATCCGGACGACATTAAACTTTTCGATCGATTCATCAAAATCCTACAATTTTCCGATAGCTCAACACTTGAGCACAGTTTTAATAATACCCGGAACATGCCACAGTACCTATGGACCAACCGTAGAAAGACAAACCCAAGCATCATTGATGGCACCACAGAACCGCCACAAACCCTAAGTTTCAAAGCGGTTCTATGGTCATTATGTCGAGTTAGGGTTTCATTCTTCTAGAGGGTCCACAGAATTACTTGCAGTTTTTCCGAATACGTTAATCTTGGAAAAATGGGTTTTTGACATTCGAACGAACTTTTTAACTTCGTCTAGATAACTTATGAAAACCCAAATACAATGTTAAACTATGAATAAGAAACACTCCGAATTGTTTATAGTGTAAGATTACATCACATGCAAAATTAGCAAAAACAAACAACTCCTGAAACATCAAAACCAAGTCACTGGAACACCCTGCAAATTTCAAGAAAAACCAAAAAAATTTAGCCGGCCACCGCCTACATGATCTCAGCCAAAATCCGAGCAAACTGCCTAAAATTTTCATTGTGTTCATGTTGCATACCATACAACCCTCTGCAGTTGTTTAAATTTTTTGTGGTCATGTAAAAATCGACAGAACCTAGTTTTCGGTGTTTCAATTTTCGGAGTAGTTTCAGTTTCGTAATCTAACAAACACCGTCTAATACTCAAGCACAGCTCTGATACCACTGTTGGGATTCCTTAGCACCCTACTTGGTTTTCAGAGCAACTACCATGCCAAATTAAAAAATTCTAAGGTGCTAATCAATCCTAAGCTAGGATCAAGCTAGAGTAAATAGACAATATGAACATGTAATCAACCATTACACTAAGTGAACGAGGAATACAACCTTTATAGACCGGTCCTTCACTTCTAAAGCTCCGTGTTGACATCCCTTCGCTGCGATAATGGATCTCCCGAACTCTAGTATGGGTGCTAATCAATCCTAAGCTAGGATCAAGCTAGAGTAAATAGACAATATGAACATGTAATCAACCATTACACTAAGTGAACGAGGAATACAACCTTTATAGATCGGTCCTTCACTTCTAAAGCTCCGTGTTGACATCCCTTCGCTGCGATCATGGATCTCCCGAACTCTAGTATGGGTTCCCTCGGAGAAATGAACAAGCTTGCTCGTAGTCTTCGAGGCCGAAGATGATCTACGTCGAGGAGACTCAAACTCAAGCTAACCCTTCACTAGGTCATGAACTTTGTGAAGAGAACACCCTTTACTACCTAAGAAAGTGTATAGGATGATGAAGTAGGAAGTGGGCTCATTTTAGATTTTATTTTCTCACTCATTTTCATCATTTTCCATGGAGCTAGAGAGCTAGAGGAAGAAGATGAAGAAAGCAACTCAAGAAAATAAACCAAGAGATGAATGAATGAGTTATGCAACCATGGGTGAGTTAGTATCATATACTAACTATTGTAGAGAAATAACCATGGCTAAATAATAATGGTTAGGTTTAAAATATCTTAAGTAAAACAAATTAAGTGGACTTGGTCAATGGTTATCCAAAAGCTTCATGAAGCTTCATGCCATGACCAATTTCCACCTCATTTTGATTTACTAAGATAATTAAAACCCCTCATTATTGGTAGCATCGTGTAAGTCATACACACAACCAAGTTTGCATGTATCATCAAGCATGATACAAACATGTACACAAACATATATCACATATACACTATGTGCACATCAAGTGAGAAAAACAACCTTAAGGGAGCCAATATTAGTTAATGTAAAGTAATATATCAAATATATAATTATACATTAAATCAACACTTGATTTAATGATCCGGTCATATCACATATAACCGACTAATATCATGTGTATCAATCTATCGAATCAACACTTGATTCGATAACCTGGCTATATCTCATATAACTGACCGATAACACAAATCGCAAGAATAGAATACGGTATCACATACTTGTATTATTCTCGTTCCCGTACATATCTTATATGTGCTCCTACTCCGTTTCGCCTGAGCTAGGAAACCTCTGTGTAGGACTCTAAAGACTCGTTAATACGCCGGCAATAGGTGATGATCATATCAAACACCCACAAGCCGCAAGAGGCGTGCTAAATGTAACGGCCACCCGGGTATTGAGCGATCAGAAGATCAACAAGCAAGACTGCTCATACTCCTGCGAATCTAATCACTAACACTTACCGTACAGTCCTGTTTTTTCGTCTGATATGTCACATATCTCGTCTAGGGGTGGTAAATGTCAGACCCCAGTAACTCGATAAGTCGTGCCGATGTGAGGCTTATAACAGGTTGAGAAACTGTTGGAGATAGTGCCCTCATAGTCAATTATTGGATCGCAGGTACGTGATTGCAATGATTGCGGAGGACCTATACCGGTAGAACAGTCTTACTCGAGATGATAGTATGCTATCTGGTTTGCCTTTATCAGTCGTGTACATGTTCAGGTGACTGATTGCATGTTACACTTTGATAGAGCCCTTAGGATCTTGCTTTACTACCAACAGTATGATGGCGATCATATACGTGAGAGTTGGGTAGTTTATATGCATATCCTTAATTGTGGTCCCTAGTCGTGGGAGTTTCGAGACAGGGCATCGATACTCCGGAGTAGACTAGTGTGTACAGTCGAGACCCCGACGAGGGGCGGTGGCCGGTCTCACAAGCCACTGGTGTCAGTTGGATCACCTAAGATGTATACAGGTGCTCATTGGGTTATGAGTACACCGGACAGGACTCGCCGGGAATCTGCTAGTTAGTATTATATCTATCGTCAGATAGCAGTTCCCTGGTGACATGTGTACAGGTTAGTTCATCGACCTGAGGTCGTCATTTGTCTCGTGTGAGTTCCCACTGTGCTTTGATTTCTACCCTACCACGGCTCAAAGGAGTCGTGCAAACAGGTAGCTTTTGGGTACAGTCCCGAGCCATATGGAGGCACGTGAGCGGATCGGCAGGGGATTCGTCTCTCCCGGTATTGGGGGCGAGGTCGTGCTGTGTCTAGGAGAGCCATTACACAAAGCCCACGGCCGTGGCAGGAGATTTACTGGTAGGTACTCCAGTAGTATCTCAGGGTGTTATTGGGCTTCACTCCGACACGACTTATACTGCTATTGGGGGTCTGACGTTACTAGCCCCCTAAGCGGATATGTGATACTCATTGACGAACGGACCGGACTGTATATACATTGTCACTGTTAGGCTCAGTAGGGTTTCTGGATGAGTTCGCTCATCGGCCTCCCTTGAGTGCGCTCATCGGTCTCCCTTGAGGTCAGTCCGTGGGCAGTCGTTACGCATTGCTAGTGCCACTGACGGTTTGTGGTTAAACCCTCTGCCAGGGTACTGACGAGTCATTAGAGTCCCCCACAGACAGTTTCCCAAGTTCGGGCGAAACGTTGTAGAGGCCGTATGGTTTTATGGCAGGGTTCGGAAAATGCACGTGCGTTTACGCACGTGTTATTTTTCGGGCAGATAATACTGGTCGGCTTTGGTTTAAGCCGGATCCGAGTATTATATTGAGTAGGTATAATATCTTTGTCTCAGTTGCATTTGTATTCAGTCGTAATACAAATGCGGGTATATTTATACAGTTTCGGGGTTGTCCTGAAATTCGTTTCAGGATCACTTTTGGAAGTTGCCAGTTTCCAGTTTTCTATCAGCCGTCTTTTAACATTCTGTTAAAGACGGATTTATCTTTTCTTCAGTTGACGTGAGTCAGTGTTCTAGAAGATTCTAGATGAGGTGACTAGGCTATTTGGTGTAGTGTTCTTATTGGATGCATTAAAGACTTGATGACTAGGTTAATATGAGTCATCATTTTCATTATGCTATTTTGTTTTCCTTAAGATCTTTTCATATGATATTTTCCCTTAAGGTTACCTCCCTCCTCCTACGGTCACCTCCCTCTTGCATATAAAATGGCCGGCCCTCTCTCTCCTCCTCACTTGAATTGATGTTTCATTATGGTTAGAAAAGATATGATAGTATTTGGGTGCATGGAAATTTCATTACCTCATTTCATTCCATCACCCAATTCCCTCGGCAACATCATTAACCGATCGTCCACGGATTTGGACGAAGTGAGACAAAGTCATCTACTCATTCTCTACATCATTCTTGGTCGTCTCTTTTAGAAAACTTGACGATCGAGTTGCCTCAAGTCAGAGGCGGGAGCCCGTTTAAAGAATTGGTGATGTGGTGCCACCTCGACGAAGGAATCGGAGATCGACGAGATCGGAGCAGCCGCAACGGAGCGTGGGATGATGGTTGAAGAACGAAGGACTCGGATCGTTCGGTACAACCTTTCTACACTCTTTACAGTTTGTTAGTTTAGCAATAATGGCAGATCCGGGTTAAAGTATACGATAGCGCCAGTTAAAAAGTTTTTGTTCCGCATTTGGCGTCTGTAGACTGCCGGGGCGCTAACGTAGACTTACAGTGGTATCAGAGCCTCACCATTTTGCTATGCTAACTTGTGCTAAAGCGTTCAAAACGTCGATCGAACCGAAAATCGAAAAACACAATTTTCTAGCCTGACAGTTTCTGTTGTTTTTAAACGGTCTCAAAAATTAATTCTACATGTCTCAAAAATCTGTGCAGGCGTTTTTAAGAGCCACGACAAAATTTGGGGTCGTGATTCCTCCAAGCTGCCGCGGAAACGCGGCCAAACCCATTATTTGGCCGCGCATCCGCGGCCACGTGGGGAGCACGTGCTTCCAAATTTTGTCAGTGGGTTCTGTGTTGGATTTTGTGGTTTTTGGTAAATATCGTTTTGGCCCAGGTTTTTTTACTGTTCACCAGTAAGTCGTGGGGCCCACTTTTTGATATTTGGTCGATCGAAATTTAAACATGTTAGTTTACAGTGCTTACATTATATCTCTGACCGGGAATGTCATTTGATCGGTAAACCGCGTCTGATTGCTATAGTTCTTTTAGACGGGTTTGCGAACGTGACATTCACGTTGATGTTCTGTGTTGTGCTGTGATGTTGCGGATTTGTCGTGGTGGATAGCAGTGTGCAATGGTAGTACAGTTTGTGTTTATTTGTACATTTGATATTGCGGGGCGAGCGCCCAACTTGTGGACAGCCGTCACTGCCTGTTGTATAATATTCTTTTGGGGCACGACCAGGTTGCGGTCGATGTACCTATTGTACTATTTTTCATTACTGTACTAGGTTTTGCCCCGCGACGGAGTGCACGGATAGCCGGGTTCTGGGGGGCAACGGGTCCGCATCTCATGGCTTTGAGAGGCAGAGGGGTCCCACTCTAGAATTGGCAGACTATTCGCCGCACTCGTAGAGGGTACAGGTTGACCCAAGGAGGGGTGCCCAAGCTTACCGGATTCCGTGGAGTGCTGGGTGGTCCATTCACTATGCTGTAGGGGGCTGCCTCGCTTCAGGTTTTGGCGGGTAACTTGTCGCACCCGTAGGGGTCTAGGTTTCATTGCACAGGCTATCCACACGACAGGGGAACGTCGGGTTTCAGCAGCGGCTCTGTGAAACTCGGGGATCCCAGATTATCTGTATTGTTCTGTGATGCTTATTACTTTTCTGTAATGTTGCATACTATCACGCCTGGAGCGATTATTGTATATTGGCTTATATACTATTAGATGTTGTATATGTTTTACACCCACGCTAGTCCAGTCCCCGCTCTGTCGTTAGTTAAGTAACCTAACGGGTGATGACGGGACCCAGTGACGAATGCGGATGGCATATACGTACATTTTATTTTCGTTCTTTTCTGGTGTGATTGATTGATGGGACTGTGTTGATTCTGATCAACGCAAAAGAAAAACAAACCTGTTTACAGTTGTTGGAACAAATTTAAAAAGTGTTATTGCAAAGATGTTTTCTTTTGTTATGCATAGTGGTATTCAGTGGAATATCCTGCACCTCATTCGACGGGGCAAGGGCCGATATCCCTTCACCGGGACTGACCCCTTGGGCAGAAGTTTGCGTCAGGGTAATAACTTCACTATAGTCGATTACAAGTTGCTTTGCATAGCGGTATTCAGTGGAATATCCTGCACCTCATTCCACGAGGAAAGAGCCGAGATCCCTTTACCGGGAGTGACCTCTTTAGCAAAAGGTTTTCGCTACTATATTTTAAAAAGCTATCAGGTTCCTTCAGCGATATCAAGTTCACTACGTTAAAGGTTTTTCGCCAAAAACCAGCCGTAGCCCTCCGTCACTTCTTTTGAGTATTCAGTAGTATTCAAGCTATGTATTTTAGCCAAAGTTAAGGCATAGTGTTTGGTAGCTGCTGGGTATTCAATTGTTGCATAGATAGATGAGTTAGTTTGGGACAGTCGTTCTGCCGATTGGCCAAAGTCAGGGGCATGTGCGGGTGGGTTCAAATTGACAAGATAGTGACGGGTAGAACTTGGCATGTGACTTATGACATTTTGACCAAAGCCAAGGTTATAAGAGCATGGGGCAAAAATCATATCGGGAGTTTCTAAAGAAACTGAAACTTGCCAAGTATGCGCATACCTTCTGGAGTATGAGTAACGTGGATGCATTCCATCACGTTATCATGCGATGAGAGTTGGATCCCGATTCCCACTGATGAGTTGGTTTACTCTTTGGGTGATCCCGATTGATTCTTCTTTAGGTTTGGAGGAGAATTTGACAGGACAGTGGGAGGTTTCCGGATTAGATAAAGTGATGACCATTCTGATCTAGGATAGAGTGCACGCAGAGTGTTTCTTTTCTCTCTCTCTTTGGCAGCAACCTTTGACCGACCCTAGACTATGACTCAGTGACCAAGTTGACCGAACCTTCTTAAAATACTGGCTTTTGGATTGTCTGAGTTGCATAAGTCATTGCCACTCCTTCTTTTACCCTTTGAATTTCTCAGAACACCCGTATTACTACGGATATCCACTTCCATTGGATAGATCCATCGTATGGTTATATACGAACTCGAAGGGACTTCTTCGAGGATGGATCCAGGTTCAGGAGAAATAGAATTGGTTTATTCAGTTGTCTTTTATTATCACCTTCTCTCAGGTTGCGAGAGCTCCTTGGTTTTGGAGAGTACACCTATTACGCTTATTGGATAGTCTTATTCCAAACCATAGGCTGGTGCCGAAAGGTAGGGAATGAAGAAAACCAATTAGCCTAAGTAGGGTGTGCAGAAGGTAATATGTAAAGACAAAATAAAGGGATTAGTAAGAGGGCAAAGTAAATTGCGACTGTTATCATTCACGACCAAAACCGCGTACTTCATCGCCACTCCTATTTCACCTTTAAATGAATAAAGGTATTATTCAGTTGTCTTTTATCATCACCTTCTCTCAGTTGCGAGTACTCCTTGGTTTAGGAGGGTACACCTATTATGCTTACTGGATAGTCTTCTTCCAAACCATAGGCTGGTGCCGAACGGTAGGGAAGGAAGAAAACCATTTAGCCTAACGATGGTGTACAGAAGGTAACGACTAAAGACAAATAAAGGGATTTGGAGAGACGGCAATAAAATATACGGTTGAAGTCATGAATTGGATTATGGAAGAGGCATTGCTATGAATACCAGGATACCCCTACGAAACATTTTCATGTTTCAGTGCATTGTTAAAGAAAAACTGTTTTCCCGATTAGACACTTACTCCAAGGGTATGTATTTACCAGGTTTCATTCTCATATCTGTATGGTTTTACAGATGATGAGTGGGAGTAAGATATTGGGAATTAGGTGATTATCCTCATTATATCGGAATTCGTTGTAATTGGTGATATTTGAGAAAATCGCCAGGGTACAGTTTTCTACCTACGACGCACAGGTTTTGAGTTGTTTAACTCAGCGGACTTATACAGAGTATTGTATGTTGTCCAAGTGTCCATCAGGACAAAGGGGTAGGTCCTCGTACTATGTTCTGTTTACTTATAACTTCTCTAGTATTTAGACGAGTGTTTCGTAGAAATACAAGGTCTAAGTTTTGAGAAGTTGTGGGTATAAGAATAAAGTAGAGTACCAGGTATCACAAGTATCGGGATTCTTCAAAGAGATCGAAGATGTAGATTCTTGTGATTGGTATTCAGATGATAGTGATGGTTTTGAGAAACGTGTTTCTTTTTCAGGTTACTCATAATTGGATGGATTTCTAAGTTGAGTAATGCTGATTAACCTCTTTCCATTAAGTTGATATGCACTGGAGACAGCTGCATGATTTGAATCTGGTTCCAATTAAATAAGTGCCAAAGTTTTTGTATTGGATATAGAATGGATCGTACCTTAAAAGAAATTAAGGTATGGGGAGTTGTCCAGCTTATGCTTAAAACCAGACTCTGGATAACTCAGGGCACGTTTCTGTAATGGCTGTTTGTGGGTTGACCCTGGCTTTGACGAGGGTTGATATTCTACCATTTGGAAGATCAATAGTGATATTGTTCTTGACTCGCCACAGTTTTAGTAAAATTGATCTTTTTCAGAAAACAGTAGTGGGAGTATGGTAGAACTGGAAGTGATTCCAGAACCGCGAACGATTACGGAAAATTTAATAGGACCTATACATTCAATCAAGTTTGACATTCCAATAGCCACTCCGCAGATATGGTAGGTAACCTCAGACACCCGAGAGGTACTTCGGTAGGCTCAAGGACGGTGACAGGGAGGTTCTTATCTACCCAGACTTGACACTACTGTTGTTCCAGGCTATGAGACCCGGTAGGAGGGTTGTCGTAGTCAGTGGGAGCATCGGAAGAATAGTGGGCAAGATGCTTATATCTATTTATAGACTTGAGCAGTTATAGCGGAGATAGATCATCTAATTTTGATATGACAGTCATGGTTTTGACTTCAATCAGAATAGGGGATGGATCTGTTAAGAAGGTAGTAGGGTGTGATGTCATGGTATCTGGATGACATACACAGAGTAGGAAGTAAAATTCCTATACTACGATCGATTGAACTGTGGTCGTCACACAGTTGTTTCTCCAGACAGGATATGGATATAATATTTGACATTCTGGTTTCTGGATCTATGGTTTTAGATCTGGATTTGGGTAGTTTCCCAATGTGAGTACTTTGACAAATATTCTAATGGTTTTTAGAATAGATGACTCCTAGCATGGTGGTGTACCTGCAGGTGATGGAGTCACCCTCTCTAAAGGTGTCGTATAGACTAAAGGGGAGAGGGATGTGCATGATTGGCAGATCACTTGCTTAGGTAATTGAGTCAATCACGAGATGTCAAGTACCACACCATATGTTGTTTTTGCACTAGATGCAATAAGTTTGTATTAATCCAATCCTGGAGAAACATAAGGAAGCGGTTTTAGAACATAAGTACATGTTCTACGGATTTGATAACGGCAGCATCTTTCGGGAGACGGTTATCATTCTAGGATTCAAAGGTGACATGGATGACAGAGTGATTGTCAGAGTTTTAGTTTTCCCTCTGACGAGCGACAGTATTATGGACAGGTGGTTCAAGAGGATACTGTGGGTGGCATGGTGCCGGATACTGATTAGGTTCAGCGATCCATACAGTCTAAGAAGTTTGGATATGGAGTTCATTTATGAACTAAGGTCCCATCAGATATCCAGACATATTCTAAGACAGGTATTACTCAATTCGGGAGATGGCTTTCTCCGCGAACTTGAGATTAAGAGAAATACAGAAAGAAACTTCTAGGCGGATCCACTCACCGAGGCTATTTCTCGAACACAATAGTTTTACAAACGAGCTTTGTGAACTGATTAGTAGAGGAGTTGGATGTTCGGTTTCACACGGGCTGTGAGTAGTCGACATCGCAATATTAGCCTTGAGTGCAAGTGGGAGATTGTTGGAGATAGTGCCCTCATAGTAAATTATTGGATCGCAGGTACGTGATTGCAATGATTGCGGAGGACCTATACCGGTAGAACAGTCTTACTCGAGATGATAGTATGCTATCTGGTTTGCCTTTATCAGTCGTGTACATATTCAGGTGACTGATTGCATGTTACACTTTGATAGAGCCCTTTGGATCTTGCTTTACTACCAACAGTATGATGGCGATCATATACGTGAGAGTTGGGTAGTTTATATGCATATCCTTAATTGTGGTCCCTAGTCGTGGGAGTTTCGAGACAGGGCATCGATACTCCGGAGTAGACTAGTGTGTACAGTCGAGACCCCGACGAGGGGCGGTGGCCGGTCTCACAAGCCACTGGTGTCAGTTGGATCACCTAAGATGTATACAGGTGCTCATTGGGTTATGAGTACACCGGAAAGGACTCGCCGGGAATCTGCTAGTTAGTATTATATCTATCGTCAGATAGCAGTTCCCTGGTGACATGTGTACAGGTTAGTTCATCGACCTGAGGTCGTCATTTGTCTCGTGTGAGTTCCCACTGTGCTTTGATTTCTACCATACCACGGCTCAAAGGAGTCGTGCAAACAGGTAGCTTTTGGGTACAGTCCCGAGCCATATGGAGGCACGTGAGCGGATCGGCAGGGGATTCGTCTCTCCCGGTATTGGGGGCGAGGTCGTGCTGTGTCTAGGAGAGCCATTACACAAATCCCACGGCCGTGGCAGGAGATTTACTGGTAGGTACTCCAGTAGTATCTCAGGGTGTTATTAGGCTTCACTCCGACACGACTTATACTGCTATTGGGGGTCTGACGTTACTAGCCCCCTAAGCGGATATGCGATACTCATTGACGAACGGACCGGACTGTATATACATTGTCACTGTTAGGCTCAGTAGGGTTTCTGGATGAGTTTGCTCATCGGCCTCCCTTGAGTGCGCTCATCGGTCTCCCTTGAGGTCAGTCCGTGGGCAGCCGTTACGCATTGCTAGTGCCACTGACGGTTTGTGGTTAAACCCACTGCCAGGGTACTGACGAGTCATTAGAGTCCCCCACAGACAGTTTCCCAAGTTCGGGCGAAACGTTGTAGAGGCCGTATGGTTTTATGGCAGGGTTCGGAAAATGCACGTGCGTTTAAGCACGTGTTATTTTTCGGGCAGATAATACTGGTCGGCTTTGGTTTAAGCCTGATCCGAGTATTATATTGAGTAGGTATAATATCTTTGTCTCAGTTGCATTTGTATTCGGTCGTAATACAAATGCGTGTATATTTATACAGTTTCGGGGTTGTCCTGAAATTCGTTTCAGGATCACTTTTGGAAGTTGCCAGTTTCCAGTTTTCTATCAGCCGTCTTTTAACATTCTGTTAAAAACGGATTTATCTTTTCATCAGTTGAGGTGAGTCAGTGTTCTAGAAGATTCTAGATGAGGTGACTAGGCTATTTGGTGTAGTGTTCTTATTGGATGCATTAAAGACTTGATGACTAGGTTAATATGAGTCATCATTTTCATTATGCTATTTTGTTTTCCTTAAGATCTTTTCATATGATATTTTCCCTTAAGGTTACCTCCCTCCTCCTATGGTCACCTCCCTCTTGCATATAAAATGGCCGGCCCTCTCTCTCCTCCTCACTTGAATTGATGTTTCATTATGGTTAGAAAAGATATGATAGTATTTGGGTGCATGGAAATTTCATTACCTCATTTCATTCCATCACCCAATTCCCTCGGCAACTTCATTAACCGATCGTCCACGGATTTGGACGAAGTGAGACAAAGTCATCTACTCATTCTCTACATCATTCTTGGTCGTCTCTTTTAGCAAACTTGACGATCGAGTTGCCTCAAGTCAGAGGCGGGAGCCCGTTTAAAGAATCGGTGATGTGGTGCCACCTCGACGAAGGAATCGGAGATCGACGAGATCGGAGCAGCCGCAACGGAGCGTGGGATGATGGTTGAAGAACGAAGGACTCAGATCGTTCGGTACAACCTTTCTACACTCTTTACAGTTTGTTAGTTTAGCAATAATGGCAGATCCGGGTTAAAGTATACGATAGCGCCAGTTAAAAAGTTTTTGTTCCGCATTTGGCGTCTGTAGACTGCCGGGGCGCTAACGTAGACTTACAGAAACTACTGGTAACACTTACCAGTAAATCTCAGAATCAGCCCTGGCCAGGGACTTCATGTTTTAGCCAATCGAGTACAGCGCAACATCAACTCCCAATACCGGGAGAGACGAATCCCCTCCTATCGCTCATTGCCTCCATGTGACTCGGGACTGTACCCAAAAACCACCGTTTTGCACATTCTCTTGAACGTGGTAAGGTGGAAATCAAAGCACAGTGGGAATCACATAAGACTCTATGACGATCTCGGGTCGACAGACTAATCTGTACCGGTGTCACCAAAGAACTGTCATCTGACATGAGGTATAATACCATCTAGGAGTTCTCGGCGAGTCCGTCGAGTGTAACCAGTCTCCACTGAGCACCCGTATATTATCTCTGATGTCAAACACCAATGGATATGGGATCATCCATCGCCCATCTACATGGGTCGAGAAGCTATACGCTAGTCTACTCTGGTATATCGATGCCCCGTCTCGATACACCCACGACTAGGGACATTAAAAGATGTACTCACATGCTACCTTTGTCCCACTAGTATGATCTCCATCATAATCTAGGTAGTCAAGTACGCATCCTAAGGGCTTTACCAACATGTAACAGAGAGACAATCAATGTACATGTTAAGATAAAGAGTAACCAGATAGGATACTATCATGTCGAGCAAGAAAGTCCTCCCTATATATGTCCAAGTATCCACCATAATATATATCTCATGTACAGTAATGGCCTTTAGGGCATACATATGACTAACACTTGTGAGTGCTTGATGTGATCATCACCTACTGCCGGCGTATTGACGAGTCTTTAGAGTCCTACACAGTGGTTTTATTGGCTCAGGCAAAACGAAGTAGGAGCACATATATGATATGTGCGAGACCGAGAATAATACGAGTATGTGATACCGTATTCTATTCTCGTGATATTTGTATTGGTCGGTTATATGTGATATAGCTGGATTATCGAATCAAGTGTTGATTCGATTACTTGGTACATATAATATTAGTCGGTTATATGTGATATAGCCGGATTATTAAATCAAGTGTTCATTTGATAATTTAGTGTATAATTGTATATTTGATATACTAGTTTACATTAACTGATATTAGCTCACTTAAGCATTTATTTTTCTCACATGTGCACACTTAATACATATGTGTGTGTGTGTGTGTGTGTGTGATATATATTAATTGTGATCTATTTTGTGTCATGGTTGATGACACACACTATATGGGTGTATGAGACTTACACCATACTAATTATAATGTAGGGTTTAAATATTTAAAGTAAATCCAAATTAGTGGATAAATGGTCACATGCATGAAGCTTGTGGGTGCATTGACTTGGTCCACTAATTTTTTTTTACTAAAAATATTTATTAACCTAACCATTATAACTTAGCCATAGTTATGTTTCTACATGAGTTAGATATATGATACAAACTAACCCATGGTTGATTTTCTCATCTCATCAGTTCATTCTCATCTCTTGACTTCATCTTCATCATCCTTGAGAAAAAGCTTGCTAGCCTTTTCCAAAGTGAGAAAATATTGTGAGAAAAATAAAACTAAAGTGAGCCCACTTCCTACTTCATCATCATCTACTAGATTAGCACTTTAGTATAGGGTGTTAACTTCACTAATCTCTCATTAGTAAAGTAGTAGCTTGAGTTAGTGTCTCCTCGACGTAGATCATCTTCGGCCTCGATGATTTCAAGCAAGTTCGTTTCTTTCACCTTGAGAAGCCATGCAAGAGTCTGGGAGTTCCATGATTGCAGTGAAGGGACCACTACAAGGAGCAATTGAAGTGAAGGACCGGTCTACAAAGGTTGTATACCGTTATCACTTAGATGTAATGTAGATTATAAAGTTTTGTTACCCTAGTTTTCTAGTTAGATTCCTTGGTTGTTTGCTTAGCAACCCCTAAAATTTTTGTTGTGGCATGTTGATACTTGCAAACCCTAGGCTTAGTGCTAAGGGAACCCTACAGATCGTCTGGGAATCGTCTCTCCCGGTATTGGGGGTTGATGTCACGTTGTGCACGGGTGGCCATCACCAGAAATCCTCGGCCGGGGTGTACGAGAATTACCGATCCAGGATTGATAGTTTCTCAGGTTGTGATGGGTTTCATGCCGACACTAAATGTTGCGTTGTTAGGGGTCTGATTTTATCCACCCCCTAGACTCGATATGTGATACTCTTAGACGAATAGAACGGACTCTATGAATATTGTGACCGTCAAGCTCAGTAGGGGTTCGGGATGAGTTTGCTTATCGGCCTCCTTTTCGCTCAATACCTGGGTAGCCGTTTTGTACAGCTAGTGCCACTGACATGCTTGTAGTTAAGCCCGCTGCCAACGTACTGACGAGTCTTTAGAGTCCCACACAGAGGGTTTTTCATGGTTCAGGCGATATTGTGTAGATCACATATGTTGGTACATACAAGTGTCCGATTAAATATGTGTACAGGCTGCACAGACTTTAATCGGACGGTTGATAATACCAGCGACTTAGGATTAAGCTGGATTATTAAATCAGGTTTTGATTTAATAATTTATATATATGTATTTGTATATATGTATTCTAATATTATTGTTCACTATTCATTTTCTTTCTTGGCTATTCGTATTTTGGTACGAATACGTGTATATATATTTCGATACGTATACCAGGTTGTATTCCGTATTTATACGGAATAGCTTCTAGAATATGGCCACCTCATTATTGATTTTCTTTTTAGAAAATCATTATGGAAATGAGGTGGAGGGGTGAGTTGGCATGAGCATGGGTCATGGCATGTAAAGAAGTATGGCATGGAATTGTTTATTGTAAAAATGAGAGGAGATTTTTTTGCTGCATGATTGCAAAGGGGGGGTTGCCATCATCTCTCCATAGGCTTGCTCATTTCTTTTTCTTGACTTGACTTTCTTATTTCTTTTCTTTGATCACTTGATGACTCAATCATTCTCACTTGAAAAAAACACTTAGCCACTTTCTTGAGTTGCTCATGCCACATGTTTCCTCAGCTCCTCTTCATCTTCTTGAGTTGTTCATGGAGCATTTGTGATGAGAGAAAATTGATAGTGACATATTCCTACACCTTCACTCTCCATTGCTAGCAACCTTAGAGTGTCGGTTGCCTCGCTTGGCGAGGCTGAAGCTTGCGCTGTTTCCCTCAGGCAGATCATCGTAGATGGAAACGAAACTTTACACGTTCTGAACTGAAACGAACAAGCTACGCAACATAAAGAAGACTTATTTAACAGATAGAGATCATTACCTACTCCCACAAGCTCAAAGATCCTAGCTTCCCAAGCTCCAAGGCATCCAAGAGGCAAAACAAGGCATTAGAAGTTATTTGAGTGAGATTTTGTGAAGTTTGTGATGGTTTTGTGATGAAATGGGTAAGTGTTCAGTTGAGGCTATGAGGAGTGAGAAAAAAAATGAGAGATAGAGAAAAATGAGAGGATGAAAGGATAAGGAAAGAGAGAGGTGAGGATAAGAAAGAGTAAGGTGAGCGCACCCTTGCATTAATTCTTCATTAATGCAAGCCATGCCTCACAAGTGAGTCACAAATGCCACCTCCTCCCATATCCAAAACAAGGCAAAGAAATATCTCACAACAAGAAATATCTAGCGAAAGGTTAAGGGTTAAAGCAAAGTAAAGGATTAAGATTAGATTAAGTTGTCATGGTCACTAAACTAGATTACACAAACATACGCTCACATAAACATGCACATGTGTATGCAAGCCATAACAAATAATAATAAATTATTAATTAAATGTTATAAAATGTGAGGAACCCAAATTGGTAAACTTTTACCAAAAACCCGTACTATCGCTTAATTAATACTAATCGAAATCCTAAGGCGTTACAATCTCCCCCCCTAAAGAAAATTCGTCCCCGAATTAAAATTCTTACTATGCATACCTTCAAGAGATGAGTGCAAAACTTCCACATCTCGCTCGCAGCCTCCCAAGTGATCACCTCACTATACGGCTACGCAAAAGAAAACCCTCCACATATAGAAAGACCCTTGACCGAAATTTCTCCACCTGCCGATCCACTAACACTATCGGCTGCTGGTGAATGAAAAGATCACGTCCAAGCTGAACGGTCTGATGCTAAATCATGTGAGAAAGGTCATGAAGGTATTTGCAAAGTATCAACACTAGAAATACGGGATGAATACTAAAAAATCTGGGTGGAAGTGCCAAATTATAAGCAACGGTACTAACTCGCTTCAAGGATCTCAACAGGACCTACAATTTTAGGACTAAGCTTCCCAAAACTCAACACACCATTTCATCGAAAAAATCCGTAGGAATACATGATCTCCCACTGCGAACTCAAGTCTGCGACAACTACGATCGGCATAAGACTTCTGTCTGCACTGGGCTACTCTCATCCTGACCTGAACCACTGGATCATCTCCGAAGTCTCTAGACTAGCAGGGTCCAAAAATCCTACTCTCGCAGAGTCAGTAAAATAGACTGGCCATCGATACAACCTATCACACAAAGCTTAAAGGTTGCCAATTGAAATGACTCCTGATAACTGTATTGTAGGAGAACTCCATAAAAGGCAAGTGATGATCCTACAACAAACAACAATTAGTACGTACGCACAAGCATATCCTCCAGAGTCTGTATAGCCCGCTCTCACTAACCATCGATCTACAGATGGAACGGGCGCTAAAGCTCAACCAGTACCCAAGGCTTCCTGAAGCTCCTGTCAAAGACGGAAAGCGAACAGGGTGCCTCTATTGGATACAACACATGAAGGAAATCCGTGCAAATGCACAAACTTAACGAAGAACAACGAGCAAACTGAGCATAACCGGACAACAAACACCCCTATGGAGTCACACCCTGTCCATACCTTGGTAGACACCACAACGAAATTCATGGAGATCTGCTCCCATTCCCACTCTGGAACGGTTAAAGGTTGCAACTCTCCTGCCGGTCTCAAATGCTCAACCTTAGCTCGCTGACAAGCCAAGCACCTCAAAACGTAATCCGAAACTTCACTCTTCACCCCTACCCACCAGTAACCAACTCTCCAGTCACGTTACATCTTGGTGGCACTTGGATGAACACAAGAAGCTGACCGATGTGCCGCTCTAGGACCTTGCATCTCAACCTATCAATATAGGTACACGCCATCGAGTCCCTAAGACAGCACACCCTGGTCATAAATCAAGAACTCCGAATCTTTACTCAGTCGAATATGCTCAAGAATATCTGACAACGAGCATCTGCGGGCTGTGCCTCACGAAAACGGTTAAGTAAAAGTGGATGGGCGCGGATATAAGCAAACTGTCCCCTCAGTAGAGGCGAACTTAAACTCTACTCATCTGTCGCATAAGAACTGTAAATCTGCAGAAGACTGTCTCTGAACTGCGCACAACTGGAACAAGCTACCCCCGGGCCTACGACTCAAGCATCAGCTACCACAATCGTCTTACCACGGGTAATAAAGGATCTCACAATTATAATCCTTCACAAGCTCCATCCAACGGCACTGTCTCAACAATTAAAACCTGTTGCAGGAAGATGTACACTAAGCTCTGGTGGTCCGTGAGAAATCTGACACGACTCTCCATACAAGTAATGTGCCCAAATCTCCAGTGCAAAACCACCACGGCCATCTCCAGATCATGAGTCGGATAAATCCTGCTCGTACTCCCACCAACTGTCGGGAAGCATAAGCGATAACTCCATAGTGCTACATCAGTACACAATTGAGCCCCACTCGTGAAACATCACAGTAAACAACAAAGTTGCCCGATCCAGATAGCAAAGATAGATCTGGTGCAGTCGTCACCCAAGTCTTCAACTGTTGAAAACTCCGCACGCATGCCACAGTCTAAAGAAAAGGAACTCCCTTATTGAACAACTCGGTCAACGGTGCAGCGAAACATAAGCAATCCTGCATGAAACGGCGGTAAAAACCGGCTAAGCCCAAAAAGTTGTCGACCTCTGTCCCTGAACAAGTCTAGGCCAAAGCTGTACGACCTCGATCTTCCTCGGGTCCATACGAATACCGTCTCCCATAACCCCATGACCTAGGAGTTCAACACAATCAAGCCTGAAGGAACACTCCGAGATCTAGCAAACAGCTGGTGCTCTCCCAATGCCTGCAAAGCAAATCCTCAAGTGCTACTCATGTTCCTCACGACTCTTGGAAAAGACCAGAATGTCATCTATAACACAACAATCCACTGGTCAAGGAATGACCTGAAGAATCCGGTTCATCATATCCATGAATTCTGTTAGGGCATTGGTGAGTCCAACGACACCACTAAAAACTCATAAAGCCCATAGCGCGCATAAAAGGAATCTTCGGAATGTCATCACTCCAATCCCGCAACAATGATGACCTGATCCCAAAACAACTTTGAAAAATGTCTCGCATCCTGGAGCTGATCGAACAAATCGTCAATGTGAGGTAAATGATATCTATCCGCACCATAACTCTGTTCAATTGACGATCAATCAATACACAACCTTAAACTTCCGTCCTTCTCTTGACGAACAGAGTAGGAGCTTCCCAAAGCGAAACACTCGGACGCATAAGTCCCCCTATCTAGCAACTCTGCAGCTGATCCTTAAGCTCCCTAAACTCCGCCGGCTCATCTGGAACAATGTCGGAAAACTCTCGCACAAAAGGAACCCCGTCCAACAAACCCACTATGGCTTCGATATCATGAATGGAAGCCAAGAACCCTCGACATCTTCTCCTCAAAAGAAGACTAGCGAAAAAGGCGGAATTCAAGCTGTGAAGGGCGGCACCACAGCCCCCTGCACAACAAGAACAGACTCGCCGGGAAAAAAAAACCTGACTGTCTTCTCGCGGCAGTCCACAGACGCCTAGCACATAGGTAACCGGTCCGTGCCCAGGAGAACGTCAAATTCCAACATCTCTAGAAGGATCAAATCGACGGACGAATCTCTATCTCCTACCCAATTGGCATATGACCGAAATATGTAGGGTTCCTAGGCACGCTAATGAGGTCTCACAAGGCATCAACCATGCCAATTTCAAAAATACGGTGCCGAGAAACCCTAGACTAGATCGTTGGCTAGAAGTTTAGGCGATAAAAAGAAACTAGTTTACAACTAAACTAAAAGAACGGATATACAACCTTTGTAGATCCGGTCCTCCACCTCCATAGCTCCGCAATGAAGTCTCCTCGCTGTCCAAGTCGAACCCCGGGCTCTAGCGTCGGCTTCATCGGAGAATGGACGGGCTAGGTCATCGACGACGATGCCGAAGATGATCTACGTTGAGGCATCGCTGGATCAAGCTCCAACTTCACCAAGCCATGAAAACTTGTGAAGGAAACACCCTATACTACTTGGCAAGAGGTAGAGGATGAAGAAATAGGAAGTGGGTTGACTTTAGAATTGGATTTCTCACTTTTATTCATCAATCACCATTGATGGTCAAGCTTTTTCTTCTTGTGAAGAAGAAGAAGAAGATCAAGAAAGAATTATGATAAGTTATTAAAATTAAAAGGAAAATGAATACTTATCATAATATTAACCTTAGTTTAGTGTAGAGAATGGACCATGGTTAGATATGATGGTTAGGGTTGAGCAAGAGACAAGAATGGTGGACTAGGTCAAAGTTTCATGAAGTTTCAACTAAACGACAAAACTAGCAACCATTCTTTTCTCATCTTTTCAAAATAAATAAATAAATAAATAAATAAGTAAGAAAAGAAAACCCTAATCATTAGTTTAACCATGGATTAATTCTTTACACTTAACCAAGTAAACATGTATCATCAAACATGATACAAACAAGTGCACAAAAGTATATCACATATACAACTTGCACAATTCAAGTGAGAAAATCCATTTAAAGTAAACCAATACTAGTTAATGCAAAGTAATATATCAAATATATAATTATACATTAAATCATTAAATCAACACTCGATTCAATGATCCGGTCATGTCGCACACAACCGACTAGTATACAATGTATCGGCTTATCGAATCAATCCTTGATTCGATAACTAGGTTATATCGCATACAACCATTCGACACATTCGTCGCGAGAATGGAATACGGTATCACATACACGCATTATTCTCGGTCCCGCACATATCTCATATGCGCTCCTATTTCGTTTCGCTTGAGCTAGGAAACCTCTGTGTAGGACTCTAAAGACTCGTCAATACGCCGGTAGCAGATGATGATCATATCAAGCATCCACAAGCCGCAAGCGGTCGGCTAAACGTAACGGCCACCCGGGTATTGAGCGATCAGAAGATCGACGAGCAAGCCCGCTCACACTCCAGTGAATCCAACCAGTAACACTACCGTACAGTCCGGTCTCGTCGTCTGATATGTCGCATATCTCGCCTAGGGGTGGTAAACGTCAGACCCCAATAGCTCGATAAGTCTTGTCGATATGAGGTCTATAACAGTTCGAGAAACTACTGGTAACACTTACCAGTATATCTCAGCAACCCTGGCCAGGGATTTCCGGTTATAGCCAATCGAACACAGCGCAAAATCAACTCCCTATACCGGGAGAGACGAATACCCTCCTATCGCTCATTGCCTCCATGTGATTCGGGACTGTACCCAAAAGCCACCATTTTGCACGCCCTCTTGGACGTGGTAAGGTGGAAATCAAAGCACTGTGGGAATCACACAAGACTCTATGACACTCTCGGGTCTACAGACTAACCTGTACCAGTGTCACCAGAGAACTGCCATCTGACGTGAGGTATAATACCATCTGGGAGTTCTCGACGAGTCCGTCCAGTGTACCCAGTCTCCACTGAGCACCCGTATATCATCTCTGATGTCAAACACCAATGGATATGGGATCATCCATCGCCCATCTGTATGGGTCAAGAAGGTATACGCTAGTCTACTCTAGTATATCGATGCCCCATCTCGATACACCCATGACTAGGGACCTTGAAGGATGCACTTATAGACTACCATGTCCCCACTGGTATGATCCGCATCATAGTCGAGGTAGTCAAGTACACATCCTAAGGGCTTTACCAACATGTAACAGAGAGACAATCAGTGTACACGTTAAGGTAAAGAGTAACCAGATAGCATACTATCATGTCGAGCAAGAAAGTCCTCCCTATATATGTCCCAGCATCCACTACAATATACATCCTATGTACAGTAATGGCCTCTAGGGCATACATATAACTAAAAATCTCCCACTTGCACTAGGGCCATCTGTAGCAGTGGTTGCAGTATCTCATACTCAACCATCCCATAAATGTCTCTCTCTGGGAATAGGCCTTCATGAGTGGATCCGCCGTGTTGTCCTCTGAGTCTACTCTCTTTACCTCGATCACCCTGGCGATCAACTATCTCCATGATCAGGTGTTACTGCCTTAGAATATGTCTGGATCACTGATGGGACCAGCGTTCCTTGGCATAAGTCACAACTCCATTGTCTCACAATGGTAGGAACGTAGTTCATCTCATGAACTTATATACACCCAAACATCCTCTTTGGTAGCATCTAAAGTAGCGATATATTCAGCCTTTAATCGTCTAGTATGTCACAGTATCTAGCTTGGAACTCTTCCAACATACCGTCCCTTTACTGAGGGTAAAGACAATGCCTGCGACTGACACTCAGTCCTCTTTATCACCCTGGAACCCTTCCAGTGATTCTCCCCAGGACCAATTGATACCATCTCACTATAGCTAGTGAGTATACTAACACCCAAATAACATCTATCTCATAGATGAAAGCTCAGGATGGATGAGGTATCACTTTGATCCTATATGGAGAATCCTTGTGATAAGCGGAGATTGACCGATCATAGCATAGGAAACTCCTTCCCTATCAAGAGTATGTCATCCACGTACTCTACGAGGATCTTCACCATACTCCCTACTACCTTTTTGTATATACAAGGTTCATCTACCATTTTGATGATGTCAAACTGTTTGACTAATTCATCAAAATAGATGTTCCAACTCCGCGATGCCTGCTTCATCACATAAAACATCTTGCACACGTTTTCGCTGCTCCCACTGTCTATGAAGCCCTCTGGCTGTGTACTTATAGACGCTCTCTTCCAAAACATCATTTTAGAAGAACTGTCATGACACCCAACCGCCAGATATCGTAGTCATGGTATGTAGCCGTGGCAAGTAGGATCTGGATGGACTTAAGCATAGATCCTTAGAAAAGGTTTCAACATAATCCATACCTGGTCAATAATGAAAACCTTTAATAAGTCTAGCTTTGAAAGTCTCAACTTTTCCATAAACACCAAGTAATCTTCTCAAGATATACTTGCTCCTGATGGGGATTTAACCCTTCAGATATAGCAGCCAAAGTCCATACTTTGTTGGTGTATTAGGATTCCATCTCAGATCGCTAAGCATCCAGCCATTCTTACAGAGTCCCACTCTTGATGGCCAGCTCGAAACTAGTTGGGTCATCATCTCATGATGCATTCCTCACTCCCACTGTCATAGAGAAACCGAAGTATCTCTCAGGTGGGTGAGGAACCCTACTAGATCGGCGGAGAGGCTGAGGTTCGTTGGAATCTACTGAATCCTTTGGTTCTATCAAATCATCTGCAGTAGTTTGTATAGCTGGAACCTTTCCAGTTCTACATAACAGTCCTTGCCTCGAGCTTGTCCGTATTTTGCTTTTAGACATAGGCCGGACAACCCCAAATCTTAACTAACTTAAGATATGGGCTCTTCCCTTTCCATATCACATATGAAGTGGTAGGCAACTGATTTGATTTGAACCCTATTCAATAGGTATGCAGCTTCATAAGTGCATAACTCCCAAAAGGAAATAGGTAACTCAGTAGTACTCATCATAGAGCACACCTTATCATATAGGGTGTAATTGCTCCGTCCCGATATACCATCGTGCTATGGTGTATACGGAGGAGTAATGCTGAGAGAGAATCTCATTCTCCTTTAGAATAGTCCAGGAATTCCATGCACAAGTATTCTCTTCCCTGATCTCATCATAGGACATAATACTTATACCCGTATTTTGGTTCTCTACTTCTAACTTATATTCTGTGAATATCTCAAAAGGTTCGGACTTGTGTTTCAACAAGAACATCTGTCTGAATCTAAAGAGATCATCAGAGAACGTAATGAAGTATAAAGAACCAGTCCTGGCATGTGTAGACAGGGGACCTACAACAAGAACATCTGTATGAATCTAAAGAGATCATCAGAGAACGTAATGAAGTATAAAGAACCAGTCCTGGCATGTGTAGACAGGGGACCTACATACATCAACATGTATCATCCCAAGAGTTCACTAACTCTTTCTCTGCTTCCAATAAACAGAGCTGTGGTCATCTTATCTTTGTGACATGACTGGCGAGTTTCACAAGATGTAAATTCAAACTAATTTAAATATGCATCTTTATGTAACTCTAGCTAGTCGGGTCACATTGATCTGACCTAGTCTACAATACCTTAAGAAGGAATCGTTCAATTCTGAACTTTTCCTCTTTTGTGTGTTCCATATACTAAGAACTGTAGTTTGATTTAGAACATCAATGCTTTTAGATAACGTGCCTGAACCGATCAACTTTTGATATAGGAAATGTTCAAAACATTATCCAACAATACAAAATTTTACCATTTCTTTACTGATAAAGAGACTGATATGATTTTGTATATCAGGTTCGGTATCTAATAACATTCGTTCAAAATCAATGTATTGGTAATACAGGGTGACAGTGACCGACAGACTTGCCTGCAACACTTGCCCTGTTTTCTGCCTCATGAAACTTATCACCCGTTCTCAGTTCTCTACCTATCTGTAGCCCTATGTAACAGATTACATATCTGGGATCCTAATCCGGTATCATATACCCAGGATGCGGAGGATACTGAGAAACAGTTCTTTGTAATGAACACACCCGAAGATGATGCATCAGCATGCACTCTCTTCATTTGGGCGGCATGTGAATTCTGGTAATCCCCAATTTAATGCTCTGTCTTATAACAATTATAAGTTGGAGCGGGACCAACGTTCCCCAGCTCAGTATAACAAGCGGGTTCGGTCAATATTCCGTGTTATTATCTTGATTAAGGCGTGATATGGTCGCTACCTGGAGTGAGAGAGAAGAAAACACTCAGCGTGCGCTCTTGCAAGAATAGATTGGTTATTAATTTTATCTAATCAGGATGGCTCCCACTGCTTTTTATCAAATCTTCCTTCAAACCCTAAAAGGAAAGACTAGCCGGGATTAATTACACACTATAAGTTCGCCAATCTTTCAGCTAGGCCAGTGTCGGTACTTTGAGGGAGGTCCCCCGTACTTTCGCACGAACCTAATTAATGTAAACCTCGTTTTCCCAGAGGCGTAACCCCGTTGACACCTTTCTAGACACCTACTTGATCGGCTAATTGTAATGTGTAAAACTCTCCCAGGAGTAACTCTTACTCGCAGCGGGTATCGGGATCCAACTATCTCATAGAAGGTATGCAATCTCATTGCAAATTTCAACACTTGAAATTCCCGAAAATTTTGCCCCTAGCGTCCTATGACCTTGACGGAGGTCAACAAACCATAGGCTACTAGTCAAGTTCAACCCGTCATTTCTTGATCGAATTAAACCCACCCGCACGACCCTTGACGGAGGTCAACAAGGCCACACGACTACCCTAATCCAATCTGCATCATATGCATAAGCAGATAAATACTAGTTAGCTACCGCACACTACGCCTTGACGGAGGTCAACAAACGTAGCACGAATACTAAATAGGACTTATCTGAAATGACGGAGAGCTACGACAGGTTTTTCTAAAAACCTATTGCGTAATGAACTTGATATCGTTGTAGGATCGAATGAATTTTGAAATGGAGTGTTTTTTAGGCTTTTCTAGTTTTGCTAAAGGAGTCACTCCCGGTGAAGGGATCGTCGGTCCTTTCCTCGTCGAATGAGGTGCGGGATATATCATATATATCACTGTGCAAAGCAGAACTCTTAAAAGCAATCAAAAGACAAACCGAGTGTGTAGCATCTGCCAGTTATTGCTAAAGGAGTCACTCCCGGTGTAGGGATCTCGGTCCTTTCCTCATCGAATAAGGTGCAGGATATATCATATATATCGCTGTGCAAAGCAAGAACTGTAGCTACCTGTTTTATTTTGAAATTCGATTCTACAACATCTTAGGTTTCTTTTTCTTTCATTAATCATATTAATGAAGTCCCATCATTTAAATTATCTAAACATCACAGATAAATACAACGTACACTTATGCCATCCGCATTCGCCTCGATGTCCCCTCGTGCACCGTTAAGTTAGGTAACTAACGGCAGAGCAGGGCAGGGCTAGCACGGGTGTAAAACATAAGCAACATCTATATAATATATCATATATACTATATACAGTATCTATCACAGAACATCACATGATCACATCACAGATATCGCAGCAGAAGAATCATATGAAACATTGGATAAACTAGGACGTCCGTGTTTTCAATACGAGCCAGTATAAAACACGTATTCCACGGTCGCGATGAATAGCCAAAACCCACACCCCAAGACCCCTACGAGAGCGGCAAGCAACCCTACCAGTTCTAGAGTTAGGAGACCCGGCCTCGACTCCTCGAGTTGGTCTCCCACTGGACTCCAGAACCCGGTTACTTGTGCTCCCTCCTTGGGTCTATCCTAGTGCGGAAAAGTAAATAATATACAAAAGGTGACTACTTCCGCAACCTGGAAGTGCCCCAATAAAGAATATTACATACAAGTTTTTACATGAATGAAAATGAAAAACACTCATCTCACAAAAGAAAACCCCGGCTATTCAAACACGACGATCCAATATAACATATCCAGCAACACATAACATCACATGTCATCAACGTAAGTAAATATGCGCATCCCAATTGTCGTTGACATATAGCAACGAAACCGGCGATATCACATATTACACTTACGGTCACAGAAAAGAATGTGTAAAACTACAACAGTTGGAATCCGCAACCTCCTTAGACATCGCATGCCTGACCAAATGAATTCCTTAGACATCACATGCCTAACAATTATAAACCCCGCATTTTAGTCTCTTTATCGAAAACTCTTTTCAATATCAAGTCGGGCAATTCAACAAGATTCCCGACATCCTGATCGAATGCTCGTCGCAAACTTCAATAGGTGGCCGCACCCCCGATGCCGTCGACAAAGTGCACCAAGGCGGAACACCGCTGCCGCGAGCACCCGAACGGATGCTTTCGGCGACGGGGTTCTCCTACAGTCACTTGGTCGGGGCTATGGAGTGAGGCTGTCTATTAAGTTTACCCGGCGAGTATCCGCGTACGCTACGTGATTGCGACAGACTTTTGATCACATCAAAATTCCGTGGCAACCGATCAAGTGAGACTAAACTGCTATGTTTATAACATTCATTCAGTTATCTCATAACCTTTTGTGGATTCCAATAATTGTATCACATTCCAAATAATTACAAAATGTTAAACTTTACGATCGAACATTCAAACACCCAAGTTTTCCCGATACAGATCAACACATGAAACAAGTCTAAAAACATTCAGTTCGTACCTCAGTACCAACGGTCCAGCCGTAGAAGGGTCAAGCCAACGTCTCACATGTGGCACGCCGTACTCCCCCAAACCCGAAGGTTCAAAGGGCAGTTCAAGACGGTCACATAATCGAGTTAAGGTTTGTTGTCTTCTAGAGGGACCATCGCATTACTTGCACTACTTAGAACGTCGTTAAACTACGGGAAAGTCCAATAATTGGAAATTTCCCGGCAGGGGAAAAAGTGGGTATTTATATCCGGTCGAACTTTTTAACATATTGTAAAATTATCCGGAAAAACACAAAGACGAAATTTGATAATCCGATCGAAACATCGAAGCTCTAAAACACCCAAGAAAATTCAACTCTTGAATAAATATTAAAAATACCCATAAAACTCAGCTGCTGAAATGATGAATTACTGTGCAAAGACGGAGGGCTGACGTCATCATTAGGCCGCGGAACCGCCGCAGAAGCCATGCTTATGCCGCGGTTCCGACGCACACTGTACTGTTCATTGGAAAAAATTTGCACCGTAATTCTTAAAATTCCCTGCTGAATTTTTAAGCATTTTTAATCTAGAAAAATCCCAGTTTTTAGAAAAAGTCCAGAGAGCATTTTCCGGGCTAGGTTTTCGGTTCGATCGGGTTTCAAACGTCGTGTAGACTTCACCTAAGGCTCTAGCTAGGCTCTGATACCACTGTAGGGTTCCTAGGCACGCTAATGAGGTCTCACAAGGCATCAACCATGCCAATTTCAAAAATACGGTGCCGAGAAACCCTAGACTAGATCGTTGGCTAGAAGTTTAGGCGATAAAAAGAAACTAGTTTACAACTAAACTAAAAGAACGGATATACAACCTTTGTAGATCCGGTCCTCCACCTTCATAGCTCCGCAATGAAGTCTCCTCGCTGTCCAAGTCGAACCCCGGACTCTAGCGTCGGCTTCATCGGAGAATGGACGGGCTAGGTCATCGACGACGATGCCGAAGATGATCTACGTCGAGGCATCGCTAGATCAAGCTCCAACTTCACCAAGTCATGAAAACTTGTGAAGGAAACACCCTATACTACTTGGCAAGAGGTAGATGATGAAGAAATAGGAAGTGTGTTGACTTTAGAATTGGATTTCTCACTCTTATTCATCAATCACCATTGATGGTCAAGCTTTTTCTTCTTGTGAAGAAGAAGAAGAAGATCAAGAAAGAATTATGATAAGTTATTAAAATGAAAAGGAAAATGAATACTGTCACGACCCAAAGTTTGGCCCGTGACCGGCACTTAACCACGTAACGTCTACAGGCGTAACGTGACTAAGGGAACCGGAAACCCAGAAATCAAACCAGTGAAAGTATAGAGTGTTATATGTTTTAAATGAAAGCACTTACTAACATGATAAGAAATCTAAGTAAACAATCACCAAGATAGTAGTATACGACGCCGTAGCGAAGATCAAGATCCACAAGTGGGAACAACACAGATAGGATAAACTGCAAGTACAGTCGGCTCACAACGAACTCGACACCAGAATACGAGTAAAATACAACATCGTCCTCACACTGTCTCTAAGTCAAATACATACATGGTAGATGGAGAATACTAGATACAACAATGTACATACAGAAAGATAAACAGATACCGCACAAAACCCACCTATCAGCAAAAGAACTAGTACACCAACTATGGGGGTATCTGTGTCAAAAGATGCAAAGCAGCCTGCCGCGACTACTCCGAAGGACAACCTGCAAACATTGTGGCACAACGGGGGTGAGTTGCCAGCTCGTGAATAGAGATAATATATAAAGGTAATCGCGAGCATGCACGTACTACGCTACTCTATCATATGCCAACAGATGATATCAATATGTGATAAGCGGTATGTGCAATAATCATGCAGGTGCTCTATTAGGTAATGTAACTACATGATGAGGTAGCAAATGCTCTATCAGATAATGTAACTACATGATGAGGTAGCAAATGCTCTATCAGGTAATGTAACTACAGGATGAGGTAGCAAATGCTCTATCAGGTAATACATTTACAGGATGAAGTACAAAAGTAATGCTGAGCAGGGGCAATATAATATCTACACGGAATGCCAACGTGGAATATATAATCGGTTTCTCAAAGAACCCAGATCTCCCAAAAATAGCTCATGCGCCGGCACTCTCATCGGCCCTCAAATCCTGTACATCTCTGAGAATCCCGAGTGCCCAACATCGGCACCCAAATATCATAAATACTCGTGTCCAGCAGCGACACGCAAATCCTCATCCATCGGGCCCCGTCAGTCCGGGTCAGCCCACGGGCTCTGTCTGCGGTATCGGCCCTCGGCCCCGGCAGTACGGATCACCCCACATCCATCTATAGACTCTGATCAGTACACTCCGGATAACTGTCAGGTCCAACCAATCACCGGTAGGTAGTGATCCCTCTGCCAGGCTCACCGTCTACTGCACAGCGAAACCGTTCTCGCCCCGGGGTACCATACCGGGTCCACCATGTACCCGTAATCGGCCTCAACCGCCTCCTTGATTCGGGTTTTCATATATCACTCTAGTACCGAGAAGACACATGGTGGACGCACCGAAATATCATATCCAGGGAACCGGGTTTTTAAGTGATTACATATTTGAAATAGCCACGGTTCCCAAATCCAGAAATCACATGTAATCCAACCAAAAATACAAGTCAATGATCCGATATGATATGTGCGTCAAATGTAAATATCATGTCAGGTCACATATAGATAAGCTGCAATATAATGGTCCGATGTGATATATGCATCAAGTATGAATATCAAGTCATGTCACATATAGATGAGCTACAATGCAATGATCCGATGTGATATAGGCATCAAGTATGGATATCAAGTCATGTCACATATAGATGAGCTACAATGCAATGATCCGATGTGATATAGGCATCAAGTATGGATATCAAGTCATGTCACATATAGATGAGCTACAATGCAATGATCCGATGTGATATAGGCATCAAGTATGGATATCAAGTCATGTCACATATAGATGAGCTACAATGCAATGATCCGATGTGATATAGGCATCAAGTATGGATATCAATTCATGTCATATATAGATGAGCTACAATGCAATGATCCAATGTGATATAAGATTCCTACGTGTCATGGCAATTACTAACGGTGTGTGTGTAACATACATGATAGTGCTCGTGCACATGGACCATTAGTATTGGTGGGGTGTTCTATCAATTCTAATTTATATCTGTGTAGTAGGGAATGCAATACGTACAAAATAGTAACCATGCACATGCAATATATATAAGGAACACTATAAGGTCCTATCAGCCCTGACGTAGAACGCCATGCGGGCGATATCCCCGTAGATGTGAAATCTACTCACCGTAGTCTCTCGCTAGGTATAGCCAACAACCTGCTTCCCCTTCTTCGCGGCGTCCGCCGTACTCGCCTGCGAACCTAGAATTACACAATATATCATATGTAAGCTTGATGTCACACAAACGCGACATTTAAGCCGAACTAGTAACTCGTGTCGTGAACAAAACGTGCGTGTGCGCGATACGCTAAAACGTGTGGTTACGCGTCTGAAATCACTCCGACGCATCGCGATACGTAGAAACCCAAAACCCACACACACGTATCACGCGTGTCGCGAAATGTTGAAAATACGGGAAAATAGGTATTCTACCCCAGATTTTGATACAGGAAAGATATTGTAAAACTACACATGCCAAAACAACACACATAGCAGCAGACACCTATACCCCAAACCCCAACCCATAACTCCCCTATCTGGCCGCCAATTGCGGCCAGAATGCAATTTTTGGCGGCCCCAAATGGGAATTGGGCTCCCAGGTTGGGTGTGTGCACTCTATACTCCCCATATATGCTACAGTAACATCTAGATTTATACTGAAAAGTCTCGGGTAGTAGCAGATCCTACAGGGCCTCATATCAAGTTAAAATCACACAATTTTGCACAAAAATAGGACTTTATGGTATTTTGATGAAATCTGAAACAAGTCTAGGTCAAACCCCACACTAATAACTCATTAACAAGCTAATCAAGCCACAACAACACAAATTTAACATATTAACACAAAACCCCTTCAATAGCACGAAAATGGCCCAAAAATATGATATTTTTAAACTAAACATGCAAGTTATGAAAATTTGGTGCTAGGATTGAGATTTTATACCTTCAAATGACTTTAGAACACCAAAGGTTCCAGCTTTACCCTCAGTTGTGCAGATTAGCTTCAAAACACCTCAAAAACTTCACTTTTCCTAAGGTTTAGTGATGAAAAAGTCTTGATTTGCGTAAGGTTTTGTTTGGGGATTTAATGGAAAGTGAAGAGGAGCACAAAATGAAGAAAATGGGAGGGGTTTTGCTGCTGGAGCTGCAGGAATTTCTGAAGTGAGGGAGAGGGGAGAGAGAGAGGGAAGAATGGGGTCAAAAGTCCACCCTTCACCTAACCACCATGCTACCTTGTTTTATTTGGATTTGTATTTATAAAAAGGGGTTTTGTAAAAGGATTAAATGGTGGGGAAAAAATAAGTTTGCAACCATACACAAAGAATGGTTAACAAGTCACAAGAAAAAGTCTAAGTATGCAAGTGTGCACAACACAAGAAAATTCCCAATATGCTAACACTACCAATAAAAAATATTAATCCTATGAACACACAAATATAAAAACATGCATGACTACTAATTATCACCAAAACAATCAAACGAAAATTTCAAAGTGTTACAATCTACCCCCCTTAAAGAAATTCGGTCCCCGAATTTAAAAATCTAACTATACGCACCTTCAAAAAGATGGGGATACCTCTTCCTCATCTCGCTCTCGGTCTCCCAAGTGACTTCCTCGCCGCCCTGGCCACGCCAAAGTACTTTGACGGACAGTATCTCTTTCGACCTCAGTTTCTGCACTTGTCGATCTAAGATCATCACCAGCTGCTCTGCGTAGGAAAGGTCGCGCTCAAGCTGGATCGTCGGGTGCTGAATCGCATGCGAAGGATCATGAAGATATCTGCGGAGCATTGAAACGTGAAATACGGGATGCACGTCTGGAAAACTGGGCGGAAGGGCTAATCGATACGCAACTGCACCAATATGCTCAAGGATCTCGAAGGGGCCCACGTATCTGGGACTAAGCTTCCCCTTCTTCCCAAACCTCATCAAGCCCTTCATTGGGGAGACCTTCAAGAAAACATGATCACCAACAGAAAACTCAAGTCTGCGCCGACGACGGTCCGCATAAGATCTCTGCCTACTCTGGGCTGCTCTCATCCTATCGCGAATCAACTGGATCTTCGCTGTTGTCTCCTCCACAATCTGTGGCCCTAAGATACTGCTCTCACTGAGCTCCGTCCAACAGGTAGGCAATCTGCATCTCCTCCCATAAAGAGCCTCAAACGGTGCCATCTGAATGGTCTCCTGGTAGCTGTTGTTGTAGGAGAACTCTACTAAGGGCAAATGATGATCCCAGCTACCTCCGAAGTCTAAAACGCATGCTCTGAGCATGTCCTCGAGAGTCTGAATAGTCCGCTCTGACTGTCCGTCGGTCTGCGGATGGAATGCTGTGCTGAAACTCAAGCGAGTGCCCAAAGCCTCCTGAAGCCTCTGCCATAACTGGCCGGTAAACTGGATGCCTCTATCGGACACGATGCATGTCGAAACTCCGTGTAGTCGTATAATCTGATCAATGTAAACCTGGGCATACTGAGTAAATCCGAAAGTCGTTTTCACCAGTAGGAAGTGAGCCGCTTTCGTCAAACGATCCACGATCACCCAGATGGAGTCATACCCTCGACTAGTCCTGGGTAGACCCACAATGAAGTCCATAGATATCTGTTCCCATTTCCACTCCGGAATGGGTAACGGCTGTAGCTCTCCCGCGGGCCTCTGGTGCTCAGCCTTAACTTGCTGACAAGTCAGGCATCTCGACACAAAATTTGCAATGTCCCTCTTCATACCGTCCCACCAGTAAACATCTCTCAAGTCATGGTACATCATGGTGGAACCGGGATGAACACTATATACCGATCGATGTGCATCCTCAAGAATCTCGCGCCGCAATCCCTCAGCATCTGGTACGCACAGTCTAGCTCCAAATCGTAGTATCCTCTGATCATCGATCACGAACTCGGAAAATCTGCCATGTCCCATCTGTGTCCTGATCTCTGAACAGCGGTCATCACTGTGCTGTGCCTCATGTATACGGTAAAGCAACTGTGGGCGTGCACGAACATGCGCAATCTTTCCCCCGATCGGCGTAAACTCGAACTGTACCCGGCTGTCGCATAAGATCTGCCAATCTGCCGACGACTGCCTCTGCACTGCGCTCAAACAAGATAGACTACCCCCGGGCCTCCTGCTCAAAGCATCTGCCACTACATTCGCCCTGCCCGGGTGATATAAGATCTCACAATCGTAGTCCTTCACTAACTCCATCCATCGGCGCTGTCTAAGGTTCAGGTCCCGCTGCAGAAATATGTACTTTAAGCTCTTGTGGTCAGTGAATATCTGGCACGACTCTCCATACAGATAATGTCGCCAGATCTTGAGTGCAAAGACCACTGCAGCCATCTCCAGATCATGAGTGGGGTAATTCTGTTCATGTTTCTTTAATTGCCGCGAAGCATACGCAATCATCCTGTCATGCTGCATCAAAACGCATCCCAGCCCCACTCGTGAAGCATCGCAGTAGACCACAAATCCGCCTGATCCTGAAGGCAATGATAGCACTGGTGTCGTAGTCAGTAGTGTCCGTAACCGCTGGAAACTGTGCTCACACTCCTCCGTCCAATCGAAGCGAACTCCCTTCCGGGTCAACCCGGTCAAAGGTGTAGCAATGCGAGAGAAGTCCTACACTAATCGCCGGTAATAGCCTGCCAGCCCTAGAAAGATGCGAATCTCCGTCACTGACGTGGGTCTAGGCCAACTCCGAACTGCCTCGATCTTCCTCGGGTCGACACATATACCATCTCGTGTAATCACGTGCCCCAAGAAGTCTACGCTGTCCAGCCAGAAGGCACACTTGGAGAATTTGGCGAAAAGCTGATGCTCCCTCAAGGTCTGCAGTGAAATCCGCAGGTGCTGCTCGTGCTCCTCTCTACTCCGAGAATACACCAAGATATCGTCAATAAACACTATAATGAACAGATCAAGATACGGCCGGAAAATACGATTCATCATGCCCATAAATGCTACCGGCGCGTTGGTGAGTCCGAACGACATCACCAAAAACTCATAATGGCCGTAACGTGTGCGGAAAGCTGTCCTAGGACTGTCCTCTTGTCGAACCCTCAGCTGATGGTAGCCCGATCGCAAATCGATCCTCGAAAAGTATCCTGCCCCCTGAAGCTGGTCGAACAAATTGTCGATGAGTGGCAAAGGATATCGATTCCGCACTGTCACCTTGTTCAGCTGGCGGTAGTCAATACACAAATGCATGCTGCCGTCCTTCTTCTTGACGAACAGGACTGGAGCACCCCAAGGAGAAACACTGGGTCGAATAAGTCCCTTATCCAGCAAATCCTGCAACTGAACCTTCAACTCTCTAAGTTCCGCCGAGGTCATCCGATAAGGCGGTACTGAAATAGGCCCCGTGCCAGGAACCAAATCAATGCAGAAAGAAATATCACGCTCGGGCGGTAGCCCAGGAAGCTCGTCAGGGAACACATCAGGGAACTCTCTAATTACCGGAACCTGATCCAAAGGAACCTTTATAGCCCTAGTATCGCAAACATATGAGAGAAATCCCTGACATCCCTTCCGCAAAAGCTGTCCAGCGCGAACAGAAGAAATCACACTGTGAGGGGTGGCACTACGGTCCCCCAACACAACAACAACCGACTCGCCGGGAAAACAAAATCGAACTGTCTTCTCACGGCAGTCAACAGAAGCATAGCACGTGGCTAACCAATCCATGCCCAAAAGAACGTCGATGTCCAACATCTCAAGAAGGATCAAATCGACCGGCAACTCTCTATCGCCAATACGGACGGTACAGGATCGGAACACGTGCCTAGCAACAAACGACTCTCCCACAGGACTAATCACAACAAACGGCTGGTCAAGCAAACCGGACTCTCTACCCAAACTCGGCACAAAGTGTGTGGATACGTACGAGTGCGTGGATCCGGGATCGAACAACATGTGTGCATCAACTGAACATACAGAAAGGATACCTGAGACCACCGTATTGGACGCCTGCGCGTCCTGATGCGTCAAAGCAAAAACTCGCGCCTGTCCTCCACCTGCAACTAACTGTCCCCTGCCGGCCGCTGGCTGTCCTCTACCTCGGCCACCTCGTCCTCTATGAACAAATCCTCCTCAATCACGACCTCTCTGTGCATGCGTCTGACGCGGAGTAACAGTAGGTACTATCGGCAATGCCGTCTGGGGTGGTGAAGGTGGTAATGTAACATGCGGTGCTGCCGCCCCACTCCGGGGTATCTCAGGACAATCTCGCACACGATGATAAGAACTCCCGCAACGGTAACATCCCGATGACGGTCGCTGACCTTCCCGGGGATAGGAGCTAAACAATCGGCCTCGCCTCGAATCTCTGCCACCTGCAAGATGCCTGTCACGACGCCGGAACGGCCGTCTCTGCACTGACGTATCCGCACGAACCCTCTTCGGCCCTGGAACTGCCGAAGTCTCAGCAAGGCACTCCTCAACTAATAATGCTGCATCAACTGCTGCTGCGTATGTCTCGTAATGCTGCGCGCTGATAGCAAGGAATAGCGGGGTAAGCAAGCCTGGAACAAATCTCTTGACTCGCAACTCCTCGGTAGCCACTAGATACGGAGCATAAACAGATAGCTCGGTGAACAGCACATCGTACTCTGCCACTGACAACCCTGGCGTCTGGCGTAAGGACTCGAATCTGCGTGCTCTAGCATCTCTGACACTCAGGGGAAGAAAGCGGGCAAGGAATAGCGCCACGAACTCTGTCCAGGTCATAGGAGGAAGACCTGCTGCTCTACCCTTCTCGACTGATTCGCACCATTTCTGCGCAAGACCTTCCAGGCGAAAGCTCGCGAACTCAACCTATCTCGAATCTGCGCATCTAAGTGAACGACATATCCGCGCCATCCTATCAATGAAAGAATGTGGATCCTCGGCCACATCGGTGCCTGTGAAGACCGGAGGCTTCAGCCTCATAAATTCTGACAGCGATACTGTAATAACCTCTGTAGTCGCAGGTGCAACTGCCTGAACTGTAGGTACCACCGCGGTCTCCGCAACGGGTGGGACTACCTCTGGTCGCTGAGCTCGAAGTGTCTCAACTAGAGATCCCATAATCTGGCGCATCTCCTGCATACTGGACCCCATCGTCTGGCGTATCTCCTACACACCAGCCCCTAACATAGCAATCTGATCTGTCACGGCAGGAACAGCCTGCTCGGGCACAACCGGTGTACTACCCGGATCAGTCCTCGTCTCGGACGAGTCAACTCGAATCTCGGCCCTCGCGGCCACTCTCTACGCCCTCGTAGTCTTTGGCGGCATATTGGCTGAAAGGAACAATAGGATTCGATAAGGGTACGGAAATCGAATCGCAAGAATGTATATACTCAAGAAGGAGATTTATATCAACAAGTCCTAAGGTCGCGTAGGCGGAGTACCGTGTCGTGAGTATGCCGCGGAACATACACACGCTACGCTACCCTGCCGCAGCTACCTACTCCATCATACCAGGGTCATCCTACACTCCGAAAGGTAAAACCTACGCTCTGATACCAACTTTGTCACGACCCAAAGTTTGGCCCGTGACCGGCACTTAACCACTTAACGTCTACAGGCGTAACGTGACTAAGGGAACCGGAAACCCAGAAATCAAACCAGTGAAAGTATATAGTGTTATAAGTTTTAAATGAAAGCACTTACTAACATGATAAGAAATCTAAGTAAACAATCACCAAGATAGTAGTATACGACGCCGTAGAGAAGATCAAGATCCACAAGTGGGAACAACACAGATAGGATAAGCTGCAAGTACAGTCGGCTCACAACGAGCTCGACACCAGAATACGAGTAAAATACAACATCGTCCTCACACTGTCTCTAAGTCAAATACATACATGGTAGATGGAGAATACTAGATACAACAATGTACATACAGAAAGATAAACAGATACCACACAAAACCCACCTATCAGCAAAAGAACTAGTACACCAACTATGGGGGTATCTGTGTCAAAAGATGCAAAGCAGCCTGCTGCGACTACTCCGAAGGACAACCTGCAAACACTGTGGCACAACGGGGGTGAGTTGCCAGCTCGTGAATAGAGATAACATATAAAGTAATCGCGAGCATGCACGTACTACGCTACTCTATCATATGCCAACAGATGATATCAATATGTGATAAGCGGTATGTGCAATAATCATGCAGGTGCTCTATCAGGTAATGTAACTACATGATGAGGTAGCAAATGCTCTATCAGATAATGTAACTACAGGATGAGGTAGCAAATGCTCTATCAGGTAATACATCTACAGGATGAGGTACAAAAGTAATGCTGAGCAGGGGCAATATAATATCTACACGGAATGTCAACGTGGAATATATAATCGGTTTCTCAAAGCACCCAGATCTCCCAAAAATAGCTCATGCGCCGGCACTCTCATCGGCCCTCAAATCCTGTACATCTCTGAGAATCCCGAGTGCCCAACATCGGCACCCAAATATCATAAATACTCGTGTCCAGCAGCGACACGCAAATCCTCATCCATCGGGCCCCGTCAGTCCGGGTCAGCCCACGGGCTCCGTCTGCAGTATCGGCCCTCGGCCCCGGCAGTACGGATCACCCCACATCCATCTATAGACTCTGATCAGTACACTCCGGATAACTGTCAGGTCCAACCAATCACCGGTAGGTAGTGGTCCCTCTGCCAGGCTCACCGTCTACTGCACAGCGAAACCGTTCTCGCCGCGGGGTACCATACCGGGTCCATCATGTACCCGTAATCGGCCTCAACCGCCTCCACGATTCGGGTTTTCATATATCACTCTAGCACCGAGAAGACACATGGTGGACGCAACGAAATATCATATCAAGGGAACCGGGTTTTTAAGTGATTACATATTCGAAATAGCCACGGTTCCCAAATCCAGAAATCACATGTAATCCAACCCAAAATACAAGTCAATGATCCGATATGATATGTGCGTCAAATGTAAATATCATGTCAAGTCACATATAGATAAGCAGCAATATAATGGTCCGATGTGATATATGCATCAAGTATGAATATCAAGTCATGTCACATATAGATGAGCTACAATGCAATGATCCGATGTGATATAGGCATCAAGTATGGATATCAAGTCATGTCACATATAGATGAGCTACAATGCAATGATCCGATGTGATATAGGCATCAAGTAATGTGACATATAGATGAGCTACAATGCAATGATCCGATGTGATATAGGCATCAAGTATGGATATCAAGTCACGTCACATATAGATGAGCTACAATGCAATGATCCGATGTGATATAGGCATCAAGTATGGATATCAAGTCATGTCACAAATGTTGCGCCACGGCAGCGCCCCGGCCGTCTTACCGAGGCCAAAATGCGGAATCAAAAATTTTCCTTACTTGGAAACTGGCACTACCGCGGACAATGAAACCCGGATCGTTAACCATTAACCTATACTAGCTAACAAGAGAGGGGAAATGAAGTATACCAAGTGATCCGAGTCCTCCGGTCTTCTCTTCATCGTCTCGATCTCCCGCGGAATGTCTTGTCTCCACATCGTCGCCTCCTCGCCGGAAGGGCACCACATCGCCTGCGTCTTTTTCGGGCTCCCGCCTCAATACCGAGGCAACTCGAGCATGAAGCCGGCAAGTCGACATGCCCAAGAAATGCTGTAGAATGTAGTGTAGAAACTTTATCTCTTGAAGTTTATGTAGTTGCCTTTGAAGATGATGGAGGAATCAAGATTAGAAAAATGGTGCTTGCATTTTTCTAGCATGAAAATGAGATCAAGAATGAAAACTCTCAAGAATGAAAACCTCTTCTTCTCCTTTCTCTCAAGTGAGTTCTATATTCTCTAAAATGAGAATGGTGGAGGAGGGAATACAAAACCACAACCATAGAAGGAAGGTAATGGTAGTAAAAGCAAGTGGTGACCATAGCCAAACATTATCATCACAATCTCACATCAAAACCAAATCAATCCTAATCACCTTTTACAAGAAATGATGATAGAAAAGAAAGGAATAAAAAAGATGCTATCATAATTAATACATATGCAAGAAACCCCCTCCTCAAATGTAATTTGCAAAACTGCAAATTACCCCCTCCATCAGAAAAGTCCGGCCGGGAAAGAACAAAGGAAAACCGGCCGGAACGGAATGCAAACTGGAAACTCCAGAAAACTGGTCCCGTAATAAATTACAGGAAAACCCCGATACTGTGCATACACACCTGCATCTGTATTACGTCCGGTTACAAATGCAATGAGATAAAATCTACACTGTACTAAACTAGGATCCGGCTTAAACCAAAGCCGGCTAGTAATATCCGTCCGATCCTGATCCATACAATACCGCACGTATCAGATCGAACCCTGCCATATAACTATACGGCCACTAGTACAAAACCGTCCGATCCTGATCCGTGCAATACCGCACGTATCTGATCGGACCCTGCCATATCTCCATACGGCCTCTACAGCGTTTCGCCCGAAAGCTTGAGTAACTGTAAGTGTGTTGGACTCTAAAGACTCGTCAATACTATGGCTGTGAATTTAACCACTAGCACGTCAGAGGTATAAGCCAATACGTGACGGGCCACCAGCTATTGACTAAATGGGGCGTCGATGAGTGAACTCATCCTGACACCCTACTGAGTCTGTCAGTGACAATATCCGTACAGTCCGGTCCGTTCGTCTATGAGCATCGCATGTCGGGCCTAGGGGGTTGGTAAAAGTCAGACCCCCAAAAGCGGTACAAGTCGTGTCGGAGTGTAGCCCAGAACGCCCTGAGATACTACTGGAATACCTACCAGTAAATCTCCTGCCTCGGCCGAGGGCTTTGCGTAATGGCTCTCCTAGACACAGCGCGACCTCACCCCCAATACCGGGAGAGACGAACCCCTGAAGATCCGCTCACTGCCTCCATGTGGCTCGGGACTGTACCCAACTAAAACCTGTTTGCACGACTCCTTTGAGCCGTGGTAGGGTAGTAATCAAAGCACAGTGGGAACTCACACGAGACAAATGACGATCCTCAGGTCGATGAACTAACCTGTACACATGTCACCAGGGAACTGCTATCTGACATCAGGTATAAGACCAACCAGCATGTTCCCGGCGAGTCCTGTCCGGTGTACTCATAACCCAATGAGCACCTGTATACATCTTAGGTGAACCAACTGACACCAGTGGCTTGTGAGACCGGCCACCGCCCCTCGTCAGGGTCTCGACTGTATACACTAGTCTACTAATGGAGTATCGATGCCCTGTCTCGAAACTCCTACGACTAGGGACCTTTTAAGGATGTTCTTATAGACTACCAGCTCCCACGTATATGATCGCCATCATACTGCTGGTAGTCAAGCAAGAATCCTAGGGGCTCTATCAACGTGTAATAGCGACATGTCAGGTCACCTAAAGCAGTACACGATGATAAAGATAAACCAGATAGCATACTATCATCTTGAGTAAGACTGTCCTCCTGGGATAGGTCCTCCCTCAATCATTGCAATCACGTGCCTGTGATCCAATAATTGACTCTGAGGGCACTATCTCCAACAATCTCCCACTTGCACTCAAGGCTAATTATTGCGATGTCGCATACTCACAGCCCGTGTGATACCGAACACCCAACTCCTCTACAAGTCAGTCTCACAAAACTCCTTTGCGAAACTATTGCGTTCGAGGAATAGCCTTAGTGAGTGGATCCGCTTGGATGTTTCTTTCTATGTCTCTCTATATCTCAAGTTCGCAGAGAAAACCATCTCCCGAAATGAGCAATACCTGTCTTAGAGTATGTCTGGATATCTGATGGAACCTAGCTCATGAATGAACTCCAAATCCAAACTTCTTAGACTGTATCGATAACTGAACTTAATCAGTACCCAGCGCCATGCCTCCCTCAGTATTGCCTTGGACCACCTGTCCAAAATACTGCCCCTCGTCAGAAGGAGAAACTATAACTCTGACAGCCACTCTGCCATCCATGTCACCTTGGAAGCCTGGAGTGATAACCGTCTCCTAAAAGAGGCTGTCGTTATCACATCCCTAGAACACGCACTTATGTCCTAAAACTGTAAGTCCATGTCACGCACCCCACTAACTTGCGGGGAGGCGGAATATATGAAAAACGATTGTCAAAGCTTCGTAACACGGACTTGAGCGCATGAATCGTAATCTAAACCATTGCTAACGATATACTAGAGGTTTAACTACTCGGTACCGGAGTTATACCTCACGTTACATGTCCTTCGGGTCTTCATCGCTGTCCTCCACTCCTCGTAGGCTCCTTGGAACATCGGCAACTTCACGGCCTCCTTGAATCAAAGACGATCCACCCGAAAGCTTCTACGCCAAGCTTAATCTCAAACTTGAGATAACTAGGTTGCTTAAAGTGCTAATCTAAGCTACCTAGGGGATATAGAGTGAGGTTATGGATGTTTTAGTCTAGCTAACCCTTGATCTCAACACATGAGAGGTTAGGGTTAGGGTTTCACGAGAGAGTGAGCTTGAGTAGAGAGAAGGAGAAGATGAGAATGAATATCTTCTTTCATAAAATCCTTCTCACTTGAATATATGATACATAATGAATTATCAAATAATATCAATTAATTGATTATTCACCATGTTTCATTTAATCAAGGAGAGTGATTCATCATGTGAGTCATTAGATCATTAATGAAGCATTAATGATATGATGAATCATATAAATGAGTCACACAAAATAATCATGAAAAAGCCACCTCAACCCCTCATGTCACCACTCTTCTAGAACCTTCTCGACAAATTACGAGAATGCCCCTCCAATCCGTGAAAACACGGAAAAACTTTAGACTTTATAAATCCAATAACCTTATACTAGAATCTGGCTTAAACCAAAGCCGGCTAGTATAAACTGTCCGAAAAGTCGTACGTGCGAAAACACACGTACGCATCCGAACCCTTGTCGTAAAACCATACGACCTCTATATCGTTTCACCTGGAGCAGGGAAACTCTCTGTGTGGGACTCTAAATACTCGACACTACACTGGCAGTGGGTTTAACCATAGACCGCAAGCGGCACTAGCTGTACGTAACGGTCCCCAGGTAGATGTCGATAAGAAGGCCGATGAGGAAAACCATCTCGAACCCCTACTGAGCCTGATGTGACAATCTCCGTACAGTCCGGTCTGTTCGTCTAAAACTATCGCATATCAAGCCTAGGGGGCGGCAAGCGTCAGTCCCCTAATAGCTGTATAAGTCGTGTTGGAGCGAAGCCCATTACGCCCTGAGAAGCTACTGGAACCTACCAGTATATCTCGCTTGCCCTGGCCAGGGACTTTGCGTAATGGCTCTCTGACACAGTGCGATATCAACTCCCAATACCGGGAGAGACGAATCCTATCTAACCGCCACTGCCTCCAAGTGCTCGGGACTGCACCCAACTGCTACCTGTTTGCACGACTCCTTTGAGCCATGGTAGGGTAGCAATCTAAGAACAGTGAGACACACTCGAGGCGAAGCAGCAGTGTCAAGTCTGCGGACTATGCTGTACTCATGTCACCTGGGAACTGATAACTGACGATGGGTATAATACCAACCAATCAGTTCCTCGGCGAGTCCTGTCTGGTGTACCCGTAACCTAACGAGCACCTGTATACTATCTCTAGTACGACGTACTGATGGCTGTGGGACAGACCATCTCCCCAACTGGGATGGGAAGCGTATACACTTAGTCTACTACGGAATATCGATGCCCTATCTCGACAATCCAACGACCAGGGACCTGTATAGGATGTTGCTTACAGACTACCCAGCCCCCACTAGTGTGACTGCTATCACGACGCTGGAAATCAAGCAAAGATCCTATGGGCTCTACTAATATGTATAAGTGATACGTTACAAGAAACATATGCACATATTAAAGTAGACTCAAACCAAGTAGCATACTACCATTTTTAGCAAGACTGTATATATATAACTGTGAATATCCCAAGCTTCCATTAAGTAATATACAATCTAGTATGATACAATAATGGCCTCTAGGGCATATACACTAACAATCTCCCACTTGCACTAGGGCCATGAGCTGGCATATCGTAGACCTATCATCTTGAATAGCCTCTCGAGCTGCGTCTGAGGAATGGCCTTTGTGAATGGATCAGCAATGTTATCCTCCGTCTTTACTCTCTTCACCTCGATCTCCCGGCGATCTATGATCTCCCTGATCAGGTGATACCGCCTTAAGATGTGTCTGGACTTCTGATGGGACCTGGGTTCCTTTGCTAAAGCTATAGCGCCGTTGTTGTCACAATACAGAGGTATTGGATCAACACTGGTAGGAACCACCTGAAGTTCTGTGAGGAACTTTTTCATCCAGACTGCTTCTTTTGCGGCATCGCAAGCAGCTATGTACTCTGCTTCCATCGTTGAGTCTGCAACGGTCTCCTGCTTGGAACTCTTCCAACAGACCGCCCCTCCATTGAGGGTGAAGACAAAACCCGACATGGATTTGGAGTCATCTTTGTCACTCTGGAAGCCGGAGTCGGCAAAGGCCTCCATCTGAAGGTCTTTTCCGCCATATACCAAGAACATCTCCTTAGTCCTCCTCAGGTACTTGAGAATGTTCTTAACTGCTATCCAGTGATTCTCCCCTGGGTTTGCTTGATACCGGCTTACTACGCTCAATGCGTATGCTACATCTGGTCTGGTACATAACATCGCATACATTATAGAGCCTACCGCAGAAGCGTAGGGTATAATCGACATGCGATCCCTTTCCAAATCAGTCTTGGGAGACATATCTTTGGAGAGGGTGATTCCGTGACAAGCCGGTAGGTTACCACGCTTAGAATCTTCCATACTGAATCTCTTCACTATGGTGTCTATGTACCTGGACTGTGAAAGTCCCAATATCCTTTTTGATCTATCACGATAGATCTGGATCCCTAGAATGTAGGTGGCATCACCCAAGTCTTTCATGGAGAATTTATGTGACAAGAATCTTTTGACTGACTGTAACATAGGAATATCATTTCCTATTAGGAGAATGTCATCCACGTACAAGACGAGGAATACTACAGCTCTCCCTACAATCTTACTGTATATGCATGGTTCATCTGGATTTTTGATAAAGTCAAATTCTTTGACAGCATCATCAAAACAGATGTTCCAACTCCGTGATGCCTGCTTTAGTCCATAAATGGACTTAAGTAACTTGCATACTTTACCGCTGCTCCCACTCTGAATGAATCCTTCTGGCTGATCCATATAGACACTTTTTTCTAAATTTCCATTTAGAAAGGCCGTCTTTACGTCCATCTGCCAGATTTCATAATCGTGGAAAGCAGCAATAGCAAGAAGGACCCGAATAGATTTAAGCATAGCCACTGGAGAAAAGGTTTAGTCATAGTCCAAACCAGGTCTTTGACGGAAACCCTTTGCAACAAGTCTAGCCTTATAGGTTTCAACCTGTCTATCTACACCAATCTTCTTTTTGAAGATCCATTTGCATCCTACGGGTTTTACCCCATCTGGAGCAATGTCTAAAGTCCATACTTTGTTGGTGTACATGGACTCCATTTCGGTCCGCATTGCATCTAGCCATTTTACCGAGTCACCGCTCTGAATGGCTTGCTGGAAGCTAGTAGGCTCATCATATTCAATAGTGCAATCCTCTCTATCCCCGTCTATGAGAAAACCGTAGTATCTCTCGGGCGGATGAGACTGCCTACTACTCCTGCAGAGTGGCGTCGGGATGTCCTGTTCTCCGGAACCTTCTCGTTCTACCAAGGTTTCAGTAATAGCTTGTGGTTCTGGAATTTCTTCCAGTTCTATTGCGCTCCCACTCTTCTGATTTTCCAAAAATTCAGTTTCCAAGAAGCAGGCATGAAAAGAAACAAAGACTTTTTGTTCCTCTGTGTAATAGAAATAATATCCCTTGGAGTTCTTTGGATATCCCACAAATTTGCATTTTACTGAGCGTGCCTCGAGCTTGTCCGCATGCTGCTTCTTTACAAAAGCTGGACATCCCCATGTCTTAAGATACTTAAGACTAGGTTTCTTCCCACTCCATATCTGATATGGTGTAGTAGGCACAGTCTTGGTTGGAACTCGGTTCAAAAGATATGCAGCTGATTCTAGTGCATATCCCCAGAATGATCGCGGTAACTCAGCGTTACTCATCATGGAACGAACCATATCCAATAGGGTTCGATTCCTCCTTTCTGATACACCGTTATCTTGTGGTGTGTATGGAGGAGTAAGCTGAGAGAGAATTCCATTCTCTTTTAAGTAACCTAGGAACTCGGCACTTAAGTATTCACCACCTCGATCAGATCTCAGTGTCTTGATACTTTTGCCGGTTTGTTTTTCTACTTCATTCTTGTATTCTTGGAATTTCTTAAAGGCCTCGGATTTATGCTTCATCAAGAAGATATATCCATACCTAGAGAAATCATCCGTAAAAGTAATGAAGTAGGAATAACCAGCTCGCGCATGTGTAGACATTGGACCGCACATGTCACTGTGTACGAGTCCCAAGAGCTCGCTTGCTCTTACTCCGTGTCCAGTGAACGGAGTTTTTGTCATCTTTCCCATGAGACAAGATTCACAAGTAGCATAAGATTGATATTCGAACGGATTTAAATATCCTTCTTTATGTAACTTAGTCAACCTCCTCTCATTGATGTGACCTAGTCTACAATGCCATAAGAAAGCCTGATTTGTTTCCGGAGACTTTCTTTTAAGTTTGTTCTGGACACTGAAAATCTGAGCTTGATTTAATACGTATATTCCGTTTTCTAATGTACCTGACCCAATCAAATCTTGATTTAGGTGGATGTGAACCACATCTCTTGTAAAAGCAAAATCATATCCTTCCTTAGAAAGTAAGGGTACAGATATGATATTACAAGTCGTACCTGGTACATAAAAACAGTTACGTAGAATCAATATCTGCCCAGTTGTCATCCCAAGATGATATTCCCCTACGGATTCAGCATTCATGCTCATTCCGTTAGCAACTGTGAGGGTCATATCTCCTATCCCTATAACCCTACGATTTCTCAGAGCCTGTAATAAATTACAAATGTGAGTTCCTGATCCGGTATCCAATACCCAGGAAGTAGGGTTAACTGACATACAGTTCTCTATCATAAACACACCCGAAGTCGAAGCCACAACATGCTTCGTATCCTGGCTACTGGCTTCTAAAGCCCTGCAATCACTCTGCCAATGTCCAATCCCATAGCAATAGGAATTTCCCTCAATAGGGTGGTCCAACTTGTCATAGGCAATGGACATCTGGACAGACTTTTGCCAGTCATATAAGTCAGATTCAGTCAAATTATTATCTAGATGTAACCTATGTGTGGTCACAGGGTCGCTGCAAATTAAAGGGAGAGAAGAAGATACTATTAGCATGATGCTCTTGCAAGTTTAGAGTGGTTTAATTTATCTAAACAGGATGGCTCCCACTGTTTCTCGAATCCCTCCTCAAACCATAAAAGAAGAATTAGCCAGGACAATTCTCACCGTACAATACTTGCTTAACCGTTCAGCCAGGCCAGTGTCGATACTTCGAGGGAGGTTTTCCAACGCTTTCGCGAAGTTCCTTAATTAAATAACATCTTTTCTCTGGGGGCGTAACCCCGCTGACACCTTTCTTGGCACCTACTTGGTTTATAGCATTGATCGTTAAGTGACGAATCCCCTGATAAGTAACATGTACTCACAGTAGGATCGGGATCCAAAAATATCATCGTAAGATAATATTGAAGGAATCCTACCAACATTCATCAAACTCCAAAATGGTATGCATCTCTCTGCAAATTTCAGTTTCTTTTGAAACTCCCGATATGGTTTTTTGCCCCATGCTCTTATGACCTTGACTTTGGCCAACAAATCATAAGTCACATGTCAAGTTCTACCCGTCATTGTCCAAGTTAATTTGAACCCATCCGTACATACCCTTGACTTTGGCCAACAAAGCAGTACGACTATACCAAACCAACGCATTTATCTATGCTGCATATGAATATTCAATAGCTACCAAACACTGTGCCTTGACTTTGGCCAACAAACACAGCTTGAATACTATTGAATACCCAAATGAAATGACGGAGGGCTACGAATGGTTTTGGCAAAACCGTGAACGTAGTGAACTTGATATAATCGAAGGAACCTGATACTTTTTTTTAAAAGGAGTGGCTAAAGCTCCGCAATTTAAAAATTCTGCTCTTTTAAAATAACCGAGTGGTTTCTTTTAAATTTGTTCCAACGATTAAACTTTGGTTTATTTTCTTTGCATTATAATAATGCGTCCCATCATTAACCTATCATTGCAGAAAACAACGAAAATACAACGTCCTCTTATGCCATCCGCATTCGCCACGGGGTCCCGTCATCACCCGTTAGGTTACTTAACTAACGACATAGCGGGGGCTGGGCTAGCGCGGGTGTAAAACATAAGTGACGTCTAATAGCTATTTATATATAGATATTGTACATTCGTCAGACGCAATAATAAGCATTCCAGATCACAGATAAACTTTATTGGATATGCAAGTAATCCGCGTTTCTTTTGAGCCTGCAATGAAAGACGGATTACACAGTTGTGATGAATAGCCATTACCCCACCCCAGACCCCTACGGGTACGGCAAACTACCCGCCAAGTACAAGAAGTGAAGCGGTCTGCCTCAACACTTCAAAATACCCGGTAGTTTGTGCACCCTACCTTGGGTCTATCCTAGGAGCAAAAACAGTAAAAAGAAATAATACAACGGTGGCTACAACCGCAACCTGGATGTGCCCCGCAAAATAATATTACAACTTATTACAATTATATCGAATGAATTAATACAATAACCCATCACAAAACCCGGCTATCCACCACAACAGTCCAATACAGTTTATATACACAAACAGATAAAATCCATTACAGAAATGTGCAACCCCCTGCTAACCGACATACTAGCAGTTAGGGGAGGTTTACGAACACATTAAACATTACAGATAAAGATCCAATTAGCAAATAGTTTAGAACATCGATCGATTACCTATATCCGTGTCTACCCTCAAAATCATATCATCACAGAGGCAACCTGGACAGAAACAGTATATACAGGAAAACAAAAAAACCAAAATAATGAATTACTGTGAAACTCCGAGTCAACTCGGCGTTGACTCGGCGGCGGTTCCGCGGCAAAAGCTCTCTACTGCCGCGGAAACGCGGCCTTTTAGTCGAGTTGCCTCCTCGAATTTTCCCAGATTTCTTATAATTCCCTGCTGTGAATTTTAAGGTATGTCAAAAAAATTTTGCGACACATTTAAAATTTACAGAAACTGTTATGGAATAGGGTTTTGTTTTCCGTGTTTTTCGTCGATCGAACTTCTAATCAATTGCTAACAAGCTAGTAATGGTTTAGTTGGCTCTGATACCACTGTAAGTCCATGTCACGCACCCCACTAACTTGCGGGGAGGCGGAATATATGAAAAACGATTGTCAAAGCTTCGTAACACGGACTTGAGCGCATGAATCGTAATCTAAACCATTGCTAACGATATACTAGAGGTTTAACTACTCGATACCGGAGTTATACCTCACGTTACATGTCCTTTGGGTCTTCATCGCTGTCCTCCACTCCTCGTAGGCTCCTTGGAACATCGGCAACTTCACGGCCTCCTCGAATCAAAGACGATCCACCCGAAAGCTTCTACGCCAAGCTTAATCTCAAACTTGAGATAACTAGGTTGCTTAAAGTGCTAATCTAAGCTACCTAGGGGATATAGAGTGAGGTTATGGATGTTTTAGTCTAGCTAACCCTTGATCTCAACACATGAGAGGTTAGGGTTAGGGTTTCAAGAGAGAGTGAGCTTGAGGAGAGAGAAGGAGAAGATGAGAATGAATATCTTCTTTCATAAAATCCTTCTCACTTGAATATATGATACATAATGAATTATCAAATAATATCAATTAATTGATTATTCACCATGTTTCATTTAATCAAGGAGAGTGATTCATCATGTGAGTCATTAGATCATTAATGAAGCATTAATGATATGATGAATCATATAAATGAGTCACACAAAGTAATCATGAAAAAGCCACCTCAACCCCTCATGTCACCACTCTTCTAGAACCTTCTCGACAAATTACGAGAACGCCCCTCCAATCCGTGAAAACACGAAAAAACTTTAGACTGTATAAATCCAATAACCTTATACTAGAATCTGGCTTAAACCAATGCCGGCTAGTATAAACTGTCCGAAAAGTCGTACGTGCGAAAACACACGTACGCATCCGAACCCTTGTCGTAAAACCATACGACCTCTATATCGTTTCGCCTGGAGCAGGGAAACTCTCTGTGTGGGACTCTAAAGACTCGACACTACGCTGGCAGTGGGTTTAACCACAGACCGCAACCGGCACTAGCTGTACGTAACGGTCCCCAGGTAGATGTCGATAAGAAGGCCGATGAGGAAAACCATCTCGAACCCCTACTGAGCCTGATGTGACAATCTCCGTACAGTCCGGTCTGTTCGTCTAAGACTATCGCATATCAAGCCTAGGGGGCGGCAAGCGTCAGTCCCCTAATAGCTGTATAAGTCGTGTTGGAGCGAAGCCCATTACGCCCAGAGAAGCTACTGGAACCTACCAGTATATCTCGCTTGCCCTGGCCAGGGACTTTGCGTAATGGCTCTCTGACACAGTGCGATATCAACTCCCAATACCGGAAGAGACGAATCCTATCTAACCGCCACTGCCTCCAAGTGCTCGGGACTGCACCCAACTGCTACCTGTTTGCACGACTCCTTTGAGCCATGGTAGGGTAGCAATCTAAGAACTGTGGGACACACTCGAGGCGAAGCAGCAGTGTCAAGTCTGCGGACTATGCTGTACTCATGTCACCTGGGAACTGATAACTGACGATGGGTATAATACCAACCAATCAGTTCCTCGGCGAGTCCTGTCCGGTGTACCCGTAACCTAACGAGCACCTGTATACTATCTCTAGTACGACGTACTGATGGCTGTGGGACAGACCATCTCACCAACTGGGATGAGAAGCGTATACACTTAGTCTACTCCGGAATATCGATGCCCTATCTCGACAATCCAACGACCAGGGACCTGTATAGGATGTTGCTTACAGACTACCCAGCCCCCATTAGTGTGACTGCCATCACGACGCTGGTAATCAAACAAAGATCCTACGGGCTCTACTAATATGTATAAGTGATACGTTACAAGAAACATATGCACATATTAAAGTAGACTCAAACCAAGTAGCATACTACCATTTTTAGCAAGACTGTATATATATAACTGTGAATATCCCAAGCTTCCATTAAGTAATATACAATCTAGTATGATACAATAATGGCCTCTAGGGCATATACTCTAACAAAAACTGCTTCCGATTGTTTCTCCAGGATTGGATTAATATCAACTTATTGCATCTACTGCAAGAACAACATCTGGTGTGGTACTTGACATCTCATGATTGACTCAATTGCCTAAGCAAGTGATCTGTCAATCATGCGTATCCCTCTCCTCTTTAGTCTGTAAGACACCTTTAGAGAGGGTGACTTCATTACCTGCAGGTGTACTACCGTGCCAGGAGTCGTCCATTCTAAATACTCATAGAATGCTGTCAAGGTACCCAGATTAGGAAACCACCCAAATCTAGATCTAAAACCATAGATCTAGTAACCAGAATTTCTGAAATAATATCCAAGTCCTGTGTGGAGAAACCACTGTGTGACAACCAAAGTATAACCGATCGTAGTATAGGAGTTTCCTTTCCTACTCTGTGTATGTCATCCAAAACAAGGACATCACACCCTACTACCTTCTTAACAGATCCATCCCCTATTCTGATGACGTCAAACCTATGACTGTCATGTCAGAAATAGATGATCTATCTCCGCTATATCTGCTTTAGTCTATAAATAGACATAAGCCACCTGTCCACCAATGCTTCCGCTGCTCCCACTGACTACGACAACCCTTTGGCAGAGTCATATACACGTACACTTCTAAAGTTAGTTCAGAACGACGCTATACTCATCCTCCTGCCGGGTCTCGCGGCCTGGAACAACAGCAATGGCAAGTGTGGGTAAACAAGAACTTCCCTGTCACCGTCCTTGAGGCTACCGGAGTACCTCTCGGGTGCCTGAAGTTACCCACCGTATCTGCGGAGTGGCCAATGGAATGTCAAGCCAGATTGAATCTTTAGGTTCCTTATCAAATCTTCAGTAATCGTTTGCGGTTCTGGAATCACTTCCAGTTCTACCATACTCCCAGTACTGTTTTTGAAAAAATCCATTTTTAATAAAACTGTGGCGAGTCTAGAACAATATTTCTATTGATCTGCCAGATGGTAGAAAGTCAACCCTCATCATAGCCTGGGTCAACCCACAAACAACCATTACAGAAACGTGCCTTGAGTTATCCAGAGTCTGGTTTTAAGCATAAGCCGGACAACTCCCCATACCTTAACAATGTCAAGATATGAACTGTTCTATATCCAATATAGAAACAGAGGCACTGATTTAATTGAACCAGATTCAAATCATGCAGCTGTCTCCAGTGCATGTCAACTAAATGGAAGGAGGCCGATCAGCGTTACTCAACATAGGAGTGCTTCCAATTATGAGTAACCTGAAAGATAAGGAAGTTCTCTTAACCATTACTATCAACTGAATACCATACACAAGTATCTACATCTTCGATCACTTTGAAGAATCCCGATACTTGCAATACCTGGTTCTCTACTTTATTCAAATACCTATAACTTCTCAAAATTCAGACCCTGTGTTTCCACGAAACACCTGTCTAAAAACTAGAGAAGTCATAAGTAAACTGAATATAGTACGAGGACCAACCCCTCTGTCCTAATGGACACTGGACAACATACAATACTCTGTATAAGTCCGTTGAGTCTAACAACTCTTTCACTGTGCGTCGTAGGTTGAAAACTGTACTTATGGTTAAGAAGAATTACACCGCTGCTTAATGCTCCTTACCTAACCATCCACTGATATAGGTAAATGTCATCGACATAATATCAAAAGGTATATCTCACTCTATGAAAATAGACGTACAGATATATCAATTTGAAATTGGTGCACAACAGCGGATATTCAAAACCAAATATTTTCCGACCGGCAAACAGCCCAGATGATCTCCTCAAATATCACCGATTACAACGAATCCCGATATAATGAGGATGATCACCCTATTCCCAATAATTTACTCCCACTCATCATCTGTAAAACCATACAGATGTGAGAATCATACCTGGTAAATACATACCCTAGAGTAAGTATCTAATCGGGAAATCAGTTTTCTTTTAACATCACACAGTGAAACTGAAACATTGAAATGTTTCGGTAGGGTATTCCGGTATTCTTAGTAACGTCTCTTCCATTATCCAGATTCATAACTGTAACCGTATATCTTTTTGCCATCTGACCAAATCCCTTTATATGTCTTTAGTCATTACCGTCTGCACACCCCTTTAGGCCAAATGGTTTTCTTCCTTCCCTACCGTTCGGCACCAGCCTATGGTTTGGAAGAAGACTATCCAATAAGCATAAAAGGTGTACTGTTCTAATCCTAGGAGCACTCGCAAAGCGAGAGAAGGTGAAGATAAAAGACAACCGAATAAACCTTATTCCTATTTCTCCTGAACCAGAATCCATCCCCGAACTGGAACAAGTTCCTTTCGTGTTCGTATATAACCATACGATGGAGTATCCAATAAACTGTGGATCTTCGTAGTGATACGGAGTGTCCTGGAGAAATACAAAGGTGATTTTCGGATTGGCGAAGAAATACTTGGTTTGATCGTGAATAGCAGTCACAATTTACTTTGCCCTCTCACTAATCCCTTGCTTTGTCTTAACTTAAAACCTTCTGCACACCATCGTTATGCTAATTGGTTTTCTTCATTCCCTACCGGTCGGCACCAGCCTAAGGTTTGGAAGAAGACTATCCAATTTGCGTAATAGGTGTACTATCTCCTAAACCAAGGAGTACTCGCAACCTGAGAGAAGGTAAAAGGAAAAGACAACTGAATAATCCTATTCGTTTTCTCCAGAACCAGAAACCATCCTCAAAGTCCTTCGAGTTCGTATATAACCATACGATGGTTTTGTCCAATGGAAGTGGACGTTCGTAGTAATACGGGGTGTCCTGGAGAAAAGGGTAAAAGTAGGAGTGGCAATGAGGTTTGGAACTCTGACAATCCAAAAGCCTGTGTTAAGAAGGTTCGGTCAACTTGGTCACTGAGTCATAGTCAAGGGTCGGGTCAAATGTCACTGCCAAAGAGAGAGAGAAAAGAAACACTCGGCGTGCACTCTAACCTAGATCAGAATGGTTATCACTTTATCTAATCTAGAAACCTCCCACTGTAACGTCAAATTCTTCCCCAAACCTGAAAGAAGAATTAGTCGGGATCACCCGAGGAGTAAACCAACTCATCAGTGGGAATCGGGATCCAACTCTCATCGCATGATAACGTGACGGAATCCGCTCACGTCACCACACTCCAGAAGGTATGCGCATGCCTGGCAAGTTTCAGTACTTTTGAAACTCCCGATGTGTGTTTTTACCCCTAGGACCCAAGTGACCTTGACTGAGCCAACATATCAAAGGATCCTAGTCAAGTTCAGCCCGTCATTATCTTGATTGCATTAGACCCACCCGCACGAATCCTTGACTGAGCCAAAATGACCGCACGACTGTCCTAACCAATCTCATATCCGTGCAACAGAAAAGCACTACATAGCTACCGAACACTACGCCTCGGCTAAGCACGACATACGCAGCACGAATACTAAGTAATACTAATCTGAAATGACGGAGGGCTACGAATGGTTTTTGGCGAAAAACCTTTAACGTAATGAACTTGATATCGTTGAAGGAACTGGATAACTTTTTAGAAAATATAGTGACGAAAACCTTTACTAAAGAGGTCACTCCCGGTGAAGGGATCTCGGCTCTTTCCCCGTAGAATGAGGTGCAGGATATTCCAACTGAATACTACGATGCAAAGCAAAAGTAATCGGCTATAGTGAAGTTAATGCCCTGACGCAAACTTCTGTCCAAGGGGTCACTCCCGGTGAAGGGATCTCGGCCCTTGCCTCGTCGACTGAGGAGCAGGATATTCCAAATGAACACCACGATGCAAAACAAAAGTGAACGTCCTTGCAATAACAGCCTTTTTGAAAAATGTTCCAACAACATCAGAATAGGTTTGTTTATCTTGCATTGATCCGAATCAACGCAGTCCCATCAATTGATCACACCACAATGAACGAAAATATACTGATGTACGTATATGCCATCCGCATTCGCCACTGGGTGGTCCCGTCATCACCCGTTAGGTTACTTAACTAACGACAGAGCGGGGACTGGACTAGCGCGGATGCAAAACATATACAACATCTACTAATATATATACCAATATATATTATATTCGCTCAAGGCGTGATAAGAATGCAACATCACAGAAATGTACAGCATCACAGAACAATACAGATATCTGGGATCCCCGGGTTTCACAGAGCCGCTGCTGAAACCCGACGTTCCCCTGGTCGTGCGGATAGCCTGTGCAATGAAATCCTAGACCCCTACGGGAGAGGCAAGTCACCCGCCAAAACCTGAAGCGAGGCAGCCCCCTTCGGCACTGTGAATGGACCACCCAGCACTTCATGGAATCCGGTAACTTGGGCACCCCTCCTGGGTCAACCTGTACCCCCTACGAGTGCGGCGAATAGCCCGCCAATCCTAGAGTGAAGCCCCCTCCGTCTCAATGCCATGAGATGCGGGCCCGTTGCCCTGTAGAACCCGGCTATCCGTGCACCCCTCCGCGGGGTAATCCTAGTACAGAAAGTAAAATATACATACACCGGGTACATCGACCGCAACCAGGTCGTGCCCCAAAAGAATAATACAAACAGGCAGTGACGGCAGTACACATGTCGGACGCTCGTCCCTCAATATCAAATGTACATATAAAACAAAACTGTACTAGCATTGCATCCAGGCTATCCCCCACGACCGACCCGCAACATCACAGCATAAACACAAAACATCAACGTGAAAATCACGTTCGCAAATCCGTCTAACCGGGCTATAGCAGTTAGACAGGATTTACCGATCAAGTGATATTCACGGTCGCAGATATAATGTAAATACTGTGAAATAATGTGTTTAAAATATCCAATCGATCAAAAATTAACAAGTGGGTCCCCAAGTAATACTGTAGCACTCACAGAAATTCTGGGCCCAAAAATAATTTTCCAAAACCCCTATTTTCAACACTCAATCATTCTGCAAAATTTTGGGAGACTGAACAGTCCAAGTCGCGGCGGAACCGCGGCCCAAGCATGGCTTTGGCCGCGGTTCCGCGGCATTCTGAACTATTCACGAGACCAACTTTTTAGAGAACTCTTAGAATGTCCTGTACATTAGTTTTCTACAACCTGAAAAATTTTTAGAGCCCGGAAAAATTCGACAGAAAACTGATGCATGCAAAAACGCGGTTTTTGGAATTTTGGTCGATCGGATAAGTAAAACGCATTAGAACAAGCTAGACAAGGTTAATGGCGTGGCTCTGATACCATGTTGCGCCACGGCAGCGCCCCGGCCGTCTTACAGAGGCCAAAATGAGGAATCAAGAATTTTCCTTACTTGGAAACTGGCGCTACCGCGGACAATGAAACCCGGATCGTTAACCATTAACCTATACTAGCTAACAAGAGATGGGAAGAGAAGTATACCAAGTGATCTGAGTCCTCCGGTCTTCGCTTCATCGTCCCGATCTTCCGCTGAATGTCTTGTCTCCACATCGTCGCCTCCTCGCCGGAAGGGCACCACATCGCCTGCGTCTTTTACGGGCTCCCGCCTCAATACCGAGGCAACTCGAGCATGAAGCCGGCAAGTCGACATGCCCAAGAAATGCTGTAGAATGTAGTGTAGAAACTTTATCTCTTGGAGTTTATGTAGTTGCCTTTGAAGATGATGGAGGAATCAAGATTAGAAAAATGGTGCTTGCATTTTTCTAGCATGAAAATGAGATCAAGAATGAAAACCTCTTCTTCTCCTTTCTCTCAAGTGAGTTCTATATTCTCTAACATGAGAATGGTGGAGGAGGGAATACAAAACCACAACCATAGAAGGAAGGTAATGGTAGTAAAAGCAAGTGGTGACCATAGCCAAACATTATCATCACAATCTCACATCAAAACCAAATCAATCCTAATCACCTTTTACAAGAAATGATGATAGAAAAGAAAGGAATAAAAAAGATGCTATCATAATTAATACATATGCAAGAAACCCCCTCCTCAAATGTAATTTGCAAAATTGCAAATTACCCCCTCCATCAGAAAAGTCCGGCCGGGAAAGAACAAAGGAAAACCGGCCGGAACGGAATGCAAACTGGCAACTCCAGAAAACTGGTCCCGTAATAAATTACAGGAAAACCCCGATACTGTGCATACACACCTGCATCTGTATTCCGTCCGGATACAAATGCAATGAGACAAAATCTACACTGTACTAAACTAGGATCCGGCTTAAACCAAAGCCGGCTAGTAATATCCGTCCGATCCTGATCCGTGCAATACCGCACGTATCAGATCGAACCCTGCCATATAACTATACGGCCACTAGTACAAAACTGTCCGATCCTGATCCGTGCAATACCGCACGTATCTGATCGGACCCTGCCATATCTCCATACGGCCTCTACAGCGTTTTGCCCGAAAGCTTGAGTAACTGTAAGTGTGGTGGACTCTAAAGACTCGTCAATACTATGGCTGTGAATTTAACCACTAGCACGTCAGAGGTATAAGCCAATACGTGACGGGCCACCGGCTATTGACTAAAAGGGGCGTCGATGAGTGAACTCATCCTGACACCCTACTGAGCCTGTCAGTGACAATATCCGTACAGTCCGGTCCGTTCGTCTATGAGCATCGCATGTCGGGCCTAGGGGGTTGGTAAAAGTCAGACCCCTAAAAGCGGTACAAGTCATGTCGGAGTGTAGCCCAGAACTCCCTGAGATACTACTGGAATACCTACCAGTAAATCTCCTGCCTCGGCCGAGGGCTTTGCGTAATGGCTCTCCTAGACACAGCGCGACCTCACCCCCAATACCGGGAGAGACGAACCCCTGAAGATCCGCTCACTGCCTCCATGTGGCTCGGGACTGTACCCAACTAAAACCTGTTTGCACGACTCCTTTGAGCCGTGGTAGGGTAGTAATCAAAGCACAGTGGGAACTCACACGAGGCAAATGACGATCCTCAGGTCGATGAACTAACCTGTACACATGTCACCAGGGAACTGCTATCTGACATCAGGTATAAGACCAACCAGCATGTTCCCGGCGAGTCCTGTCCGGTGTACTCATAACCCAATGAGCACCTGTATACATCTTAGGTGAACCAACTGACACCAGTGGCTTGTGAGACCGGCCACCGCCCCTCGTCGGGGTTTCGACTGTATACACTAGTCTACTAATGGAGTATCGATGCCCTATCTCGAAACTCCTACGACTAGGGACCTTTTAAGGATGTGCTTATAGACTACCAGCTCCCACGTATATGATCGCCATCATACTGCTGGTAGTCAAGCAAGAATCCTAGGGGCTCTATCAACGTGTAATAGCGACATGTCAGGTCACCTAAAGCAGTACACGATGATAAAGATAAACTAGATAGCATACTATCATCTTGAGTAAGACTGTCCTCCTGGGATAGGTCCTCCCTCAATCATTGCAATCACGTGCCTGCGATCCAATAATTGACTCTGAGGGCACTATCTCCAACAACATATAGATGAGCTACAATGCAATGATCCGATGTGATATAAGATTCCTATGTGTCATGGCAATTACTAACGGTGTGTGTGTAACATACATGATAGTGCTCGTGTACATGGACCGTTAGTAATGGTGGGGTGTTCTATCAATTCTAATTTATATCTGTGTAGTAGGGAATGCAATACGTACAAAATAGTAACCATGCACATGCAATATATATAAGGAACACTATAAGGTCCTATCAGCCCTGACGTAGAACGCCATGCGGGCGATATCCCCGTAGATGTGAAATCTACTCACCGTAGTCTCTCGCTAGGTGTAGCCAACAACCTGCTTCCCCTTCTTCGCGGCGTCCATCGTACTCGCCTGCGAACCTAGAATTACACAATATATCATATGTAAGCTTGAAGTCACACAAACGCGACATTTAAGCCGAACTAGTAACTCGTGTCATGAACCAAACGTGCATGTGCGCGATACGCTATAACGTGTGGTTACGCGTCTGAAATCACTCCGACGCGTCGCGATACGTAGAAACCCAAAACCCACACACACGTATCACGCGTGTCGCGAAAGGTTGAAAATACGGGAAAATAGGTATTCTACCCCAGATTTTGATACAGGAAAGATATTGTAAAACTACACATGCCAAAACAACACACATAGCAGCAGACACCTATACCCCAAACCCTAACCCACAACTCCCCTATCTGGCCGCCAATTGCGGCCAGAATGCAATTTTTGGCGGCCCCAAATGGGAATTGGGCTCCCAGGTTGGGTGTGTGCACTCTATACCCCCCATATATGCTACAGTAACATCTAGATTTATACTGAAAAGTCTCGGGTAGTAGCAGATCCTACAGGGCCTCATATCAAGTTAAAATCACACAATTTTGCACAAAAATGGGACTTTATGGTATTTTGATGAAATCTGAAAAAAGTCTAGGTCAAACCCCATACTAATAACTCATTAACAAGCTAATCAAGCCACAACAACACAAATTTAACATATTAACACAAAACCCCCTTCAATAGCACTAAAATGACCCAAAAATATGATATTTTTAAACTAAACATGCAAGTTATGAAAATTTGGTGCTAGGATTGAGATTTTATACCTTCAAATGACTTTAGAACACCAAAGGTTCCAGCTTTACCCTCAGTTGTGCAGATTAGCTTCAAAACACCTCAAAAACTTCACTTTTCCTAAGGTTTAGTGATGAAAAAGTATTGATTTGCGTAAGGTTTTGTTTGGGGATTCAATGGAAAGTGAAGAGAAGCAAAAAATGAAGAAAATGGGAGGGGTTTTGCTGCTGGAGCTGCAGGAATTTCTGAAGTGAGGGAGAGGGGAGAGAGAGAGGGAAGAATGGGGTCAAAAGTCCACCCTTCACCTAACCACCATGCTACCTTGTTTTATTTGGATTTGTATTTATAAAAAGGGGTTTTGTAAAAGGATTAAATGGTGGGGAAAAAATAAGTTTGCAACCATACACAAAGAATGGTTAACAAGTCACAAGAAAAAGTCTAAGTATGCAAGTGTGCACAACACAAGAAAATTCCCAATATGCTAACACTACCAATAAAAACTATTAATCCTATGAACACACAAATATAAAAACATGCATGACTACTAATTATCACCAAAACAATCAAACGAAAATTTCAAAGTGTTACACATACTTATCATGATATTAACCTTAGTTTAGTGTAGAGAATGGACCATGGATAGATATGATGGTTAGGGTTGAGCAAGAGACAAGAATGGTGGACTAGGTCAAAGTTTCATGAAGTTTCAACTAAACTACAAAACTAGCAACCATTCTTTTCTCATCTTTTCAAAATAAATAAATAAATAAATAAATAAATAATAAAAGAAAACCCTAATCATTAGTTTAACCATGTCTTAATTCTTTACACTTAACCAAGTAAACATGTATCATCAAACATGATACAAACAAGTGCACAAAAGTTTATCACATATACAACTTGCACAATTCAAGTGAAAAAATCCATTTAAAGTAAACCAATACTAGTTAATGCAAAGTAATATATCAAATATATAATTATACATTAAATCATTAAATCAACACTTGATTCAATGATCCGGTCATGTCGCACACAACCGACTAGTATACAATGTATCGGCTTATCGAATCAATCCTTGATTCGATAACTAGGTTATATCGCATACAACCATTCGACACATTCGTCGCGAGAATGGAATACGGTATCACATACACACATTATTCTCGGTCCCGCACATATCTCATATGCGCTCCTATTTCGTTTCGCTTGAGCTAGGAAACCTCTGTGTAGGACTCTAAAGACTCATCAATACGCCGGTAGCAGATGATGATCATATCAAGCATCCACAAGCCGCAAGCGGTCTACTAAACGTAACGGCCACCCGGGTATTGAGCGATCAGAAGATCGACGAGCAAGCCCGCTCACACTCCAGTGAATCCAACCAGTAACACTACCGTACAGTCCGGTCTCGTCGTCTGATATGTCGCATATCTCGCCTAGGGGTGGTAAACGTCAGACCCCAATAGCTCGATAAGTCGTGTTGATATGAGGTCTATAACAGTTCGAGAAACTACTGGTAACACTTACCAGTATATCTCAGCAACCCTGGCCAGGGATTTCCGGTTATAGCCAATCGAAGACAGCGCAACATCAACTCCCTATACCGGGAGAGACGAATCCCCTCCTATCGCTCATTGCCTCCATGTGATTCGGGACTGTACCCAAAAGCCACCGTTTTGCACGCCCTCTTGGACGTGGTAAGGTGGAAATCAAAGCACAGTGGGAATCACACAAGACTCTATGACGATCTCGGGTCTACAGACTAACCTGTACCAGTGTCACCAGAGAACTGCCATCTGACGTGAGGTATAATACCATCTGGGAGTTCTCGGTGAGTCCGTCCTGTGTACCCAGTCTCCACTGAGCACCCGTATATCATCTCTGATGTCAAACACCAATTGATATGGGATCATCCATCGCCCATCTGTATGGGTCGAGAAGGTATACGCTAGTCTACTCTGGTATATCGATGCCCCGTCTCGATACACCCACGACTAGGGACCTTGAAGGATGCACTTATAGACTACCATGTCCCCACTGGTATGATCCGCATCATAGTCCAGGTAGTCAAGTACACATCCTAAGGGCTTTACCAACATGTAACAGAGAGACAATCAGTGTTCACGTTAAGGTAAAGAGTAACCAGATAGCATACTATCATGTCGAGCAAGAAAGTCCTCCCTATATATGTCCCAGCATCCACTACAATATACATCCTATGTACAGTAATGGCCTCTAGAGCATACAAATAACTAACAAAACACGTGTCGCGCAACAAAAGAATCGTAGACAGAAGTTAACACAACAAATGGCTGATCTAGCATACATGACTCTCGGCCCACCCACGACACAAAGTGTGTATAACAAACGAGTGCATAGATCCCGAATTAAACAAACAAGTGCAATAAGAAAACATACGAATAAGATTACCTGAAAACTCTGCACTGGACACCCGCGCGTCCCGATGAGTAGAAGCAAAAGCTCGTGCCTGCCTTCTGCCCGCAACTGGCTGAACTCCTCCTCTGCCATCCTGCATACTCGGAATGAATCCTCCGCGACCCCGACCTCTGTGAACATAAGTCTGACGCGGTGCCAAGGAACAATGTCTGACGAAGTTTTGAAGGCTCCCGCATCGAAAACATCCATACGATTGCTGCTGACCCTCCTGGGGATAAGATCTAAACAATTGTCATCATCCCAAGCCTCTGCTACTCCCGCGACATAACCAAAATCTGTCTCGACGACTAAGCATCTGTCTCTGGGCTGGTACACTTACATGAGCCTCCTCGGTCTCGGAACACCCAAAGTCTCGGGAAGACGCCCCTCAGCTAAACGGGCTGCATCCACTGCTGCTGTATACATAACACTATGTTGTGTGCTGATCGCAAGGACTAATTGGGTAACAGGGGTGGAAACCTCCTGTCGCTGCGCTAGACTGGCCTCAACCAACGATCTCGTCGTCTGGCGCAAGTCCTGCATCTCTGCCTCAAGCCTAACGATACGATCTATCGAACGGATCAATCTGCTCCTGTGCAACGAGCGTACCATCGTGGTCAGTCCTCGCCCCAAACGAGTCAACTCTGACCTTGGCTCTCGCTGCATCATTCTGAGCCCTCATAGTCATCGGGGGCATAAGGCTATAAAAAGGAAATAGGATTCGATATGAACACGGAAATCGAATCACAAGGATATGTATCATCAAGGAAGGAATTTCAAGCAATTAGTACTTAGGTCACTTTGGGCGAGTACCGTGTCGTAAGTATGCTGCGGACATACACACACTACGTTACTCTGCATAAGCTACCTACTCCATCAAACCAAGGTCATTCTACACTCCGAAAGGTAAAACCTAGCGCTCTGATACCAAATTTGTCACGACACAAAATTTAGCACGTGATGGCCCTTAAACTACGTAACATCTCCAGGCGTAACGTAATTCAAGTAAGCCAAAAACCCAGCAATCTAAACCATCAAAAGTAGTAAGTGATAATAACATTGTTACAACTTTTGAAATCTCAATCAAATTCTTTAAATCCCAATTTATTTCCTTTATAAATTTGGCAGCACCTCCTTTGTAAAACAAGCCCCCAAAAAGGGTACAACATAAATATATAAGTAAAGCATCTCCAACGGGAGCAAATCCATGCCCAAAGGCGGAAAACAACCTGTAGGGTTTCCATAGCACCTTATGAAGGGTTTAGAAGCATCACACATGCCACAATAAAATTTTAACGAGGTGCTAAGAAAACTTAACTAGGAATCGAACTAGAAATATAGGGTAACAACTAATAGTATCACATACAAAAAATAATCAATCACTAAGTGGAGAGACTACAACCTTTGTAGACCTCCTTGAGTGACTCCTTGGATCTCCTAGAGTTTAGAACGGCTCGCTTGAATCCTTCCTAGTCCACGACGATCCACCCGAAGTCCCTTTGCCCAAAGCTCCTTGCTTCACTTGATCAATGAGGAAGTGATGCAAACACTCTAAACTAATAGGCTAAACTAGTATAGAATGATTGTGTGGTTTGTTATCTCACTTAAAAACATTTATTTTTCTTTTCCTCACACTCAAAGAAACTCAAGAGAGATTGATGAAGGAGGAAGATGAAGATGGAAAAGATTTTCTCAAGATAATGATAATTGTTATGTTCTAAAATAAAAACAAAAGGATATATATGTGAGACACTCTCACATCCAACCATGGTTAAAAGAAATATCTAGATATTTTGTGATGAGTTAAAAGAACAAAGGAAATAAACCTAGGGTTAAATTAATGGTCAACCCTAGAAGAGTGTAGAAAGAATGAGTCATTTGTTAATTTTCTTTTTTCTCAAAACAAAAATACACATATTAATTGAACCATGTGAGTCTTGCATTTCCATCATCCATGTATCATCAACCATGATACAATTGTATGTATGTATGCGTGCATACACATCGTCATGTGTATGTATATACATATATGCATACATCCATAAAGAAAAGGTTTAATAAAAGTGAGCTAAAAGTCATTATTAAATCAACACTTGATTTAATAAACCGGTCATATCACATACGACCCGACCAATAGTAAATGCCCGATTAATATACGGTATCTCATACACGCATTTAATCGAGCTCCCGCGCATATCTGATATGCACACCACATCGTTTTGCCTGAGCTAGGAAACTACTGTGTGGGACTCTGAGACTCGTCAATACTCCTGCATTAGGTGATGATCAAATTAAACACCCACAAGCCGCAAGCGGTCAGCTAAACGTAACGGCCACCCGGGTATTGAGCGATCAGAAGAAAAACAAGCGAACCTGTCAAAACTCCATCGAGCCAACTGGCAACACTTACCGTATAGTCCGATCTCTTCGTCAGATATGTTGCATATCGTGTCTAGGGATGGTAACGTCGACCCCAATAACTCAATAAGTCATGCCGGTATATGGTCTACAACAGATCGAGAAACTACTGATAACACTTATCAGTAATATATCAGCAGCCCTGGCCAGGGACTTCCTGTTATAGCCAATCGTGCATAGCGCAACATCAACCCCTAATACTGGGAGAGACGAAACCCCTCCTATCGCTCATCGCCTCCATGTGCCTCGGGACTGTACCCAAGATCCACCTGTTTGTACGACTCAGTAGAGCTGTAGTAAGGTGGAGATCAAAGTACAGTGGGAGGACACACAAGACTCTATGAAGATCTCGGGTTTACAGACTAACCTGTACCAGTGTCACCTGAGAACTGTTATCCGACGTATGATATAATACCATATAGGAGTTCTCCGTGTAAGTCCACGTTACCTCTCCTGGTACTTACGGGCTTGCGGAAATGATGAAAAACAATTTTTCAAGAGGTGGTAACATGGACTCAAAATACGGATCTTTGTTAAACAACTATCTAACAAACCTAACAAGAGTTTTACCTACTCGGTTAGGGGTTATACCTTAACTTGAACTCCTTCTCTTGGTCTCCTTGCTGTGGTCGGATCGGCCTCACCTCGTCGTCTCTTTGTGCCGAAGATGGATCCACCTGAAATCTTCTACTTTTGGCTTCTCTTCAAACTAGAAGAAACTAGAACACTTGGTTTGCTAAACCTTGTGAACTAGGATGAGTAGAGGAGTGTGTTGGGTTTTATCTCTATGGTTCTTGCTTCTCAACACATTAGACAAGTGAACCATGAACTAGAAAGAGAGAGCAAGAGGAAGAGGGAGAGCTCAAGCAAGAGAGAGAAAGGAAATGAGAGAATGAGCAAGTCTTTTGCCATCCAAGCTCTCATAATCCAAAATCATGCTCATTATAGTAATTGAGTATTATGTGATGGTTCAAGACAAAATGGCCATATCATTTCATGCACTCATTTTGCAAAAATAAACAAGCAAGCAAAAGTCTTTGCCATGAAATGATGGCCATTGTAATGATGGTGGTCAACTAGTCCAACCTAGTCAACCGGTCAACAAAGTCAACAAGTCAAAAAAGTCAACCCTTCATCTCAACCATGACACAATAATACTTAATTAATATTATTATTAATCATATTTCTTATTCTCATTAGGGTTTAGCAAAAGTCGATGGTCAACAGTCAACAGTCAACAACCCCAATGAGAATCCTCTGCCTCTGTCTCTGTATCAACTGTGCATACACACCCGCATCCGCGTTCCGAGGAACACGAATACAAACGAGATAAAATCAATCCCAAAACATACACTAGGATCTGGCTTAAACCAAAGCCCGCTAGTGTTAACTGCCCGGACACTAAACGTGCACAAGTGCACGGATATGACCGAACCCTGTCGCAAAACCATGCGACCTCTACTCTTTTGCCTAAAGGAGAATAGCTTTCTGTGTGGGACTCTAAAGACTCGACACTACGCTGGCAGTGGGTTTAACCACAGACCGCAAGCGGCACTAGCTGTGCGTAACGGTCCCAAGGTAGATGCCAACAAGAAAACTGACGATGTGAAACCCATCTGAACTCCTGCTGAGCCTGAATGTGACAATCTCCGTACAGTCCGTTCTGTTCGTCTAAGAATATCGCATGGCGGGCCTAGGGTGGCGGTAAACGTCAGTCCTCTAATAGCGGTACGTGTCGTGTCGGAGTGTAGCCCAGAACACCCTGAGATAACACTGGAAACCTACCAGTATATCTCGCTTGCCCTGGCCAGGGACTTTGTGTAATGGCTCTCCAAGACACAGCGCGATATCAACCCCCAATACCGGGAGAGACGAATCCTGTCTAACCATCACTGCCTCCAAGTGCTTCGGGACTGCACCCAATTACTACCTGTTTGCACGACTCCTTTGAGCCGTGGTAGGGTAGTAATCAAAGTACAGTGGGAATACACTCGAGGCGAAGTGACAGTGTCAAGTCAGCGGACTAAGCTGTACTCATGTCACCTGGGAACTGATAACTAACAATAGGTATAATACCAACCAATCAGTTCCCGACGAGTCCTGTCCAGTGAACTCGTAACCTAACGAGCACCCACATACTATCTCAAGTACGACATACTGACGGCTGTGGGACAGACCGTCTCCCTGCTGGGATGAGAAGCGCATACGCTAGTCTACTGCGGAGTATCGATGCCCTGTCTCGATAGTCCTACGACTAGGGACCTGCATAAGGATGTGCTTGCGGATTACCCAGCCCCCACAAGTGTGACTGCCATCACAACGCTGGTAATCAAGCAAAGATCCTAAGGGCTCTACTAATATGTATAAGCAATATGCTAAAAGAAACACATGCACATATTGAAGTAGAAACAAACCAAGTAGCACACTACTATTTTGAGCAAGATTGTCTATACAAGGTGAATATCCCAAGCTTCCATTAAGTAATATACAAACTAGTATGATACAACAATGGCCTCTAGGGCATATACACTAACAATCTACCACTTGCACTAAGGCAATGAACTGGCGTATCGAAGACCTATTATCTCGATCAGCCGCTCGAACTGAGTCTGGGGTAAGGCCTTCGTGAGTGGATCAGCAGTGTTATCTTCCGTATTTACTCTCTTCACCTCGATCTCCCGGCGATCTACGATCTCCCTGATCAGGTGGTACCGCCTCAAAATGCGCCTGGACTTCTGATGGGACCTGGGTTCCTTCGCTAAAGTTATAGGGTCGTTGTTGTCACAATACAGCGGTATTGGATCAACACTGGTAGGAACCACCTGAAGCTCCATGAGGAACTTCTTCATCCAGACAGCTTCCTTTGCGGCATTGCAAGCAGCTATGTACTCCGCTTCCATAGTTGAGTCAGCAACGGTTTCCTGCTTGGAGCTCTTCCAGCAAACCGCCCCTCCATTGAGGGTAAAGACATAACCCGACATGGAATTGGAGTCATCCTTGTCACTCTGGCAGCTGGAGTAAGCAAAGGCCTCGATCTGGAGGTCTTTTCCGCCATACACCAAGAACATCTCCTTAGTCCTTCTCAGGTACTTGAGAATGTTCTTTACTGCTATCCGGTGTTTCTCCCCTGGGTTGGACTAATACCGGCTTACAACGCTCAATGCGTATGCTACATCTGGTCTGGTACACAACATCGCATACATAATAGAGCCTACCGCAGATGCGTAGGGTATTGATGACATGCGAGCCCTTTCCAAATCAGTCTTGGGAGACATCTCTTTGGAGAGGGTAATTCCGTGACAAGCCGGTAGATTACCGCGCTTGGAATCTTCCATACTGAATCGTTTCAGTATGGTGTCGATGTACCTGGACTGTGAAAGTCCCAACATCCTTTTAGATCTATCACGATAGATCTGGATCCCCAGAATGTAGTTGGCATCGCCCAGGTCCTTCATGGAGAACCTCTGTGACAAGAATCCTTTGACTGACTGTAACATAGGAATATCATTTCCTATTAGGAGAATGTCATCGACGTACAAGACGAGGAATACCACATTTCTCCCTACAATCTTACTGTAAATGCATGGTTCATCTGGGTTTTTGATAAAGTCGAATTCTTTGACAGTATCATCAAAGCAGATGTTCCAACTCCGCGATGCCTGCTTTAGTCCATAGATGGACTTGAGAAACTTGCACACTTTACCGCTGCTCCCACTCTGAATGAATCCCTCTGGCTGATCCATATTGACGCACTCTTCCAAATATCCATTTAGGAAAGCCGTCTTTACGTCCATCTGCCAGATTTCATAATCGTGGAAGGCAGCAATGGCAAGAAGGATCCGTATGGATTTCAGCATATCCACTGGAGAAAAGGTTTCGTCATAGTCCAAACCAGGTCTTTGATGAAAACCCTTTGCAACAAGTCTAGCCTTATAGGTCTCAACCTGTCAATCTACACCAATCTTCCTTTTGAAGATCCACTTGCATCCTACGGGTTTTACCCCATCTGGAGCAACGTCCAACGTCCATACTTTGTTGGTGTACATGGACTCCATTTCGGTCCGCATTGCATCCAGCCATTTTACCGAGTCACTGCTCTTAATGGCTTGCTGGAAGCTAGTAGGCTCATCATAATCAATAGTGCAATCCTCTCTATCCCCGTCTATGAGAAAACCGTAGTATCTCTCGGGCGGATGAGACTGCCTACTTCTCCTGCAGAGCGGCGCAGGAATGTCCGGTTCTCCTGAAACTTCTGGTTCTTCCAAGATTTCAGTAATAGCTTGTGGTTCTGGAATTTCTTCCAGTTCTATTGCGCTCCCACTTATCTGATTTTCCAAAAATTCAGTTTCCAAGAAGTGGGCACGCGGAGAAACAAAAACTTTTTGTTCTTCTGCGGAATAGAAAAGATACCCCCTGGAGTTCTTTGGGTATCCCACAAACTTACACAGTACTTTGCGTGCTTCGAGCTTGTCCGCATGCTGCTTCTTTATAGAAGCTGGACATCCCCATGTCTTAAGATACTTAAGACAGGGTTTCTTCCCACTCCATAGCTGATATGGGGTGGTAGGTACAGTCTTGGTTGGAGCCTTGTTCAAGAGATATGCAGCTGTTTCTAGTGCATAACCCCAGAAAGATTGCGGTAACTCAGCGTTACTCATCATGGAACGAACCATATCCAATAGGGTTCGATTCTGCCTTTCACATACACCGTTGTGTTGTGGTGTTTATGGAGGAGTACGCTGAGAGAGAATTCCATTCTCTTTTAAGTAGTCCAGAAACTCGGCACTCAAGTATTCACTACCTCGATCAGATCTCAGTGTCATTATACTTTTGCCTGTTTGTTTTTCAACTTCATTCTTGTATTCCCGAAATTTCTCAAAGGCCTCGGATTTGAGCTTCATTAAGAAGACATGTCCATACCTAGAGAAATCATCTGTGAAAGTAATGAAGTATGAATAACCACTTCGCGCATGTGTAGACATTGGACCACACACATCACTGTGTATGAGCCCCAAGAGCTCGCCCGCCCTTACTCCGTGTCCAGTGAATGGAGTCTTTGTCATCTTTCCCATAAGACAAGATTCACAAGTGGCATAAGACTGATACTCGAACGGATTCAAGTATCCCTCTTTATGTAACTTAGTTAATCGTGTCTCATTAATGTGACCCAGTCTACAATGCCATAAGAAAGCCTGATTTGTTTCCGAAGACTTTCTTTTAAGTGTGTTCTGGGCACTGAAAATCTGAGCTTGATTCAATACGTATATCCCGTTATTTAATGTACCTGACCCAATCAGAACTTGATTTAGGTGGATATGGACCACATCGCTTACAAAAGTAAAATCATATCCTTCCTTAGAAAGTAAGGATACCGATATGATATTACAAGTCGCACCTGGTACATACAAACAGTTACGCAGAATCAATAGCTGCCTAGTTGTCAGTCCAAGATGATATTCCCCTACGGATTCAGCATCCATGCTCATTCCGTTAGCAACCCTGAGAGTTATATCACCTTTCCTGATAACCCTACGGTTTCTCAGAGCCTATAATGAATTACAGATGTAAGATCCTGATCCGGTATCCAATACCCAGGAAGTAGGGTTAACTGACATACAGTTCTCTATCACAAACACACCCGAAGCCGAAGCCACAACATGCTACGAATTCTGGCTACTATCTTTGCTAGCCCTGCAATCCTTCTGCCAATGTTCAATCCCGTAACAATAGGAACCTCCCTCTTTTACTACATCCAGTCCCGAAACTTTTGCCCTTCCCTTTCCTTCTTCTTCCCTGGTTTCCTTCAGGGTATAAGCAGAGGGCAGGGACTGTAGAATCAAGTCAGTACTTGACCCATTCTCCAACGTGGTCTTCAGGTCCGTGAGCTCAAAATAGCTTGTCTCTGTACGGACGTTGCCCCCTACAGATGACCTGACAGCCAACCTCGCTTGAAGCAATTCGTTCGAGGTCTCATATCTTGCGATACGAGATTGCTCTCCATATAAATCTTTGTTATGGAGGAAGATAGAAACTGAGTCCATCTTCTCGTGCTACCTCTGGTTTGCACCATCAACTGAGGCTAACACGAGGCACTTGGCTTTCGCACAGTCTTTTTCCGATGTCATACGGATGTCAATGTCCGTGACAGGGGAAACTGGTCCTGAGACGGCAAGGGTTTGATTAGTTAAGAGGTGTCCCAGCTTGTCATGGGTAATGGACATCTGGACAGACCTTTGCCAATCATAACAGTCAGGTTCAGTCATTTTATTATCTAGATGTAACCTATGTGTGGTCACTGGGTCGCTGCAATTAAGAGAGAGAGAAGAAAACACTCAGCATGATGCTCTTGCAAGTTTAGATTGGTTTTAAATTTATCTAAACAGGATGGCTCCTACTGTCTCTCGAATCCCTCCTCAAACCAAAAAGGAAGAATTAGTCAGGATCATTCTCACTGTACAATACTTGCTTAACCGTTCAGCCAGGCAACTGTCGGTACTTCGAGGGAGGTTTTCCAACGCTTTCGTGAAGTTCCTTAATTAAATAACCTCTTTTCCCTGGGGGCGTAGCCCCTCTAAAACCTTTCTAGACACCTACTTGGTTTATAGCTTTGATCGTTAAGTGAGAAAGTTCCCGAGGAGTAGCATATACTCACAGTAGGATCGGGATCCAAATATCATCGCGTGACAAAACTGAAGGAATCCTACCAGAATCATCACACTCCAAATGGTATGTAGCGCTAGCAAGTTTCAGTTCTTTTGAAACTCCCGATGTGGATTTTTGCCCCATGCACTTATGACCTTGACGAAGGTCAACAAATCATAAGTCACATGTCAAGTTCTACCCGTCATTGTCCAGGTTAATTTGAACCCACCCGTATATATCCTTGACGAAGGTCAACAAGGTAATACGACTGTCCCAAACCAACGCATCTTATCTATGCTACATATGAACACCCTACAGCTACCAATCACTATGCATTGACGAAGGTCAACAAACATAGCTTGAATACTATTGAATATTCATACGAAACGACGGAGGGCTACGAATGGTTTTGGAGAAACCGTGAACGTAGTGAACTTGATATAATCGAAGGAACCTTGATAGCTTTTAAAAGGAGTGGCTTAAGCTCCGCCTTTAAAAGTTGATTTTGAAAAGAAACCGAGTGGTTTTTGAAATTGTTCCAACGACTTTTACTTGGTTTATTTTCTTGCATTAATTTTAATGCGTCCCATCATTTAATCATACCATTACAGAAAACAATGAAAATATGACGTACGCTTATGACATCTGCATTCGCCACGGGGCCCCGTCATTACCCGTTAGGTTACGTAACTAACGACAGAGCGGGGGCTGGACTAGCGCGGATGCAAAATATAAGCAACGCCTAAATAGATATCATATATATATATATACTCATTCGTCTCATGCAATGATAGCCATTCCAGATCACAGATGAACACATTAGATATACTAGGAATCTGCAATCCATACGAGCCTGTAACGAAGAGCGCATTACACGGTCACGATGAATAGCCAAGACCCCACACTAGACCCCTACGGGTGCGGCAAACTACCCGCCAAGTACCCGAAGCGAAGCAACCTCCCTCAACACCGTGAGTAGGCCACTCGGCACTTCAAGATACCCGGTAGTTTGTGCACCCCACCTTGGATCTATCCTAGGAGAAAAAACAGTAAAAGAAATTATACAATGACGGCTACAACCCCATCCCGGTTGTGCGGACATATAAATAATATTACATCAATTACAAATTACATGAACTGAAAGAAAAAGAAAACTCTCATCTCACAACCCCCCGGCTATTCATCCGCGACAATCCAATGAATTCATTTACACAAACCATCAACATTACCGATCACAGATATGTATAACCCTCACTAATCGACGTATAACGATTAGCAGACGTTCAATACATATATCACACCACAGATATAACCCGTTAGCTTAAGTCTTTTATAAGTTCGATCAAAATACGGATTTTTAGGCCCCAAAAATAAATTTTTCTTTCTGGAAAATCTGGGCAGAAAAATCATATTGTAAAAATCCCAAAACAACCACAGAAACACAATGCAGGAAATTTGCACCATGGCCGAGTCAACTCGGCCGCGGATCCGCGGCGGGAGCATGCTCCTGCCGCGGTTCCGCAGCGCTTTGACCGAGCCAGTGAACCAAAATTTCTTGGGTGTATTTTAAAAAGCCTGGGTCAATTTTTGGTGCAAGATTTATTATTTTTTGAACAGAATACAGAATCGACAGAAACTTGATTTTCCGGGTTCGTTTCGCGACTTTTTCTCCGATCGAACTTCTAGTTACTTTGCTAACATGTTAGATAGTGTTCAACTAGGCTCTGATACCACTGTAAGTCCATGTTACCTCTCCCGGTACTTACGGACTTGCGGAAATGATGAAAAACAATTTTTCAAGAGGTGGTAATATGGACTCAAAATACAGATCTTTGTTAAACAACTATCTAACAAACCTAACAAGAGTTTTACCTACTCGGTTAGGGGTTATACCTTAACTTGAACTCCTTCTTTTGGTCTTCTTGCGGTGGTCGGATCGGCCTCACCTCGTCGTCTTTTTGTGCCGAAGATGGATCCACCTGAAAGCTTCAACCTTTGGCTTCTCTTCAAACTAGAAGAAACTAGAACACTTGTTTTGCTAAACCTTGTGAAGTTGGATGAGTAGAGGAGTGTGTTGCGTTTTATCTCAATGGTTCTTCCTTCTCAACACATGAGACAAGTGAACCATGAACTAGAGAGAGAGAGCAAGAGGAAGAGGGAGAGCTCAAGCAAGAGAGAGAAAGGAAATGAGAGAATGAGCAAGTCTTTTGGCATCCAATCTCTCATAATCCAAAATCATGATAACTCATAATAGTAATTTAGTATAATGTGATGGTTCAAGTCAAAATGGGCATATCATTTCATGCACTCATTTTGCAAAAATAAACAAGCAAGCAAAAGTCTTTGCCATGAAATGATAGCCATTGTAATGATGGTGGTCAACTAGTCCAACCTAGTCAACCGGTCAACAAAGTCAACAAGTCAACAAAGTCAACCCTTCATCTCAACCATGACACAATAATACTTAATTAATATTATTATTAATCATATTTCTTATTCTCATTAGGGTTTAGCAAAAGTCAATGGTCAACAGTCAACAGTCAACAACCCCAATGAGAATCCTCTGCCTCTGTCTCTCTGTCAACTGTGTATACACACCCGCATCCGCGTTCCGAGGAACACGAATACAAACGAGATAAAACCAATCCCAAAACATACACTAGGATCTGGCTTAAACCAAAGCCCGCTAGTGTCAACTGCCCGGACACTAAACGTGCACAAGTGCACGGATGTGACCGAACCGTGTCGCAAAACCATGCGACCTCTACTCTTTTGCCTAAAGGAGAATAGCTTTCTGTGTGGGACTCTAAAGACTCGACACTACGCTGGCAGTGGGTTTAACCACAGACCGCAAGTGGCACTAGCTGTGCGTAACGGTTCCCAGGTAGATGACGACAAGAAGACTGACGAGGTGAAACCCATCTGAACTCCTGCTGAGCCTGAATGTGACAATCTCCGTACAGTCCGGTCTGTTCGTCTAAGAATATCACTTAGCGGGCGTAGGGGGGCGGTAAACGTCAGTCCCCTAATAGCGGTACAAGTCGTGTCGGAGTGTAGCCCAGAACACCCTGAGATATCAATGGAAACCTACCAGTATATCTCGCTTGCCCTGGCCAGGGACTTTGTGTAATGGATCTCCTAGACACAGCGTGATATCAACCCCCAATACTGGGAGAGACGAATCCAGTCTAACCATCACTGTCTCCAAGTGCTTCGGGACTGCACCCAACTACTACCTGTTTGCACGACTTTTTTCAGCCGTGGTAGGGTAGTAATCAAAGTACAGTGGGAACACACTCGAGGCAAAGTGACAGTGTCAAGTCAGCGGACTAAGCTGTACTCATGTCACCTGGGAACTGATAACTGACGATAGGTATAATACCAACCAATCAGTTCCCGACGAGTCCTGTCCAGTGTACTCGTAACCTAACGAGCACCCACATACTATCTTAAGTACGACGTACTGACGACTGTGGGACAGACCGTCTCCCCTGCTGGGATGAGAAGCGCATACGCTAGTCTACTCCGGAGTATCGATGCCCCGTCTCGATAGTCCTACGACTAGGGACCTGCATAAGGATGTGCTTGCGGATTACCCAGCCCCCACAAGTGTGACTGCCATCACAACGCTGATAATCAAGCAAAGATCCTGAGGGCTCTACTAATATGTATAAGCAATATGCTAAAAGAAACACTTGCACATATTGAAGTAGAAACAAACCAAGTAGCATACTACTATTTTGAGCAAGATTGTCTATACAAGGTGAATATCCCAAGCTTCCATTAAGTAATATACAAACTAGTATGATACAACAATGGCCTCTAGGGCATATACACTAACAATCCGTGAGTCCGTTCAGTGTACCCAGTCTCTCTGAGTACCCGTATACAATCTTTGGTGTCACCAAAAAAGATGGATATGGGATCATCCATCGCCCATCATATGGAACAAGAATGGTATACGCTAGTCTACTCTTGAATATCGATGCCCTATCTCGATATACCTAAGACTAGGAACATTTCAAGGATTTGCTTATAAACTACAGGTGTCCCACTAGTATGATCTACATCATAATCCCAGTAGTCAAGACAATATCCTAAGGGCTTTATCAACATGTATCAAATGAGTAAAAGCATGATCAAGTGAACATATGATAAAGAGAAAACAGATAGCATACTATCATGTCGAGCAAGTCTTTCCTCTAAATATATATATATACACATCAGTACATACACTATCATATAATGGTCACTAGGGCATACATATATCCAACAATCTCCCACTTGCACTAAGGCCAATAAATGGCGTATCCCATACCCAACATCTCAAAAAGTCGCTCATGCTGCAGCTGAGGGAGGGCCTTGGTGAATGGATCCGCAGTGTTGTCCTTTGTATCTACTCTCTTAATCTCGATCTCGTGGCGATCAACTATCTCCCGGATCAAATGATATCGCCTCAAGATGTGTCTGGACTTCTGATGGGACCTGGGCTCTTTGGCCAACGCCATAGTCCTATTATTGTAACAATACAAAGGTACTGGATCAATAATGGTTGGAACTACTCCTAGCTCCGAAATGAACTTCCTCATCCAGACGGCTTCCTTAGCAGCATCATTTGCAGCAATGTACTCAGCTTCCATCGTTGAGTCTGCAATGGTATCCTGTTTGGAACTCTTCCAACTTACCGTCCCTCCAATGAGGGTAAATGCAAACCCTGAGATAGACTTGCTGTCATCCTTGTCACTCTGGAAGCTCGAATCGGTAAAGGCCTCCATTTAGAGATGCCCGTTACCATACACCAAGAACAATTCTTTAGTCCTTCGCAAGTACTTAAGAATGTTCTTCACAGCAGTCCAGTGATTCTCCCCTAGGTTTGACTGATACCTGCTTACTACGCTCAGTGCATAAGTAGCATCAGGGCATGTATACAGTATCGCATACATTATTGATCTTACGGCCGAAGCATAGGGAATAATGATCATGCGAGCTCTCTCTTCATCAGACTTTGGACAATCGTCCTTGGAGAGAGTGACTCCATGGCAAGCGGGTAAGGCACCCCGCTTAGAGTCTTCCATACTAAACCTCTTTAGGATGGTGTTGATGTACTTGGTTTGGGACAATCTCAAAAACCGTTTGGATCTATCCCTATATATCTGTATGCCCAATATGTACGTGGCATCACCCAGGTCCTTCATGGAGAATGTAAATCCCTGTTCCCATCTCAATAAAAGTTTTCTATTTTTCCTAAATTCCCGAATTGTCCTTTTCTTTTTTTTTTCCCTCGTAAATTTTATAGGAAGGTGGTTGCTTAAACTCCAATATTTATAATTTCCCAAACCCTAAAAGTCAAAACCCAAGATTTAAAATCAATTAAGACCAAACCTAAATTAAACCAAAACATCCTTTCAGTTAAACAAATTATTTCTTAAGCCCGACCCAACATTCTACCCTCAGCCCAATAATTTCTCTTTTCAAATGAATAAATTTTTACTCGGCCCAGCCCGTCCCCCTCCTCAGCCCACACACCAAATTAAAATTTAAAATGAATTCTTTTCTTAAAAACCCTCAGCCCAGCCCGTCTCCAAGCCCAACCCGCACCCGCACCAACCCGACCCGCTTCTTCTCCCATCATCTTCCCTAACGGTAACTTTCCCCCCGACCCACTTCCTCCGCCGCAGCTCACGCCCACGCCCTCGCCACGCCTTGCCATTACCCCTCACGATCCCCTCAATCTCCTCCCCTCGTATCCCCTATCTCCCTTACACCCTCACTTCTCTCTCTTCTCAAATCTCCCCTCTCGTTCCCCAAAACTGATATGAACCTATTTCTCCCATCACTCGTCGCCCCCTCCGACGACGACGGCGAACCTCCTCGTCGACCCTCTTTCATCCTCCCTCGTTTCTCCTTCACCACAGAACCCTTCCCTATCTTCTTCCACCAACCTAGAACTCTACACACCCGAGACCCACTGCAACCGAGCTCGACCACCACCGGCACCCACGACACCGGCGATCTCCCCATCACATCGTCGACCTCCACACCCTCTTCTCCTCAGCATCATCTCCATCACGACAGCACCCGAGCCCCTACTCTCTCCCTCTCTCCAAAACCACACAAAACCACTACCAACATACAAACACCACTGCGGCCCATCGCCGGAGCGACACCGTCGACCGTCGTCGACCCCAGCGCACCCGGGAGATCCACAGAGCCTCCTCTACGCTTCCAGCGAGCACAAGACGACTCCGGGAAACTCCGACGCCAAACCGCATCGCGAGCCAAGCTCGCGCAAATTGTTTCATGCCGTACATCGCGCGTTCGTGACGCCGCTGCTGCCGTGCAACCCCGATACGTTTCCAGGCAAGTGTTTTACTTGCTACATGCTAATATAATCGTGTTACAAACTTAAATCGTATAGGTTATAATTTACAGATTTCCGCTAGATTAGGTGACATACCTGTTCGATGCGTGATCCCAATGAATATACTCACTTAATTTGACGGAAATGGATTTTTTCTGTTGGCCCATGTAGTGACGAATATCGGGTATAAATCTCACTGGAAAATACGACTGTTAGTGACTAAAATGAATACCCCCAAATATACCGATAAAACTAGAAATTTCCTGTATCTGAAAATGGTTAAAATCACTGTAAATTATGTACATACTGGAATGATGCGTTCGATGGCTTAAATCGAAGCCGACTCGACGAACTTTAACTCTATGTAAACTTCTAATGTTTTCTGTACTGTAACTGCGATGATATTTAGACCGGAGTGCGACTCTGGACTGCAGTCCAGAGTTACTCTGATTACTGTGTACTGTCCCAAAATGTGTCACATTGTTTCCTGAATTCGTATGTTACGGAACTCTGCAGCGGATTAAATATGGATCTGTTAGATAAACAAAATAAGTGTTTTCATTCCGTTTCATTGCCGTTTGCTATTTAAATTGTAAATAAAAAGGGCAGAACGTATAACTGTCCAGAACAGATTCAGAAGTGACATACTAATGTTAAACTGAGTATAACATTCGACGTACAGACGCGATTGAGGATCCGTCTATTGCGTTGAATACCCTATCGAAAACTCTAGATTTTATTCAACTGTATCATCGCTAAATTCTGAACCCAACTGGGTGCAATTCGTGTCGCGAAATGGACGTTCAGTTCAGAAACTGAATTTCCAGCCGCGAGCACTTAAAAATGAAACAGCTGTATCTTGAATACCGGAAACCCGATTGAACTGAAACTAATTTTGATGAATTTCTGACTGAGTGTACTATTTATCTTATTTGTATCATTTGGTTGAATTCTAAACATTTGAATTTATGCAATTTTTGTAAGTTAATGACGTGCACATTGGTTCATAACATACTTAGCTTATTGATGGCATACATACATATATCTGTTAGTGTATATGCCCTAGAAGCCATTACTGTATCATACTAGTTTGTATATTACTTGATGAAAGCTTTGTATATTCACAGTTGTATATACAATCTTGCTCGAAATGGTAGTATGCTACTTGCTTTGTCTCTGCTTTAATATGTGCATGTGTTTCTTTTAGCATATCGCTGATATACATATTAGTAGAGCCCTTAGAATCTTTGCTTGATTACCAGCGTTGTGATGGCGCTCACACTCGTGGGGGCTGGGTAATCCATAAGAACATCCTTATACAGGTCCCTAGTCGTTGGACTATCGAGACAGGGCATCGATACTCCGGAGTAGACTAGCATATGCGCTTCTCATCCCAGTGTGGGAGACGGTCTGTCACACAGCCGTCAGTGCGTTGTACTTGAGATAGTATATGGGTGCTCGTTAGGTTACGAGTACACTGGACAGGACTCGTCGGGAACTGTTGGTTGGTATTATACCTATCGTCAGTTATCAGTTCCCAGGTGACATGAGTACAGCTTAGTCCACTGACTTGACACTGTCACTTCGCCTCGAGTGTGTTCCCACTGCACTTTGATTACTACCCTACCACGGCTCAAAGGAGTCGTGCAAACAGGTAGTTTTTGGATGCAGTCCCGAAGCACTTGGAGGCAGTGACGGTTAGACAGGATTCGTCTCTCCCGGTATTGGGGGTTGACATCACGCTGTGTCCAGGAGAGCCATTACACAAGTAGTCCCTGGCCAGGGCAAGCGAGATATACTGGTAGGTTTCCAGTGTTATCTCAGGGTGTTCTGGGCTACACTCCGACACGACTTGTACCGCTATTAGGGGACTGACGTTTACCGCCCCCCTAGGCCCGCCATGCGATGTATCAGATGAACCGACCGGACTGTACGGAGACTGTCATATACAGGCTCAGTAGGAGTTCAGATGGGGTCACCTCGTCAGTCTTCTTATCGACATCTACCTGGCGACCGTTACGTACAGCTAGTGCCGCTTGCGGTCTGTGGTTAAACCCATTGCCAGCGTAGTGTCGAGTCTTTAGAGTCCTATACAGAGAGCTATTCGCCTTTAGGCAAAATGAGTAGACGTCGCATGGTTTTGCGACAGGGTTCGTTCACATCCACGCACTTGTGCACGTTTGTTGTCCGGACAGCTTATACTAGCGGGCTTTGGTTTAAGCCGGATCCTAGTATATGATTTGGGATTGGTTTTATCTCTTTGTATTCGTGTTCCTCGGATCACGAATATGGGTGCGTATGCACAGTTGCTTGAGACAGAGGGAGAGGACTTTCATTAGGGTTAATGACCATTGTCATTTTATTAACCCTAATGCTTATGTGTGTATTATGGTTAATTGATATTAGTTTAATATAATTGTGCATGGTTATAGTTGTTGACCATTTGACTATCTTGACTTGTTGACCTTAGTTGACATGTTGACCATCATCAGTCTATATAAAAGATGCTCTTTGATCTTTGCAATTAGCATTAAATATGAAATGATAATGGTCATGTCTTGATTAACCAAGACAATTATCTAGCTAATTATCAATTTATAATAATTCACACATATATGTGAGAATGGTTGTTTATTCTCTCATTCTATCATATTTACTTTCTCTCTCTTGTTCTTCCTCTCCCTCAAGCTCTCCCCTCTCATGTGTTGAGAAATACTCGAGCTTGAGAAAAACCTCTTCTTGATAATCTCTACTCTCATCTAGGGTTCTAGGATTAGCACTTCTAGCACCCTAGTTACTTCTAGCTTGGAGTTGAAGCCAATGGTTGAGGCTTTGGGGTGGATCCTCTTCGACGTGAGAAGATGACAAAGGTGACCTCTTTCTACTACTCTAAGGAGAAAGGAGAGAAGGACATAAAGCCCTAGGTATAACCATTCGAACACTTCGCTAGTTTCTAGTTAGCTTTAGCTTGTTTTTGTTTAGCAAAGATCCTTCTTTGTCTAGTCCATGTTGCCTAAAGTTGATAAAAATTTGATTTTTATTCCGTTTTCCGCCTCCCCGCAAGCATCGGGATGGGCAACGTGGACTTACAGTGGTATCAGAGCCTAACTAAACATAAACTTGCTAGGTAGTAAAAGTGTATGGAAGTTTGATCGGAAAAATCGGAAAACCAAAATATCAAAACCCTAACTTTCTGTTAAATTTTTTCCTGTTCAAAATAAAATAAATCATACTCCTAAAATCATCTCAGGGTTTTGTGAAGAAAGCCACCAAACCCGGACCAGTGAATCGATCAAAGCGCCGCGGTTCCGCGGCAATAGCAAGCTATTGCCGCGCAACCGCGGCCGAGTTGACTCGGTTCTGGGTCGAGTTTGGTGCAGTGTTCTTCTGGCTTGGTTTTGGGATTTTTAAGATGGTTTATATGTGCCCAGGTTTTCCAGAAAAGAAATTTGTTTTTGGGGGCCTATAAATCCGTATTTTTTTTTCCGAACTTCACTACACTTTGACTAAAAGGTTATATCTGTGATGTTTATATGTATTGAACGTCGGCTAATCGCTATATGTCGATTAGTCGGGGTTATACATATCTGTGATTTGTGTTTGATGATGGTATGTGTATATGAATGCGTTGGATTGTCGCGGGTGAATAGCCGAGGTGGATGTGAGATGAGTGTTTCTTTTTCTTTCATTCATTGTAATATGTAAATTGATGTAATATTATTATTTGTTTGGCCGCACAACCGGGTCGGGGTTGTAGCCGTCATTGTATAATTCTTTTTACTGTTTTTGCTCCTAGGATAGGCACATGGAGGGGGTGCACAAACTACCGGGTATCTCGAAGTGCCGAGTGGCCTACTCACGGTGTTGAGGGAGGTTGCTTCGCTTCGGGTACTTGGCGGGTAGTTTGCCGCACCCGTAGGGGTCTTGGGTGGGGTATTGGCTATTCACCGCGACCGTGTAATCCGCTTTTCGTTGCAGGCTCGAACGCATTGCGGATTCCTAGTATATCCAATGTATTCATGTGTGATCTGTAATGTCTATCATTGCTATATATTTATATATGATAACTATTTAGGCGTTGCTTATGTTTTACAGCCGCACTAGCCCAGCCCCTGCTCTGTCGTTAGTTAAGTAACCTAACGGGTGATGACGGGGCCCCGTGGCGAATGCGAATGGCATAGGCGTACGTCATATTTTGGTTGTTTTCTGCAATGGTAGGATTAAATGATGGGACTCATTAAAAGAACTAATGCAAGAAAATAAACCAAGTAAAAGTCGATTGGAACACTTTGAAAACCACTCGGTTCTTTTCAAAACTAAACTTTAAACGCGGAGCTTGAACCACTCCATTTAAAAGCTATCTCGTTCCATCGATTATATCAAGTTCACTACGTTCACGGTTTCGCCAAAACCATTCGTAGCCCTCCGTCATTCCACATGAATGGTCAAAAAGTATTCAAGCTATGTATTTTGGCCAAAGTCAAGGCATATTGATTGGTAGCTATTGGGTATTCATGTGCAGCATAGATAGATGCGTTGGTTTGGGACAGTCGTGATGCAATTTTGGCCAAAGTCAAGGGTAGGTACGGGTGGGTCCAAATTAACCAGGAGAATAACGGGAAGAACTTGACATGTGACTTATGATATTTTGGCCAAAGTCAAGGTCATAAGAGCATGGGGCAAAAATCCACATCGGGAGTTTCATAAGTACTGAAACTTGCTAGCGCTGCATACCATTTGGAGTGTGATGATTCTGGTAGGATTCCTTCGGTTTTATCACGCGATGATATTTGGATCCCGATCCTACTGTGAGTATATGCTACTCCTCGGGAAAACTCTCACTTAACGATCAATGCTATAAACCCAGTAGGTGTCTAGAAAGGTGTTAGCGGGGCTACGCCCACAGGGAAAAGAGGTTACTTAATTAAGTAACTTCGCGAAAGCGTTGGAAAACCTCCCTCGAAGTACCGACATTGGCCTGGCTGAACGGTTAAGCAAGTATTGTACGGTGGGATTGACCCTGACTAATCCTATCTTTACGGTTTGAGAAGGGATTCGAGAGACAGTGGGAGCCATCCAGTTTAGACAAATTAAAAACCACTCTAAACTTGCAAGAGCATCATGCTAAAGTATTTCTTTTCTCTCTCCTAATTGCAGCGACCATTCAACATGACCGGACTTAAGTTATTACTAGATAAAAACATATTGACAGGGCCAAATTACAAAGTTGGCTCAGGAATGTCAAGATGGCAATCACTTACGACAAGTTGGGGTATGTCCTTACCACCAAAGCTCCCCCTGTCCCAGGTCCCACCTCCAGCGTCGCGGATAAGGAAATCCGTAAGACATGGGAGATCGATTGCGCGAAGGCCAAATGCCTCGTGCTTGCCTCGATGGACAATGAACATCAGAGGAGGCATGAGAATATGGACCTGGAGTCCATATTTCTCCATACAAAAGAACTGTATGGAGAGCAGTCTCGTATCGCAAGATACGAAGTGTCGAAGAAGCTATTTTCGGCAAGATTGGCCGTCGGATCATCAGTAGCGGAACACGTGCTTAAGATGATTGGCTACATAGAGGAGCTCGCGGACCTTGGGACCACGTTGGAGAATGAACTCTACACTGATTTGATTCTCCAGTCCCTTCCTTCCACTTACGCCCAGTTTGTCTTAAACTTCAACATGCATGGAAAGGAGGTAGAACTTTCCGAACTTCTGAACATGTTGAGGAGTGCTGAGGGCACCCTACAGAAGGGTAGGAAGACATCCACTTTGTTTGTAGGAGGATCTTCCTCTTCTAGATCCAGGGCGATAGCCAAGGGTAAGAAGAAGAAAGCCCCCGCCAAACCAAGAGGCGGTGTCAGTAAAGTGGATACGAAGGGAAAAGGAAAGGCAACAAAGGTAGCGGGAAAGCTGGTGGGGAAGGAAGAATGCTTCTATTGTCACAAAAGTAGTCACTGGAAACAGGATTGTAAGGCTTGGAAGGCCAGAACACAGGATTTGAAGAGAGTTGCAGCTTCAGCTTCAGGTGTGTATGTTATTGAAAACTGTCTATCAATAAACTCTACTTCCTGGGTATTGGATACCAGATCAGGATCTCATATCTGTAATTCTTTGCAGGCGTTGAGAAAGCGTAGAGTTTTGAAAGCAGGTGACATGACCCTCAGAGTTGCAAACGGTGCTAGCATGGATGCTGAGGCCGTGGGGGACTATCACCTGGGATTGTCGGATAGACACATTTTGGTTTTGCGTAGTTGTTATTATGTACCAAATGCAACTTGTAATATCATTTCTGTATCTTTATTATCTAAAGAAGGTTATGAATTTGCATTTGTAAGTAATGTAGTGAACATTCACCTTAATCAAGTTTTGATTGGGTCAGGTACATTGAACAACGGTATATACGTATTAAACCAACCACAGATTTTCAATGTCCAGAATACACACAAAAGCAAGTCTCCAGAAATTAATAAAACTTTCTTTTGGCATTGTAGACTGGGTCACATCAATGAGAGAAGGTTGACTAAGTTACATGCAGAAGGATATTTGGATCCGTTCGAATATCAATCGTATGCAACTTGTCAATCCTGTCTCAAAGGAAAGATGACAAAGACTCAGTTCACTGGACACGGAGTAAGAGCGAGCGAGCTATTGGGACTCGTACACAGCGACGTGTGCGGTCCAATGTCTACACATGCGCGAAGCGGTTATTCTTACTTCATTACTTTTACGGATGACTTTTCAAGGTACGGTTATGTCTTCTTAATGAAATAAAAATCCGAGTCTTTTGAAAAATTCCAGGAATATAAGAATGAAGTAGAAAAACAAACAGGCTAAAGTATCAAGGCACTGATATCTGATCGAGGTGGTGAATACTTGAGTGTCGAGTTCCTGGGTTACTTAAAAGAGAATGGAATTCTCTCTCAGCTTACTCCTCCATACACTCCGCAACATAACGGTGTATCGGAGAGATGGAACCGGACCCTATTGGATATGGTATGGTCCATGATGAGTAACGCTGAGTTGCCGCGATCGTTCTGGGGATATGCGCTAGAATCAGCTGCATACCTTTTGAACCGAGTTCCGACTAAGACTGTGCCTACTACACCATATCAGATGTGGTGTGGGAAGAGACCCTATCTTAATCACATTAAGACATGGGGATGTCCAGCTTTTGTAAAAAAGCAGCATGCGGACAAGCTCGAGGCACGCTCAGTACAGTGCAAGTTTGTGGGATATCTAAAAAACTCCAAGGGATATTTCTTCTATTGCGAAGAGGAACAAAAGGTCTTTGTTTCTCGCCATGCCCACTTTCTAGAACACCAGTTCATAGAAAAAGAACTAAGTGGGAGCGCAATAGAACTGGAAGAAATTCCAGAACCACAAGCTATTACTGAAAGCTTATTAGAACCAAAGGGTTCGAAAGATCATGACATTCCCACGCCACTCCGCAGGAGTAGTAGGCAGTCTCATCCACCCGAGAGATACTACGGTTTTCTCAATGACGGGGATAGAGAGGATTGCATCATAGATTGTGATGAGCCTACTAGCTTCCAGCAAGCCATTCAGAGCGTCGACTCGGTAAAATGGCTGGATGCAATGCGGACCGAAATGAAGTCCATGTACACCAACAAAGTATGGATGTTGGACATTGCTCCAGATGGGGTAAAACCCGTAGGATGCAAGTGGATCTTCAAAAGGAAGATTGGTGTAAATGGACAGGTTGAGACCTATAAAGCTAGACTGGTTGCAAAGGGTTTTCGTCAAAGACCTGGTTTGGACAATGACGAAACCTTTTCTCCAGTAGCTATGCTGAAATCCATTCGGATCCTTCTTGCCATTGCTGCCTTCCACGATTATGAGATTTGGCAGATGGACGTAAAGACAGATTTTCTAAATGGACATTTAGAGGAGTGTGTCTATAAGGACCAGCCAGAGGGTTTCATTCAGAGTGGGAGTAGCGGAAAGGTGTGCAAGTTGCTTAAGTCCATTTATGGACTAAAGCAGGCATCGCGGAGTTGGAACATCTGTTTTGATGAGACGGTCAAGGAATTTGGATTTATCAAAAATCCATATGAACCATGCATCTATTGTAGATTTGTAGCGAGAACTGTAGTATTACTCGTTTTATACGTGGATGACATTCTCTTAATAGGAAATGACATTCCTATGCTACAATCTGTCAAGGGGTTCTTGTCACACAGGTTCTCCATGAAAGACCTGGGTGATGCCTCATACATTCTGGGTATCCGGATCTACCGTGACAGATCCAAAAGGATATTAGGACTTTCACAGTCCAGGTACATCGACACCATACTGAAGAGATTCAGTAAGGAAGATTCCAAGCGCGGTAATCTACCGGCTTGTCACGGGATCACCCTCTCCAAAGAGATGTCTCCTAAGACTGATTTGGAGAGGGATCGCATGTCTGTTATACCCTACGCTTCTACGGTAGGCTCTATAATGTATGCGATGTTGTGTACCAGACCGGATGTGGCTTATGCACTGAGTGTGGTAAGCAGGTATCAGTCAAACCCTGGGGAGAAACATTGGATAGCGGTAAAGAACATTCTCAAGTACCTGAGAAGGACTAAGGGGATTTTCTTGGTGTACGGCGGAAAAGACCTCCAGATTGAGGCCTTTGCTGACTCCAGCTTCCAGAGTGACAAGGATGATTCCAAGTCCATGTCGGGTTTTGTCTTCACCCTCAATGGAGGGGCGGCGTGTTGGAAGAGCTCCAAACAGGAAACCGTTGCTGACTCGACTATGGAAGCGGAATACATCGCTGCATCTGATGCCGCAAAAGAAGCTGTCTGGATAAGGAAGTTCTTGAAAGAACTTCAGGTGGTTCCGTCCATTGTTGACCCAATACTTCTGTATTGCGACAACAACGGGGCTATAGCTTTAGCGAAGGAACCCAGATCCCATCAGAAATCCAGACACATCTTGAGGTGGTATCACCTGATTAGGGAGATCGTGGATCGCCAGGAGATCGATGTTCGGAGGGTTGCTTCAGAAGATAACACTGCAGATCCATTCACCAAGGCCTTGCCCCAGACTCAGTTCGAGCGGCTGATCGAGATGATAGGTCTTCGATACGCCAGTACATGGCCTTAGTGCAAGTGGGAGATTGTTAGTGTATATGCCCTAGAGGCCATTACTGTATCATACTAGTTTGTATATTACTTGATTGAAGCTTGGGATATTCACAGTTGTATATACAATCTTGCTCGAAATGGTAGTATGCTACTTGGTTTGTCTCTGCTTTAATATGTGCATGTGTTTCTTTTAGCATATCGCTGATATACATATTAGTAGAGCCCTTAGGATCTTTGCTTGATTACCAGCGTTGTGATGGCGCTCACACTCGTGGGGGCTGGGTAATCCATAAGCACATCCTTATACAGGTCCCTAGTCATTGGATTATCGGGACAGGGCATCGATACTCCGGAGTAGACTAACGTATGCGCTTCTCATCCCAGTGTGGGAGACGGTCTGTCCCACAGCCGTCAGTGCGTCGTACTTGAGATAGTATACGGGTGCTCGTTAGGTTACGAGTACACTGGACAGGACTCGTCGGGAACTGTTGGTTGGTACTATACCTATCGTCAGTTATCAGTTCCCAGGTGATATGAGTACAGCTTAGTCCGCTGACTTGACACTGTCACTTCGCCTCGAGTGTGTTCCCACTGCACTTTGATTACTACCCTACCACGGCTCAAAGGAGTCGTGCAAATAGGTAGTTTTTGGGTGCAGTCCCGAAGCACTTGGAGGCAGTGACGGTTAGACAGGATTCGTCTCTCCCGGTATTGGAGGTTGACATCGCGCTGTGTCCAAGAGAGCTATTACACAAGTAGTCCGTGGCCAGGGCAAGTGAGATATACTGGTAGGTTTCCAGTGTTATCTCAGGGTGTTCTGGGCTTCACTCCGACATGACTTATACCGCTATTGGGGGACTGACGTTCACCGCCCCCCTAGGCCCGCCATGCGATGTATCAGACGAACAGACCGGACTGTACGGAGGCTGTCACATACAGGCTCAGTAGGAGTTCAGATGGGGTCACCTCGTCAGTCTTCTTATCGACATCTACCTGGGGACCGTTTCGTACAGCTAGTGCCGCTTGCGGTCTGTGGTTAAACCTACTGCCAGCGTAGTGTCGATTGTTTAGAGTCCCACACAGAGAGTTATTCGCCTTTAGGCAAAATGAGTAGAGGTCGCATGGTTTTGCGACAGGGTTCGTTCACATCCGCGCACTTGTGCACGTTTGTTGTTCGGACAGCTTATACTAGCGGGCTTTGGTTTAAGCCGGATCCTAGTATATGATTTTGGATTGGTTTTATCTCTTTGTATTCGTGTTCATCGGATCACGAATACGGGTGCGTATGCACAGTTTCTTGAGACAGAGGGAGAGGACTTTGATTAGGGTTAATGACCATTGTCATTTTATTAACCCTAATGCTTATGTGTGTATTATGGTTAATTGATATTAGTTTAATATAATTGTGCATGGTTATGGTTGTTGACCATTTGACTATCTTGACTTGTTGACCTTAGTTGACATGTTGACCATCATCATTCCATATAAAAGATGCTCTTTGATCCTTACAATTAGCATTAAATATGACATGATAATGGTCATGTCTTGATTAACCATGACAATTATCTAGCTAATTATCAATTTATAATAATTCACACATATATGTGAGAATGGTTGTTTATTCTCTCATTCTATCATATTTACTTTCTCTCTCTTGTTCTTCTACTTCCTCAAGCTCTCCCCTCTCATGTGTTGAGAAACACTTGAGCTTGAGAAAAACCTCTTCTTGATAATCTCTACTCTCATCTAGGGTTCTAGGATTAGCACTTCTAGCTCCCTAGTTACTTCTAGCTTGGAGTTGAAGCCAAAGGTCGAGGCTTTCGGGTGGATCCTTCTTCTACGTGAGAAGACGACAAAGGTGACCTCTTTCTACTACTCCAAGGAGCAAGGAGAGAAGGACATAAAGCCCTAGGTATAACCATTCTAACACTTAGCTTGTTTCTAGTTAGCTTTAACTTGGTTTTGTTTAGCAAAGATCCTTCTTTGTCTAGTCCATGTTGCCTAAAGTTGATAAAAATTTGATTTTTATTCCGTTTTCCGCCTCCCCGCAAGCACCGGGGAGGGCAACGTGGACTTACAATATCATACCCCATTTGCCATATACTTAGTGTTAGTGCGTGTTAGAGTCAGTGGACATTACATTATCGTGCGTGATTGATGTTGGTTTAGGAGTGATGAGTACACTAATGGGAAGTGAATATTCGTGACAGTGATTGATACAGTGAACAGTGAAGAAACGGTGCCATTGGTATACTTGTACACGACTAAATCAAGATCATAAATAGTGTAAACCTGGGGATAAAGGGGAAATCGAAGTGGAAAGAGAATCGTATTTAGCGGCACCGTGTTTTAGAGGATGATCATTCGAGCAGCGATATATATATATTAGGTAGGATCTAGCGATCCGGCTGACAGGGTTATGTCCCGGGCATTTGGGCCGTTGTTTCTGGTATGTACGAGACTCCTGTTAAACATGATCCTCCTTTCCACTATGCGATTTCAAACATGACCTAGAGACCGATAGGGACACAGATCTTATTTTACATCATGTAGTGACATAGTGATGACTCGCATTATACTTTTACTGTTATTACCTCTTTTACCTGTTTCACCTTATTATAATAATATTGTTATTGTGTCGCTCTGACGACCTGAGTATGCATGCTCAGATTCCGTGGAAGGACCAGTGCAGTAGACGGATCTACCTTTCGAGTTCACGGAGATATTGTCTGGTGTACTTTCTTTCTTTACTGCATTCCATAAAAGTGATCGTGAGATTGAACTTGGTTAGTTATTGTTCTTGTTATTTGTAATTTGTGAACAATGGATTTTAATGTAATAAATTAGTGATGTGATTCCTTTACTACTGTGCTTATTTACTGATTACTATGTAATGCTAGAAGCCAAAGTGTGACTACGGCCGAAGATGGATCCACCTGAAAGCTTCAACCTTTGGCTTCTCTTCAAACTAGAAGAAACTAGAACACTTGGTTTGCTAAACCTTGTGAAGTTGGATGAGTAGAGGAGTGTGTTGCGTTTTATCTCAATGGTTCTTCCTTCTCAACACATGAGACAAGTGAACCATGAACTAGAGAGAGAGAGAGCAAGAGGAAGAGGGAGAGCTCAAGCAAGAGAGAGAAAGGAAATGAGAGAATGAGCAAGTCTTTTGCCATCCAATCTCTCATAATCCAAAATCATGATAACTCATAATAGTAATTTAGTATAATGTGATGGTTCAAGTCAAAATAGGCATATCATTTCATGCACTCATTTTGCAAAAATAAACAAGCAAGCAAAAGTCTTTGCCATGAAATGATAGCCATTGTAATGATGGTGGTCAACTAGTCCAACCTAGTCAACCGGTCAACAAAGTCAACAAGTCAACAAAGTCAACCCTTCATCTCAACCATGACACAATAATACTTAATTAATATTATTATTAATCATATTTCTTATTCTCATTAGGGTTTAACAAAAGTCAATGGTCAACAGTCAACAGTCAACAACCCCAATGAGAATCCTCTGCCTCTGTCTCTCTGTCAACTGTGTATACACACCCGCATCCGCGTTCCGAGGAACACGAATACAAACGAGATAAAACCAATCCCAAAACATACACTAGGATCTGGCTTAAACCAAAGCCCGCTAGTGTCAACTGTCCGGACACTAAACGTGCACAAGTGCACGGATGTGACCGAACCCTGTCGCAAAACCATGCGACCTCTACTCTTTTGCCTAAAGGCGAATAGCTTTCTGTGTGGGACTCTAAAGACTCGACACTACGCTGGCAGTGGGTTTAACCACAGACCGCAAGTGGCACTAGCTGTGCGTAACGGTCTCCAGGTAGATGCCGACAAGAAGACTGACGAGGTGAAACCCATCTGAACTCCTGCTGAGCCTGAATGTGACAATCTCCGTACAGTCCGGTCTGTTCGTCTAAGAATATCACTTAGCGGGCGTAGGGGGGCGGTAAACGTCAGTCCCCTAATAGCGGTACAAGTCGTGTCGGAGTGTAGCCCAGAACACCCTGAGATATCAATGGAAACCTACCAGTATATCTCGCTTGCCCTGGCCAGGGACTTTGTGTAATGGATCTCCTAGACACAGCGTGATATCAACCCCCAATACTGGGAGAGACGAATCCTGTCTAACCATCACTGTCTCCAAGTGCTTCGGGACTGCACCCAACAACTACCTGTTTGCACGACTTTTTTCAGCCGTGGTAGGGTAGTAATCAAAGTACAGTGGGAACACACTCGAGGCAAAGTGACAGTGTCAAGTCAGCGGACTAAGCTGTACTCATGTCACCTGGGAACTGATAACTGACGATAGGTATAATACCAACCAATCAGTTCCCGACGAGTCCTGTCCAGTGTACTCGTAACCTAACGAGCACCCTCATACTATCTTAAGTACGACGTACTGACGACTGTGGGACAGACCGTCTCCCCTGCTGGGATGAGAAGCGCATACGCTAGTCTACTCCGGAGTATCGATGCCCCGTCTCGATAGTCCTACGACTAGGGACCTGCATAAGGATGTGCTTGCGGATTACCCAGCCCCCACAAGTGTGACTGCCATCACAACACTGATAATCAAGCAAAGATCCTGAGGGCTCTACTAATATGTATAAGCAATATGCTAAAAGAAACACTTGCACATATTGAAGTAGAAACAAACCAAGTAGCATACTACTATTTTGAGCAAGATTGTCTATACAAGGTGAATATCCCAAGCTTCCATTAAGGAATATACAAACTAGTATGATACAACAATGGCCTCTAGGGCATATACACTAACAATCCGTGAGTCCGTTCAGTGTACCCAGTCTCACTGAGCACCCGTATACAATCTTTGGTGTCACCAAAAAAGATGGATATGGGATCATCCATCGCCCATCATATGGAACAAGAATGGTATACGCTAGTCTACTCTTGAATATCGATGCCCTATCTCGATATACCTAAGACTAGGAACATTTCAAGGATATACTTATAAACTACAGGTGTCCCACTAGTATGATCTACATCTTAATCCCAGTAGTCAAGACAATATCCTAAGGGCTTTATCAACATGTATCAAATGAGTAAAAGCATGATCAAGTGAACATATGATAAAGAGAAAACAGATAGCATACTATCATGTCGAGCAAGTCTTTCCTCTCTATATATATATATACACATCAGTACATACACTATCATATAATGGTCACTAGGGCATACATATATCCAACAATCTCCCACTTGCACTAAGGCCAATTATTGGCGTATCCCATACCCAACATCTCAAAAAGTCGCTCATGCTGCAGCTGAGGGAGGGCCTTGGTGAATGGATCCGCAGTGTTGTCCTTTGTATCTACTCTCTTAATCTCGATCTCGTGGCGATCAACTATCTCCCGGATCAAATGATATCGCCTCAAGATGTGTCTGGACTTCTGATGGGACCTGGGCTCTTTGGCCAACGCCATAGTCCCATTATTGTAACAATACAAAGGTACTGGATCAATAATGGTTGGAACTACTCCTAGCTCCGAAATGAACTACCTCATCCAGACGGCTTCCTTAGCAGCATCATTTGCAGCAATGTACTCAGCTTCCATCGTTGAGTCTGCAATGGTATCCTGTTTGGAACTCTTCCAACTTACCGTCCCTCCAGTGAGGGTAAATGCAAACCCTGAGATAGACTTGTTGTCATCCTTGTCACTCTGGAAGCTCGAATCGGTAAAGGCCTCCATTTGGAGATGCCCGTTACCATACACCAAGAACAATTCTTTAGTCCTTCGCAAGTACTTAAGAATGTTCTTCACAGCAGTCCAGTGATTCTCCCCTAGGTTTGACTGATACCTGCTTACTACGCTCAGTGCATAAGTAGCATCAGGGCATGTATACAGTATCGCATACATTATTGATCTTACGGCCGAAGCATAGGGAATAATGCTCATGCGAGGTCTCTCTTCATCAGACTTTGGACAATCGTCCTTGGAGAGAGTGACTCCATGGCAAGCGGGTAAGGCACCCCGCTTAGAGTCTTCCATACTAAACCTCTTTAGGATGGTGTTGATTTACTTGGTTTGGGACAATCTAAAAAACCGTTTGGATCTATCCCTATATATCCGTATGCCCAATATGTACGTGGCATCACCCAGGTCCTTCATGGAGAATGTAAATCCCCGTTCCCATCTCAATAAAAGTTTTCTATTTTTCCTAAATTCCCGAATTGTCCTTTTCTTTTTTTTTTCCCTTCGTAAATTTTATAGGAAGGTGGTTGCTTAAACTCCAATATTTATAATTTCCCAAACCCTAAAAGTCAAAACCCAAGATTTAAAACCAATTAAGACCAAACCTAAATTAAACCAAAACATCCTTTCAGTTAAACAAATTATTTCTTAAGCCCGACCCAGCATTCTACCCTCAGCCCAATAATTTCTCTTTTCAAATGAATAAATTTTTACTCGGCCCAGCCCGTCCCCCTCCTCAGCCCACACACCAAATTAAAATTTAAAATGAATTCTTTTCTTAAAAACCCTCAGCCCAGCCCGTCTCCAAGCCCAACCCGCACCCGCACCAACCCGACCCGCTTCTTCTCCCATCATCTTCCCTAACGGTAACTTTTCCCCCGACCCACTTCCTCCGCCGCAGCTCACACCCACGCCCTCGCCACGCCTTGCCATTACCCCTCACGATCCCCTCAATCTCCTCCCCTCGTATCCCCTATCTCCCTCACACCCTCACTTCTCTCTCTTCTCAAATCTCCCCTCTCGTTCCCCAAAACTGATATGAACCTATTTCTCCCATCACTCGTCGCCCCCTCCGACGACGACGGCGAACCTCCTCGTCGACCCTCTTTCATCCTCCCTCGTTTCTCCTCCACCACAGAACCCTTCCCTATCTTCTTCCACCAACCTAGAACTCTACACACCCGAGACCCACTGCAACCGAACTCGACCACCACCGGCACCCACGACACCGGCGATCTCCCCATCACATCGTCGACCTCCACACCCTCTTCTCCTCAGCATCATCTCCATCACGACAGCACCCGAGCCCCTACTCTCTCCCTCTCTCCAAAACCACACAAAACCACTACCAACATACAAACACCACTGCGGCCCATCGCCGGAGCGACGCCGTCGACCGTCGTCGACCCCAGCGCACCCGGGAGATCCACAGAGCCTCCTCTACGCTTCCAGCGAGCACAAGACGACCCCGGGAAACTCCGACGCCAAACCGCATCGCGAGCCAAGCTCGCGCAAATTGTTTCATGCCGTACATCGCGCGTTCGTGACACCGCTGCTGCCGTGCAACCCCGAGACGTTTCCAGGCAAGTGTTTTACTTGCTACATGCTAATATAATCGTGTTACAAACTTAAATCGTATAGGTTATAATTTACAGATTTCCGCTAGATTAGGTGACATACCTGTTCGATGCGTGATCCCAATGAATATACTCACTTAATTTGACGGAAATGGATTTTTTCTGTTGGCCCATGTAGTGACGAATATCGGGTATAAATCTCACTGGAAAATACGACTGTTAGTGACTAAAATGAATACCCCCAAATATACCGATAAAACTAGAAATTTCCTGTATCTGAAAATGGTTAAAATCACTGTAAATTATGTACATACTGGAATGATGCGTTCGAGGGCTTAAATCGAAGCCGACTCGACGAACTTTAACTCTATGTAAACTTCGAATGTTTTCTGTACTGTAACTGTGATGATATTTAGACCGGAGTGCGACTCTGTCCCAAAATGTGTCACATTGTTTCCTGAATTCGTATGTTACGGAACTCTGCAGCGGATTAAATATGGATCTGTTAGATAAACAAAATAAGTGTTTTCATTCCGTTTCATTGCCGTTTGCTATTTAAATTGTAAATAAAAAGGGCAGAACGTATAACTGTCCAGAACAGATTCAGAAGTGACATACTAATGTTAAACTGAGTATAACTTTCGACGTACAGACGCGATTGAGGATCCGTCTGTTGCGTTGAATACCCTATCGAAAACTCTATATTTTATTCAACTGTATCATCGCTAAATTCTGAACCCAACTGGGTGCAATTCGTGTCGCGAAATGGACGTTCAGTTCAGAAACTGAATTTCCAGCCGCGAGCACTTAAAAATGAAACAGCTGTATCTTGAATACCGGAAACCCGATTGAACTGAAACTAATTTTGATGAATTTCTGACTGAGTGCTATTTATCTTATTTGTATCATTTCGTTGAATTCTAAACATTTGAATTTATGCAATTTTTGTAAGTTAATGACGTGCACATTGGTTCATAACATACTTAGCTTATTGATGGCATACATACATATATCTGTTAGTGTATATGCCTTAGAGGCCATTACTGTATCATACTAGTTTGTATATTACTTGATGGAAGTTTTGGATATTCACAGTTGTATATACAATCTTGCTCGAAATGGTAGTATGCTACTTGCTTTGTCTCTGCTTTAATATGTGCATGCGTTTCTTTTAGCATATCGCTGATATACATATTAGTAGAGCCCTTAGGATCTTTGCTTGATTACCAGCGTTGTGATGGCGCTCACACTCGTGGGAGCTGGGTAATCCATAAGCACATCCTTATACAGGTCCCTAGTCGTTGGACTATCGAGACAAGGCATCGATACTCCGGAGTAGACTAGCGTATGCGCTTCTCATCCCAGTGTGGGAGACGGTCTGTCCCACAGCCGTCAGTGCGTTGTACTTGAGATAGTATATGGGTGCTCGTTAGGTTACGAGTACACTGGACAGGACTCGTCGGGAACTGTTGGTTGGTATTATACCTATCGTCAGTTACCAGTTCCCAGGTGACATGAGTACAGCTTAGTCCACTGACTTGACACTGTCACTTCGCCTCGAGTGTGTTCCCACTGCACTTTGATTACTACCCTACCACGGCTCAAAGGAGTCGTGCAAACAGGTAGTTTTTGGATGCAGTCCCGAAGCACTTGGAGGCAGTGACGGTTAGACAGGATTCGTCTCTCCCGGTATTGGGGGTTGACATCACGCTGTGTCCAGGAGAGCCATTACACAAGTAGTCCCTGGCCAGCGCAAGCAAGATATACTGGTAGGTTTCCGGTGTTATCTCATGGTGTTCTGGGCTACACTCCGACACGACTTGTACCGCTATTAGGGGACTGACGTTTACCGCCCCCTAGGCCCGCCATTCGATGTATCAGACGAACAGACCGGACTGTACGGAGACTGTCACATACAGGCTCAGTAGGAGTTCAGATGGGGTCACCTCGTCAGTCTTCTTATCGACATCTACCTGGCGACCATTACGTACAGCTAGTGCCGCTTGCGGTCTGTGGTTAAACCCATTGCCAGCGTAGTGTCGAGTCTTTAGAGTCCTACACAGAGAGCTATTCGCCTTTAGGCAAAATGAGTAGAGGTCGCATGGTTTTGCGACAGGGTTCGTTCACATCCACGCACTTGTGCACGTTTGTTGTCCGGACAGCTTATACTAGCGGGCTTTGGTTTAAGCCGGATCCTAGTATATGATTTGGGATTGGTTTTATCTCTTTGTATTCGTGTTCCTCGGATCACGAATATGGGTGCGTATGCACAGTTGCTTGAGACAGAGGGAGAGGACTTTCATTAGGGTTAATGACCATTGTCATTTTATTAACCCTAATGCTTATGTGTGTATTATGGTTAATTGATATTAGTTTAATATAATTGTGCATGGTTATGGTTGTTGACCATTTGACTATCTTGACTTGTTGACCTTAGTTGACATGTTGACCATCATCAGTCTATATAAAAATTGCTCTTTGATCCTTGCAATTAGCATTAAATATGAAATGATAATGGTCATGTCTTGATTAACCATGACAATTATCTAGCTAATTATCAATTTATAATAATTCACACATATATGTGAGAATGGTTGTTTATTCTCTCATTCTATCATATTTACTTTCTCTCTCTTGTTCTTCCTCTCCCTCAAGCTCTCCCCTCTCATGTGTTGAGAAACACTCGAGCTTGAGAAAAACCTCTTCTTGATAATCTCTACTCTCATCTAGGGTTCTAGGATTGGCACTTCTAGCACCCTAGTTACTTCTAGCTTGGAGTTGAAGCCAATGGTTGAGGCTTTGGGGTGGATCCTCTTCGACGTGAGAAGACGACAAAGGTGACCTCTTTCTACTACTCTAAGGAGCAAGGAGAGAAGGACATAAAGCCCTAGGTATAACCATTCGAACACTTCGCTAGTTTCTAGTTAGCTTTAGCTTGTTTTTGTTTAGCAAAGATCATTCTTTGTCTAGTCCATGTTGCCTAAAGTTGATAAAAATTTGATTTTTATTCCGTTTTCCGCCTCCCCGCAAGCACCGGGATGGGCAACGTGGACTTACAGTGGTATCAGAGCCTAACTAAACATAAACTTGCTAGGTAGTAAAAGTGTATGGAAGTTTGATCGGAAAAATCGGAAAACCAAAATATCAAAACCCTAACTTTCTGTTAAATTTTTTCCTGTTCAAAATAAAATAAATCATACTCCTAAAATCATCTCAGGGTTTTGTGAAGAAATCCACCAAACCCGGTCCAGTGAATCGATCAAAGCGCCGCGGTTCTGCGGCAATAGCAAGCTATTGCCGCGCAACCGCGGCCGAGTTGACTCGGTTCTGGGTCGAGTTTGGTGCAGTGTTCTTCTGGCTTGGTTTTGGGATTTTTAAGATGGTTTATATGTGCCCGGGTTTTCCAGAAAAGAAATTTGTTTTTGGGGGCCTATAAATCCGTATTTTTTTTCCGAACTTCACTACACTTTGACTAAAAGGTTATATCTGTGATGTTTATATGTATTGAACGTCGGCTAATCGCTATATGTCGATTAGTCGGGGTTATACATATCTGTGATTTGTGTTTGATGGTGGTATGTGTATATGAATGCGTTGGATTGTCGCGGGTGAATAGCCGGGGTGGATGTGAGATGAGTGTTTCTTTTTCTTTCATTCATTGTAATATGTAAATTGATGTAATATTATTATTTGTTTGGCCGCACAACCGGGTCGGGGTTGTAGCCGTCATTGTATAATTCTTTTTACTGTTTTTGCTCCTAGGATAGACACATGGAGGGGGTGCACAAACTACCGGGTATCTCGAAGTGCCGAGTGGCCTACTCACGGTGTTGAGGAAGGTTGCTTCGCTTCGGGTACTTGGCGGGTAGTTTGCCGCACCCGTAGGGGTCTTGGGTGGGGTATTGGCTATTCACCGCGACCGTGTAATCCGCTTTTCGTTGCAGGCTCGAACGCATTGCGGAATCCTAGTATATCCATTGTATTCATCTGTGATCTGTAATGTCTATCATTGCTATATATTTATATATGATAACTATTTAGGCGTTGCTTATGTTTTTCAGCCGCACTAGCCCAGCCCCCGCTATGTCGTTAGTTAAGTAACCTAACGGGTGATGACGGGGCCCCGTGGCCAATGCGAATGGCATAAGCGTACGTCATATTTTGGTTGTTTTCTGCAATGGTAGGATTAAATGATGGGACGCATTAAAAGAACTAATGCAAGAAAATAAACCAAGTAAAAGTCGATTGGAACACTTTGAAAACCACTCGGTTCTTTTCAAAACTAAACTTTTAAACGCGGAGCTTGAACCACTCCATTTAAAAGCTATCTCGTTCCATCGATTATATCAAGTTCACTACGTTCACGGTTTCGCCAAAACCATTCGTAGCCCTCCGTCATTCCACATGAATGGTCAAAAAGTATTCAAGCTATGTATTTTGGCCAAAGTCAAGGCATAGTGATTGGTAGCTATTGGGTATTCATGTGCAGCATAGATAGATGCGTTGGTTTGGGACAGTCGTGATGCCATTTTGGCCAAAGTCAAGGGTAGGTACGGGTGGGTCCAAATTAACCAGGAGAATAACGGGAAGAACTTGACATGTGACTTATGATATTTTGGCCAAAGTCAAGGTCATAAGAGCATGGGGCAAAAATCCACATCGGGAGTTTCATAAGTACTGAAACTTGCTAGTGCTGCATACCATTTGGAGTGTGATGATTCTGGTAGGATTCCTTCGGTTTTATCACGCGATGATATTTGGATCCCGATCCTACTGTGAGTATATGCTACTCCTCGGGAAAACTCTCACTTAACGATCAATGCTATAAACCCAGTAGGTGTCTAGAAAGGTGTTAGCGGGGCTACGCCCACAGGGAAAAGAGGTTACTTAATTAAGTAACTTCGCGAAAGCGTTGGAAAACCTCCCTCGGAGTACCGACATTGGCCTGGCTGAACGGTTAAGCAAGTATTGTACGGTGGGATTGACCCTGACTAGTCCTATCTTTACGGTTTGAGAAGGGATTCGAGAGACAGTGGGAGCCATCCAGTTTAGACAAATTAAAAACCACTCTAAACTTGCAAGAGCATCATGCTAAAGTATTTCTTTTCTCTCTCCTAATTGCAGCGACCATTCAACATGACCGGACTTAAGTTATTACTAGATAAAAACATATTGACAGGGCCAAATTACAAAGATTGGCTCAGGAATGTCAAGATGGCAATCACTTACGACAAGTTGGGGTATGTCCTTACCACCAAAGCTCCCCCTGTCCCAGGTCCCACCTCCAGCGTCGCGGATAAGGAAATCCGTAAGACTTGGGAGATCGATTGCGCGAAGGCCAAATGCCTCGTGCTTGCCTCGATGGACAATGAACATCAGAGGAGGCATGAGAATATGGACCTGGAGTCCATATTTCTCCATACAAAAGAACTGTATAGAGAGCAGTCTCGTATCGCAAGATACGAAGTGTCGAAGAAGCTATTTTCGGCAAGATTGGCCGTCGGATCATCGGTAGCGGAACACGTGCTTAAGATGATTGGCTACATAGAGGAGCTCGCGGACCTTGGGACCACGTTGGAGAATGAACTCTACACTGATTTGATTCTCCAGTCCCTTCCTTCCACTTACGCCCAGTTTGTCTTAAACTTCAACATGCATGGAAAGGAGGTAGAACTTTCCGAACTTCTGAACATGTTGAGGAGTGCTGAGGGCACCCTACAGAAGGGTAGGGAGACATCCACTTTGTTTGTAGGAGAATCTTCCTCTTCTAGATCCAGGGCGATAGCCAAGGGTAAGAAGAAGAAAGCCCCCGCCAAACCAAGAGGCGGTGTCAGTAAAGTGGATACGAAGGGAAAAGGAAAGGCAACAAAGGTAGCGGGAAAGCTGGTGGGGAAGGAAGAATGCTTCTATTGTCACAAAAGTGGTCACTGGAAACAGGATTGTAAGGCTTGGAAGGCCAGAACACAGGATTTGAAGAGAGTTGCAGCTTCAGCTTCAGGTGTGTATGTTATTGAAAACTGTCTATCAATAAATTCTACTTCCTGGGTATTGGATACCAGATCAGGATCTCATATCTGTAATTCTTTGCAGGCGTTGAGAAAGCGTAGAGTTTTTAAAGCAGGTGACATGACCCTCAGAGTTGCAAACGGTGCTAGCATGGATGCTGAGGCCGTGGGGGACTATCACCTGGGATTGTCGGATAGACACATTTTGGTTTTGCGTAGTTGTTATTATGTACCAAATGCAACTTGTAATATCATTTCTGTATCTTTATTATCTAAAGAAGGTTATGAATTTGCATTTGTAAGTAATGTAGTGAACATTCACCTTAATCAAGTTTTGATTGGGTCAGGTACATTGAACAACGGTATATACGTATTAAACCAACCACAGATTTTCAATGTCCAGAATACACACAAAAGCAAGTCTCCAGAAATTAATAAAACTTTCTTTTGGCATTGTAGACTGGGTCACATCAATGAGAGAAGGTTGACTAAGTTACATGCAGAAGGATATTTGGATCCGTTCGAATATCAATCGTATGCAACTTGTCAATCCTGTCTCAAAGGAAAGATGACAAAGACTCAGTTCACTGGACACGGAGTAAGAGCGAGCGAGCTATTGGGACTCGTACACAGCGACGTGTGCGGTCCAATGTCTACACATGCGCTAAGCGGTTATTCTTACTTCATTACTTTTACGGATGACTTTTCAAGGTACGGTTATGTCTTCTTAATGAAATAAAAATCCGAGTCTTTTGAAAAATTCCAGGAATATAAGAATGAAGTAGAAAAACAAACAGGCTAAAGTATCAAGGCACTGATATCTGATCGAGGTGGTGAATACTTGAGTGTCGAGTTCCTGGGTTACTTAAAAGAGAATGGAATTCTCTCTCAGCTTACTCCTCCATACACTCCGCAACATAACGGTGTATCGGAGAGACGGAACCGGACCCTATTGGATATGGTATGGTCCATGATGAGTAGCGCTGAGTTGCCGCGATCGTTCTGGGGATATGCGCTAGAATCAGCTGCATACCTTTTGAACCGAGTTCCGACTAAGACTGTGCCTACTACACCATATCAGATGTGGTGTGGGAAGAGACCCTATCTTAATCACATTAAGACATGGGGATGTCCAGCTTTTGTAAAAAAGCAGCATGCGGACAAGCTCGAGGCACGCTCAGTACAGTGCAAGTTTGTGGGATATCTAAAAAACTCCAAGGGATATTTCTTCTATTGCGAAGAGGAACAAAAGGTCTTTGTTTCTCGCCATGCCCACTTTCTAGAACACCAGTTCATAGAAAAAGAACTAAGTGGGAGCGCAATAGAACTGGAAGAAATTCCAGAACCACAAGCTATTACTGAAAGCTTATTAGAACCAGAGGGTTCGAAAGATCATGACATTCCCACGCCACTCCGCAGGAGTAGTAGGCAGTCTCATCCACCCGAGAGATACTACGGTTTTCTCATTGACGGGGATAGAGAGGATTGCATCATAGATTGTGATGAGCCTACTAGCTTCCAGCAAGCCATTCAGAGCGTCGACTCGGTAAAATGGCTGGATGCAATGCGGACCGAAATGAAGTCCATGTACACCAACAAAGTATGGACGTTGGACATTGCTCCAGATGGGGTAAAACCCGTAGGATGCAAGTGGATCTTCAAAAGGAAAATTGGTGTAGATGGACAGGTTGAGACCTATAAAGCTAGACTGGTTGCAAAGGGTTTTCGTCAAAGACCTGGTTTGGACAATGACGAAACCTTTTCTCCAGTAGCTATGCTGAAATCCATTCGGATCCTTCTTGCCATTGCTGCCTTCCACGATTATGAGATTTGGCAGATGGACGTAAAGACAGATTTTCTAAATGGACATTTAGAGGAGTGTGTCTATATGGACCAGCCAGAGGGTTTCATTCAAAGTGGGAGCAGCGGAAAGGTGTGCAAGTTGCTTAAGTACATTTATGGACTAAAGCAGGCATCGCGGAGTTGGAACATCTGTTTTGATGAGACGGTCAAGGAATTTGGATTTATCAAAAATCCATATGAACCATGCATCTATTGTAGATTTGTAGCGAGAACTGTAGTATTCCTCGTTTTATACGTGGATGACATTCTCTTAATAGGAAATGACATTCCTATGCTACAATCTGTCAAGGGGTTCTTGTCACACAGGTTCTCCATGAAAGACCTGGGTGATGCCTCATACATTCAGGGTATCCGGATCTACCGTGACAGATCCAAAAGGATATTAGGACTTTCGCGGTCCAGGTACATCGACACCATACTGAAGAGATTCAGTATGGAAGATTCCAAGCGCGGTAATCTACCGGCTTGTCACGTGATCACCCTCTCCAAAGAGATGTCTCCCAAGACTGATTTGGAGAGGGATCGCATGTCTGTTATACCCTACGCTTCTACGGTAGGCTCTATAATGTATGCGATGTTGTGTACCAGACCGGATGTGGCTTATGCACTGAGTGTGGTAAGCAGGTATCAGTCAAACCCTGGGGAGAAACATTGGATAGCGGTAAAGAACATTCTCAAGTACCTGAGAAGGACTAAGGAGATTTTCTTGGTGTACGGCGGAAAAGACCTCCAGATTGAGGCCTTTGCTGACTCCAGCTTCCAGAGTGACAAGGATGATTCCAAGTCCATGTCGGGTTTTGTCTTCACCCTCAATGGAGGGGCGGCGTGTTGGAAGAGCTCCAAACAGGAAACCGTTGCTGACTCGACTATGGAAGCGGAATACATCGCTGCATCTGATGCCGCAAAAGAAGCTGTCTGGATAAGGAAGTTCTTGAAAGAACTTCAGGTGGTTCCGTCCATTGTTGACCCAATACCTCTGTATTGCGACAACAACGGGGCTATAGCTTTAGCGAAGGAACCCAGATCCCATCAGAAATCCAGACACATCTTGAGGTGGTATCACCTGATCAGGGAGATCGTGGATCGCCAGGAGATCGATGTTCGGAGGGTTGCTTCAGAAGATAACACTGCAGATCCATTCACCAAGGCCTTGCCCCAGACTCAGTTCGAGCGGCTGATCGAGATGATAGGTCTTCGATACGCCAGTACATGGCCTTAGTGCAAGTGGGAGATTGTTAGTGTATATGCCGTAGAGGCCATTACTGTATCATACTAGTTTGTATATTACTTGATGGAAGCTTGGGATATTCACAGTTGTATATACAATCTTGCTCGAAATGGTAGTATGCTACTTGGTTTGTCTCTGCTTTAATATGTGCATGTGTTTCTTTTAGCATATCGCTAATATACATATTAGTAGAGCCCTTAGGATCTTTGCTTGATTACCAGCGTTGTGATGGCGCTCACACTCGTGGGGGCTGGGTAATCCATAAGCACATCCTTATACTGGTCCCTAGTCATTGGATTATCGAGACAGGGCATCGATACTCCGGAGTAGACTAGCGTATGCGCTTCTCATCCCAGTGTGGGAGACGGTCTGTCCTACAGCCGTCAGTGCGTCGTACTTGAGATAGTATACGGGTGCTCGTTAGGTTACGAGTATACTGGAGAGGACTCGTCGGGAACTGTTGGTTGGTATTATACCTATCGTCAGTTATCAGTTCCCAGGTGATATGAGTACAGCTTAGTTCGCTGACTTGACACTGTCACTTCGCCTCGAGTGTGTTCCCACTGCACTTTGATTACTACCCTACCACGGCTCAAAGGAGTCGTGCAAACAGGTAGTTTTTGGGTGCAGTCCCGAAGCACTTGGAGGCAGTGACGGTTAGACAGGATTCGTCTCTCCCGGTATTGGAGGTTGACATCGCGCTGTGTCCAGGAGAGCCATTACACAAGTAGTCCGTGGCCAGGGCAAGTGAGATATACTGGTAGGTTTCCAGTGTTATCTCAGGGTGTTCTGGGCTACACTCCGACACGACTTATACCGCTATTGGGGGACTGACGTTCACCGCCCCCCTAGGCCGGCCATGCGATGTATCAGACGAACAGACCGGACTGTACGGAGACTGTCACATACAGGCTCAGTAGGAGTTCAGATGGGGTCACCTCGTCAGTCTTCTTATCGACATCTACCTGGGGACCGTTACGTACAGCTAGTGCCGCTTGCGGTCTGTGGTTAAACCTACTACCAGCGTAGTGTTGATTGTTTAGAGTCCCACACAGAGAGTTATTCGCCTTTAGGCAAAATGAGTAGAGGTTGCATGGTTTTGCGACAGGGTTCGTTCATATCCGCGCACTTGTGCACGTTTGTTGTTCGGACAGCTTATACTAGCGGGCTTTGGTTTAAGCCGGATCCTAGTATATGATTTTGGATTGGTTTTATCTCTTTGTATTCGTGTTCATCGGATCACGAATACGGGTGCGTATGCACAGTTTCTTGAGACAGAGGGAGAGGACTTTGATTAGGGTTAATGACCATTGTCATTTTATTAACCCTAATGCTTATATGTGTATTATGGTTAATTGATATTAGTTTAATATAATTGTGCATGGTTATGGTTGTTGACCATTTGACTATCTTGACTTGTTGACCTTAGTTGACATGTTGACCATCATCATTCCATATAAAAGATGCTCTTTGATCCTTGCAATTAGCATTAAATATGACATGATAATGGTCATGTCTTGATTAACCATGACAATTATCTAGCTAATTATCAATTTATAATAATTCACACATATATGTGAGAATGGTTGTTTATTCTCTCATTCTATCATATTTACTTTCTCTCTCTTGTTCTTCCTCTTCCTCAAGCTCTCCCCTCTCATGTGTTGAGAAACACTTGAGCTTGAGAAAAACCTCTTCTTGATAATCTCTACTCTCATCTAGGGTTCTAGGATTAGCACTTTTAGCACCCTAGTTACTTCTAGCTTGGAGTTGAAGCCAAAGGTCGAGGCTTTCGGGTGGATCCTTCTTCTACGTGAGAAGACGACAAAGGTGACCTCTTTCTACTACTCCAAGGAGCAAGGAGAGAAGGACATAAAGCCCTAGGTATAACCATTCTAACACTTAGCTAGTTTCTAGTTAGCTTTAGCTTGTTTTTGTTTAGCAAAGATCCTTCTTTGTCTAGTCCATGTTGCCTAAATTTGATAAAAATTTGATTTTTATTCCGTTTTCCGCCTCCCCGCAAGCACCGGGGAGGGCAACGTGGACTTACAATATCATACCCCATTTTCCATATAATTAGTGTTAGTGCGTGTTAGAGTCAGTGGACATTACATTATCGTGCGTGATTGATGTTGGTTTAGGAGTGACGAGTACACTAATGGGAAGTGAATATTCGTGACAGTGATTGATACAGTGAACAGTGAAGAAACGGTGCCATTGGTATACTTGTACACGACTAAATCAAGATCATAAATAGTGTAAACCTGGGGATAAAGGGGAAATCGAAGTGGAAAGAGAATCGTATTTAGCGGGACCGTGTTTTAGAGGACGATCATTCGAGCAGCGATATATATATATTAGGTAGGATCTAGCGATCCGGCTGACAGGGTTATGTCCCGGGCATTTGGGCCGTTGTCTCGGGTATGTACGAGACTCCTGTTAAACATGATCCTCCTTTCCACTATGCGATTTCAAACATGACCTAGAGACCGATAGGGACACAGATCTTATTTTACATCATGTAGTGACATAGTGATGACTCGCATTGTACTTTTACTATTATTACCTCTTTTACCTGTTTCACCTTATTATAATAATATTGTTATTGTGTCGCTCTGACGACCTGAGTATGCATGCTCAGATTCCGTGGAAGGACCAGTGCAGGAGACGGATCTACCTTTCGAGTTCACGGAGATATTGTCTGGTGTACTTTCTTTCTTTACTGCTTTCCATAAAAGTGATCGTGAGATTGAACTTGGTTAGTTATTATTCTTGTTATTTGTAATTTGTGAACAATGGATTTTATTGTAATAAATTAGTGATATGATTCCTTTACTACTGTGCTTATTTACTGATTACTATGTAATGCTAGAAGCCAAAGTGTGACTACGGCGGGATGATTCCTTGACCGTAGGAGCATGGCTGGCCTAGTCATCCCTCGTTTTCCGTATTTTGGGAAGCGGGGTGTGACATGGTTTAGTTGGTATCAGAGCCGTGTTTATTATCAAGGGATAACATTAACTACACTGTATTACGTTATTCTCGTTTCACTACTCTTGATTTTCATCCTTGAATCTGATCTTATCCTTTTGAATCTTCCAATGATATGACGTCCCCGAATGACCCCTCCTCGGACTCCAGCTCTCAGGACCGCACGGAAAGAATACTTAGTGCACTGACCACTCTCGCGGAAGCTCTGGAGAGGAAGACAGACTTACTCGCTGAGGGACTTAGGGCGATTACCGCCGCAGGAGGACCCTCCGCACTCATTACCGCCCCCGAGGGCACTACCCCACCAGCTTATCATGCTAGGGCTGGTACCGTATCAGACTTCTGACGGTTACATCCAGCTGCATTCACAGGGCTAGCTGAACCCCTTGAGGCCGAGCAATGGCTGGTGAACATGGAGAACTTACTGACAGCTGCCAGGGTTCCAGAGGAAGATAGGGTGGACATGATAAAGATCCAATTGGAAGATGAAGCCCGTACATGGTGGTCGGTGGAAGAAAGCAGGCTAGACGGGCCGATTGAATGGGGCAAATTTAAGCAGTGCTTCCTAGATCATTATTTTTCTTCCACAGCCAAGGCGGAAATGGAGGAAAGGTTTATTATTTTGAAGCAGAATGGACGCCCAGTAGACGTATATGCGGCAGAGTTCAACCGTCTGAGCCGTTTTGCTCCATACATGGTCGTCTCAGAGGCCACCAGGGCCAGACGCTTCTTTCAGGGGCTAGATTTCGAGTTGCAGCAGTTGATTGCATCGCTGGATTTGCAGACTTTCGCACAGGTACTCAACGCGGTGAGAGTTCAGGAGCAATTGATTAATAAGTTCAGGAGACCCCCAGTCGTTCCAGCACGTACCCATGCACCTTCTCGAGGAGCCATACTGGTTCATTGGCCTGGAACGACACAAATGATGCGCCCGTTTGTACCACAGCATCGCCCCCAGAGACAGAGCGTAGTGTGCAGCTATTGCGGTAGAGGTGGGCATACCCAGAAGGACTGTCGCCGTGCCAAGGGACAGTGCTTGATTTGCGGATCCAGTCAGCACAGGATTAGCGGTTTCCCTGAGCGAGCAGAGATACAGGGAGGTTCTGGACCGCCACAGCAGAGGCCACAGGAGCAGAGGCAACCCTTTACAGGTCGCGGTCAGGGACGGGCTTTCACCTTGACCGCTGAGCAGGCAGAGGCGTCGGGAGACATGGTTACAGGTACTCTACTCGTACATTCCTTGCCGGCTAGAGTACTATTTGATTCTGGAGCATCGCATTGTTTCTTGTCTGAGCATTTTACTGATATACACTCCATACCACATGAACCACTAACCAAGGGGTGGGAAATACATACGGGTAATGGCATTATATTATCAGGTCGAGAATGTAGATCATGCCCGGTTGTAGTGTGTGGCAGGGAATTCTATGCGAATTTCCTTCTGATTGGGACAGTCAGTTACGACGCAATTCTCGGGATGGATTGGATGAGCACTTTTCATGCAGTTATCGATTGTCGTGCAAGGAATGTGATCTTCCGCATTCCCAATCACCCGGAATTTATTTTCGAGGGCGGAAGCGAATCTTTGGAGGCAGCCAAGTACAGAGCAAAGCCCAAGGAGCTGACAGCTATGGAGATTGATGAGAGCCCAGTCCCAGAAATTGTTCGGGACTTTCTGGACGTATTTCCTGAAGATCTACCAGGTCTACCACCACCTCGAATCTTGGAGTTCTCGATCAATTTGACTCCAGGTACAGCCCCAGTATCCAAAGCCCTATACAGAATGGCACCAGTTGAGTTGGCGGAATTGAAGAAGCAGATTGAAGAACTATTGGAGAAGGGATTTATTCGGCCAAGCGCTTCACCGTGGGGTGCACCAGTTCTATTAGTAAAGAAGAAGGATGGATCACTGCGAATGTGTATAGATTATCGGGAGCTGAACAAAGTCACAATAAAGAACAATTACCCAATCCCGCGCATTGACGACTTATTCGATCAGCTAAGTGGAGCCAAGGTATTCTCGAAGTTGGACCTCCGTTCTGGATATCATCAAATCAGAGTAGCAGCTGAGGATGTATGCAAGACGGCTTTCAGGACCCGATATGGACATTACGAGTTCCTTGTGATGCCGTTCGGTGTTACCAATGCCCCAGCAATATTCATGGACCTGATGAACAGGGTGTTCGCAAAGTACTTGGACACATTTGTCGTTGTGTTTAACGACGACATACTTGTCTATTCGAAGACCCGGGAAGAACATGCTGAACATTTGCGCACGGTTCTACAAATTCTTCGGGAAGAGAAGCTGTATGCGAAGCTAAGCAAGTGTGAATTCTGGCTCTACAAGGTTCAGTTTTTGGGACACATCGTTTCGGGCGAAGGCATCTCGGTGGACCCGGCAAAGATAGAATCTGTCAGAGATTGGCCAACGCCGAAGTCAGTGGCCGAGATCAGGAGTTTTCTGGGATTGGCAGGTTATTATCGGAGATTTGTCCAAGACTTCTCGAGAATCGCTAAACCTTTGATGAAGCTAACACGGAAGGACGTACCGTTTACGTAGACAGAGGAGTGCACTCCGGCATTTGACACACTGAAGCAGAAGTTAACCACGGCGCCTATTCTTACAGTACCAGATGATTCCAGTGGTTTGGTGATACACAGTGATGCCTCAGGGAAGGGATTAGGCTGTGTTCTGATGCAGCACGGCCGAGTGGTTGCTTACGCCTCTCGACAACTGAGAAATCACGAGAAGAACTATCCTACGCATGACTTGGAGTTAGCTGTGGTAGTTTTTACGTTGATGATTTGGAGGTACTACCTTTTGGGCGAGAAGGTGGAGGTGTACACGGATCATAAAAGTCTGAAGTACGTCTTCACTCAGAAGGAACTAAACATGAGACAGCGCCGATGGCTAGAGCTGATGGAAGATTATGACTTGGAACTTCAGTATCACCCGGGGAAGGTGAATGTTGTACCAGATGAGCTCAGTCGCAAGCCAGCAGTCATGATGTTGACCGGTCAGAGGAACATTATTGAGGACATCCAGAGACTCGAGCTTGAAGTCGTTATGCCGAACACACTCAGTCAACTTTGGAAACTACTGGTGCAATCTTCCCTGGTGGATCGCATCAAGATTGCACACGCGGATGATCCCCGATTGCAAAAGTTCAGAGAGCAAGTGGAAGCCGGGCTGAGAACGGACTTGATTATACATGAAGATGGCTCTCTGAGATTCGGTAGCAGACTCTGCGTACCTAAGGGAGATGTTCGAGAAGAAGTATTGGCTGAAGCACACAGTTCAGCTTATTCTGTGCATCCGGGAGGTACAAAAATGTATCAAGACCTAAAGCAACACTTTTGGTGGAACGGGATGAAGCGGGAAATTGCGAGGTTCGTATCCAGGTGCTTAGTATGGCAGCAGGTGAAGGCGGAGCATCAGAGGACAGCAGGATTGTTACAACCACTGCCCATACCAAAATGGAAGTGGGAGCACATTACCATGGATTTTGTGACGGCCTTACCACGGAGCCCTAGGGGAAATAACGCCATTTGGGTTATCGTCGATCGCCTCACAAAAGCTGCACACATCATACCATTCCGAGTGGGACAGTCGACAGAATCACTGGCAGAAAGATATATGCAGGAGATTGTACAACTTCACGGTGTTCCAGTCAGCATTGTGTCAGACCGGGACACCAGATTCTTGTCGCACTTTTGGAAGAGCTTACAGGAGAGATTGGGTACCCGCCTTAAATTCAGCACAGCTTATCACCCATAGACGGATGGACAATCCGAGCGTACGATTCAGACGCTCGAGGATATGTTGAGAGCCTGTATGTTGGACTTTCAGGGTTCCTGAGAGGACCATCTGCATTTAGTCGAGTTCTCTTATAACAATAGTTATCAGGCTAGTATTCAGATGGCTCCTTTTGAAGCACTTTACGGACGGAAGTGTCGATCCACAGTATGTTGGGATGATGTGGGAGAACGAAGATTACTGGGCCCCGAACTCATTGTTCAGACAGTCGACAAGGTCCAAAAGATCTGGCAGCGCATTAAGACGGCACATGATCGACAGAAGAGTTGGGCAGATACCAGCCGGAGGGCGCTAGAATTCGGAGTCGGAGATCATGTGTTCTTGAAGAATTCCCCTACTCGTGGAGTTATCAGGTTCGGTGGTCGGGGAAAGCTCAGTCCCCGTTTTATCGGACCTTTTGAGGTGCTAGAGCGAGTAGGAGTGGTGGCCTATCGACTTGCCTTGCCTCCATCGCTAGCTGGTGTGCATAATACCTTCCACGTGTCACAGTTGCGGCGTTATGTTCGGGATGAGAACTATGTCCTGGACTATTCGGAGCTAGTTTTGGGTACCGATCTGTCATACGAAGAACAGCCCACTACCATCCTCGACCGCAGAGAGAAAATGCTAAAGAATAAGGTCATCCCGTTAGTCCGAGTGTCTTGGGGCGGTCGTTCCCCAGGAGAATCCACCTGGGAGCGGGAGGAAGATATCTGTGCTCGTTATCCACATCTCTTTGTTTAGTACATTGTTTCCTTGTATCCTTATTAAATTTCGAGGATGAAATTTTTTGTAAGGGGGGTATGATGTAAATCCCCGTTCCCATCTCAATAAAAGTTTTCTATTTTTCCTAAATTCCCGAATTGTCCTTTTCTTTTTTTTCCCCTCGTAAATTTTGTAGGAAGGTGGTTGCTTAAACTCCAATATTTATAATTTCCCAAACCCTAAAAGTCAAAACCCAAGATTTAAAACCAATTAAGACCAAACTTAAATTAAACAAAAGCTTCCTTTCAGTTAAACAAATTATTTCTTAAGCCCGGCCCAACATTCTACCCTCAGCCTAATAATTTCTCTTTTCAAATGAATAAATTTTTACTCGGCCCAGCCCGTCCCCCTCTTCAGCCCACACACCAAATTAAAATTTAAAATGAATTCTTTTCTTAAAAACCCTCAGCCCAGCCCGTCTCTAAGCCCAACCCGCACCCACACCAACCCGACCCGCTTCTTCTCCCATCATCTTCCCTAACGGTAACTTTTCCCCCGACCCACTTCCTCCGCCGCAGCTCACGCCCACGCCCTCGCCACGCCTTGCCATTACCCCTCACGATCCCCTCAATCTCCTCCCCTCGTATCCCCTATCTCCCTCACACCCTCACTTCTCTCTCTTCTCAAATCTCCCCTCTCGTTCCCCGAAACTGATACGAACCCATTGCTCCCATCACTCATCGCCCCCTCCGTCGACGACGGCGAACCTCCTCGTCAACCCTCTTTCATCCTCCCTCGTTTCTCCTCCACCACAGAACCCTTCCGTATCTTCTTCCACCAACCTATAACTCTACACACCCGAGACCCACTGCAACCGAGCTCGACCACCACCGGCACCCACGACACCGGCAATCTCCCCATCACGCCGTCGACCTCCACACCCTATTTTCCTCAGCATCATCTCCATCACGACAGCACCCGAGCCCCTACTCTCTCCCTCTCTCCAAAACCATACAAAACCACTACCAACATACAAACACCACTGCGGCCCATCGTCGGAGCGACGCCGTCGACTTTCGTCGACCCCAGCGCACCCGGGTGATCCACAGAGCCTCTTCTATGCTTCCAGCGAGCACAAGACGACTCCGGGAAACTCCGACGCCAAACCGTATCGCGAGCCAAGCTCGCGCAAATCGTTTCACGCCGTACATCGCGCGTTCGTTACGCCGCTGCTGCCGTGCAACCCCGAGACGTTTCCAGGCAAGTGTTTTACTTGCTACATGCTAATAATTGTGTTACAAACTTAAATCGTATAGGTTATAATTTACAAATTTCCGCTAGATTAAGTGACATACCAGTTCGATGCGTGATCCCAATGAATATACTCACTTAATTTGATGGAAATGGATTGTTTCTGTTGGCCCATATAGTGACCAATATCGTGTATAAATCTCACTGTAAAATACGACTGTTAGTGACTAAAATGAATACCCCCAAATATACCGATAAAACTAGAAATTTCCTGTATCTGAAAATGGTTAAAATCACTGTAAATTATGTACATACTGGAATGATGAGTTCGAGGGCTTAAATCGAATCCGACTCGACGAACTTTAACTCTATGTAAACTTCTAATGTTTTCTGTACTGTAACTGCGAAGATATTTAGATCGGAGTGCGACTCTGGACTTCAGTCCAGAGCGACTCTGATTACTGTGTACTGTCCCAAAATGTGTGTCACTATGTTTCCTTAATTCGTATGTTACGGAACTCTACAGCAGATTAAAGATGGATCTGTTAGCTAAACAAAATTAGTGGTTTCATTCCGTTTCATTGCCGTTTGCTATTTAAATTGTAAATAAAAAGGGCAGAACGTATAACTATCCAGAACAGATTCAGAAGTGACATACTAATGTTAAACTGTGTATAACTTTCGACTTACAGATGCGATTGAGGATCCGTCTGTTGCTTTGAATACCCTATCGAATACCCTAGATTTTATTCAACTGTAGCATCGCTAAATTCTGAACCTAACTGGGTGCAATTCGTGTCGCGAAACGGACCTTCAGTTCAGAAACTGAATTTCCAGCCGCGAGCACTTAAAAATGAAACAGCTGTATCATGAATACCGGAAACCCGATTGAACTGAAACTAATTTTGATGAATTACTGACTGAGTGTGCTATTTATTGTATTTGTATCATTTCGTTGAATTCTAAACATATGAATTTATGCAATTTTTGTAAGTTAATGACGTGCACATTGGTTCATAACATACTTAGCTTATTGATGACATACATACATATATCATACCCCATTTGCCATATACTTAGTGTTAGTGCGTGTTAGAGTCAGTGGACATTGCATTATCGTGCGCGATTGATGTTGGTTTAGGAGTGACGAGTACACCAATGGAAAGTGGATATTCGTGACAGTGATTGATACAGTGAACAGTGATGAAACTGTGCCATTGGTATACTTGTTCACGACTAAATCAAGATCATAAATAGTGTAAACCTGGGGATAAAGGGGAAATCGAAGTGGAAAGAGAATCGTATTTAGCGGGACCGTGTTTTAGAGGATGATCATTCGAGCAGCGATATATATATATATTAGGTAGGATCTTGCGATCCGGCTGACAGGGTTATGTCCCGGGCATGTGGGCCGTTGTCTCGGGTATGTACGAGACTCCTGTTAAACATGATCCTCCTTTCCACTATGCGATTTCAAACATGACCTAGAGACCGATAGGGACACAGATCTTATTTTGCATCATGTAGTGACATAGTGATTACTCGCATTGTACTTTTACTGTTATTACCTCTTTTACCTGTTTCACCTTATTATAATAATATTGTTATTGTGTCGCTCTGACGACCTGAGTATGAATGCTCAGATTTCGTGGAAGGACCAGCGCAGGAAACGGATCTACCTTTCGAGTTCACGGAGATATAGTCTGGTGTACTTTCTTTCTTTACTGCTTTCCATAAAAGTGATCGTGAGATTGAACTTGGTTAGTAATTGTTCTTGTTATTTGTAATTTGTGAACAATAGATTTTAATGTAATAAATTAGTGATATGATTCCTTTACTACTGTGCTTATTTACTGATTACCATGTAATGCTAGAAGCCAAAGTGTGACTACGACGAGATGATTCCTTGACCGTAGGAGCATGGCTGGCCTAGTCATCCCTCGTTTTCCGTATTTTGGGAAGCGGGGCATGACAGAGAACCTTTGTGATAAGAATGATTTGACCGACTGTAGCACAGGATTGTCATTTCCTATCAGAAGAATGTCATCCATGTACAATACAAGGAATGCGACAGTTCTCCCTACAGTCTTCTTATAAACACAAGGTTCATCTAGATTTTTGATGAAATCAAATTCTTCGATAACATCATCAAAACAGATGTTCTAACTCCGTGATGCCTGCTTTAATCCATAAATGGATTTAAGCAATTAACATGCTTTCCCGCTGCTCCCACCGTCAATGAAGCCCTCTGGCTGATCCACAATAGAAAATAGGATTATAGGGATCACCTAAACGCATTCATCTAAATCACCATTTAGAAATGCAGTTTTAACGTCCATCTGCTAGATTTCATAGTGGTAGTGAGCTGCAATAGCAAGTAGGATCCGAATGGATTTAAGCATGGCTACCGGAGAGAAAGTCTCGTCATAGTCCAAACCTGGTCTTTGATAAAATCCTTTCGCTACCAACCTTTCCTTCTAGGTCTCCAGCTGTCCATCTACACCGATCTTTCTTTTAAAGATCCAATTGCAGCCTACAGGTTTTATCCCAGTGGATACATCCTCCAAAGTCCATACTTTGTTGGTGTACATGGACTCCATTTCGGATCTCATGGCATCCAGCCACATCACAGAGTCACTACTCATGATAGCTTGCTGAAAACTGGCAGGGTCATCATCATCCATGATGCAATCTTCTCTATCACCATCAATGAGAAAACCGTAGTATTTCTCCGGTGGGTGAGAAGTCCTACCAGATCTATGGAGTTCCTGAGGTTAATTAGATTCTGTTGCAACATCAGGTTCAACCAATTCGTTATTTGTAACTTGTGTCTCTAGAACCTCTTCTAGATCTACCACATTGCCATCAGCATCATTTGGAAAAATCTCATTTTCTAAATATGTGGCATACTGAGAAACAAAGACCTTTTGTTCTTCTTTGTGATAGAAAAGATACCCTAACGAATGTTTTGGATATCCCACAAATATACATCTGACCGATCGTGTCTCAAGTTTGTCTGCATTCTGCTTTTTGACAAAAGCCAGACAACCTCAAATCTTAACTCGTTTAAGAGATGGTCTCTTCCCATGCCATATCTCATATGGAGTGGTAGACATGGTCTTTGTTGGAACTTTGTTTAACAGAAAAGCTGCAGTCTCCAATTCATGCCCCCAAAAGGAGAGGGGTAACTCAGAATAACTCATCATAGATCGTACCATATCTAATAGGGTACGATTTCTCCACTCAGACACACCGTTGTGCTGTGGTGTGTAAGGGGTAGTGAGCTGAGAGAGAATCCCATTCTCTTTTAGGAAGTTCAGGAACTCGGTACTAAGGTACTCTCCACCTCGATCTGATCAAAGTATCTTGATGCTCATTCCTGCTTGTTTTTCTACTTCAAATTTGTATTCGTTGAATTTTTCGAAAGCTTCAGACTTATGCTTTATCAAAAACACATGACTGAATCTTGAGAAATCATCAGTAAAAGTTATGAAGTAAGAAAAACCGCCTCTTGCATGTGTAGACATTGGCCCACATACATCACTATGTATGAGGCCTAGGAGCTCAGTAGCTCTTTCTCCGTGTCCAGTAAACGGAATTTTGGTCATTTTACCTTTGATACAATACTGGCAAGTTGCATAAGATTTATACTCAAAAGAATTAAAATATCCATCTTTATGAAGCTTGTTTTGTCTTGTTTCATTAATATGACCAAGTATACAATGCCAAACAAAAGCTTCATTTATATCTGAAAATTTTCTTTTACTTGTGTGTTGAATGTTGAAAACCGTGTGTTGATTAAGGACGTATATCCCCTTATTAAGTGTACCATAACCAATCAACTCTTGATTTAGTCTAATGTTCATAACATTGTGTTGCACAGCAAAATGATATCCTACATTGTTTAACAAAGAAACGGAAATAATATTACAAAGCATACTTGGAATAAAATAACATGGGTTCAAAACCAATATACAACCCGACGGCATCCCTAGGTGATACTCTCCCACTGAAACTGCATGTACATTGGAGCCATTTCCAACCTGGAAAGTATGATCACCTGTCTTCAAAACTCTGTTATTTCTCAACGCCTGCACAGAATTGCTAATATGAGAACCCGAACCGGTATCTAATACCCAGGAAGCAGAGTTTATAGAAAACAGTTTTCAATCACAAACACACCTGAAGCTGAAGCATCACCATGCTTCTTTTTCTTGAGTTCAAGATACTCAGTACAGTTCCGCTTCCAGTGTCACGTCTTCTTACAGTGGAAACATTCTCCCTTTTCCGACTCCGCAGCTTTGGATTCGTCTTTCTCCTTCGCCTTCTTTATTCATCCTCTCGGTTTGGTGAATTTCTTCTTATTCTTTCCCTTGGCCTTGGCTTTTGGGACGGAAGAGGTAGATTGCCCAACAAGCATAGAGGGGGACTTCGCTTTCAGTGTGCTCTCCGCACTTCTCAACATATTGAGAAGTTCGGATAGTGACTTCTCCATGTCATGCATGTTGAAGTTCACTATGAATGGAGCAAAGGCGGAGGGAAGAGACTATAGAATAATATCAGTATACTGTTCGTTATCCATTATCCAACCGAGGTCCTCAAGCTCTTCTATAAGAGCTATCATCTTCAAAACATGATCGCCTACTGATGTGCCTTGAGCCATCCGCATCTGAAACAACTTTCGAGATGCTTAGTATCTCAGGAACCGAGATTGCTCCCCATACAACTCTTTTGTATGGAGAAAGATGGATTGAATATCCATCTGCTCGTGTTGCTTTTGATGTGTATTGTCCATCGATGCAAGCGCGAGGCATTTGGCAGTAGCACAATCACTATCCCACGTTTTGCGGATTTCCTTATCCGCAGTAGAAAATTTAGGGCCTGGGACGGGCAGGGCTTTGGCAGTGAGGACATATGATACTTTATCATATGTTAGAGCAATGTTTATGTTGCTCAGCCAGTCTTTGTAGTTTGGTCCGGTCAGCTTGTTTTTATCTAGTAGAAGCTTAAGGCCTGTCATTGGTATCTGCAATTAAGAGAGAGAAAAGAATACACTAAGCGAAAGCTCTTGCAAAGATCAGATTGGTTATTATCTTGTCTAATCGATATCTCCTACTGCCTTTATCAAATTTTCTTTAAAACCTTTTAAAAAGAAAACTAGCCGGGATTAATTACATTCTACAACTTCGCTAACCGTTCAGCCAGGTCAATGCCGGTACTTTGAGGGAGGTTCCCTGTTCTTTCGCGCGGACCTAATTAGAATAAACCTCGTTTTCCCAGAGGCGTAGCCCCGTTGACACCTTTCTAGACACCTAATGGGTAAGCTAATTGTAAAGTGCAAAACTCTTCCGGGAGCAACTCTTGCTCATAGTGGGATCGAGATTCTACTATCATATAGAAGGTATGCAATCTCATTGCAAATTTCAACTCTTGAAACTCCCGTTATTGTTTTTACCCCTAGCACTCATGACCTTAACTATGGTCAACATATCATAAGTACTAGTCAAGTTCTTTCCATCATTTCGTGATTAACTAGACCCACCCACATGACACTTAACTAAAGTCAACATAATCATATGAGTGTCCGAACTAATCCGCATCATATGCGGTATAGGAAGACATCACTTAACTACCGTACACTGCGCCTTAACTATAGTCAAAATACGTAGCACGAATACTAAGTACTCTACTTCCTAAAATGACGGAGGGCTGCGGATAGCTTTAAGAAAACTTTTAACGCTTTGAACATGATATCGTTGTAGAATCCAATGGGTTTAAAAGGAGTGGATTAAGCTCCGCACTTTGAAAACTTGCTTTTTCATAAAAAGCCTAGTGGGTTTTAAATCCGATTCTACAACATCTTTTCAGGTTCATTTTTCTTTACATTAATCTCATTAATGTAGTCTCATCATTTAAGTCCTAAAGCAATCACGGAAAGAAATGAAAATATAACATACGCTTATGCCATTCGCATTCGTCACGGTGTCCCGTTATGCACCGTTAAGTTACTTAACTAACGGCATACCGGGACAGGGATAGCGCGGGTGCAAAACAGAAGCAACGTCTATTATATATCATATATATAATATTCCATTCGTCTCAAATATATCAAATGATCACATCACAGAATATAAGCAGCAGAAGCACATATAATATAGGATATCTAGGAAGTCCGTATTTTGAATTTATCCATCAATAGAAAATACGGATTCCACGGTCACGATGAATAGCCAAGCCTACACCCCTATACCCTTACGAGAGCGGTAAGTGACCCTACCAATTCTGGAGTTTAGGAGACCCGGTCTCGACTCCTCGAGATGGCCTCCCACTGAACCCTAGAACCCGGTCACTTATGCCCCCTTTCTTGGGTCTATCCTAATGCGGAAAAGTAAATAATATACAACAATGGTGACAACATCCTCATCCCGGAAGTGCCCCAAAATAAAAAAATACTACATACAATTGAACTTTACATGAATGAAATGAAAACTCTCATCTCACATAAAACCCATGGCTATTCAATCACGACAATCCTGCACATCATATCTCAGCAACACATAATATCACATATCATCAACGTAAATAAGAATGCGTACCCCGATTGTCGTTGATGTATAGCAACGAAAATGGCAATACACCACATACTACACTTACGGTCACAGAGAAATAAAATGAAAAACTACAACAATTGGAATCGTAACTGCCCTTAGACAACACAAACCCGGGATATCACATATCCAAGATTTCATGCCTAACAATGTAAAGCTCGCATTTAGGTCTCACCCATGAAAACACCTTTTCAAAATAAGTCGAATAATTCAACAAGATTTCCGATTACTCCCGAGACAGAAATGCTAGATTTACACGCAACAAACAAATTTGTAGATTCCAATTATTGTGTCACATATACTAGGCGCAGTTAAAACGTTCGATCGAACGATCAATCACCCAATGGATTCTTAGAAAGCTCAACACCAGAGCAGTTTTAAAATATACCAGAGACTGCAACAAGTACATACGGGCCATTACAAGAAGGCACAGTCCAAGCCTCACCAACGGCGCCGCGGAACTGCTGCAAAATGACCATTTTGGCCGCGGTTCCGCGGTCGTATAGTTGAGTTAGGACTTCGTCCTTCTTATAGGCACATAAAATACCCTGCACGATTTTCTGAGTACTTTTAATGTGAAAAAATCCAACTTTTTAAAAAATTTCCAGTGAGGACCCTTCGGGCGTCGTATTTCGTTCGTTCGAGGTTTTTAACGTCGTCCAGGTTACTTTAAAGCTCTAGCTTGGCTCTGATAGCACTGTTGGGTTTCCATAGACCCTTATCAAGGGTTTGGAAGCATCACACATGCCGCAAAAAAATTTTAACGAGGTGCTAAACAAACTTAACTAGAAATCGAACTAGAAATATAGGGTAACAACTAATAGTATCACATACAATAAATAATCTATCACTAAGTGAAGAGACTACAACCTTTGTAGACCTCCTGTAACATTTCAAAAAAAAAAGATAAAATATTAATTTTGGGAATTTTTATAATTTAATATTATTTTATTGAATATTTTAATATTTTTGTATTATTAAATACAAACAAATAGGAAAAAAAATTTGAGAAGAATTATGGAAAATTATGGAAAATTCTAAAATTGGGTAATTATTGGAATTATGGCATTTTTAGATTTTTATGATCATTTATATGCTAATTTAGTGCTAATCGCGATTAAAAAATTTCTAATCGGATTTTTGGCGTTTTGTGCAAAACATGCACATGTCACTTTTAATCTCACTTGTGCATTTTCTTGCCATGGTTTGTTTTGGGAGTACTATTTGAGTGAGAAGGGTTTTAAAAGGAAAAAGAAAAGGAAAAGAATAAAGAAATGGGTAGTTGGGGTGAGAGAGAGAGGTATGTGCTTCATTGACTAGACTTAGCCATTTTCTCCCCTTCATTTCCCTCCCTCTTCTCCCCTCTCCTGCTGCTGCCCCTCCTCCATCTCCCTCCCCTCTTCAACTCCTCACTTCATCTCTAAAACAACTCCAAAACCCTATCTTCTCTTCACTAAAAATGTGCACGATCTCGAGACAAACACGTCGGACCAAGAAAGCATGGATTTTGGCAACTAGGGGCAACTCAAGAAAAATTCTTGAGTTGCCAAATAAGGTAATTTCTGGATCATTAACTTAGTTTTAGCGTTTCCTTTACCCCATGTTTAGTTTAGAACCGATATTGTTGTTTTTGTGGAGTTAAAGATAACCTAGTTAGGGTTTGAGGGACACCTGTGTTGTTGTGTGAAATTGAGTTCAGTTGAGCTTATATAAACACCTTAGTGTATGAATTGAGACCCTAACCTGGGAGTTGAAACCCGAAATACGGATTTAGAAACCGATATAGGAAAATTTGTGGAATCTGTGAAGGGTATATTGAATCTGCTATCACCCTAGACATCCTAAAATAAAATTGAGTGGACAGTGACATGTGCAGGTACCCAGGAAGCTACCACCAAGACCCCAGCCCCTAAATCCCTTACCCGGCCGCCAATTTATCCCATTTGGCCGCAAATTGCGGCCTGGGTCCCACCATTTTGCCTCGTATTGGTTCTGTAGCTCCTACATGTTTATGTTAGACCCCTGGTATATATAGATTTGTATAAATTGACCTAGGGTGAAATCTGGGACATATTTCCTAAGTTGCTGTTTTGGATTCGTGTTTCCGTATTTCGTATTTTTAATTCTGAAATTGTGTCTTGTGATTTACCTCGACTATTTGGCGTTTATACGACGATATAGAGGATTTATTGATGGTTTTGAAGGCGTGCCATAGGTTCTAACCTATAGGCCCCTTATCGTATCGTTTTGGATTTCGTGTGCCATTTTAGCTTTGATTGGTTTTAATGCGCATATACGACACTTTGATGTGTAGGTACAACATGAAGACTTCGGGATGACAAGCAAACGCGTGGTGGCATCGAAAGATAAAGACACAGGTGAGTAGATTTTATCTACAGGGGGAAGTCGGGTGGATGGCGTATAGCACCCCCGCAGTCCGTAGTATATATATATATATATGATAGCTAGGTGTACTATGGATAGTGTAGGGTTAGAAGTGACTAGTGTAGTTCATAGTCGCGAACCCTGGAGTAGATTTACACCTACACGCACATCCTTGCATATTCATTATACTTGCACTGTGTTTGATGATATTGGATGACATTGGAGATGAGTCGATGATGTTGGGCACGGTGCCGTGAGATCGGTGATTTGATGTGATTCGTATTTGGGGACACGATACGTGATCTCTAGCGGGCCTTGGGACGTGTGCTTGCACACGCAGGATCTTGATGGTATCAGTTGTACTAGACTTAGATCAGTACCCCAGATTATATGATATGATGATAACTGATACCTGAAATGTGATGAGATAGGGTGATATTAAACCGTACCCAGCTATTGGGATGCCGTACGACGATTTACCGTATGAGCTTTACATTGATGATAGATCCGCACTCATGACTTGAGGATGTCATATGATATACTGTATCGTACGCGATACTATTGAGGCGGAATCACCGACTATTATATCTATTATATCGACTCAGATGTTAGGCGGTTTCCTTACCTGTAGCTCAGCTTGTTAGTTCAGCCGTATAGTTTAGTGTAGTTGTTAGATTAGATTAGACTCTTACCTATTTCAAAACTAGCGGGTCGTGGGTATTTTAAAAGACAGGTCAAGGGATCTACGGATATTTCAAAGGCGTATCTTTTCATAAAAACACCGTAGCCCCTATTTTCAAAACCCCATGATTCGTGTTATTTCAAAAGGCACCATTTGTAGGACTTATATTAGATTAATGCAGATTAGTTTTAGTTACGTCTAGTTTCAGCTCCCACTCATTTTTGTGGTTCGCTTTGCATCGCATTCTTATATTATGTTTCATACTCCATTATTAATATCATGCTGATAGGACACCAGCACCATTACCGATGATGCGTATGTACCACGTACACTTACTTGCCGGCTCATACACATCTTCATCGGTAATTGCCATGTCACGTACACCTTAGAAAATATTATTGCTTGACATAGCCTATTAGCTAATAGTTTAGACATTGTAGTTATTACCTGCTACTTCATGCATACTGTTATTCATTGTTATGCCGCATTCATGGATTCTCATGCATACATTCACTATTTTACGTGCTATTGAGGTTTTGGATTTGGATTTCCATGAGATTTTCTGGATTTGGAGGAAAACCGCAAAAACAAAAATAAACATATTCTCTCTTTTAAAATAAAAAGTGCGGTTTTCCCATGATGTATGAGTCGTCCACCATGAGTTTGCTGATGGATTTGGAAACCCGATTCGAGGAGACGGATGAACCGTTTCGGGTACATGGTGGACCCGGTGCGGTACCTCGGGGCAAGATGAATGTGGTGATGACGTTGAGCCTGGCAGGGGAGCACTACCTACCGGTGATTTTACCCGACGCATCGGATATCCGGAGGATACCGTCGTGGTCTTGAGATGGATGGTAGGGGCCGGTCTGGACTGACGGCGCCCTAGATTTTGTGGTTGAGACTTGGGATATCGAGATATTGGGATTTCGTTTTGTGCCGATGCTAGGCACAGTCTTATGCTGATTTCATTATGATACCTCATTTTAAAAATACAAAGTAAATCTCACTAAGTTATGAAAACAGTTTCTTCATGTACATGTATTCTGTTTTCATGCATTCATATCTCATTCACATGATATATTGCTACCTGAGGCACTGACACAGGCACATGAGATTACACTCGGGTTAGATATTTACCCTAGCCTTGTTATAGGCTGCTTGTTATATTGAGGATTCTTATACTGATCGTATTGACCTAGGATTATGTCTTGCTTTCGGTTTCTGCTTGTAGATATTCTCTATTCACGAGTTGGCAACTCACCCCCGTTGTGCCACAGTTCTTGCAGGTTCTGCCGTACAGATTCCTTTGCGGCATTTCTGGCACATTGCTTCCTTGCGGATGAATTGCATTTGGTAGGTGGGTTCTTTGCATCAAGAATCACCATTGTACTTGCATTATTCTTTGTATCTAGAATTCCATCAACCAAACCTTGTATATTGTTTCGGGCTTAGACATTTGTATTGTATTTTTTCGACCTTAGAGTCGCGCTTAGCAGTGTTACGGTTTTCATGTTATTTGAGTTTTGATCCTCACTCTTCGGCGTTGTATATTATTATTGCTTGCGTGGTTATGACCGTCGTTTGACGAAGAGCTAGCTCCCGCTTGAGGATGCCTTTTATCATTGCATACATATATTATTCTTGTTGTACCCCGTTCGGGGCCAGTATTTACAAAAGAAACTCTGCCGAAATTTTTAGAAAAGACTTTACATTTTTAAATGCATTTTTGGCTTAGTTATTTAAAAACCTTGACTTCAACATGTTTTCCTTCACTTCTTTAAACTAGTTTTCTTTACTTACTCTTAAAATGGTTTTAGATTTCTGGGCTTTTGGCTTACTTGGATCAGATGGAGTCCTATAGACTTCATATGGTTCAAGGGCCAGTCACGTGCTCTTTCGGGTCGTGACAAAGTTGGTATCAGAGCGCTAGGTTGACCTTGGTTCGAGTCTAAGTTTGACTATGTGGAGCCTAGGGCGTTTATATATATACGGAACTTAGGCTTGACCTTACGGAACTTAGACTTAGTCGGGGGGTATTAGACCCGAACTTTCGTCGCGTAGGATGACCCTTGGTTGATGGAATAGGTGACTAAAGTAGAGTGACGTACCGTGGGTATGTTCCGCGGCATACTTACGACACGCCACTCCGCTTAAGGAACCTTAGGATGTATATATTTTCGAGATCAGTGATTCTCTTCATATCCATGATTATACATCCATTTGAGATCCTCGATTCTATTAGTTTCATGATCATACCTTTATTGATGTTGTTCCTTCTTATGATCATGTATCCACTCTGGATTTGTTGTTCTCTTTCTTCCTTTGATCTACTCCCTTCGATACTCGATTGAGGTTCCTGTCGCCATGTTTGAGCGCAGTTGGGCTGCTGCTAGAGTTACGGTCAGTGCGAGCTCGTCTGGTACGAGGGCTGACCATTGTGTTTTCTGGTGACATGGGAACGTCTCAAGTTGGTATTGATGATTGTGGCCTCTAGTAGAGGCGAGTGCTTGGTTTTGCACCGGATGATCGGGCCATTGTTAGAGCTGCCAGTTGAGAAAGGACTGTTGATGTACAGCATACCTCAGAGATTATGATGTCGCCTACCGTGCAGACAGATGGACCAGCTGTTGCTGAGATTGACAGGATGTCGCTTCCGAAGCTTACGAGCTGAGATTGTCGGAGCTTCCAGGCAGATATATGACAGATGATAGCTAGTCTACCCGATTTGAGAGACGAAGGTGATTCGTCCGATTTATGCGCCGGAGCAGGCCCAGTTGAGTTGAAGATTTCCAGTGAGGAGAGTCTTACTCAGATCTAGAGCAGACCGATTCAGAGATGACCGCCAATGTATTGCCTTTCCTGGAGGATTGAGGCGCTGTTCGGCGTACAGGTGAATGAGCCAGTTGTTGCGGCAATGACGAGATATCACCCAGATGGTTGGAACTACTGCAGCATGAGCTTATACCTACAGATATGATGGGCGGTCGCTAGTCACCTGAGGACTAATGACTAGGACACGTGGTTCGTTCGGTTACCGATGCGAGGTCATCAGATAGATTGTTTCCAGCTAAAGACGACTTCACGCAGATTCGTTGAGAGTCGATAGAGACGATCGAATGTCAGGAGCCCATTTTCCAAGTTTAAAGTACACAGAAAGACATGCAGGTGATTCTATGGACCCTCTAGAAGAATGAAACCCTAACTCGACTTAATGACCGTGTGAAAGCCTTTGAACCTTAGGGTTTGCGGCAGTTCCACAGCGCCATTAGTGAGGCTTGGGTTTGCCCTTCTACGGCTGGACCACCGACGCTGTGGCATGTACTCGATACTATTAAACTGTACTCAAGATGTTGATCTCTTGGGGGATTATAAGGTTCTGACGAGTCGATCGAATGTTCGACGTCATTCGGATATCATGTGATGGGATGCTTGCTTGGGAGACTCCAGATACGAGTATAGCCGTTGGAGCACAGTCCATGCAGCCACGATGAGCCGAGTCCAAATCAGTCGACATTGAAGCAGAGTGAATAAAAGAGTTCGCAAGAGATTTCGACGAGATGACGTCCCACTCCGCTGACATCAGAGATGTGATACGCACCCAGAGGCGTTGCATATGGATATATCTTCCAGAAGGAGGCGCGATAAGTATGCAGCCATTCCGGAATAAGAATTAGCTTCAGCAATGGATGATGACTTCCGGGAAATACGGCAGGAAATGAGATTTGAGAAAGAAACCTCGACAGGACCTTTCCGGAAAACGATACGAGAAGACCTAGACCCAGGAGTGGTCATGATTGCGCACACCCAGCAGGCCAGAGTTCGGCATTGTCGACGAGGTAGTTGACCAGATTCGGATAAAGGAACTTACCTAGATGCGTTGCGAATCGATCAAGGACGGACGAGTTTTGAGTATTCCTCCGAGGGTTGGGACGTGTTCCCGAGGACCTGTTCGGCCTGACATCTTCTACAGAATGATGAAGCTACAGAGTACGCAATTTCGAGTCCGTGCGAGAGACTTCAGATTGACCGTGGCCGAGAACAGGACAGAGCGTAGATAGCATGGCGTGACGTCATAGTGGACGACGATAGAGACAGGTGGAACCAGAGGTTCGGGCGAGACGCTGACGAGCTGTCATTGCTTCCCGTCGAGACCAGAGGTCAGATATGCTTACAGAGGCATTGGGATGCAACCAGATTTCGAGAAATGTTATGCTGAGGACACAGATGTCCATTGAACAAAAAGAGATTATGCAAGAGAGCCAGCCTTCATACAGTTCGGCATAGGCAAGATCGGAAGAGACCATGAGCAGGATTCCTTCCAGGACATTGCTGCAATGATGTTGCACCCAGGATCAGATGTGTGATGTGCATTCAGAGAGCCAGAGGCCGACGCCAGTGATATGCTGCTTTATGAGTGGTCGTGAGGAATGACCGAGAGGCGACCAGAGAAGTGCCAGAACGGAATCTTCCCTGTTAGCACACCTGACAGGGCCGATGAGCCGATTGATTTCGAGATAGGTAATCCGCAGAAAAGATAAGAACTCAGAGTCAGAGGACGCCAGACCGTGAGCAAGAGGCAAGTAGATATCTTGCGCTGCTAGCAGTGGATGCACCGACTCCTTCCCAACCTTGAAGGAGGAACTACCGACGACGGTACTTATGATTTGTGATTTTGTGATTCGATTATCACGTATCCGTCATCTTAGATTTTGGTAGTTTAAGCGTTCTATTGCATGATTTAGTTTTGATGACTGAGTTTCATGATATTGTTTCATGCACCCACTGGATATTTATATTTTGCGCATAATTTATTACATTCGAGGTATTGATTGTGATTTCACGCCTTTCCTATACAGTGATTTGATTTACACTTCCAGCATAGTTTTCATGCACCTTTAGTGTTTTGATATACGATTTTGGTGCACGCCAGATGCACTAAATCGGGATTCTTCGTGCATGTCACATGCACATGATTTTTTTTTACTGTCAGGCACACACGTTGCCTACGACAGATGTTTCGTGCACACCCGATGCACTTAGATGTTGTTTTGTACACCTGTTTGACACATATATGGATTTTGATTCCTTGCACACCAGACGCACAGGATATTCTTATATACGCATTTTTGGGGATTGATTTCTAGTAGAGCAGTACATTTTTATGATATTCGCTACGAATTGATGTTTCGGAGCCTCGACAAATAGGATTTTTACTGAAATGTTTTAGTATTGGGGGTTTAAATTTAAATTCGGGGACCGAATTTCTTTAAGGGGGGTAGATTGTAACATTTCAAAAAAAAAAGATAAAATATTAATTTTGGGAATTTTTATAATTTAATATTATTTTATTGAATATTTTAATATTTTGGTATTATTAAATACAAACAAATAGGAAAAAAATTTTGAGAAGAATTATGGAAAATTATGGAAAATTCTAAAATTGGGTAATTATTGGAATTATGGCATTTTTAGATTTTTATGATCATTTATATGCTAATTTAGTGCTAATCGCGATTAAAAAATTTCTAATCGGATTTTTGGGGTTTTGTGCAAAACATGCACATGTCACTTTTAATCTCACTTGTGCATTTTCTTGCCATGGTTTGTTTTGGGAGTACTATTTGAGTGAGAACGGTTTTAAAAGGAAAAAGAAAAGGAAAAGAATAAAGAAATGGGTAGTTGGTGAGAGAGAGAGAGGTATGGGCTTCATTGACTAGACTTAGTCATTTTCTCCCCTTCATTTCCCTCCCTCTTCTCCCCTCTCCTGCTGCTGCCCCTCCTCCATCTCCCTCCCCTCTTCAACTCCTCACTTCACCTCTAAAACAACTCCAAAACCCTATCTTCTCTTCACTAAAAATGTGCACGATCTCGAGACAAACACGTCGGACCAAGAAAGCATGGATTTTGGCCACTAGGGGCAACTCAAGAAAAATTCTTGAGTTGCCAAATAAAGTAATTTCTGGATCATTAACTTAGTTTTAGCGTTTCCTTTACCCCATGTTTAGTTTAGAACCGATATTGTTGTTTTTGTGGAGTTAAAGATAACCTAGTTAGGGTTTGAGGGACACCTGTGTTGTTGTGTGAAATTGAGTTCAGTTGAGCTTATATAAACACCTTAGTGTATGAATTGAGACCCTAACCTGGGAGTTGAAACCCGAAATACGGATTTAGAAACCGATATCGGAAAATTTGTGGAATCTGTGAAGGGTATATTGAATCTGCTATCACCCTAGACATCCTAAAATAAAATTGAGTGGACAGCGACATGTGCAGGCACCCAGGAAGCTACCACCAAGACCCCAGCCCCTAAATCACTTACCCGGCCGCCAATTTATCCTATTTGGCCGCAAATTGCGGCCTGGGTCCCACCATTTTGCCTCGTATTGGTTCTGTAGCTCCTACATGTTTATGTTAGACCCCTGGTATATATAGATTTGTATAAATTGACCTAGGGTGAAATCTGGGACATATTTCCTAAGTTGCTGTTTTGGATTCGTGTTTCCGTATTCCGTATTTCTAATTCTGAAATTGTGTCTTGTGATTTACCTCGACTATTTGGCGTTTATACGACGATATAGAGGATTTATTGATGGTTTTGAAGGCGTGCCATAGGTTCTAACCTATAGGCCCCTTATCGTATCGTTTTGGATTTCGTGTGCCGTTTTAGCTTTGATTGGTTTTAATGCGCATATACGACACTTTGATGTGTAGGTACAACATGAAGACTTCGGGATGACAAGCAAACGCGTGGTGGCATCGAAAGATAAAGACACAGGTGAGTAGATTTTATCTACAGGGGGAAGTCGGGTGGATGGCGTATAGCACCGCAGTCCGTAGTATATATATATATATATATGATAGCTAGGTGTACTATGGATAGTGTAGGGTTAGAAGTGACTAGTGTAGTTCATAGTCGCGAACCCTAGAGTAGATTTACACCTACACGCACATCCTTGCATATTCATTATACTTGCACTGTGTTTGATGATATTGGATGACATTGGAGATGCGTCGATGATGTTGGGCACGGTGCCGTGAGATCGGTGATTTGATGTGATTCGTATTTGGGGACACGATACGTGATCTCTAGCGGGCCTTGGGACGTGTGCTTGCACACGCAGGATCTTGATGGTATCAGTTGTACTAGACTTAGATCAGTACCCCAGATTATATGATATGATGATAACTGATACCTGAAATGTGATGAGATAGGGTGATATTAAACCGTACCCAGCTATTGGGATGTCGTACGACGATTTACCGTATGAGCTTTACATTGATGATAGATCCGCACTCATGACTTGAGGATGTCATATGATATACTGTATCGTACGCGATACTATTGAGGCGGAATTACCGACTATTATATCTATTATATCGACTCAGATGTTAGGCGGTTTCCTTACCTGTAGCTCAGCTTGTTAGTTCAGCCGTATAGTTTAGTGTAGTTGTTAGATTAGATTAGACTCTTACCTATTTCAAAACTAGCGGGTCGTGGGTATTTTAAAAGACAGGTCAAGGGATCTACGGATATTTCAAAGGCGTATCTTTTCATAAAAACACCGTAGCCCCTATTTTCAAAACCCCATGATTCGTGTTATTTCAAAAGGCACCATTTGTAGGACTTATATTAGATTAATGCAGATTAGTTTTAGTTACGTCTAGTTTCAGCTCCCACTCATTTTTGTGGTTCGCTTTGCATCGCATTCTTATATTATGTTTCATACTCCATTATTAATATCATGCTGATAGGACACCAGCACCATTACCGATGATGCGTATGTACCACGTACACTTACTTGCCGGCTCATACACATCTTCATCGGTAATTGCCATGTCACGTACACCTTAGAAAATATTATTGCTTGACATAGCCTATTAGCTAATAGTTTAGACATTGTAGTTATTACCTGCTACTTCATGCATACTGTTATTCATTGTTATGCCGCATTCATGGATTCTCATGCATACATTCACTATTTTACGTGCTATTGAGGTTTTGGATTTGGATTTCCATGAGATTTTCTGGATTTGGAGGAAAACCGCAAAAACACAAATAAACATATTCTCTCTTTTAAAATAAAAAGTGCGGTTTTCCCATGATGTATGAGTCGTCCACCATGTGTTTGCTGATGGATTTGGAAACCCGATTCGAGGAGACGGATGAACCGTTTCGGGTACATGGTGGACCCGGTGCGGTACCTCGGGGCAAGATGAATGTGGTGATGACGTTGAGCCTGGCAGGGGAGCACTACCTACCGGTGATTTTACCCGACGCGTCGGATATCCGGAGGATACCGTCGTGGTCTTGAGATGGATGGTAGGGGCCGGTCTGGACTGACGGCGCCCTAGATTTTGTGGTTGAGACTTGGGATATCGAGATATTGGGATTTCGTTTTGTGCCGATGCTAGGCACAGTCTTATGCTGATTTCATTATGATACCTCATTTTAAAAATACAAAGTAAATCTCACTAAGTTATGAAAACAGTTTCTTCATGTACATGTATTCTGTTTTCATGCATTCATATCTCATTCACATGATATATTGCTACCTGAGGCACTGACACAGGCACATGAGATTACACTCGGGTTAGATATTTACCCTAGCCTTGTTATAGGCTGCTTGTTATATTGAGGATTCTTATACTGATCGTATTGACCTAGGATTATGTCTTGCTTTCGGTTTCTGCTTGTAGATATTCTCTATTCACGAGTTGGCAACTCACCCCCGTTGTGCCACAGTTCTTGCAGGTTCTGCCGTACAGATTCCTTTGCGGCATTTCTGGCACATTGCTTCCTTGCGGATGAATTGCATTTGGTAGGTGGGTTCTTTGCATCAAGAATCACCATTGTACTTGCATTATTCTTTGTATCTAGAATTCCATCAACCAAACCTTGTATATTGTTTCGGGCTTAGACATTTGTATTGTATTTTTTCGACCTTAGAGTCGTGCTTAGCAGTGTTACGGTTTTCATGTTATTTGAGTTTTGATCCTCGCTCTTCGGCGTTGTATATTATTATTGCTTGCGTGGTTATGACCGTCGTTTGACGAAGAGCTAGCTCCCGCTTGGGGATGCCTTTTATCATTGCATACATATATTATTCTTGTTGTACCCCGTTCGGGGCCAGTATTTACAAAAGAAACTCTGCCGAAATTTTTAGAAAAGACTTTACATTTTTAAATGCATTTTTGGCTTAGTTATTTAAAAACCTTGACTTCAACATGTTTTCCTTCACTTCTTTAAACTAGTTTTCTTTACTTACTCTTAAAATGGTTTTAGATTTCTGAGCTTTTGGCTTACTTGGATCAGATGGAGTCCTATAGACTTCATATGGTTCAAGGGCCAGTCACGTGCTCTTTCGGGTCGTGACACCTCCTTGAGTGACTCCTTGGATCTCCTAGAGTTTGGAACGGCTTGCTTGAATCCTTCCTAGTCCACGACGATCCCCCCGAAGTCCCTTTGCCCAAAGCTCCTTGCTTCACTTGATAAATGAGGAAGTGATGCAAACACTCTAAACTAATAGGCTAAACTAGTATAGAATGATTGTGTGGTTTGTTATCTCACTTAAAAACCCTTCCTTTTTCTTTTCCTCACACTCAAAGAAACTCAAGAGAGCTTCAAGAAGGAGGAAGATGAAGATGGCAAAGCTTTTCTCAAGATAATGATAATTGTTATGTTTTAAAATAAAAACAAAAGGATATATATGTGAGACACTCTCACATCCAACCATGGTTAAAAGAAATATCTACATATTTTGTGATGAGTTAAAAGAACAAAGGAAATAAACCAAGGATTAAGTAAATGGTCAACCCTAGAAGAGTGTAGAAAGAATGAGTCATTTGTTAATTTCCTTTTTCTTTTATCTCAAAACAAAAATACATATATTAATTTGAACCATGTGAGCCTTGCATTGCCATCATCCATGTATCATCAACCATGATACACTTGTATGTATGTATGTGTGCATACACATCATCATGTGTATGTATATACATATATGCATACATCCATAAAGAAAAGGTTTAATAAAAGTGAGCTAAAAGTCATTATTAAATCAACACTTGATTTGATAAACCGGTCATATCACAGACGACCCGACCAATAGTAAACGCCCGATTAATATACGGTATCTCAAACACGCATTTAATCGAGCTCCCGCGCATATCTGATATGCACACCACATCGTTTTGCCTGAGCTTGGAAACTTCTGGGTGGGACTCTAAGACTCGTCAATACTCCGGCAGTAGGTGATGATCACATCAAACACCTACAAGCTGCAAGCGGTCTGCTAAACGGGTGGGAGATAGTGCCCTCAGAGTCAATTATTGGATCATAGGCACGTGATTGCAATGATTGAGGCAGGACCTATCCCGGTAGGACAGTCTTACTCAAGATGATAGTATGCTATCTGGTTTATCTTTATCATCGTGTACTGCTTTAGGTGACCTTACGAGTCGCTATTACACGTTGATAGAGCCCCTAGGATTCTTTCTTGACTACCAGCAGTAAGAGGGCGATCATATACGTGAGAACTGGAGTCTATAAGCACATCCTTAAAAGGTCCCTAGTCGAGGGAGTTTCGAGACAGGGCATCGATTCTCCAGAGTAGACTAGTGTATACAGTCGAGACCCCGACGAGGGGCGGTGGCCGGTCTCACAAGCCACTGGTGTCAGTAGGTTCACCTAAGATGTATACAGGTGCTCATTGGGTTATGAGTACACCGGACAGGACTCGCCGGGAACCTGCTAGTTGGTTTTATACCTGACGTCAGATAGCAGTTCCCTGGTGACATGTGTACAGGTTAGTTCATCGACCTGAGATCGTCATTTGTCACGTGTGAGTTCCCACTGTGCTTTGATTACTACCCTACCACGCTCAAAGGAGACGTGCAAACAGGTTTTTGTTGGGTACAGTCCCGAGCCACATGGAGGCAGTGAGCGGATCTGCAGGGGTTCGTCTCTACCGGTATTGGGGGTGAGGTCGCGCTGTGTCTAGGAGAGCCAGAACATGAAAAGTCCTTGGCCAAGGCAGGAGATTTGCTGGTAGGTATTCCAGTAGTATCTCAGGGTGTTCTGGGCTACACTCCGACACGACTTGTACCGCTTTTGGGGGTCTGACTTTTACCAACACCCTAGGCCCGCCATGCGATGCTCCTAGACGAACGGACCGGACTGTACGGATATTGTCACTTACAGGCTCAGTAGGGTGTCAGGATGAGTTCGCTCATCGACGTCCCATTTGGTCAATAGCTGGTGGCCCGTCACGTATGGCTAATACCTCTGAAGTGCTAGTGGTTAAATCCACAGCCATAGTATTGACGAGTCTTTAGAGTCCACCACACACACAGTTACTCAGGTTTCGGGAGAAACGCTGTAGAGGCCGTATGGAGATATGGCAGGGTTCGATCAGATACGTGCGGTATTGCACGGATCGTGATCGGACGGTTTTTACTAGCCGGCTTTGGCTTAAGCCGGATTCTAGTATTAGATAGTGTAGTTTTGTCTCTTTGCATTTGTGTTCAGTGGGAATACAAATGCGGGCATGTATATGCAGTAGTGGGGTTTTCCTGTAATTTATTACTGGATCGGTTTTCTGGAGTCGCCTGTTTGTATTCCGTTCCAGCCGTTTTTCCTTTGTTCCTTTACGGCCGGAATTTTCGATGGAGGGGGTAATTTGCAATTGTGCAAATTACTTATTGTGGAGGGTGTTTCTTGTATATGTGTGGCTCCATGATTGTTTATTCATCATGAGATGCTTTTTGAGTCTATTCCTTTGCTTTTCATGTGATGGTTTTGATGATAGTTGATTTGGAAATGGGTATGACACATATTCTTTTTTAATCACACCATTTCTTCATATGCTTTTCTTCTTGTGATTTTCTTCCACCATAATTTTTGGCCGGCCACTATTCTAGAGAGAGGGAGATTGATATTGTGGTGGTGGGAAAAATATAGATCTCATTTTCTTTGCTTGCCAAGATTCAAAACCTCTCTCCATTGTTCATTCTCTACTCTATCTCCATCAATGGCAACTTCACTACCCCAAAGAGACAGCATTCTACACTAGCCTACAGCAAACCTTGGACGCGTCGGCTAGCCAACTTCGCGCCCGAGTTGCCTCGGTCAAGAGGTGGGAGCCCGAAAAGATTCCGGCTACGTGGTGCCCTCTCCGACGAGGAGGTGACGGACGGAGATTCCGCGGGAGATCGGAGTGGAGACGAAGACCGAAGGACACGGATCGCTTGGTATAACTTCTCTACTCTTTTCTAGTTTGCTAGTAGCTAGGTTAATGGCCCGATCCGGGATAAATGTGTGCGGTGGTGCCGGTTTGCTAGTTTGCAAATTTTTCGTTTCCGCAATTTCGGCGTCGTATCCACGGCCGGGGCGCCGTCGCGGACTTACATTGGTATCAGAGCCACGCCATTAACCATGCCTAGCTTGTTCTAGTATGTTTAAAACTCGATCAAACAAAAATCGCAAAAACCGTATTTTCAGTGCACTGTTCTCTGTCGAATTTTTTTTTTAGCTCCAAAAATTTTTCAGGTTGTTTCAGAATACTGGGCATGAAAATCTAAGAAATCTGTGAAAATTTGGTCACGAGCTCTCTCCAAACCGCCACGGAACCGCCGCTAAACCCATGCTTGGGCCGCGGTTCCGCCGCGCTTTTTACTATTCATCGCACCAAATTTTAACGGTAGGCTTTTGGGTTGGAAATAGGGGTTTTGGGATATTCTTTTTGGGCCCAGATTTTCTGTAAGTGCTACAGTACTGCTTGGGGCCCACTTGATAAAATTGGGTCGATCGGATATTTTAAACATGCTAGTTCACAGTATTTACATTATATCTGCGACCGTGAATGTCAATTGATCGGTAAATCCTGTCTAACTGCTATAGCTCGGTTAGACGGATTTGCGAACGTGACATTCACGTTGATGTTCTGTGCTGTGTTGTGATCTTGCGGATCGGTCGTGGGGATAGCCTGGTTGCAGTGATAGTACAGTTTTGTTTTTGCGGGGCGAGCGTCCGACATGTGGACTGCCGTCACTGCCTGTTTGTATTATTCTTCTGGGGTACGACCGGGTCGAGGTCGATGTACCCGTTGTATGTATATTTTACTTTCGGTACTAGGATTACCCCAGGAGGGGTGCACGGATAGCCGGGTTCTAGAGGGCAACAAGCCCGCATCTCATGGCGTTGAGACGGAGGGGGCTTTACTCTAGAATTGGCGGGCTATTCGCCGCACTCGTAGGGGGTATAGGTTGACCCAGGAGGGGTGCCCAAGTTACCGGATTCCGTGAAGTGCTGGGTGGTCCATTCACATTGCTGAAGGGGGCTGCGTCGCTTCAGGTTTTGGCGGGTAACTTGCCGCGGCCGTAGGGGTCTAGGATTTTCATTACACAGGCTATCCACATGACCAGGGGAACGTCGGGTTTCAGCAGCGGCTCTGTGAAACCCAGGGATCCCAGATATTTGTATTATTCTGTGATGCTGTACATTTCTGTGTTGTTGCATTTTTTCACGCCTTGAGCGAAAATTATATATTATATATATACTAGTAGATGTTGTATATGTTTTGCATCCGCGCTAGTCCAGTCCCTGCTCTGTCGTTAGTTCAGTAACCTAACGGGTGATGACGGGACCCAGTGGCGAATGCGGATGGCATATACGTACATCATTATTTTCGTTCTTTTGTGGTGTGATCAATGGTGGGACTGCGTTGATTCGGATCAATGTAAGATAAACAAACCTATTCTGATGTTGTTGGAACACTTTTCAAAAAGCTGTTATTGCAAGGACGTTCACTTTTGTTTTGCACAGTGGTATTCAGTTCGAATATCCTGCTCCTCAGTCGACGAGGCAAGGGCCGAGATCCCTTCACCGGGAGTGACCCCTTGGACAGAAGTTTGCGTCAGGGCAATAACTTCACTATAGCCGTTTACTTTTGCTTTGCATCGTGGTATTCAGTTGGAATATCCTGCACCTCATTCTACGGGGAAAGAGCCGAGACCCCTTCACCGGGAGTGACCTCTTTAGCAAAGGTTTTCGTTACTATATTTTTATAAAAGCTATCTGGTTCCTTCAACGATATCAAGTTCATTACGTTAAAGGTTTTCGCCAGAAACCATTCGTAGCCCTCCATCATTTCAGTTAAATATTCGGTAGTATTCAAGCTATGTATTTTGACCTCACGCCAAGGCATAGTGATTGGTAGCTGCCGGATATTTATCTGCAGCATAGATAGATGCGTTGGTTTGGGACAGTCGTACTACTATTTTGGCCTTCGTCAAGGGTATGTACGGGTGGGTTCAAATTAACCTGGATAATGATGGGAAGAACTTGACATGCGACTTCTGATATTTTGACCTCACGCCAAGGTCATAAGAGCATGGGGCAAAAATCCACATCGGGAGTTTCAAAAGAACTGAAACTTGCCAGATATGCGCATATCTTCTGGAGTGTGATAACGTGAGCGGATTCCGTCACGTTATCATGCGATGATAGTTGGATCCCGATTCCCACTGATGAGTTGGTTTACTCCTCGGGTGATCCCGGCTAATTCTTCTTTTAGGTTTGGAGAAGAATTCGACGTTACAGTGGGAGGTTTCCAGATTAGATAAAGTGATAACCATTCTGATCTAGGTTAGAGTGCACGCTGAGTGTTTCTTTTCTCTCTCTCTTTGGCAGCGACCATTGACCCGACCCTAGACTATGACTCAGTGACCAAGTTAACCGAACCATCTTAACATTGGCTTTTGGATTGTCAGAGTTGCAAACATCATTGCAACTCCTACTTTTACCCTTTTCTCCAAGACACCCCGTATTACTACGAACGTCCACTTCCATTGGACAAAACCATCGTATGGTTATACGAACTCGAAGGAATTCGAGGATGGTTTCCGGTTCTGGAGAAAACGAATAGGACTATTCAGTTGTCTTTTCCTTTTTACCTTCTCTCAGGTTGCGAGTACTCCTTGGTTTAGGAGATAGTACACCTATTACGCAAATTGGATAGTCTTCCTCCAAACCTTAGGCTGGTGCCGAACGGTAGGGAAGGAAGAAAACCAATTAGCCTAACGGTGGTATACAGAAGATATTAAGTTAAGACAAAGCAAGGGATTAGTAAGAGGGCAAAGTAAATTGCGACTGCTATTCACAACAATACCAAGTATTTCTTCGCCAATCCTAAATCACCTTTGTATTTCTCCAGGACACTACGTATCACTACGAAGATCCCAAGTTTATTAGATAATCCATCGTATGGTTATATACGAACTCGAAAGGAACTTGTTCCAGTTCGGGGATGGATCCTGGTTCAGGAGAAATAGGAATAAGGTTCATTCAGTTGTCTTTTATCTTCACCTTCTCTCGCATTGCGAGTGTTCCTAGGATTTGGACAGTACACCCATTATGCTTATTGGATAGTCTTCTTCCAAACCATAGGCTGGTGCCGAACGGTAGGGAACGAAGAAAACCATTTGGCTTAAAGGGGTGTACAGAAGGTAATCACTAAAGACATAAAAAGGGATTTTGAGAGATGGCAAAGAATTATATGGTTACAGTTGTGAATCTGGATAATGGAAGAGGAATTACTGGGAATACCAGGATACCCCATCGAAACATTTCAATGTTTCAGTTTCACTGTGTACTGTTAATAGAAAACTGATTTCCCAATTAGACACTTGCTCCAGGGTATGTATTTACCAGGTATGATTCTCACATCTGTATGGTTTTACAGATGATGAGTGGGAATAAGTTATTGGGAATTAGGTAACCATCCTCATTATATTAGGATTCGTTGAAATTGGTGATATTTGAGGAAGTCACTTGGGTTGTTTGCCGGACGGCAAATATTTGGTTTTGAATATCCGTTGTTATGCACCAATTTCAAATTGATATATCTGTACGTCTATTTTTATAGAGTGAGATGTACCTTTTTGAAATTATGTCTATGACATTTACCTATATCAGTGGATGGTTAGGTAATGAGCATTGAACAACGGTGTAATTCTTCTTAACCATAAGTACAGTTTTCAACCTACGACACACAGTGAATGAGTTATTAGACTCAGAGGACTTTTATAGAGTATTGTATGTTGTCCAGCGTCCATGAGGACAGAGGGGTTGGTTCTCGTACTATATTCTGTTTACTTATGACTTCTCTGGTTTTTAGACAGGTGTTTCATAGAAACACAGGGTCCGAATTTTGAGAAGTTATAGGTATATGAATAAAGTAGAGAACCAGGTATCGTAAGTATCGGGATTCTTCAAGGTGATCTGTTCAGTTGATAAAACTGCACATTTGTATTACATTTTTCCTACCATTTTCATATTAAAAAAGGACTTTATTATGATATATTATACATATGAGGGTTTATGTGTAAAGACATCATTTTCCATGTGTTAATATATTTTAATTAGTATTTGGTAGAAAAATGTATGCAAATAAATTCATTGACCTAATCCTAGTAGAACTAAGTCTACTAAATATTATTTGAGATTATTATGCAGAATTTTCCAAGTTGTTATGCAGAATTTATCAAACAAATCAAGTTGTTGAAGAAAACTTTCCAAATTAAGAAGCAAAACTTGGAGACCAATTCTGGGAGCAACCGAGAGAAGATTTCTGAATTCTGAAGGTGCCTAGGATTGCCACATGTCACAATCACAAAGCCCAAGAAAAATGATCAAGAGATCCCCACCATTTCCGCGGAACCGCGGCCAAACCCCTATGTTGGCCGCGGATCCGCGGCAATCTAGAGAGATCATTTGCTAATATTTTGTGGCTTAAATCTCTGCTATATTTTACCAACTTTTGAAGCAAAAGATTGTGGCATTGGACTATAAAAGGGCACCGAGAGCCTCTTGGAAAAGTTATCAAGCCGAAGAGATCTCGAAGTCCAAGACGGCTCACGCATCCAGGCTGATCATCAACTGTTCATCTACCTCCTTCGGAAGAGTTCGAGAAGCAAACTAGTCTTTGTAATCATTTTCTAAGGAATCAAAGTGTAGATTGTTCAAGTTGATTAATAAAGGTAGTTTTTTTATATAATTCTTTTGCATTTTACATTATGTTTTCCCTCTCTATCTTTTCATCTTCTTTTCCCAACATGCGCGAGTAATTCTCCGCTTGTTAGGGTTCTTAAGATTAGGGTAGGCTAATGGATGATGAACAACCCTAAACTCTTTTTAAGTCCTATAAAGTTTATGAACTTTATCAAAAGAATCATTAACATCCTAATCGGGCGCGCTAATAACTCTTTGCTAGTTCCGACTGCGATTAGCGATTAGATTAATGATTGTTTTGGTAAAGGCTAGATATGAACGGAGTTCCGTGTCGAGGTAAGGGTTAAGAGTGGGATTCCTTTTCCCTCCAGAAACCCTAATCTACACGCATCACCGTCGTTCTAGTTATAAATCTATTAAAAGATAAAAAGGGTAACTTTTAATTAATCGTCCATAACTACTAAATCCTAACGAACCCTACAAGCCCTTTTAATATATTAACTACATCTCTAAAATAATCTAGATCTATATTTTTGCATTCTTGCTTAACATAGATCTAGAAACCATTCTACAACATTCTTATTTCTTCCTCCTTTCTCAACACATCTAAAGTAAGAGTAAAAAATTCAACGTTTCCCTGAGGACGACCCGTACTCATCTCGGTCTAGCTACGCGCGACACCGTTCTGATTGCGGTTATTCTACAAACACTCTTTCGTATCAATCAAATGGCGCCGTTGCCGGGGAAACGTGCGTAATTTTTTATTCTTGCTATTTGTGTTGAATTCTTAGACGATTCATATCATTATTAAAACAAAACTGCAAATTGCATATTTAACGATTTGCGTGTGAATTTTGCGAGGGAATCTGGAGTCACGGACTTGAGGAAACAGGAGATCTAGGGTTTCACACTTCTCTGGTATCTTTATTAACTCTTTCTCTCTCCTCTAAAATCCAATAAAATCTATTTTCTGCAGGATTCTTTGCAAAATAAGCGCCGCTCAAAAATCTTTTTGCAAAGTTTTGTTTTGTGGTTTGTTTTTGCATATTTTAATACGGATTTTTAAGGGGCAAGACCAAATTAAGATTAGGTGGGGATTTCATCACCCTTCCTAAGCCCCACAAATCACAAACTGAGCATATAGATCAACCCTTCATTAATTTAAAAAATATCTAGACCAGACTCTAAGGACTGTCGCGCTCAACAAGGACAGAGGAAGGTCGTGGGTAATCTATCACTTATCCGCATTACTTTTGTAGTGTCTAGGAAAGTGTGTCAAAGGCTAGTGGTTTTTAATTAGGCCCACTACTGTGGTTCCTTCCCACTTACCTGGCACTTACCTGGCTATAAGGGTAGTACGGAGGCGGTAGAGGATTGATCCTGCGGCTTGTCCTTTGGAAGTCTAGGAGTGGTCTAGAGACTGGACCTAGGTAACCTTAGTTCTAGGGTTGTTTATGCATTTTTGTGTGATTTGTCTAAATCCGTCATTTGTCAAAACAAACCAATTATTTTCTCCCCTTCCCCCTTCTTCTCTTCTTATAATGGGTGACCTAAACAGAAGAACACTTGCCGAGCTTTGCTGTCCACAACCAGATATCTCTTGCTTTCGTAATCCCTTCGGTATACCGTCCGGCTCTTCCATGTCCTTAAGAGATCATATAGAACAAGCAGGAAGAAAAAGTTGGCCACCTCAGTCTAGGTCTTATCAACCGTATCCTAATCCTACACCTGTTTCAGTTGATACCCAGAGTGAGGAATCCCCTAGACGAATGTCTATTGCTGAGCATATAGCTAGGGCTAGAGGCCAAAGTTTCAACCCGGACCGATATCAACCATCACCTCCACTTTCCAAAGAAGAGTTTGATAGCCAACCGACCAACACATATCAATATTCTTCGTATGATAATTTTAATCCTACTCCTTCCCAATTTTCGCAACCATTCTATTCCTATTAATCCAATCCGACTTTTCGACCTTCTCTAGACAGTTCTTCTAATCAGTCATTTGGGAGTTTAAATTATCCACAGGAATTTCAATCTTATACCGAAACCCCTTATCAACCAAAGTCTAGTCTTGAGCGGAAATTAGAAGAAGGTATAGTGATGATGAACCGCATTAGAGAGGAATGGAAGGAAAGCATGGCTAAATATGAAAGGGCAACGAGTTCCGAACCAGCTAAATTTTTTTCAGTATATAATACGGGCATCGGACAAAATGAGAAATTGGGTAGAGAGACAGAATTATACACCCTTCTTAATCAAACCTTCCAGTTCCAAACTGAAATCCACAACTCTAGTTTCATAGATTCATCAAGTACAATGTCTGATAAGTTGTGTGACTTTGTAGTGTTTTATTTACCCAACTGTGAAGGGTCCATTTCAAGTGAAACCATACCCAACCCTTGTGATCTCTACACCTCCACTCTTGAACCAAAACTGATTGAAAACCATACTTTTGATGAGGAGTTGGAGAATTTTAACCTTCACTTGAATGAGGTGATTGACGTTGGGGATATTTTGATTGATGAACCCAAAATTTTGGATGATTTTAGCCCACCAATTCATCAAATTCTTTCACTTCCTTGTGGTCATCATCTTGAGCCTTTAATTCTTCCCGAATCCCAAATATGTCTTGAAGTTGATGATAATGGTATACCCGAAGATCAGACCGAAATACAACCTCCATCTTCCACATCTGGTTCAGCAACACTCGCCACACCAATTTGTTTACCCATTTCACCTTCTACTTTCTCCGGTTCTTCTTCTGTTCCTATAGTTTCAATGAGTTTTGATAAATCACAATCCGTTAATTCAAGTTCAGTAATACCAGAAATACAACTTGATTTGGGTATTTTTGAAAATGAGGTAGATGTGTTTTTCGAGTCCTCTACCTCAATGATTTTTTATGAATCAAGTAGAATAAATTCTGGCACAAAACTCTTTGACAGCAAAATGTTTAATCACACCATTGATAAAAGTTTTGAAGAACTTTTTGCTGATGAACTTGAATTTTTAAACAATACAGATTTTGTGATTGATCAATCTCCACCTATAGAGGTTGAACCGTCGCCATTCCTTCTTCCTAATCATTCACCTTCATCCTCATTCTTTCTTTTCTCTAATTTCAAACCCTTTCCAGACCACCTCTTATCCCTTCCCCATTATTTCTTGACTCGATACAACACATTCTTCCACCAACCTATACGCTATACTAATAAAATCTTTGAATGGTTGGTGTTAACTTTTGGTCTTTATAAAGTCTTACTTTGACAAAATGACTCACCCCCTCTTAAAATGCTTCGTATTGTCTAACTCATGTTTGAGGGGGGGTATATTTTTGGCTCTTGAACATAACTTTTGTCCTCAAATTTGTGAGCCAAAAATAAGTTTGGGGGAGGATTTTCACTTTCAAATTTGTGAGCCAAAAATAGTTTCTATTCTTAAAGACAAACATTTGAATGTTGATACCCTACTATATGCACTTACACACGTCTTGAAACTCGGGAATGTAGAGGATACCTTGAAATGCTCTTGTCTAAAAGCCAAAGTATGAAGGAAAAAAAATGAAGAAAATATAAAAATGTTGAAAAGAAAAATGAACACTGGTTTTATATCGCCAAGGCAGCAATAAAAAAATATAGCGAGGGTGCCCCTACACCTAGTGCCCTAAGGCCAACTGGTCTGGGAGTCACTGCTAAGCCTTAGGTGGTGCAAGACGAGGAAAATATTATCACCAAATCAGCAAGTACACGAGTAATCGGTCTGTTAGTACCTCAATAAGTATTAACGGTCGCATGAAAATGTGTGAGCAAATCTAAATATTCATCAAATTAAAAAGTACTAAGGTAGATGGACAAGAGTATGATAGCTTGAATTGAATTCTTCGAGCGTAGGGATGTTCTTTACACACACGTGGGGTTATATGATCAATGTTTGGATGAAAGGTAGGAATGAAGAATAAAGACGATGTTTTATTGAGCGATGATGTGATTTCTAACATTTTTTCATGACTATTAAGATAGGGCTCATAACAACTGAAAAGCTAGTATAGTTGGAAACTCTTATTTTCAAAGTCTTTCTTTTATGGTTCTTATCTTTATATGTAAATTTCACCATCTCTCTTTTGTTATAGGATTTTGTGGGTGTAATCCGCTGAAAATCCTCAGGAGACAACACTCCTCCTACTAGGGACACCTAGAGGTTTAACGGCTTGTTGCACGTGCTCAGTGCAATCGTGACTGCCTACGAAAGTGTGCTTAGTTTTCTCCTTTCTTTTTCTCCTATTGAATAAACTAGTTTGCTCGGGACGATCAAAGATAAGTTTGGGGGTATTTGTTCAGTTGATAAAACTGCACATTTGTATTACATTTTTCCTACCATTTTCATATTAAAAAAGGACTTTATTATGATATATTATCCATATTAGGGTTTATGTGTAAAGACACCATTTTCCATATGTTAATATATTTTAATTAGTATTTGGTAGAAAAATGTATGCAAATAAATTCATTGACCTAATCCTAGTAGAACTAAGTCTACTAAATATTATTTGAGATTATTGTGCAGAATTTTCGAAGTTGTTATGCAGAATTTATCAAACAAATCAAGTTGTTGAAGAAAACTTGCCAAATTAAGAAGCAAAACTTGGAGACCAAGTCTGGGAGCAACCGAGAGAAGATTTCTGAATTCTGAAGGTGCCTAGGATTGCCACATGTCACAATCACAAAGCCCAAGAAAAATGATCAAGAGATCCCCACCATTGGCCGCGGAACCGCGGCAAAACCCTCCTGTTGGCCGCGGATCCGCGGCAATCTAGAGAGATCATTTGCTAAGATTTTGTGGCTTAAATCTCTGCTATATTTTACCAACTTTTGAAGCAAAAGATTGTGGCTTTGGACTATAAAAGGGCACCGAGAGCCTCATGGAAAAGTTATCAAGCCGAAGAGATCACAAAGTCCAAGACGGCTCACGCATCCAGGCTGATCATCAACTGTTAATCTACCTCCTTCGGAAGAGTTCGAAAAGCAAACTAGTCTTTGTAATCATTTTCTAAGGAATCAAAGTGTAGATTGTTCAAGTTGATTAAAAAAGGTAGTTGTTTTATTTAATTTTTTTGCATTTTACATTATGTTTTCCCTCTCTATCTTTTCATCTTCTTTTCCCAACATGCGCGAGTAATTCTCCGCTTGTTAGGGTTCGTTGGATTAGGGTAGGCTAATGGATGATGAACATCCCTAAACTCTTTTTAAGTCCTATAAAGTTTATGAACTTTATCAAAAGAATCATTAACATCCTAATCGGGCGCGCTAACAACTCTTTGCTAGTTCCGACTGCGATTAGCGATTAGATTAATGATTGTTTTGGTAAAGGCTAGATATGAACGGAGTTCCGTGTCGAGGTAAGGGTTAAGAGTGGAATTCCTTTTCCCTCCAGAAACCCTAATCTACACGCATCACCGTCGTTCTAGTTATAAATCTATTAAAGGATAAAAAGGGTAACTTTTAATTAATCGTCCATAACTACTAAATCCTAACGAACCCTACAAGCCCTTTTATTATATTAACTACATCCCTAAAATAATCTAGATCTATATTTTTGCATTCTTGCTTAACGTAGATCTAGAAACCATTATACAACATTCTTATTTCTTCCTCCTTTCTCAACACATCTAAAGTAAGCGTAAAAAATTCAATGTTTACCTGAGGACGACCCGTACTCATCTCGGTCTAGCTACGCGCGACACCGTTCTGATTGCGGTTATTCTACAAACTCTCTTTCGTATCAATCATGATCGAAGATGTAGATACTTGTGGATGGTATTCAGTTGATAGTAATGATTAAGAGAACTTGCTTCTCTTTCAGGTTACTCATAATTGGAAGCATTCCTAAGTTGAGTAACGCTGATCGACCTCCTTCCATTTAGTAGACATGCACTGGTGACAGCTGCATAATTTGAATCTGGTTCAATTAAATCAGTGCCTTTGTTTCTATATTGGATATAGAACAGTTCATATCTTGACATTGTTAAGGTACGGGGAGTTCTCCAGCTTATGCTTAAAACCAGACTCTGGATAACTCAAGGCACGTTTCTGTAATGGCTGTTTGTGGGTTGACCCGGGCTATGACGAGGGTTGATTTTCTACCATCTGCAAGATCAATAGTGATATTGTTCTTAACTCGCCACAATTTTAATAAAAATGGATTTTTTTTTCAGAAAACAGTAGTGGGAGTATGGTAGAACTGGAAGTGATTCCAGAACCGCAAACGATTACTGAAGATTTGATAAGAACCTAAAGATTCAATCTGGTTTGACATTCCATTGGCCACTCCACAGATATAGTGGGTAACCTCAGGCACTCGAGAGGTACTTCGGTATGCTCAAGGACGGTGGCAGGGAGGTTCTTGTTTACCCAGACTTGCCATTGCTGTTGTTCCAGACTGTGAGACCCGGCAGGAGGATGAGTATAGCGTCGTTCTAAACTAGCTTCAGAAGTGTACGTGTATATGACTCTGCCAGAGGGTTGTCGTAGTCAGTGGGAGCAGCGGAAGCATTGGTGGACATCAGGCTTATGTCTATTTATAGACTAAAGCAGATATGGCGGAGATAGATCATCTATTTCTGATATGACAGTCATAGGTTTGACTTCATCAGAATAGGGGATGGATCTGTTAAGAAGGTAGTAGAGTGTGATGTCCTGGTATTTGATGACATACACAGAATAGGAAGTGATATTCCTATACTACGATCGGTTATACTTTGGTTGTCACGCAGTAGTTTCTCCACATAGGACTTGGATATAATATCAAGACATTCTGGTTACTAGATCTATGGTTTTAGATCTAGATTTGGGTGGTTTCCTAATCTGGGTACCTTGACAGCATCCTATGAGTATTTAGAATGGACGACTCCTGGCATGGTGGTGTACCTGCAGGTAATGGGGTCACCTTCTCTAAAGGTGTCTTACAGACTAAAGGGGAGAGGGATGCGCATGATTGGCAGATCACTTGCTTAGGCAATTGAGTCAATCATGAGATGTCAAGTACCACACCAGATGTTGTTTTTGCAGTAGGTGCAATAAGTTAATATTGATCCAATCCTGGAGAAACAGTCGGACGCAGTTTTAGAACATAAGTGGATGTTCTAGGGATATGATAACGGCAGCGTCCTTTAGGAGACGGTTATCATTCCAGGCTTCCAAGGTGACCTGGATGGCAGAGTGGCTGTCAGAGTTATAGTTTTCCTTCTGACGAGGGGCAGTATTTTGGACAGGTGGTCTAGGTGGATACTGAGGGAAGGCATGGCGCAGGATACTGATTAAGTTCAGTTGACGATATAGTCTAAGAAGTTTGGATTTGGAGTTCACTTATAAGCTAGGTCCCATCAGACATCCAGACACATTCTAAGACAGGTATTGCTCACTTCGGGAGATAGCTTTGTCCGCGAACTTAAGATAGAGATAGACAGAAAGAAACATCAGAGCAGATCCACTCACTGAGGCTATTCTTCGAACGCAATAGTTTCGCAAACGAGCTTTGTGAGACTGACTAGTAGAGGAGTTGGGTGTTCGGTATCACACGGGCTGTGAGTATGCGACATCGCAATAATTAGCCTTGAGTGCAAGTGGGAGATTGTTGGAGATAGTGCCCTCAGAGTCAATTATTGGATCACAGGCACGTGATTGCAATGATAGAGGGAGGACCTATTCCGGTAGGACAGTCTTACTCAAGATGATAGTATGCTATCTGGTTTATCTTTATCATCGTGTACTGCTTTAGGTGACCTTACGAGTCGCTATTACACGTTGATAGAGCCCCTAGGATTCTTTCTTGACTACCAGCAGTATGAGGGCGATCACATACGTGAGAGCTGGAGTCTATAAGCACATCCTTAAAAGGTCCCTATTCGAGGGAGTTTCGAGACAGGGCATCGATTCTCCAGAGTAGACTAGTGTATACAGTCGAGACCTCGATGAGGGGCGGTGGCCGGTCTCACAAGCCACTGGTGTCAGTAGGTTCACCTAAGATATATACAGGTGCTCATTGGGTTATGAGTACACCGGACAGGACTCGCCGGGAACCTGCTAGTTGGTTTTATACCTGACGTCAGATAGCAGTTCCCTGGTGACATGTGTACAGGTTAGTTCATCGACTTGAGATCGTCATTTGTCTTGTGTGAGTTCCCATTGTGCTTTGATTACTACCCTACCACGCTCAAAGGAGACGTGCAAACAGGTTTTAGTTGGGTACAGTCCCGAGCCACATGGAGGCAGTGAGCGGATCTGCAGGGGTTCGTCTCTCCCGGTATTGGGGGTGAGGTCACGCTATGTCTAGGAGAGCCAGAACATGAAAAGTCCTTGGCCAAGGCAGGAGATTTGCTGGTAGGTATTCCAGTAGTATCTCAGGGTGTTCTGGGCTACACTCTGACACGACTTGTACCGCTTTTGGGGGTCTGACTTTTACCAACCCCTAGACCCGCCATGCGATGCTCCTAGACGAACGGACCGGACTATACGAATATTGTCACTGACTGGCTCAGTAGGGTGTCAGGATGAGTTCGCTCATCGACGTCCCTTTTGGTCAATAGCTGGTGGCCCGTCACGTATGGCTAATACCTCTGACGTGCTAGTGGTTAAATCCACAGCCATAGTATTGACGAGTCTTTAGAGTCCACCACATACACAGTTACTCAGGTTTCGGGCGAAACGTTGTAGAGGTCGTATGGAGATATGGCAGGGTTCGATCAGATACGTGCGGTATTGCACGGATCGTGATCGGACGGTTTTTACTAGCCGACTTTGGCTTAAGCCGGATTCTAGTATTAGATAGTGTAGTTTTGTCTCTTTGCATTTGTGTTCAGTGGGAATACAAATGCGGGCATGTATATGCAGTAGTGGGGTTTTCCTGTAATTTATTACGGGATCGGTTTTCTGGAGTTGCCAGTTTGCAATCCGTTCCGGTCGTTTTTCCTTTGTTCCTTCGCGGCCGGACTTTTCGATGGAGGGGGTAATTTGCAATTGTGCAAATTACATATTGTGGAGGGTGTTTCTTGCATATGTGTGGCTCCATGATTGTTTATTCATCATGAGATGCTTTTTGAGTCTATTCCTTTTCTTTTCATGTGATGGTTTTGATGATAGTTGATTTGGAAATGGGTGTGACACATATTCTTTTTTAATCACACCATTTCTTCATATGCTTTTCTTCTTGTGATTTTCCTCCACCATAATTTTTGGCCGGCCACTATTCTAGAGAGAGGGAGATTGATATTGTGGTGGTGGGAAAAGTATAGATCTCATTTTCTTTGCTTGCCAAGATTCTGTAGGGTTCCTAGGCACTCATGAGAGGTCTCACAAGGCATCAACCATGCCAATTTCAAAAATTACGGTGCCGAGAAACCCTAGACTACGGATCGTTGGCTAGAAATCTAGGCGAAACAGAAACTAGTTTACAACTAAACTAAAAGAACGGAAATACAACCTTTGTAGATCCGTTTCTCCACCTCCATAGCTCCATGAAGAAGTCCTCTCCGCTGTACAAATCCGATCTTGGACTCTCGCGTTAGCTTCATCGGAGAAATAGGCGGCCAAGGTCGTCGGCTTCGTGACGAAGATGATCTACGTCGAGGCATCACTAGATCAAGCTCCAACTTCACCAAGTCAAGAAACTTGTGAAGAAAACACACTCTACTACTTGGCAAGAGGTAGAGGATGAAGAAATAGGAAGTGGGTAGACTTTAGAATTGGATTTCTCACTTGATTTCATCAATCACCATTGATGAAGTGAAGCTTTCTTCATGAAAGAAGATGAAGAAGAAGAATAATAATATTATGATAAGTTATTAAAATGAAAAGGAAAATGAATACTTATCATAATACTAACCTTAGTTAAGTGTAGAGAATAGACCATGGTTTGTTTAAATGGTTAGGGTTAAATATGAAGACAAGAATGGTGACTAACAAAGCCACCATTCTTTCTTTATCCTTTCCAAAACAAATAAATAAATAAATAAACAAATGAATAAGATAAACAAAACCCTAATCATTAAGTAAACCATGGTTTAATCTTTACACTTAACCAAGTTAACATGTATCATCAAACATGATACAATCATGTGCACAAAAGTATATCACATATACAACTTGCACAATTAAAGTGAGAAAATCCATTTAAAGTAAACCAATACTAGTTAATGCAAAGTAATATATCAAATATATAATTATACATTAAATCATTAAATCAACACTTGATTTAACGATCCGGTCATATCGCATATAACCGACTAGTATCTTATGTATCGTCTTATCGAATCAACGCTTGAATCGATAACTAGGTTATATCGCATACAACCAATCGATACATTCATCGCGAGAATGGAATACGGTATCATATACACGCATTATTATCGGTCCCGCACATATCTCATATGCGCTCCTATTTCGTTTCGCTTGAGCCAGGAAACCTCTGTGTAGGACTCTAAAGACTCGTCAATACGCCGGTAGTAGGTGATGATCATATCAAACACCCACAAGCCGCAAGCGGTCTGCTAAACGTAACGGCCACCCGGGTATTGAGCGATCAGAAGATCGACGAGCAAGCCCGCTCACACTCCAGTGAATCCAACCAGTAACACTACCGTACAGTCCGGTCTCGTCGTCTGATATGTCGCATATCTCGCCTAGGGGTGGTAAACGTCAGACCCTAATAGCTTGATAAGTCGTGTCGATACGAGGTCTATAACGGTTCGAGAAACTACTGGTAACACTTACCAGTAAATCTCAGCAACCCTGGCCAGGGATTTCCGGTTATAGCCAATCGAACACAGCGCAACATCAACTCCCTATACCGGGAGAGACGAATCCCCTCATATCGCTCATTGCCTCCATGTGACTCGGGACTGTACCCAAAAACCACCGTTTTGCACGCCCTCTTGGACGTGGTAAGATGGAAATCAAAGCACAGTGGGAACCACACAAGACTCTATGACGATCTCGGGTCAACAGACTACTCTGTACCAGTGTCACCAGAGAACTGCCATCTGACGTAAGGTATAATACCATCTGGGAGTTCTCGGCGAGTCCGTCCAGTGTACCCAGTCTCTACTGAGCACCCGTATATCATCTCTGATGTCAAACACCAATGGATATGGGATCATCCATCGCCCATCTGTATGGGTCGAGAAGGTATACGCTAGTCTACTCTGGTATATCGATGCCCCGTCTCGATATACCCACGACTAGGGACTTTGAAGGATGTACTTATGGACTACCATGTCCCCACTAGTATGATCCGCATCATAGTCCAGGTAGTCAAGTACACATCCTAAGGGCTTTACAACATGTAATAGAGAGACAATATGTGTACACGTTAAGGTAAAGAGCAACCAGATAGCATACTATCATGTCGAGCAAGAAAGTCCTCCCTATATATGTCCCAGCATCCACTACAATATACATCCTATGTATAGCAATGGCCTCTAGGGCATACATATAACTAACAATCTCCCACTTGCACAAGGGCCATCTGTAGCAGTGGTTGTAGTATCTCATACTCAACCATCCCATAAAAGTTTCTCTCTGGGAATACGCCTTCGTGAGTGGATCCGCCGTGTTGTCCTCTGAGTCTACTCTCCTAACCTCGATCCTCCCTTAGAGATCAACCATCTCCATGATCAAGTGATACTGCCTTAGAATATGTCTGGATCACTGATGGGACCTGCGTTCCTTGGCATAAGCCACAACTCCATTGTCACACAATGGGAGGAACATAGTTCATCTCATGAACCAATATACACCCAAACAGCCTCTTTGGTAGCATCTTAAGTAGCGATGTATCCTGCCTTTATTGTCTAGTATGTCACGGTATCTAGTTTGAAACTCTTCCAACATATCGTCCCTCTACTGAGGATTAAGACAATGCCCGTGACTGATATTCAGTCGTCTTTATCACCCTGGAACACTTCGAGTGATTCTCCCCAGGATCGATTGATACCTTCTCACTGCTGCTAGTGAGATTCCTAACATCCAATTAGATCTATCTCATAGATCCAAAATACAGGATTTAGTAGGTATCACTTTGATCCTATATGGAGAATCTTTGTGATAAGCGGAGATTGATCGAGCGTAGCATAGGAAACTCCTTCCCTATCAAGAGTATGTCATCCACGTACTCTACGAGGATCGTCACCATACTCCCTACTACCTTTCTGTATATACAACGTTCATCTACCATTTTGATGATGTCAACTTCTTTGACTAATCCATCAAAACAGATGTTCCAACTCCGCGATGCCTGCTTTATCCTATAAAGCATCTTGCACACGTTTCCGCTGCTCCCACTGTCTACGAGGCCCTATAGCTGTGTACTTATAGACGTACTCTTCTAAAACATCATTTAGAAAAGCAGTCATGACACCCAACCACCAGATATCGTAGTCATGGTATGTAGCCGTGGCAAGTAGGATCTGGATGGACTTAAGCATAGGCACTGAAAAGGTTTCATCATTATCCACGCCTGGTCAATGATGCAAAACTTTAACAAGTCTAGCTTTTAAAGTCTCAACTTTTCCATGTACACCAAGTAATCTTCTTAAGATATACTTGCTCCTGATGGGGATTTAACCCTTCAGATATAGCAACCAAAGTCCAGACTTTGTTGGTGTATAAGGATTCCACCTCAGATCGCTAAGCATCCAGCCATTCTTACAGAGTCTTGCTCCTGATGGCCAGCTCGAAACTAGTTGGGTCATCATCTCATGATGCAATCCTCGCTCCCACTGTCATAGAGAAACCGAAGTATTTCTCAGGTGGGTGAGGAACCCTACTAGATCGGCAGAGAGGCTGAGGTTCGTTGGTATCTACTGAATCCTTTGGTTGTACCAAATCATCTGCTGTATTTTGTATAGCCGGAACTTTTCCAGTTCTACATAACAGACCTTGCCTCGAGCTTGTCCGGATTTTGCTTTTAGACATAGGCCGAACAACCCCAAATCTTAACTAACTTAAGATATGGGCTCTTCCCTTTCCATATCTCATATGAAGTGGTAGGCAACTGATTTGATCGTGACCCTATTCAATAGGTATTCAACTTCTCAAGCGCATAACTCCCAAAAGGAAATTGGTAACTCAATAGTACTCATCATAGAGCACACCTTATCAAATAGGGTGTAATTGCTCCGCCCCGATATACCATCGTGCTATGGTGTATACGGAGGAGTAATGCTGAGAGAGAATCTTATGCTCCTTTAGAAAAGTCCAAGAGTTCCATGCTCAAGTATTCTCCTCCTTGATCTCATCAAAGGACATAATACTTTTACCCGTATTTTGGTTCTCTACTTCTCGCTTATATTCTGTGAATATCTCAAAAGGTTCGGACTTATGTTTCAATAGGAACATATGACTGAATCTTGAGAGATTATCAGAGAATATAATGAAGTATAAAGAATCAGTCCTAGCATGTGTAGACAGGAGACCTTACATACATCATCATATATCAGTCCCAAGAGTTCACTAACTCTTTCTCTGTTTCCAATAAACAGGGCTATGGTCATCTTATCTCTATGACATGACTGGCAAGTTTCACAAGATGTAAATTCAAACTAATTTAAATATGCATCTTTATATAACTCAAGCTAGTCGGGTCGCATTGATATGACCTAGTCTACAATACCTCAAGAAGGATCCGTTCATTTCTGAACTCTTCCTCTTGTGTGTATTCTGTATACTAAGAACTGTAGTTTGATTTAGAACATGAATGCTTTTAGATAACGTGCCTGAACCGATCAACTTTTGATATAGGAAATGTTCAAAACATTATCCAACTATACAAAATTTTATCATTCTTTACTAATAAAGAGACTGATATGATTTTGTATATCAGGTTCGGTATCTAATAACATTCGTTCAGAATCAATGTATTCTGGTAATACAGGGTGACAGTGACCAACAGACTTGGCTGCAACTCTTGCCCCGTTTTCTGTCTCATGAAACTTATCACCCGTTCTCAGTTTTTCTACCCTTTTGTAGCCCTATGTAACATATTACATATCTGGGATCCTGATCCGGTATCATATACCCTGGATTCGGAGGATACTGAGAAACAGTTCTTTGTAATGAACACACCCGAAGATGATGCATCAGCATGCACTCCCTTCGTTTGGGCGGCATGGGAATCTTGGTATTCCCCTATTTCCTGCTCTGTCTTATAACTATTATAAGTTGGAGCGGGACCAACGTTCCCCAGCTCAGTATAACAAGCGGGTTCGGTCAATAATCCGTTTTATTATCTTGATTAAGGCGTGATATGGTCGCTACCAGGAGAGAGAGAGAAGAAAACACTTAGCGTGCGCTCTTGCAAGAATAGATTGGTTATTATTTTATCTAATCAGGATGGCTCCCACTGCTTTTTATCAAATCTTCCTTCAAACCCTAAAAGGAATGACTAGCCGGGATTAATTACACACTACAAGTTCGCCAATCTTTCAGCCAGGCCAGTGTCAGTACTTTGAGGGAGGTCCCCCGTGCTTTCGCACGAACCTAATTAATGTAAACCTCGTTTTCCCAGAGGCGTAACCTCGTTAACACCTTTCTAGACACCTACTTGATCGGCTAATTGTAATGTATAAAACTCTCCCAGGAGTAACTCTTACTCACAGCGGGTATCGGGATCCAACTATCTCATAGAAGGCATGCAATCTCATTGCAAATTTCAACTCTTGAAATTCCCGATAATATTTTTCCCCTAGCAGCTACATGACCTTAACATAGTCAACAAATCATAAGTGCTAGTCAAGTTCAACCCGTCATTTCCCGATTGAATTAAACCCACCCGCACGACCCTTAACATAGTCAACAAAGTCGCATGACTACCCTAATCCAATCGCATCATATGCTTATACAGATCAGCACTAATTAGCTACCGCACACTACGTCTTTGTCACGACCCGAAGGAGCACGTGACTGGCCCTTGAACCATATGAAGTCTATAGGACTCCATCTGATCCAAGCCAAAAGCCCAGAAATCCAAAACCATTTTAAGAGTAAGTAAAGAAAACCGGTTTAAAGAAGTGAAGGAAACGTGTTTGAAAATCAAGGTTTTTAAATAACTAAGCCGAATATGCATTTTTAAAATGTGTAACCATTCCTGAAAATTTCGGCAGAGTTTCCTTTGTAAAAATTGGCCCCGAACGGGGTACAACAATAATAACATAAATATGCAATGATAAAAGGCATCCCCAAGCGGGAGCTAGCTCTTCGTCAATCGACGGTCACGACCACACAAGCAATAAAAATATACAACACCGAATGGCGAGGATCAAACTCAAAAGAAAGCTCCAAAAACAAGAAAACCGCAATACTACTAAGCGCGACTCTATGGTCGAAATAAAACAACACTGAAGTCTAAGTCTGAAAGAATATACAAGTATTGGTTGATGGAAATTCTAGATACAATGAATAATACAAATACAATAGCGGTTCTGATACAAAAGAACCCACCAAACCAAGCAAGTCACCCATAGGAAGCAGTGTGCCAGAAATGCCGCTATGGAATCTGTACGGCAAACCTGCAAGAACTGGGGCATAACGGGGGTGAGTTGCCAACTCGTGAATAGAAAGATATCTACAAGCAGAGATCGAATGCATGACCCATCCTAGGTCAATACGATAAGATATAAATAAACCTCAATATGAATAAAGCTGAAGCATGCTAAACTGGCAATATAACCTCTATACATGAGTGTAGTGCCATGTGCTCGTGCTAGTGCCTCAGGTAATAGTATGTCATGAATATGAGGTACAAACAATGTCATCAAATCTGCACACACGTGGATCCCGTCCACTCGTCACCCACTGACAATAACCATCATGCAAGTATATATCATAAAACCTGTGCATGGAAATATGAGGATATAATCCACCCGTGTCCCTCACGACACATCAATATCATGGAACCGGAGTGCCCAGCATCGGCACTCGAAAACATCATGAAAACTGTGCCCAGCATCGGCACAAAACATAAGTCTCAGTATCTCGATACCTCTGTATCTCGAAATCTCAATGTCTCAATCACAAAATCTAGGGCGCCGTCAGTCCAGATCGTCCCCTACCATCCATCTCATGACTACGACGGTATCCTCCGGATATCCGACGTGTCGGGTAATATCACCGGTAGGTAGTCTCCCCCTGCCAGGCTCATCGTCATCACCACGAGCTTCTTGCCCCGAGGTACCTTACCGGGTCCACCATGTACCCGCAATCGGTCTCATCCGCCTCCTCGATTCGGGTTTCACATGTCGCTCTCAGCACCGAGAAAACACATGGTGGACGCACTGAAATATCATATCAAGGGTAACCAGGTTTTTAAAGAAATGACATATCCTCTTTTGAAACACCCTCGGTTCCCAAATCCAGAAATATCATAGAAACAACATATCTCAATGCGTATAATCAAAAGCATGAAGTATGCGACATGTAAAGGAAGGTATGCACATCATCATGTCATGCAAGGATCATATACTGAATGTAATCGTACTACAGTGTAGTGGCATGGCAATTATCGATGATGAGTGTGTGAGCCGGCAACAAGTGTACGTGGAACATATGCATCATCGATAATGGTGCTGGTGTCCTAGCAGCATGACTGAAATATAACCACAGTACAAGCGATGCAATGCAGATAGCATGAATATGCGGAATCGAATAATCAACGCAAAAGTACAGAATCTACACCAATATGTACATGTCATGCAGTGGTGCCATTTGAAATAAGACGAATCGGGTTTTTAGTAAAACAAGGGCTACGGTGTTTTAGGAAAAGATGCATCATTTGGAAATATACGTATAACCCTTCTGCCTATCTTAAAAATATCCCCGATTCGTTAGTTTTGAAATAGGTATATCTCGGCTCAGTCTAAGGTCTACTAAGTAATCTAGACAGGAGGGATATGAAACCACCTACATCTGAGTCCATATATATATATATAATAGTCGGTGATCCCGCCTCAATAACATATCGTAAGATATCCTCGAGTCATGAGTGCGAATCTATCATCAATATTGGCTCGTACGGTAAATCGTCGTACGGCATCCCAATAGCTGGGTAGGGGTCAATATCACACTATCTCATCATATATCAGGTATCACTATCATCAGATCGCATAATCTGGGGTACTACTCCAAGTCTAGTACAAAACGATACCATCTATAAGAATATGAATGCGGGTAAAGCACATGTCCAAAGGCCCGCTAAAACTATCATCTCGCACCTCAAAGACAAGCTATGTCACATCGCCGATCTCACGGCCTCACATCAAGTATCATCTCAAACCCACGTATCATCCTCAAATCCCGTATATAAACACATAGTCCCATACCCATGTGTAGATATACGCATCATCATATGCACATAAACAAATGAAGGAATGTATGCAAGTATGTGTGTAAGTGTATGTGTGGGTGCAACCATTACTCTAGGGTTCGCACTATACTAAACCAATACATTCCGATCATCAATAATACCATTATTACCATCAATAATCTAAACCACACATAATAAATATACGTGTGTATACGTATTCGTATACAACACCACGGACTGCGGGGGTGCTATACGCCATCCACCCGACTTCTCCCCGTAGATATAAATCTACTCACCTGAATCCTGCGTGTCGGTGTCGATATCACCGTCATCTTCTGCATCGCCTCGGATCGTCGCGGGGTACCTACATATATCACACGTATCGCATCACATCAAAACTAAATCAAAACTTGAAACGACATGCTAAAACCAATACGATTCGCTAAAAGGCCTATAGGTTAGAACCTACGGTTAGCCTTCGCAAAACAACCCGAAATCACTCGATGTAGTCATACAAACGTCACACGATCGAGATAACGTACAAACACCAAATTATGGAAATCAAAATGCGTAAAACCAAATACTGAAAGTAAGGCAGCAACCCAAGAAAACGATCCCAGATTTCACCTCGGGTCAAATTTAGCCAATTAAACAAGTCCAGGGTGATGTATATGATATATTTGAGCTACTGGACCAACCCCGAAGCATTCCATCACTACTTGGCCGGCCACAACCTTCCCAAAACCGGCCTGGCCGGCCCCCCTATGCCCAATGGGGTCCGTCTGGTCAGGGTGGCCTCCTATGGTCTCAATTGGGTCCCTGGTGTTGTTTAATTTTCCTGAAAAAGTCCCAGTACATTCCAGATTTCCCTGCACACTCTAAACACTCACAAACCGACATGAAAGTCCCGTAATTTCGTATTTTTGGGTTTCCAGTGGGGTTGGTCTGGGTTTCTAGTCAATATAGGGTCTAAGGTCACCTTTTAAGTTCAATTGCAAAGTCATAACTCAAAATTACCCTAATCCTCTCTAATTTTGTCCAAAGTGCACCAATTCACACGATATCGATATGAAACTTGAATTAAAGCTTAAGCACAAGAATTAACACTCTAATTATGAAGGAATTACCTCACAAGTCCCTCATGAATCCTCAACAGCACCAAAACACCACCTTTCTTGGTCCATAGCATAGATCTTGGGCTTGTGCATCATTTTAATGAAATGAGGGTAGGGTTTTGGAGTGATTTGTGAGATGATTTAGGGCTTTGAAGAGAGGAGGAGATGTGGTGCAGGGGCAGCAGCAGAAGGTGAGTGAAGAGGGAGGGAAAATGAGGGAAATGGTTAAGGTTCTAGTCAAAGTGCAACCCATACCTCTCTCTCACCAACCCCAATCTTTTCTCTTTTTCTTTTTCTTTCCTTTTCCTTTTTCTTTTAATCCAATTCCTTCTCACACCAATAGTGATCCCAAAATAAAACCATGGCAAGAAAATGTAACACAAGTTCAAAGATGATATGTGCACATTTTGCACAAAAAGCCAAAAAATCCGATTAGCGATTTTTAATCGCGATTAGCGCTAAATTAGCATATAATTGATCACAAACACTTAAAAATGGTATAATTCCAATAAATAACCCATTTTAGAATTTTCCATAATTTTTCACCATTTATTTGCATTTAATTATTAATTTAATATTAAAATAATCAATAAAATAATATTAAATTATAAAAATTCATAAAAATAATATTTTATTATTTTGGAAATGTTACAATCTACCCCCCTTAAAGAAATTCGGTCCCCGAATTTAAATTTAAAACCCCCAAGTACTACAACATTTCGATACAAATCCCAAGTCGTCGGGGCTCCAAAATCATCAACACATAGAACGTCACAGCGCAATGCATGCGCATGGGTACTGAGCAGATAACTCAAAAACAACGCTCCATCAAGCATCCCGCAATCATCGGAGTCAAGGTAAAAACACAATGTCAAATCCAATACAAAACCGATATGATATGGATCAGAACTACACATGTAGACATCCAATCTATACATGTGAATAGTTGATGTAAAAGCATGCCAAATCTTTTAAAATCGCTGCGTGATGCACATAACACTGCACAGTGGCGGACGTTTTTCATAAGACAAACTATATGTGTATATATATCTTTCGTTTACCAAGCACGTTCCGCCGTTTTGAAAACAATTTAGAAGGGTTTCCTTGTTGTTAAAACGTTTCGTGTCATATCAGACACGTAGGTATATATACTGAGACTATAGCTCGCTCTTTGGAAATCCCTTCAATAACTATCGATGCATGCAAAATATATCCAGGTACCGTCCACTGACTAGTCCTGCTCAGTATAAAAGCAAAATCCAACATCATAAAAAGTACTGCTCCAAAGAGAATAAATCTCAAAAATATACATAGCACCACCCTGTGCGTCTGGTGCGCACGAAAATAAAAAAAATCCATATATGTGCTAAACAGGTGCACAAATCAACATCTAGGTGCAACGGGTGTGCACGAAGCATCTGTCATAGGCAACGTATGTGCCTGACAGCCCAAAAATCCGGTGCATCTGACATGCACGAAGAATCTCGATTTAGTGCATCGGGTGTGCACCAAAATCGTATCTCAAGACATGCGCCAAACAAGCGCGAAAATCCAAATCGGTGCAACCATCGCGCATGAATGAAAATCTAAACCCTGCGCACTCAACATGCACGGAATTACGAAATCCAATAGCAAACGCCGAACATGCGTAAGTCAAACCCAAAAGCACGGAGTGCAAGAATCAACCATCACTATCAGGGTCAAAATCAACGATATAATGCGGCTCAAACCAAAAATCAAGTGTACCGCAAAGGAAAATCTCACAACCGTGTGCATCAGCGTGCACAAATCAAATCAAAACACTAAAATGCATGAAAACTATGCTGGAAGCATAAATCAAATCACCGGCATGTAATAGGCACGAAATCATAATCAATACCTCAAGAATAATAATGATGCGCCAGGTATAAATGCCCAATAAGTGCAATCATGGTGCACGAAAACAGAAATCATAGAACTCAGTCATCGAAACCAAATCATGAAAACGGATCGCCAAAATACCGAAATCCCAAACTGACAGATACGTGATACTCGAATCACAAAATCACAAATCATAAATACTGTCGTCGGTATATCCTCGCTCGAAGTCGAGAAGGTGCCGGTACATCCAATTCTAGCGGCGCAAGATCTCCACTTGCCTCTTGCTCGCGGCTGGCATCCTCTGCCTCTGGTTCCTGATCTTTCCTGTAGATTACCAATCTCGCAATCCATCGGCTCACCGGCCCGGTCAGGAGTGCTGACAGGAACGATTCCGTTCTGGCACTTCTTTGGAAATCTCTCGATCAATCCTCACGACTGCTCGTAAAGCCATATGTCACTGGCATCGGCCTCCGGCTCTCTGAATGCACATCACATATCTGATCCTGGGTGCAAACGTCATTGTAGCGGTGTCCTGTAAGGAATCCTGCTCAAAGTCTCTGCCGATCTTGCCTATGCCGATCTGTACGGGGGCTTGTACTCTTGCATAGTCTCTTCTCGTCCAATGGACATCTGTGTCCTCAGCACAGCATTTCCTCGGGAATTAGTCGCTTCCCTACGCTTCTGTAAGCATATCAGGCCTCTGGTCTCGACGGAAAGTAATGACAGCTCATCAGTGTCTCACATGAACCTCTGGTTCCGCTTGTCGGTATCGTCGTCCATTTCGACATCGCGTCTCTATCCGCGCACTGCAATGCCTTCGGCTACGGTCCATCCAAAGTCCCTCACGCGGACTCAAAATCACGAATTCGGCATCTTCCTGACTCAGTAGGAGATATCTAGCCGACCACGTCCTCAGCGTGCACGTCACATCTCTGATGTCAGCGAAGTGGAACGTCATCTCGTCGAAATCTCGTGCGAACTCTTTACTCCACCTTGCTCAAATATCGACTGATTCGGACTCAACTCATCGTGGCTACACGAACTGCGCTCCGACGGCTATGCTCGCATCTGGAGTCTCCCAAGCAGTGTCCCATCACAATATCCGAAAGATGTCGAACCATCCGATCAACTCGTCAGAACCTCATAATCCCCCAAGAGCTCACATCTCGGGTACAGTTTAATAGTATCGAGTACATGCCACAGCGTCGGTGGTCCAGCCGTAGAAGGGCAAACCCAAGCCTCACTAATGGCGCCGTGGAACCGCCGCAAACCCTAAGGTTCAAAGGCTTTCACACGGTCATTATGTCGAGTTAGGGTTTCATTCTTCTAGAGGGTCCATAGAATCACCTGCATGTCTTTCCGAATACTTTAAACTTGGAAAATGGGTTCCTGACCTTCGATCGTCTCTATCGACTCTCAACAAATCTGCGTGAAGTCGCCTCTAGCTGGAATCAATCTATCTGATGACCTTGCATCGGGATAAGCGAACGAACCACATATCCTAGTCATTACTCCTCGGTGACTAGCGACTCGTCATCATATCTCTATGAATATGCTCATGCTGCAGTAGCTACAATCATCTGGGCGATATCTCATCATTCGCAGCAACAACTGGCTCATTCGTCGGTACGCTAAGCAGCGCCTCAACCATCATGAATAAGCGATATATCAACAGTCATCACATCCTGGCTGGCCTCCATCAGAGGCTCAATCCTCTGGTGCCGATCAGCACAACCGGAAAATCTCGCAACAGCGATCTGTCAAACGCTCATAGTGCGGAAACACAAAATACGAAGCCTCAATGCAACCGTATGTCTCAGAAATCATGCCCTGGTCAGTCCTCATACACGACGAGCTCATGTTGACAACTCGAGCCGTAGCTCACCCTGCCCGTGCAATCGCGGCAGCAAAACCATAACCAGTATCGATGAGGATAGATCATAGGAAGGAATATGACATAATGCAAGGAAATGTACAACCTAAGGTTTCTTAAGCGGAGTGGCGTGTCGTAAGTATGCCGCGGAACATACCAACGGTACGTCACTCTACTTTAGTCACCTATTCCATCAACCAAGGGTCATCCTAATACGATGAAAGTTCGGATCTAATACCCCCTCGACCAAGTCTAAGTTCCGTAAGGTCAAGCCTAAGCTCCGTATATAGATAACGCCCTAGGCTCCATGTAGTCAAACTCAGACTCGAACCAAGGTCAACCTAGCGCTCTGATACCAACTTTGTCACGACCCGAAGGAGCACGTGACTGGCCCTTGAACCATATGAAGTCTATAGGACTCCATCTGATCCAAGCCAAAAGCCCAGAAATCTAAAACCATTTTAAGAGTAAGTAAAGAAAACTGGTTTAAAGAAGTGAAGGAAACGTGTTTGAAAATCAAGGTTTTTAAATAACTAAGCCGAATATGCATTTTTAAAATGTGTAACCATTCCTGAAAATTTCGGCAGAGTTTCCTTTGTAAAAACTGGCCCCGAACGGGGTACAACAATAATAACATAAATATGCAATGATAAAAGGCATCCCCAAGCGGGAGCTAGCTCTTCGTCAATCGATGGTCAAAACCACACAAGAAATAAAAATATACAACGCCGAATGGCGAGGATCAAACTCAAAAGAAAACTCCAAAAACAAGAAAACCGCAATACTACTAAGCGCGACTTTATGGTCGAAATAAAACAACACTGAAGTCTAAGTCTGAAAGAATATACAAGTTTTGGTTGATGGAAATTCTAGATACAATGAATAATACAAATACAATAGCGGTTCTGATACAAAAGAACCCACCTAACCAAGCAAGTCACCCATAGGAAGCAGTGTGCCAGAAATGCCGCTATGGAATCTGTACGGCAAACCTGCAAGAACTGGGGCACAACGGGGGTGAGTTGCCAACTCGTGAATAGAAAGATATTTACAAGCAGAGATCGAAGCATGACCCATCCTAGGTCAATACGATCAGATATAAATAAACCTCAATATGAATAAAGCTGAAGCATGCTAAACTGGCAATATAACCTCTATACATGAGTGTAGTGCCAAGTGCTCGTGCTAGTGCCTCAGGTAATAGTATGTCATGAATATGAGGTATAAACAATGTCATCAAATCTGCACACACGTGGATCCCGTCCACTCGTCACCCACTGACAATAACCATCATGCAAGTATATATCATAAAACCTGTGCATGGAAATATGAGGATATAATCCACCCGTGTCCCTCACGACACATCAATATCATGGAACCGGAGTGCCCAGCATCGGCACTCGAAAACATCATGAAAACTGTGCCCAGCATCGGCACAAAACATAAGTCTCAGTATCTCGATACCTCTGTATCTCGAAATCTCAATGTCTCAATCACAAAATCTAGGGCGCCGTCATTCCAGATCGGCCCCTACCATCCATCTCATGACTACGACGGTATCCTCCGGATATCCGACGTGTCGGGTAATATCACCGGTAGGTAGTCTCCCCCTGCCAGGCTCATCGTCATCACCACGAGCTTCTTGCCCCGAGGTACCTTACCGGGTCCACCATGTACCCGCAATCGGTCTCATCCGCCTCCTCGATTCGGGTTTCACATGTCGCTCTCAGCACCGAGAAAACACATGGTGGACGCACTGAAATATCATATCAAGGGTAACCGGGTTTTTAAAGAAATGACATATCCTCTTTTGAAACACCCTCGGTTCCCAAATCCAGAAATATCATAGAAACAACATATCTCAATGCGTATAATCAAAAGCATGAAGTATGCGACATGTAAAGGAAGGTATGCACATCATCATGTCATGCAAGGATCATATACTGAATGTAATCGTACTACAGTGTAGTGGCATGGCAATTATCGATGATGAGTGTGTGAGCCGGCAACAAGTGTACGTGGAACATATGCCTCATCGATAATGGTGCTGGTGTCCGAGCAGCATGACTGAAATATAACCACAGTACAAGCGATGCAATGTAGATAGCATGAATATGCGGAATCGAATAATCAACGCAAAAGTTCAGAATCTATACCAATATGTACATGTCATGCAGTGGTGCCATTTGAAATAAGACGAATCGGGTTTTTAGTAAAACAAGGGCTACGGTGTTTTAGGAAAAGATGCATCATTTGGAAATATTCGTATAACCCTTCTGCCTATCTTAAAAATATCCCCGATTCGTTAGTTTTGAAATAGGTATATCTCGGCTAAGTCTAAAGTCTACTAAGTAATCTAGACAGGAGGGATATGAAACCACCTACATCTGAGTCCATATATATATATATAATAGTCGGTGATCCCGCCTCAATAACATATCGTAAGATATCCTCGAGTCATGAGTGCGAATCTATCATCAATATCGGCTCGTACGGTAAATCGTCGTACGGCATCCCAATAGCTGGGTAGGGGTCAATATCACACTATCTCATCACATATCAGGTATCACTATCATCATATCGCATAATCTGGGGTACTACTCCAAGTCTAGTACAAAACGATACCATCTATAAGATATGAATGCGGGTAAAGCACATGTCCAAAGGCCCGCTAAAACTATCATCTCGCACCTCAAAGACAAGCTATGTCACATCGCCGATCTCACGACCTCACATCAAGTATCATCTCAAACCCACGTATCATCCTCAAATCCCGTATATAAACACATAGTCCCATACCCATGTGTAGATATACGCATCATCATATGCACATAAACAAATGAAGGAATGTATGCAAGTATGTGTGTAAGTGTATGTGTGCGTGCAACCATTACTCTAGGGTTCGCACTATACTAAACCAATACATTCCGATCATCAATAATACCATTATTACCATCAATAATCTAAACCACACATAATAAATATACGTGTGTATACGTATTCGTATACAACACCACGGACTGCGGGGGTGCTATACGCCATCCACCCGACTTCTCCCCGTAGATATAAATCTACTCACCTGAATCTTGCGTGTCGGTGTCGATATCACCGTCATCTTCTGCATCGCCTCGGATCGTCGCGGGGTACCTACACATATCACACGTATCGCATCGCATCAAAACCAAATCAAAACTTGAAACGACACGCTAAAACCAATACGATTCGCTAAAAGGCCTATAGGTTAGAACCTACGGTTAGCCTTCGCAAAACAACCCGAAATCACTCGATGTAGTCATACAAACGTCACACGATCGAGATAACGTACAAACACCAAATTATGGAAATCAAAATGCGTAAAACCAAATACTGAAAGTAAGGCAGCAACCCAAGAAAACGATCCCAGATTTCACCTCGGGTCAAATTTAGCCAATTAAACAAGTCCAGGGTGATGTATATGATATATTTGAGCTACTGGACCAACCCCGAAGCATTCCATCACTACTTGGCCGGCCACAACCTTCCCAAAACCGGCCTGGCCGGCCCCCCTATGCCCAATGGGGTCCGTCTGGTCAGGGTGGCCTCCTATGGTCTCAATTGGGTCCCTGGTGTTGTTTAATTTTCCTGAAAAAGTCCCAGTACATTCCAGATTTCCCTGCACACTCTAAACACTCACAAACCGACATGAAAGTCCCGTAATTCCATATTTTTGGGTTTCCAGTGGGGTTGGTCTGGGTTTCTAGTCAATATAGGGTCTAAGGTCACCTTTTAAGTTCAATTGCAAAGTCATAACTCAAAATTACCCTAATCCTCTCTAATTTTGTCCAAAGTGCACCAATTCACACGATATCGATATGAAACTTGAATTAAAGCTTAAGCACAAGAATTAACACTCTAATTATGAAGGAATTACCTCACAAGTCCCTCATGAATCCTCAACAGCACCAAAACACCACCTTTCTTGGTCCATAGCATAGATCTTGGGCTTGTGCATCATTTTAATGAAATGAGGGTAGGGTTTTGGAGTGATTTGTGAGAAGATTTAGGGCTTTGAAGAGAGGAGGAGATGTGGTGCAGGGGCAGCAGCAGAAGGAGAGTGAAGAGGGAGGGAAAATGAGGGAAATGGCTAAGGTTCTAGTCAAAGTGCAACCCATACCTCTCTCTCACCAACCCCACTCTTTTCTCTTTTTCTTTTTCTTTTCTTTTTCTTTTCTTTTCCTTTTTCTTTTAATCCAATTCCTTCTCACACCAATAGTGATCCCAAAATAAAACCATGGCAAGAAAATGTAACACAAGTTCAAAGATGATATGTGCACATTTTGCACAACAAGCCAAAAAATCCGATTAGCGATTTTTAATCGCGATTAGCGCTAAATTAGCATATAATTGATCACAAACACTTAAAAATGGCATAATTCCAATAAATAACCCATTTTAGAATTTTCCATAATTTTCCATAATTTTTCTCCATTTATTTGCATTTAATTATTAATTTAATATTAAAATAATCAATAAAATAATATTAAATTATAAAAATTCATAAAAATAATATTTTATTATTTTGGAAATGTTACAGTCTTAACATAGTCAACAAACGTAGCACGAATACTAACTAGTACTTATATGAAATGACGGAGGGCTACGACAGGTTTTTCTGAAAACCTATTGCGTAATGAACTTGATATCGTTGTAGGATCGAATGAATTTTGAAATAGAGTGTCTTTGAGGCTTTTCTAGTTTTGCTAAAGGAGTCACTCCCGGTGAAGGGATCGTCGGTCCTTTCCTCGTCGAATGAGGTGCGGGATATATCATATATATCACTGTGCAAAGCAAAACACTTAAAAGCTATCAAAAGACAAACCGAGTGTGTAGCATCTGCCAGTTATTGCTAAAGGAGTCACTCCCGGTGAAGGGATCTCGGTCCTTTCCTTATCGAATAAGGTGCAGGATATATCACATATACCGCTGTGCAAAGAAAGAACTGTAGCTACCTGTTTTATTTTGAAATTCGATTATACAACATCTTAGGTTTCTTTTATTTCATTAATCATATTAATGAAGTCCAATCATTTAGGTACCTAAACATCACAGATAAATACGACGTACACTTATGCCATCCGCATTCGCCTCGATGTCCCCTCGTTCACCGTTAGGTTAGGTAACTAACGACAGAGCGGGGCAGGGCTAGCGCGGGTGTAAAACATAAGTAACGTCTATATAATATATCATATATACTATATACTGTATCTATCATAGAACATCACATGATCACATCACAGATATCGCAGCAGAAGAAACATATGAAATATTGGATATACTAGGACGTCCGTGTTTTCAATACGAGCCAGTATAAAACACGGATTCCACGGTCGTGATGAATAGCCAAACCCACACCCCTAGACCCCTACGAGAGCGGCAAGCAACCCTACCAATTCTGGAGTTAGGAGACCCGGACTCGACTCCTCGAGTTGGTCTCCCACTGGACTCCAGAACCCGGTTACTTGTGCCCTCCTCCTTGGGTCTATCCTAGTGCGGAAAAGTAAATAATATACAAAGGGTGACAACTTCCGCAACCTGGATGTGCCCCAATAAAAGAATATTACATACAAGTTTTTACATGAATGAAAATGAAAAACACTCATATCACATAAAACCCCGGCTATTCAAACACGACGATCCAATATAACATATCGAGCAACACATAACATCACATGTCATCAACGTAAGTAAATATGCGCATCCCAATTGTCGTTGACATATAGCAACGAAACCGGCGATATCACATATTACACTTACGGTCACAGAAAAGAATGTGTAAAACTACAACAGTTGGAATCCGCAACAACCTCAGACATCGCATGCCTGACCAAATGAATTACTTAGACATCACATGACTAACAATTATAAACTCCGCATTTTATTCTCTATATCGAAAACACTTTTCAATATCAAGCCGGGCAATTCAACAAGATTCCCGACATCCTGATCGAATGCTCGTCGCAAACTTTAGTAGACGGCCGCACCCCTGATACCGTCGACGAAGTGAACCAAGGCGGAACACCGCTGCCGCGAGCACCCGAACGGATGCTTTTGGTGACGGGGTTCTCCTACAGTCACTTGGTCGGGGCTAAGGAATGTAGCTGTCTAATAAATTTACCCGGAGAGTATCCGCGTACGCTACGTGATTGCAACGGACTTTTGATCACATCAAAATTCCGTGGCAACCGATCAAGTGAGACTAAACTGCTATGTTTATAATATTCATTCAGTTATCACATAACTTTTGTGAATTCCAATTGTTGTATCACATTCCGGATAAACAGAAAATGTTAAACTTTCCGATCGAACAATCGAACACCCATGTTTTCCCGATACAGATCAACACATGAAACAAGTCTAAAAACATTCAGTTCGTGCCTCAGTACCAACGGTCCAGCCGTAGAAGGGTCAAGCCAACGCCTCACATGTGGCACGCCGTACTGCCCCAAACCCTAAGGTTCAAAGGGCAGTTCAAGACGATCACATAATCGAGTTATGGTTTGTTGTCTTCTAGAGGGTCCATTGCATTACTTGCACTACTTAGAACGTCGTTAAACCACGGAAAAATCCAACACTTGGAAATTTCCCGACAGGGGAAAAATTGGGTATTTATATCCGGTCGAACTTTTTAACATATTCTAAAATTTATCCGGAAAGCCACATAGACAAAATTTGATAATTCGATCGAACATTCGAATCCCAAAACAACCCTGAAAATTAAAACTCTGGAAAAAATATTAAAAATACCCAAGAAGACCAGAACTGATAACTAAGAATTAAGGTGCAAAATTCGATGCACAAAAAGACAAATTGGCCGCGGAACCGCCGCATGATCATGCTCATGCCGCGGATCCGCGGCGATTTTATGGGATTAGGACCTCGAATTTTGCAGTAACCCTTATATCTTCCTGTTTATTTTTCTGAATATTTTTAATCTGGAAAAAACCACGATTTTAGAAAATGTCCAGAGAGCTATTTTGGGGTTAGGTTTTCGGTTCGTCCGGCTTTCAAACTCCGTCTAGACTTCGCCTAAGGCTCTAGCTAGGCTTTGATAACACTGTAAGGTTCCTAGTCACACACGAGAGGTCTCACAAGGCATCAACCATGCCAATTTCAAAAATTACGGTGCCGAGAAACCCTAGACTACGGATCGTTGGCTAGAAATCTAGGCGAAATAGAAACTAGTTTACAACTAAACTAAAAGAACGGAAATACAACCTTTGTAGATCCGTTTCTCCACCTCCATAGCTCCATGAAGAAGTACTCTCTGCTGTACAAATTCGATCCTGGACTCTCGCGTTAGCTTCATCGGAGAAATAGGCGGGCAAGGTCGTCGGCTTCGTGCCGAAGATGATCTACGTCGAGGCATCACTAGATCAAGCTCCAACTTCACCAAGTCAAGAAACTTGTGAAGAAAACACACTCTACTACTTGGCGAGAGGTAGAGGATGAAGAAATAGGAAGTGGGTAGACTTTAGAATTGGATTTCTCACTTAATTTCATCAATCACCATTGATGAAGTGAAACTTTCTTCATGAAAGAAGATGAAGAAGAAGAATAATAATATTATGATAAGTTATTAAAATGAACAGGAAAATGAATACTTATCATAATACTAACCTTAGTTAAGTGTAGAGAATAGACCATGGTTTGTTTAAATGGTTAGGGTTAAGTATGAAGACAAGAATGGTGACTAAGTCAAAGCTTCATAAATCTTCAACAAACAAACAAACAAAGCCACCATTCTTTCTTTATCCTTTCCAAAACAAATAAATAAATAAATAAACAAATGAATAAGATAAACAAAACCCTAATCATTAAGTAAACTATGGTTTAATCTTTACACTTAACCAAGTTAACATGTATCATCAAACATGATACAATCATGTGCACAAAAGTGTATCACATATACAACTTGCACAATTCAAGTGAGAAAATCCATTTATAGTAAACCAATACTAGTTAATGCAAAGTAATATATCAAATATATAATTATACATTAAATCATTAAATCAACACTTGATTTAACGATCCGGTCATATCGCATATAACCGACTAGTATCTTATGTATCGTCTTATCGAATCAACGCTTGAATCGATAACTAGGTTATATCGCATACAACCAATCGATACATTCATCGCGAGAATGGAATACGGTATCATATACACGCATTATTCTCGGTCCCGCACATATCTCATATGCGCTCCTATTTCGTTTCGCTTGAGCTAGGAAACCTCTGTGTAGGACTCTAAAGACTCGTCAATACGCCGGCAGCAGGTGATGATCATATCAAACACCCACAAGCCACAAGCGGTCTGCTAAACGTAACGGCCACCCGGGTATTGAGCGATCAGAAGATCGACGAGCAAGCCCGCTCACACTCCAGTGAATCCAACCAGTAACACTACCGTACAGTCCGGTCTCATCGTCTGATATGTCGCATATCTCGCCTAGGGGTGGTAAACGTCAGACCCCAATAGCTCGATAAGTCGTGTCGATATGAGGTCTATAACAGTTCGAGAAACTACTGGTAACACTTACCAGTAAATCTCAGCAACCCTGGCAAGGGATTTCCGGTTATAGCCAATCGAACACAGCGCGACATCAACTCCCTATACCGGGAGAGACGAATCCCCTCCTATCGCTCATTGCCTCCATATGACTCGGGACTGTACCCAAAAACCACCATTTTGCACGCCCTCTTGGACGTGGTAAGATGGAAATCAAAGCACAGTGGGAACCACACAAGACTCTATGACGATCTCGGGTCAACAGACTACTCTGTACCAGTGTCACCAGAGAACTGCCATCTGACGTAAGGTATAATACCATCTGGGAGTTCTCGGCGAGTCCGTCCAGTGTACCAAGTCTCTACTGAGCACCCGTATATCATCTCTGATGTCAAACACCAATGGATATGGGATCATCCATCGCCCATCTGTATGGGTCGAGAAGGTATACGCTAGTCTACTCTGGTATATCGATGCCCCGTCTCGATATACCCACGACTAGGGACTTTGAAGGATGTACTTATGGACTACCATGTCCCCACTAGTATGATCCGCATCATAGTCCAGGTAGTCAAGTACACATCCTAAGGGCTTTACCAACATGTAATAGAGAGACAATCTGTGTACACGTTAAGGTAAAGAGCAACCAGATAGCAAACTATCATGTCGAGCAAGAAAGCCCTGCCTATATATGTCCCAGCATCCATTACAATATACATCCTATGTATAGCAATGGCCTCTAGGGCATACATATAACTAACAGATTCAAAACCTCTCTCCATTGTTCATTCTCTACTCTACCTCCATCAATGGCAACTTCACTATCCCAAAGAGACATAGCATTCTACACTAGCCTACAGCAAACCTTGGACGCGTCGGCTAGCCAACTTCGCGCCCGAGTTGCCTCGGTCCAGAGGTGGGAGCCCGTAAAAGATTCCGGCTACGTGGTACCCTTTCCGACGAGGAGGTGACGGACGGAGATTCCGCGGGAGATCGGAGTGGAGACGAAGACCGTAGGACACGGATCGCTTGGTATAACTTCTCTACTCTTTTCTAGTTTGCTAGTAGCTAGGTTAATGGCCCGATCCGGGATAAATGTGCGCAGTGGTGCCGGTTTGCTAGTTTGCAAATTTTTCGTTTCCGCATTTTCGGCGTCGGATCGACGGCCGGGGCGCCGTCGCGGACTTACAAAACGTAACGACCACCCGAGTATTGAGCGACCAGAAGAAAAACAAGCGAACCTGTCAAAACTCCATCGAGCCAACTGGCAACACTTACCATACAGTCCGATCTCTTCGTCAGATATGTTGCATATCGAGTCTAGGGATGGTAACCTCGACCCCGAACACTCAATAAGTCATGCCAGTATATGGTCTACAACAGATCGAGAAACTATTGATAACATTTATCAGTAATATCTCAGCAGCCCAGGCCAGGGAATTCCTGTTATAGCTAATCGTGCATAGCGCAACATCAACCCCCAATACCGGGAGAGATGAAACCCCTCCTATCGCTCATCGCCTCCATGTGACACGGGACTGTACCCAAAATCCACCTGTTTGTACGACTCAGTAGAGCCGTAGTAGGGTGGAGATCAATGTACAGTGGGAGGACACACAAGACTCTATGACGATCTCAGGTCTACAGACTAACCTGTACTAGTGTCACCTGAGAATTGCTATCCGACGTATGATTTAATACCACATAGGAGTTCTCAGTGAGTCCGTTCAGTGTAACCAGTCTCACTGAGCACCCGTATACAATCTTTGGTGTCACCACACCAGATGGATATGGGATCATCCATCGCCCATCATATAGTACAAGAATGGTATACGCTAGTCTACTCTGGAATATCGATGCCCTGTCTCGATATACCTACGACTAGGAACATTTCAAGGATTTGGTTATAAACTACAGGTGTTCCACTAGTATGATCCACATCATAATCTCAGTAGTCAAGCCAATATCATAAGGGCTTTATCAACATGTATCAAATGAGTAAAAGCATGATCAAGTGAACATATGATAAAAAGAAAACATATAGCATACTATCATGTCGAGCAAGACTGTCATCTGAATATATATATATATATATATATATATATATATATATAGATCAGTACATACACTATCATATAATGGCCTCTAGGGCATACATATATCCAACACAACCACCGCAAGCAAATATACTACGCCGTAGCGAAGGAAAACACGATATAATTAAAACTGCATGAAATACTCCAAGTCACCAATAATATACAATATCGTCCTCACAACTCGTCTCTAAGTCAATACATGATAATGGTAGAAGGAGAGTACATGGTACAAAGATATACAATGAGCAACATCGGATAACCGCAAAACTCGCCTGTATCAACACTGCACACAGTCAGCCGTAGCGGTATCCGCAGCAAAAGATGATACGATAGATGAAAAGCCCTGCCAACAACTGCCCTGAGGGACTACCTGCAAAACACTGTGGCACAACGGGGGTGAGTTGCGAACTCGTTAATAGTAAATAACATATGCAGGTAATCGCAAGTATGCACGTACTGCGCGAAATTATCAGATGCAAGCTAATAGCAATAAATGGCCATATGTGTGCAATAGTCATGAAAGGTACTCTATCAGGTACAACTAATACATGAAGCAATAATATGACAATATGTATATGCAACAGTCATGAAAGGTACTTTATCAGGTACAACTAATACATGAAGCAATAATATGATAATATGTATATGCAACAGTCTTGAAATGGTACTCTATCAGGTACTACTAATACATGAAGCAATGCAATATAAATATATGCGGAATATGGGATAAAACATGTCATCCTCACGGAATCCTCATCGTGGCAGGACCGGTGTCCATCAAGACAATCCAAATCCTAAATTCCTCAAATTGGCCCTCATATCGGCCCATAGATCTGCCCTCATATCGGCCCACAGATCGGCCCTCATATCGGGTAATGAATAAGAATAATTGCATAGATCATTATGATGATATATATTAAATATATATATATATATACAACAGCGTCCCATACCACCGATATATATATACACATGCATATATAACAGCGTCACATATCACTGATATATATACTTAGAGGTAAAATATGACGAAAACTAGTGTCTAGCATCGACACATAAATACTCATCTATAAGACGTCGTCACTACGACTGGTCCTGATATGTACGTATCATACGTTCATCGCAAACCCGAGTGCCTTTCTTCGACACTTGAATTCCCCGTATCCATACGTACATGACTCCGGTCGATATCTACGCGATCACCGACGAGTCCAAATACTGTCAACGGTAGGTATGATTCCCTTTTCCAGGCTCATCGGCGTGAACCTTCGACATACCTTTCTTGCCCTTGGGTACCTCCGGGCCCCACCATGTACCCGCACACGGCCCACACCACTCCTCGCATGGGGTATATATCAGAACTGATAAATCTCATGGTGGACGCTGAAATATCATAACAAGAGAAACCGGGTTTTTCAAATAATGCACAATTTCATGAAACTACCACGGTCCTCAAATCTAGAAAAATCATCTGAAATCCATATCACAATGCGAAAATACATGAATATAATATACGCAACATGAAACAGTAATATGAGCATATAAAGAAAAAACTGCTATTTAACTGCAACAAGTTATGAAATATATCTTGTGGTTCCTAATTTCTCCAAATCCATACAACATCATATAAAGGTGAACAAGTAGCTATAGCCAGGTATGCGTAACCATGTCGGTATAGCAAGATATGTGTATCTACCTATCAGTAATGATGTAATACCCTCCAGGTATGTGTGTAGCTATATCAAGCTATGTTTGTGTATATACAGGTATGTATGCAAGATGTACATGTAGTTATGTCTCAAATGTGTATATATCTATCACTAATGGTACACTATCGTATAGGTATATAGGTAACTAGCATGTAGGCATGTCAAGGCATATGTGTAAGCATGTAGGTATAGGTAAGCTATATTTCATATGCAAAATGGAATATGAATCAATGTCTCAATGTCCCTAACCAATACAATCTCATGTATGCATAAGTGCTGTGCGTGTCATGGCAATTATTGACGTTGTGTGTGGAGCATGCAATTAGTGCTCGTGAAATATGAACCGTCAATAATGGTGTTGTGTCTTATTAATACTGAGTCCATAAACAATAGAAAATGAGGTATACAACAAAGGTACACATGCACCATCAATGTCTATATACATAATAACTAATAGTCATGTCATTAATCTAGCCCAGACGCATAACGCCATGCGGGCGATTCCCCTGTAGATGTTAAATCTACTCACAGACGATCTTGGCTAAGTAAGGCCAACCACTCGCTTCCCCTTCTTCGCAGGGTCCGAAGTCCCCGCCTGCGATCCTAAAATCAAAAACAACAAAGACAGTGTATGTAAGTCTACGGTAGTGCCCCGGCCGTCTAACAGATGCCAAACGCGAAACAAAAACTTTTAACAGGCGCTATCGTATACTATAACCCGGATCTGCCATTATTGCTAAACTAACAAACTGTAAAGAGGGTAGAAAGGTTATACCGAACGATCCGAAAACTTCATTCTTTAACCATCATCCTACGCTCCGTTGCGGCTGCTCTGATCACCTCGATCTCCGATCTGCTCGTCCAGGTGGCACCACGTCAACGGTTCTTTAAACGGGCTCCCGCCTCTGACCCGAGGCAACTCGGTCGTCAAGTTTGCTAAAAGAGATGACCAAGAATGATGTAGAGAATGAGTAGAATACTTTGTCTCGTTACGTCCAAAGCTATGGACGAACGGTTAATGAAGTTGCCTTTTGGATCGATATGAAAATGAGATATGAATATGTTAATTTCCATACATCCAAAACTCTATCTCTTTTCCAACAACCATGATCACCTCTCACTAGAAGTGGCCGGCCATATATAGGGGAGGGGGGAGGTGAGTGTAGGAGAGGGGGAGGTGAGTGTAAGATCAATGAAGAGGATGAGTCACACAAAACCTAGTATGAACACAATAAATGAAAACAATGAATCACTACCCTTAGTCACCTAGCATTAAATGAATCATTAAATGCAACCATGAGTCACTAATCCTAGTCACCAACTTCTAGATGCTTCTAGAAGCTTCCACACTCATCTCAAGAAAAGATAAATCCGTATTTAACCAAATGTTAAATACGGCTAATAGAAAACTGGAAACTGGCAACTTCCAAAAGCGATCATGAAACGAATTTCAGGACAACCCCGAAACTGTATAAATATACCCGCATTTGTATTACGACCGAATAAAAATGCAACTGAGACAAAGATATTATATCTACTCAATATAATACTCGGATCCGGCTTAAACCAAAGCCCACCGGTATTATCTGCCCGAAAAATGATACTTGCGTAAACGCACGTGCATTTTCCGAACCCTGCCATAAAACCATACGGCCTCTACAACGTTTCGCCCGAACTTGGGAGACTGTCTGTGGGGGACTCTAATGACTCGTCAGTACCCTGACAGTGGGTTTAACCACAAGCCGTCAGCGGCACTAGCTGTGCGTAACGGCTGCCCATGGACTGACCTCAAGGGAGGCCGATGAGCGAACTCATCCGGAAACCCTACTGAGCCTAACAGTGACAATGTATATACAGTCCGGTCCGTTCGTCTATGAGTATCGCATATCTGCCAAGGGGGGCAGTAACGTCAGACCCCCAATAGCAGTATAAGTCGTGTCGGAGTGTAGCCCAATAACACCCTGAGATACTACTGGAGTACCTACCAGTAAATCCCCTTCCACGGCCGTGGGCTTTGTGTAATGGCTCTCCTAGACACAGCACGATCTCACCCCCAATACCGGGAGAGACGAATCCCCTGCTGATCCGCTCACATGCCTCCATGTGGCTCGGGACTGTACCCAAAAACTACCTGTTTGCACGACCCCTTTGAGCCGTGGTAGGGTAGAAATCAAAGCACAGTGGGAACTCATACGAGACAAATGACGACCTCAGGTCGATGAACTAATCTGTATACATGTTACCAGGGGACTGCTATCTGACGATATGTATAATACCAACTAGCAGGTTCCCGGCGAATCATGTCCGGTGTACTCATAACCCAATGAGCACATGTATACATCTTAGGTGATCCAACTGACACCAATTGCTTGTGAGACCGGCCACCGCCCCTCGTCGGAGTCTCGACTGTATACACTAGTCTACTCCGGAGTATCGATGCCCTGTCTCGAAACTCCCACGACTAGGGACCACAATTAAGGATATGCTTATAAACCATCCAACTCTCACGTATATGATCGCCATCATACTGTTGGTAGTAAAGCAAGATCCTAAGTGCTCTATCAAAGTGTAACAGTGATCAGTCACCTGAACCTGTACACGACTGATAAAGGCAAACCAGATAGCATACTATCATCTCGAGTAAGACTGTCCTACCGGTATAGGTCCTCCCCAATCATTGCAATTACGTACCTGCGATCCACTAATTGACTCTGAGGGCACTATCTCCAACAATCTCCCACTTTCACTTAAGGCTAATTATTGCGATATCGACTACTCACAGCCCGTGTGAAACCGAACATCCAACTCCTCTACTAATCAGTTTCACAAAGCCCGTTTGTAAAACTATTGTGTTCGAGAAATAGCCTCAGTGAGTGGATCCGCCTAGATGTTTCTTTCTACATCTCTCTTAATTTCAAGTTCGCGGAGAAAGCCATCTCCCGAATCGAGTAATACCCGTCTTAGAATATGTTTGGATATCTGATGGGACCTAGTTCATAAATGAACTCCAAATCCAAACTTCTTAGACTGTATCGATCACTGAACCTAATCAGTATCCGGCACCATGCCTCCCACAGTATCCTCTTGGACCACCTGTCCTAATACTGTCCCTCGTCAGAGGGAAAACTATAACTCTGACAATCTCTCTGTCATCCATGTCATCTTTGAAGCCTGGAATGATAACCGTCTCCCGAAGGAGGTTGCCGTCATCAAATCCGTAGAACATGTACTTATGTTCTAAAACTGCTTCCTTATATTTCTCCAAGATTGGATTAATACAAACTTATTGCATCTAATGCAAAAACAACATATGGTGTGGTATTTGACATCTCACGATTGACTCAATTGCCTAAGCAAGTGATCTGCCAATCAGGCACATCCCTCTCCCATTTAGTCTGTAAGACACCTTTATAGAGGGTGACTCCATCACCTGCAGGTACACCGCCATGATAGGAATCATATATTCTAAAAACCATAAGAATACTGTCAAAGTACCCATATTGGGAAACTACCTAAATCCAGATCTAAAACCATAGATCTAGAAACCAGAATGTCTGATATTATATCCATATCCTGTCTGGAGAAACAACTGTGTGACGACCACCGTACAACCGATCGTAGTATAGGAATTTTACTTCCTACTCTGTGTATGTCATCCAAATACCATGACATCACACCCTACTCCCTTCTTAACTGATCCATCCCCTATTCTGATGAAGTCAAACCTATGACTATCACATCAAAATTAGATGATCTTTCTTCGCTATAACCGCTCAAGTCTATAAATAGACATAAGCATCTTGCCCACTATGCTACCGCTGCTCCCATTGACTATGACAACCCTATGGAAGAATAATATATACGTGCACTTCTAAAGCTAGTTTAGAATGACGCTATACTTAACTTCCTGCCGGGTCTCACAGTCTGGAACAACAATAGTGTCAAGTCTGGGTAAACAAGAACCTCCCTGTCACCGTCCTTGAGGCTACCTGAGTACCTCTCGTGTGTCTGAGGTTACACATCATATCCGCGGAGTGGCTAATGGAATGTCAAACTTGATTGAATCTGTAGGTTTTATTAAATTTTCCGTAATCGTTTGCGGTTCTTGAGTCACTTCCAGTTCTACCATACTCCCACTACTGTTTTATGAAAAAAATCCATTTTACTAAAACTATGGCGAGTCAAGAGAAATATCACTATTGATCTTCCGGATGGTAGAATATCAACCCTCGTCATAGCCAGGGTCAACCCACAAACTGCCATTACAAAAACGTGCCCTGAGTTATCCAGAGTCTGGTTTTAAGCATAAGCTGGACAACTCCCCGTACCTTAACATCGTTAAGGTATGAACCATTCTATATCCAATATAGAAACTTTGGCACTTATTTAATTGGAACCAGATTCAAATCATGCTGTTGTCTCCAGTGCATATCAACTTAATGGAAAGAGGCTAATCAACATTACTCAACTTAGGAATCCATTCAATTATGGGTAACCTGAAAGAGAAACACGTCTCTCAAAAACCATTACTATCATCTGAATACCATTCACAAGAATCTAAATCTTCGATCTCTTTGAAGAATCCCGATACTTGTGATACCTGGTTCTCTATTTTATTCTTATACCCACAACTTCTAAAAACATAGACCTTTTATTTCTGCGAAACGCTTGTCTAAAAACTAGAGAAGTCGTAAGTAAACAGAACATAGTACGAGGACCTACCCCTTTGTCCTGATGGACACTTGGACAACATACAATACTCTGTATAAGTCCGCTGAGTTGAATAACTCAAAACCTGTGCGTCGTAGGTTGAAAACTGTACCCAGCCGATTTCCTCAAATATCACCAATTACAACGAATTCCGATATAATGAGGATAATTACCTAATTCCCAATAACTTACTCCCACTCATCATCTGTAAAACGATATAGATATGAGAATCATACCTGGTAAATACATACCCTTGAGTAAGTATCTAATCGGGAAAACAGTTTTGTTTTAACAATGCACTGAAACATGAAAATGTTTCGTAGGGGTATCCTGGTATTTATACTAATGCCTCTTCCATAATCTAATTCATGACTTTAACCGTATATTTCTTTGCCATCTCTCCAAATCCCTTTATTTGTCTTTAGTCGTTACCTTCTGTACACCATCGTTAGGCTAATTGGTTTTCTTCCTTCCCTACCGTTCTGCACCAGCCTATGGTTTGGAAGAAGACTATCCAGTAAGCATAATAGGTGTACCCTCCTAAACTAAGGAGTACTCACATCTTCAGAGAATTTGATGATAAAAGACAACTGAATAATACCTTATTCTTTTAAAGGTGAAATAGGAGTGGCGATGAAGTACGCGGTTTGGTCGTGAATGATATCAGTCGCAATTTACTTTGCCCTCTTTCTAATCCCTTTATTTTGTCTTTATATATTACCTTCTGTACACCCTACTTAGGCTAATTGGTTTTCTTCATTCCCTACCTTTCGGCACCAGCCTATGGTTTGGAAGAAGACTATCCAATAAGCGTAATATGTGTACTCTCCTAAACCAAGGAGCCCTCGCAACCTGAGAGAAGGTGATAATAAAAGACAACTGAATAAACTAATTCTATTTCTCCTGAACCTTGATCCATCCTCGAAGAAGTCCCTTCGAGTTCGTATATAACCATACGATGGATCTATCCAATGGAAGTGGATGTCCGTAGTAATACGGGGTGTTCTGAGAAATGCAAAGGGTAAAAGAAGGAGCGGCAATGACTTATGCAACTCGGACAATCCAAAAGCCAGTATTTTAAGAAGGTTCGGTCAACTTGGTCACTGAGTCATAGTCTAGGGTCGGTCAAAGGTCGCTGCCAAAGAGAGAGAGAAAAGAAACACTGTGCGTGCACTCTAACCTAGATCAGAATGGTTATCACTTTATCTAATCCGGAAACCTCCCACTTTCCTGTCAAATTCTCCTCCAAACCTGAAAGAAGAATCAATCGGGATCACCCGAAGAGTAAACCAACTCATCAGTGGGAATCAGGATCCAACTCTCATCGCATGATAACGAGACGGAATCCACTCACGTTATCACACTCCAGAAGGTATGCGCATACTTGGCAAGTTTCAGTTTCTTTAGAAACTCCCGATATGATTTTTACCCCATGTTCTTATGACCTTGACGAAAGCCAACAAATCATAAGTCCCATGTCAAGTTCTGCCCGTCATTATCTTGTTAATTCGAACCCACCCGTACATATCCTTGACGAAAGCCAACAAGGTAATACGACTGTCCCAAACCAACTCATCTATCTATGCAACAAATGAATACCCCAGCAACTACCAAACACTATGCCTTGACGAAAGCCAACAAACATAGCTTGAATACTACTGACCTTCCATAAGAAATGACGGAGGGCTACGGCTGGTTTTTGGCGAAAAAACCTTTAGCGTAACGAACTTGATATCGCTGAAGGAACCTGATAGCTTTTATAAAAATATAGTGGCGAAAACCTTTTGCTAAAGAGGTCACTCCCGGCGAAGGGATCTCGGCTCTTTCCTCGTGGAATGCGGTGCAGGATATTCCACTGAATACCGCGATGCAAAGTAACATGTAATCGACTATAGTGAAGTTATTACCCTGACGCAAACTTCTGCCCAAGGGGTCAGTCCCGGTGAAGGGATATCGGCCCTTGCCCCGTCGAATGAGGTGCAGGATATTCCAACCGAATATCACTATGCATAACAAAAGGAAACATCTTTGTAATAACACTTTTTAAATTTTTTCCAACAACATCCAAAACGGTTTGTTTTTCTTTGCATTGATCAGAATCAATGCAGTCCCATCAATCAATCACAACAGAAAAGAACGAAAATAAAATGTATGTATAAGCCATCCGCATTCGTCACTGGGTCCCGTCATCACCCGTTAGGTTACTTAACTAACGACAGAACGGGGACTGGACTAGCGCGGGTGTAAAACATATACAACATCTAATAGTATATATACCAATATACAATAATCGCTCCAGGCGTGATAATATGCAACATTACAGAAAAGTAATAAGCATCACAGAACAATACAGATAATCTGGGATCCCCGAGTTTCACAGAGCCGCTGCTGAAAACCCGACGTTCCCCTGGTCGTGTGGATAGCCTGTGTAATGAAACCTAGACCCCTACGGGTGCGGCAAGTTACCCGCCAAAACCTAAAGCGAGGCAGCCCCCTACAGCAAAGTGAATGGACCACCCTGCACTTCACGGAATCCGGTAGCTTGAGCACCCCTCCTTGGGTCAACCTGTACCCCCTACGAGTGCGGCGAATAGTCTGCCAATTCCAGAGTAAGGCCCCTCTGCCTCTCAAAGCCATGAGATGCGGACCTGTTGCCCTCCAAAACCCGGCTATCCGTGCACTCCGTCGCGGTGTAAAACCTAGTACAGAAATGAAAAATATGTACAACGGGTACATCGACCTCAACCCGGTCGTGCCCCAAAAGAATATTATACAACAGGCAGTGACGGCAGTCCACATGCTGGACGCTCGCCCCGCAATATCAAATGTATAAGTAAATCCAAACTGCACTACCATTGCACACTGCTATCCACCACGACAAATCCGCAACATCATAGCACAGCACAGAACATCAACGCGAATGTCACGTTCGCAAACCCGTCTAAAAGAACTATAGAAATTAGACGCGGTTTACCGCTCGAATGACATTCACGGTCGGAGATATAATGTAAGTACTGTAAACTAACATGTTTAAATTTCGATCGACTAAATATCACGAAGTGGGCCCCACGTACATCTGCTGTACAGTAACAAAATCTGGGCCCAAAAGAACATTACCAAAAACCACAATTTCCACAGAAGAAGCCACTGTGCAAATTTGGAGCAATGATCACACAGACTGGCCGCGGATGCGCGGTCAAACTAGGTTTGACCGCGATTCCGCGACGGTCTTGTAGGGTCACGTGCCCAAATTTGTACCACGTGCTTATAAAACCCTGCTGAATTTTCTGTGATGTGTAAAATTATTTTTAGAACCCTTTTAAAATCGACAGAAACTCAGAACTTGGAATTTGCGGTTTTCGAAAATCCGTTTGATCGATATTTTAAACGTGTTAGCACAAGTTAGTAAAGCATAATGGTGAGGCTCTGATACCACTGTAAGTCTACAGTAGTGCCTCGGCCGTCTAACAGACGCCAAACGCGGAACAAAAACTTTTAACTGGCGCTATCGTATACTATAACCTGGATCTGCCATAATTGCTAAGCTAACAAACTGTAAATAGGGTAGAAAGGTTATACCGAATGATCCGAGTCCTTCGTTCTTTAACCATCATCCCACGCTTTGTTGTGGCTGCTCCGATCACGTCGATCTCCGATCTGCTCGTCCAGGTGGCACCACATCAACGGTTCTTTAAACGGGCTCCCGTCTCTGACCCGAGGCAACTCGGTCGTCAAGTTTGCTAAAAGAGACGACCAAGAATGATGTAGAGAATGAGTAGAATATTTTGTCTCGTTACGTCCAAAACTATGGATGAACGGTTAATGAAGTTGCCTTTTGGATCGATATGAAAATGAGATATGAATATGTTAATTTCCATACATCCAAAACTCTATCTTTTTTCCAACAACCATGATCACCTCTCACTAGAAGTGGCCGTCCATATATAGGAGAGGGGGGAGGTGAGTGTAGGAGAGGGGGAGGTGAGCGTAAGATCAATGAAGAGGATGAATCACACAAAACCTAGTATGAACACAATAAATGAAAACAATGAATCACTACCCTTAGTCACCTAGCATTAAATGAATCATTAAATGCAACCATGAGTCACTAATCCTGGTCACCAACTTCTAGATGCTTCTAGAAGCTTCCACACTCATCTCAAGAAAAGATAAATCCGTATTTAACCAAATGTTAAATACGGCTGATAGAACTGGAAACTGGCAACTTCCAAAAGCGATCCTGAAACGAATTTCAGGACAACCCCGAAACTGTATAAATTTACCCGCATTTGTATTACGACCGAATACAAATGCAACTGAGACAAAGATATTATATCTACTCAATATAATACTCGGATCCGGCTTAAACCAAAGCCCACCGGTATTATCTGCCCGAAAAATGATACGTGCGTAAGCGCACGTGCATTTTCCGAACCCTGCCATAAAACAATACGGCCTCTACAACGTTTCGCCCGAACTTAGGAAACTATCTTTGGAGGACTCTAATGACTCGTCAGTAACCTGGCAGTGGGTTTAACCACAAGCCGTCAGCGGCACTAGCTGTGCGTAACTGCTGCCCATGGACTGACCTTAAGGGAGGCCGATGAGCGAACTCATCCGGAAACCCTATTGAGCCTAACAGTGACAATGTATATATAGTCCGGTCCGTTCGTCTATGAGTATCTCATATCTACCTAGGAGGCTAGTAACGTCAGACCCCCAATAGCAGTATAAGTCGTGTCGGAGTGTAGCCAATAACACCCTGAGATACTACTGGAGTACCCACCAGTAAATCTCCTGCCACGGCCGTGGGCTTTGTGTAATGGCTCTCCTAGACACAGCACGATCTCACCCCCAATACCGGGAGAGACGAATCCCCTGCCGATCCGCTCACGTGCCTCCATGTGGCTCGGGACTGTACCCAAAACTACCTGTTTGCACGACACCTTTGAGCCGTGGTAGGGGAGAAATCAAAGCATAGTGGGAACTCATACAAGACAAATGACGATCTCAGGTCGATGAACTAACCTGTACACATGTTACCAGGGAACTGCTATCTGACGATATGTATAATACCAACTAGCAGTTTCCCAGCGAGTCCTGTCCGGTGTACTCATAACCCAATAAGCACCTGTATACATCTTAGGTGATCCAACTGACACCAGTGGCTTATGAGACCAGCCACTGCCTCTCGTCGGGGTCTCGGCTGTATACACTAGTCTACTCCGGAGTATCGATGCCCTGTCTCGAATCTCCCATGACTAGGGACCACAATTAATGATATGCTTATAAACCACCCAACTCTCACATATATGATTGCCATCATACTGTTAGTAGTAAAACAAGATCCTAAGGGCTCTATCAAAGTGTAATAGTGATCAGTCACTTGAACCTGTACATGACTGATAAAGGCAAACCAGATAGCATACTATCATCTCGAGTAAGACTGTCCTACAGATATAGGTCCTCCACAATCGTTGCAATCACATACCTGCGATCCAATAATTGGCTCTAAGGGCACTATCTCCAACAGTGTATATATTAGCAATCGACCAAAGGCACGTAAAACTATGTTTGACCGACGCATCAACTCCAAACATACTCTCAAATGTTCTTCTAGTGGCTAACCCGCGTAGCGAAACTACAAAACTAACCCAAGAGCAACAGATACACAAAGACACGAACCGTATCGGATAACGTAACGCGCGTAATCGAAACACTATAAAACAAGCAAAGTGATCCCAGATTTTGCTACCCAAACAATTTGTAAAAATTGCACATACCACAAGACCACACACAACCCCAGAGACCCCCATACCAAAACACAACACCTAACACACCAGTCTGGCCGCAATTTGCGGCCAGAAGCAATTAATTTGCGGCCATAATTAAAGTGATTGGGCTCGGGTTTTTATAGTGGGTTCAAGATCACTACACAAGGTCACTATGATGGGAACTTTTCCAAAAAATATCTGGTTTGATAGCAGATCATCCGAACCCAAAAATACACTAAAAATACGATATTTACCCGAAATGAAACTTTAAGCGTTCTAAACTGAAACGAACAAGCTGCGCAACATAATGAGGACTTATTTAACAGATAGAGATCATTACCTACTACCACAAGCTCAAAGATCCTAGCTTCCCAAGCTCAAAGGCATCCAAGAGGAAAAACAAGGCTATAGAAGTGATTTGAGTGAGATTTTGTGATGTTTGTGATGGTTTTGTGATGAAATGGGCAAGTGTTCAGTTGAGGCTATGAGGAGTGAGAAAAATAATGAGAGATAGAGAAAAATGAGAGGATGAAAGGATAAGGAAAAAGAGAGGTGAATATAAGAAAAAGTGAGGTGAGTGCACCCTTGCATTAACTCTTCATTAATGCAAGCCATGCCTCACAAGTGAGTCACCAATGCCACCTCCTCCCAAATCCAAAACAAGGCAAAGAAATATCTCACAACAAGAAATATCTAGGGAAAGGTTAAGGGTTAAAGCAAAGTAAAGGATTATGATTAGATTAAGTTATCATGGTCACTAAACTAGATTACACAAACACTTGCTCACATAAACATGCACATGTGTGTGCAAGACATAACAAATAATAATAAATTATTAATTAAATGTGATAAAATGTGAGGAACCCAAATTGGTAAACTTTTCCCAAAAAACCCGCACTATCGCTTAATTAATACTAATCGAAATCCTAAGGCGTTACACCAGTTCTCTACCTATCTGTAGCCCATGTAATAGATTACATACATAGGATCCTTATCCGGTATCTCATACCCAGGACGTAAAGGATACTGAGAAATAGTTCTCGGTAATGGACACACCCGAAGAAGATGTATCAACATACACTTTCTTCGTTTGGGCGGCACGAAAATTCTGGTAATCCCCTATTTTCTGCTCGATCTTATAACAATTATAAGTTGGAGCGGGACCAACGTTCCTAAGCTCAGTATAACAAGCGGGTTCTGTCAATACATCCGTATTATTATCTTGATTAAGGAGTGACATGGTCTCTACCTGGAGAGAGAGAGAAAGGAAAACACTCAGCGTATGCTCTTGCAAGATTAGATTGGTTATTAATATATCTAATCTGGATGGCTCCCACTATTTTAGTCAAATCTACCTTCAAACCATAAAAGGTAAGACTAGCCGGGATTAATTACACCTTATAAGTTCACCAATCTTTCGGTCAGGCCAGTGCCGGTACTTTGAGGGAGATTGCCCGTGCTTTCGCACGGACCTAATTAAAATAAACTTCATTTTCCCAGAGGCATAACCCCGTTGGCACCTTTCTAGACACTTACTTGATCGGCTAATTGTAATGTATAAAACTCTCACAGGAGTAACGCTTACTCGCAGTGGGAATCGGGATCCAACTATTTCATATAAGCTATGCAATCTCATTGCAAATTTCAACACTTAAAATTCCCAATAATATTTTGCCCGTAGCGTCCTATGACCCTGACGGAGGTCAACAAACCATAGTTTGCTAGTTAAGTTCTATGAGTCGACGTTACACACCCTACTAGATGCGGGGAGGCGGAATAGGTAAAACAATCATTTTGTTCAAGGTAACATCGACTAACTATACGGATCTTTGCTAAACCCTAACTAACAAACTATCTAGAAGTGATAAACTACTATGATAGATGATTATACCTCAAGATACTAGTCCTTCTTGTTCTTGTTGTTCACCTCCTCGTCGGCCTCCTCGATGTAATAGAAAATCCACCCGAGAGTTCCTTCTCCAAGATTTAACCTCTAACTTAAGGTAACTATGTGGCAAGGATTGGTAATCCAAGTGACCTAGATGATATAGAGATAGATTAAGAATCTATTAGTCTTTCTAACCCTTGGGATCTCAACACATGAGAGGATTAAGGTTAGGTTGAAGAAGAGGAGAGCTTGAGGGGAGAGAGCGTGTTTGTTAATTATGAATTGAACCCTTCTCACTTTGAATAATATAAAGCATAAAAATATCTTGCACAAAATATCTTGCATAAATATCATCCATGCTGCATTTAATTCTTGAGATGAATCATCTCATGAGTCATGGTGCAATTAATGATAATAACACATAAGCTCTCCACCTCATTAAGTTTAATTCACAAATGAATTAAAACTAAACGAGTCACCTTTCTTCTAGAAGTATCTTGACTAATTACGAGAACGCCCCTCCCATCCGTATTTACGAAAAACACGGATATACTGAGACTGTATAAATCTAATAATCAAATACTATAATCTGGCTTAAACCAAAAACTGCTAGTAAAATCTGTCCGAACATCATACGTGCACAAGTACACGTATATGTCCGAACCCTGTCGTAAAACCATACGACCTCTATATCGTTTCGCCTGAAGCAGGGAAACCCTCTGTGTGGGACTCTAAAGACTCGACACTGCTCTGGCAGTGGGTTTAACCACAGGCCGCAAGCGGTACAAGCTGTACGTAATGGTCCCCAGGTAGATGTCGATAAGAAGGTCGATGAGGAAACCCATCCGAACTCCTACTGAGCCAGAGCCTGATGTGACAATCTCCGTACAGTCCGTTCTGTTCCTCTAAGACTATCGCATATCGGGCCTAGAGGGGCGGCAAGCGTCAGTCCCCTAAAAGCGGTATAAGTCGTGTCGGAGTGAAGCCCATTACACCTTGAGAAGCTACTGGAAAACCTACCAGTAAATCTCGCTTGCCCTGGCCAGGGACTTTGTGTAAAGGCTCTCCAAACACAGTGCGATATTAACCCCCAATACCGGGAGAGACGAATCCTATCTAACCGCCACTGCCTCTAAGTGCTTCGGGACTGCACCCAACTGCTACCTATTTGCACGACTCCTTTGAGCCGAGGTAGGGTAGCAATCTAAGAACAGTGGGAACACACTCGAGGCGAAGCAGCAGTGTCAAGTCTACGGACTATGCTGTACTCATGTCACCTGAGAACTGTTAACTGACGACGGGTATAATACCAACTAACAGTTCCCTGCAAGTACTGTCCCGTGTACCCGTAACCCAACGAGCACCTGCATACTATCTCCAGTACAACGTACTAATGGCTGTGGGACAGACCATTTTCCCTGCTGGGACGAGAAGCGTATACACTAATCTACTCCGGAGTATCAATGCCCTGTCTCGATAATCCTATGACTAGGGACCTGAAAAAGGATGTGCTTGTAGACTACCCAGCCCCCAATAGTGTGACTGCCATCACAACGCTGGTAGTCAAGCATGATCCTATGGGCTCTATCAATATGTATTCGCGATATGCTAAAAGAAACATATACAGATATTAAGATAGATATAAACCAAGTAGCATACTACTATGTTGAGCAAGACTGTTAATACAACTATGAATATCCCAAGCTTCCATTAAGTAATATACAAACTAGTATGATACAATAATGGCCCCTAGGGCATATACACCAACAATCTCCTACTTGCACTAGGGCCATGTACTGGCGTATCGAAGACCTATCATCTCGAATAGCCTCTCGAACTGTGTATGAGGTATGGCCTTTGTGAATGGATCTGCAGTGTTCTCCTCTGTAGCAACTCTCTAGACCCCGATCTCCCGGCGATTTATGATCTCCCTGATCAGGTGATACCACCTTAAGATGTGTCTGGGCTTCTGATGAGACCTGGGTTCCTTCGCTAAAGCTATAGCGTCGTTTTTGGCACAATACAGTGGTATTGGATCAACAATGGTAGGAACCACCTGAAGTTCTGTTAGGAACTTCTTCATCCAGACTGCTTCTTTTGCGGCATCGCAAGAAGCTATATACTTCGCTTCCATCATCGAGTCAGTAACATTGGCCTTCTTGGAACTCTTCCAGCACACCGCGCCTCCATTAAGGGTAAAGACATAACTTGACATGGACTTGGAGTCATCCTTATCATTCTGGAAGCTGGCGTCAGCAAAAGCCTCGATTTGGAGGTCTTTTCCACGGTAAACCAAGAACATATCCTTAGTCCTTCTTAGGCACTTGAGAATGTTGTTTACTGCTATCCAGTGCTTCTCCCCTGGGTCTGACTGATACCGGCTTACCACGCTGTGCGTAAGCTACATCTGGTCTTATACACAACATCACATACATTATAGATCCTACCGCATAAGCGCAGGGTATAATTGACATGCGACCCCTTTCCAAATTTGTCTTGGGAGGCATCTCTTTGGAGAGGGTGATTCCGTGAAAAGCCGGTAAATTACCGCGCTTAGAATCTTCCATACTGAATCTTTTCAGTATAGTGTTGATATACCTTGACTGCGAAAGTCCCAACATCCTCTTAAATCTATCACGATAGATCTGGATCCCCAGAATGTATGACGCATCACCCAAGTCTTTCATGGAGAACCTGTGTGACAAGAATCCTTTGACAGATTGTAGCATTGGAATGTCATTTCCTATCAAGAGAATGTCATCAACGTACAAGATGAGAAATACGATAGTTCGTGCTACAATATTACTATATATACATGGTTCATCTGGATTTTTGATAAAGTCATATTTTTTGACCGTTTCATCAAAACAGATGTTCCAACTCCGCGATGCCTGCTTTAGTCCATAAATGGACTTAAGCAACTTGCACACTTTTCCGCTGCTCCCACTTAGATTGAAACCTTCTAGCTGATCCATATAGACACACTCTTCTAAATTACCATTTAGAAAAGACGTCTTTACGTCCATCTTCCAGATCTCATAATCATGGAAGGCGGCAATGGCAAGAAGGATCCGAATGGATTTGAGCATAGCCCCTGGAGAAAAAGTTTCGTCATTGTCCAAACCAGGTCTTTGATGAAAACCCTTTGCGACAAGTCTAGCCTTATAGGTTTCCACCTATCCATCTACACCAATCTTCTTCCTGAAGATCCACTTGCTGTTAGTTATATGTATGACCTAGAGGCCATTACTATACATAGGATGTATATTGTAGTGGATGTTGGGACATATATAGGGAGGACTTTCTTGCTCGACATGATAGTATGCTATCTGGTTGTACTTTACCTTAACGTGTACTCTGATTGTCTCTCTGTTACAAGTTGGTAAAGCCCTTAGGATGTGTACTTGACTACCTGGACTATGATGCGGATCATACTAGTGGGGACATGGTAGTCCATAAGTACATCCTTCAAAGTCTCTAGTCGTGGGTGTATCGAGACGGGGCATCGATATACCAGAGTAGACTAGCGTGTACCTTTTCGACCCATACAGGTGGGCGATGGATGATCCCATATCCATCGGTGTTTGACATCAGAGATGATATACGGGTGCTCAGTAGAGACTGGATACACTGGACGGACTCGCCGAGAACTCCCAGATGGTATTATACCTCACGTCAGATGGCAGTTCTCTGGTGAAACTGGTACAGAGTAGTCTGTTGACCCGAGATCGTCATAGAGTCTTGTGTGGTTCCTACTGTGCTTTGATTTCCATCTTACCACGTCCAAGAGGGCGTGCAAAACGGTGGTTTTTGGGTACAGTCCCGAGTCACATGGAGGTAATGAGCGATAGGAGGGGATTCGTCTCTCCCGGTATAGGGAGTTGATGTTGCGCTGTGTTCGATTGGCTATAACAGGAAATCCCTGGCCAGGGTTGCTGAGATTTACTGGTAAGTGTTACCATTAGTTTCTCGAATTGTTATAGACCTCATATCGACACGACTTATCGAGCTATTGGGGTCTGACGTTTACCACCCCTAGGTGAGATATGCGACATATCAGACGATCAGACCGGACCGTACGGTAGTGTTACTGGTTGGATTCACTGGAGTGTGAGCGGGCTTGCTCGTCGATCTTCTGATCGCTCAATACCCGGGTGGCCGTTACATTTAGCAGACCGCTTGCGGCTTGTGGGTGCTTGATATGATCATCATCTGCTGCCGGCGTATTGATGAGTCTTTAGAGTCCTACACAGAGGTTTCCTGGCTCAAGCGAAACGAAATAGGAGCGCATATGAGATATGCACGGGACCGAGAATAATGCGTGTATGTGATACCGTATTTCATTCTCGCGATGAATGTGTCGAATGGTTGTATGTGATATAACCTAGTTATCGAATCGAGGATTGATTCGATAAGCCGATACATAGGATTCTAGTTGGTTATATGCGATATGACCGGATCGTAAAATCAAGTGTTGATTTAATGATTTAATGTATAATTATATATTTGATATATTACTTTGCATTAACTAGTATTGGTTCACTTTAAATGGATTTTCTCACTTGGATGTACAAGTTGTATATGTGATGTACTTTTTGTGCAAATGATTATATCATGTTTGATGATACATGTTAACTTGGTTAAGTGTAAAGAATGTACCATGGTTAAACTAATGGTTAGGGTTTTGTTTTTCCATTTACTTATTTATTCATTTATTTATTTTCTTTTTCATTTTGGAAAGGATAAATGAATGGTGGATTATTTTGTTTGTTAGTTGAATCTTCTTGAAGCTTTGACTAAGTCTTCACTCTTGTCTTATACTTAACCCTAACCATTCAAGTTAACCATGGTCTATTCTCTACACTCAACTAAGGTTAGTATATGATAAGTATTTCATTTATTTTCTAGTTATTCAATACTTATCATATTCTATCATCTTTTTGCTCTTCTTCTTCTTCATGAAGAAACCTTACTTCATCAATGGTGACTTGATGAAACAAGTGAGAAATCCAATTCTAAAGTCTACCCAGTTCCTATTTCTTCATCCTCTACCTCTTGCCAAGTAGTATAGGGTGTTTCCTTCACAAGTTTTCATAGCTTGGTGAAGGTGGAGCTTGATCTAGCGATGCCTCGACGTAGATCATCTTCGGCATGGACATCGACGACCTAGCTCGCCTATTCTCCGATGAAGCCGACGCTAGAGCCCGGGAATTCACTAGGACAGCGAGGGGACTTCGTTGCGGAGCTATGGAGGTGGAGTACCGGATCTACAAAGGTTGTATTTCCGTTTCCTTTTTGTTAAGTTGTTAACTAGATTTCATTTTCGCCTAGATTTCTAGCCAACGATCCGTAGTCGGGTTTCTCGGCACCTAGATTTTTTGAAATTGGCATGGTTGATGCCTTGTGAGACCTCCTTAGCGTGTCTAGGAACCCTACAGTGGTATCAGAGCCTAGCTAGAGCCTTATGCGAAGTCTAGACGGAGTTTGAAGTCCGAACGAACCCGAAATCCTAACACAAACATGCTCTCTGGACTTTTTCCAAATTCTGGAGTTTTCGATATTAAAAATATGCAGAGAAATCAGCAGGCAATTATAAGGATTACTGTAAAATTTGTGTTCCTAATTCCTTCAATGAGCCGCGGTTCCGCGGCACGAGCATGGCTCGTGCGGCGGATCCGCGGCCATTTTGTCGTTTTGTGCATCCAATTTTGCACAGTAATTCTTAGTTGTCTGTGCTGGTTTTCCTGGGGATTTTTAATATTTTTTTTACAGAGTTGCATTTTCTGGGTTGTATTGGGGACTCGGTGTATCGATCGGATTGTCGAATTCTGTCTGTGTGCTTTTCCGGATAATCTTAGAATATGTTAAAAAGTTCGACCGGATATAAATACCCAATTTTTCCCCTGTCGGGAAATTTCCAAGTGTTGGACTTTTCCGTAGTTTAACGACGTTCTAAGTAGTGCAAGTAACGCGATGGACCCTCTAGAAGACAACAAACCTTAACTCGATTATGTGACTATCTTGAACTGCCCTTTGAACCTTCGGGTTTGGGACAGTACGGCGTGCCACATGTGAGGCGTTGGCTTGACCCTTCTACGGCTGGACCGTTGGTACTGAGGCACGAACTGAATATTGTTAGACTTATTTCATGTGTTGAGCTGTATCGGGAAAACTTGGGTGTTCGATTGTTCGATCGAAAAGTTTAGCATTTTCTATTTATCCGGAATGTGATACAATAATTGGAATTCACAATAAGTTATGAGATAACTGAATGAATGTTATAAACATAGCAGTTTAGTCTCACTTGATCGGTTGCCACGGAATTTTGATGTGATCAAAAGTCCGTCGCAATCACGTAGCGTACGCGGATACTCGCCGGGTAAACTTAATAGACAGCCTCACCCCATAGCCCCGACCAAGTGACTGTAGGAGAACCCCGTCGCCGAAAGCATCCGTTCGGGTGCTCCCGGTAGCGGTGTTCCGCCTTGGTGCACTTTGTCGACGGCGTCGGGGGTGCGGCCGTCTACTGAAGTTTGCGATGAGTATTCGATCAGGATATCGGGAATCTTGTTGAATTCCCCGACTTGGTATTGAAAAGAGTTTTCGATAATGAGACTAAAATGCGGGGTTTATAATTGTTAGGCATGCGATGTCTAAGTAATTCATTTGGTCAGGCATGCTATGTCTGAGGTGGTTGCGGATTCCAACTGTTGTAGTTTTACACTTTCTTTTCTGTGACCGTAAGTGTAATATGTGATATCGCCGGTTTCATTGCTATATGTCAACGACAATTGGGATGCGCATATTTACTTACGTTGATGACATGTGATGTTATGTGTTGCTGGATATGTTATATTGGATCGTCGTGTTCGAATAGCCGGGGGGGGGTTTATGTGAGATGAGTGTTTTTCATTTTCATTCATGTAAAAACTTGTATGTAATATTCTTTTATTGGGGCACTTCCAGGTTGCGGAAGATGTCACCATTTGTATATTATTTACTTTTCCGCACTAGGATAGACCCAAGGAGGAGGGCACAAGTAACCGGGTTCTGGAGTCCAGTGGGAGACCAACTCGAAGAGTCGAGTCCGGGTCTCCTAACTCTAGAATTGGTAGGGTTGCTTGCCGCTCTCGTAGGGGTCTAGGGTGTGGGTTTGGCTATTCATCACGACCGTGGAATCCGTGTTTTATACTGGCTCGTATTGAAAACACGAACGTCCTAGTATATCCAATATTTCATATGATTCTTCTGCTGCGATATCTGTGATGTGATCATGTGATGTTCTGTGATAGATACAGTATATAGTATATATGATATATTATATAGACGTTACTTATGTTTTACACCCGCGCTAGCCCTGCCCCGCTCTACCGTTAGTTACCTAACCTAACGGTGCACGAGGGGACATCGAGGCGAATGCGGATGGCATAAGTGTACGTCGTATTTATCTGTGATGTTTAGGTACTTAAATGATGGGACTTCATTAATATGATTAATGAAATAAAAGAAACCTAAGATGTTGTAGAATCGAATTTCAAAATAAAAGAGGTAGCTACAGTTTTTGCTTTGCACAGCGGTATATACGATATATCCAGCACCTTATTCGATGAGGAAATGACCGAGATCCCTTCACCGGGAGTGACTCCTTTAGCAATAACTGGCAGATGCTACACCCCTCGGTTTGTCTTTTGATTGCTTTTAAGAGTTTTTGCTTTGCACAGTGATATATATGATATATCCCGCACCTCATTCGACGAGGAAAGGACCGACGATCCCTTCACCTGGAGTGACTCCATTAGTAAAAACTAGAAAAGCCTCAGAAACACTCCATTTTAAAATCATTCGATCCTACAACGATTTCAAGTTCATTACGCAATAGGTTTTCAGAAAAACCTGTCGTAGCCCTCCGTCATTTCAGATAAGTACTAGTTAGTATTCGTGCTGCGGTTGTTTGGCATGCGTCAAGGCGTAGTGTACGGTAGCTAACTAGTGCTTATCTGCTAGCATACGATGCGATTGGATTAGGGTATTCGTACGGCGTTGTTTGGCATGCGTCAAGGGTCGTGCGGGTGGGTCTAATTCAATCAAGAAATGTACGGGTTGAACTTGACTAGCGGACTATGGGTTGTTTGGAATGTGTCAAGGTCATAGCACGCTAGGGGCAAAATATTATCGGGAATTTCAAGTGTTGAAATTTGCAATGAGATTGCATACCTTCTATGAGATAGTTGGATCCCGATACCCGCTGCGAGTAATTGTTACTCCTGGGAGAGTTTTATACATTACAATTAGCCGATCAAGTAGGTGTTTAGAAAGGTGTCAACGGGGTTACGCCTCTGGGAAAACGAGGTTTACATTAATTAGGTTCGTGCGAAAGCACGGGGGACCTCCCTCAAAGTACCGACACTGGCCTGGCTGAAAGATTGGCGAACTTGTAGTGTGTAATTAATCCCGGCTAGTCTTTCCTTTTAGGGTTTGAAGGAAGATTTGATAAAAAGCAGTAGAGCCATCCTGATTAGATAAAATAATAACCAATCTATTCTTGTAAGAGCGCACGCTGAGTGTTTTCTTCTCTCTCTCTCCTGGTGGAGACCATGTCACGCCTTAATCAAGATAATAATACGGATTATTGACCGAACCCGCTTGTTATACTGAGCCAGGGAACGTTGGTCCCGCTCCAACTTATAATTGTTATAAGACAGAGCAGGAAATTGGGGAATACCAGATTTCCGTGCCGCCCAAACGAAGAGAGTGCAAGCTGATGCATCATCTTCGGGTGTGTTCATTATACAGAACTGTTTCTCAGTATCCTCCGCATCCTTGGTATATGATACCGGATCAGGATCCCAGATATGTAATCTGTTACATAGGGCTACAAAAGGGTAGAAAAACTGAGAACGGGTGATAAGTTTCATGAGGCAGAAAACGGGGCAAGAGTTGCAGCCAAGTCTGTCGGTCACTGTCACCCTGTATTACCAATACATTGATTCTGAACGAATGTTAATAGATACCGAACCTGATATACAAAATCATATCAGTCTCTTTATTAGTAAAGAAATGATAAAATTTTGTATAGTTGGATAATGTTTTGAACATTTCCTATATCAAAAGTTGATCGGTTTAGGCACGTTATCTAAAAGCATTAATGTTCTAAATCAAACTACAGTTCTTAGTATATGGAACACACACAAGAGGAAGAGTTCAGAAATGAACGAATCCTTCTTGAGGTATTGTAGACTAGGTCAGATCAATGCGACCTGACTGGCTGAAGTTGCATTTAGATGTATATTTAAATCAGTTTGAATTTACATCTTGTGAAACTCGCCAGTCATGTCACAAAGATAAGATGACCATAGCTCTGTTTATTGGAAACAGAGAAAGAGTTGGTAAACTTTTGGGATAATACATGTTGATGTATGTAGGTCCCCTGTCTACACATACCAAGACCGGTTCTTTGTACTTCATTACATTCTCTGATAATCTCTCAAGATTCAGACATATGTTCCTGTTGAAACACAAGTCCGAACCTTTTGAGATATTCACAGAATATAAGTTAGAAGTAGAGAACCAAAATACGGGTATAAGTATTATGTCCTTTGATGTGATCAAGGAGGAGAATACTTGAGCACGGAATTCCTGGATTATTCTAAAGGAGAATGAGATTCTCTCTCAGCATTACTCCTCCGTATACACCATAGCACGATGGTATATCGGGGCGGAGCAGATACACCCTATTTGATATGGTGTGCTCTATGATGAGTACTACTGAGTTACCTGTTTCCTTTTGGGAGTTATGCACTTATGAAGTTGCATACCTATTGAATAGGGTTCGAATCAAATCAGTGCCTACCACTTCATATGTGATATGGAAGGGGAAGAGCCCATATCTTAAATTGGTTGAGATTTGGGGTTGTCCGGCCTATGTCTAAAAGCAAAATCCGGACAAGCTCGAGGCAAGGTCTGTAATGTACAATTGGAAAGGTTCCAGCTATACAATTTGCAACCGATGATTTGATAAAACCAATGGACTCAGTAGATTCCAACGAACCTCAGCCTCTCCGCCGATCTAGTAGGGTTCCTCACCCACCTGAGAGATACTTCTGTTTCTCTATGAAAGTGGGAGCGAGGATTGCATCATGAGATGATGACCCAACTAGCTTCGAGCTAGCCATCAGGAGTAAGACTCTGTAAGAATGGCTGGATGTTTATCGATCTGAGATGGAATCCTTATACACCAACAAAGTATGGACTTTGGTTGCTATATCTGAAGGGTTAAATCCCCATCAGGAGCAAGTATATCTTGAGAAGATTACTTGGTGTAAATGGAAAAGTTGAGACTTTCAAAGCTAGGCTTGTTAATGGTTTTCGTCATTGACCAGGCGTGGATAATGATGAAACCTTTTCCAGTACCTATGCTTAAGTCCATCCAGATCCTACTTGTCACGGCTACATACCATGACTACGATATCTGGCGGTTGGGTGCCATGACTCCTTTTCTAAATGATGTTTTAGAAGAGTGTGTCTATAAGTACACAGCCAGAGGGCCTTGTAGACAGTGGGAGCAGCGGAAACGTGAGCAAGATGCTTTATCTGATAAAGCAGGCATCGCGGAGTTGGAACGTCTGTTTTGATGTGTTAGTCAAAGAGTTTGACATCATCAAAATGGTAGATGAACCTTGTATAAACAAAAAGGTAGTAGGGAGTATGGTGGTGATCCTCGTAGAGTACGTGGATGACATACTCATGATAGGGAAGCAGTTTCCTATGCTACGCTCGGTCAATCTCCGCTTATCATAAGGATTCTCCAGATAGGATCAATGTGATACCTCCTCCATCCTGAGTTTTCATCTATGAGATAGATGTTATTTGGGTGTTAGTATACTCACTAGTTGTAGTGAGATGGTATCAATCGATCCTGGGGAGAATCACTGGAAGGGTTCCAGGGTTATAAATACGACTGAATGTCAGTCGCAGGCATTGTCTTTACCCTCAGTAAAGGGACGGTATGTTGGAAGAGTTCCAAGCTAGATACCGTGGCATACTAGACGATAAAGGCTGGATACATCGCTACTTAAGATGCTACCAAAGAGGCTGTTTGGATGTATATTAGTTCATGAGATGAACTTAGTTCCTACCATTGTGTGACAATGGAGTTGTGGCTTATGCCAGGAACCCCCGTCCCATCAGTGATCCAGACATATTCTAAGGCAGTATCACCTGATCATGGAGATGGTTGATCTCCAGGGTGATCGAGGTTAGGAGAGCAGACTCAGAGGACAACACGGCGGATCCACTCACGAAGGCCTATTCCCAGAGAGAGACTTTTATGGGATGGTTGAGTATGAGATACTACAACCACTGCTACCGATGGCCCTAGTGCAAGTGGGAGATTGTTAGTTATATGTATGCCCTAGAGGCCATTACTATACATAGGATGTATATTGTAGTGGATGCTGGGACATATATAGGGAGGACTTTCTTGCTCGACAAGATAGTATGCTATCTGATTGTACTTTACCTTAACGTGTACACTGATTGTCTCTCTGTTACATGTTGGTAAAGCCCTTAGGATGTGTACTTGACTACCTGGACTATGATGCGGATCATACTAGTGGGGACATGGTAGTCCATAAGTATATCCTTCAAAGTCCCTAGTAGTGGGTTTATCGAGACGGGGCATTGATATACCAGAGTAGACTAGCGTGTACCTTCTCGACCCATACAGATGGGCGATGGATGATCCCATATCCATCGGTGTTTGACATCAGAGATGATATACGGATGCTCAGTAGAGACTGGGTACACTGGACGGACTCGCCGAGAACTCCCAGATGGTATTATACCTCACGTCAGATGGCAGTTCTCTGGTGACACTGGTACAGAGTAGTCTGTTAACCCGAGATCGTCATAGAGTCTTGTGTGGTTCCCACTGTGCTTTGATTTCCATCTTACCACGTCCAAGAGGGCGTGCAAAATGGTGGTTTTTGGGTACAGTCCCGAGTCACATGGAGGCAATGAGCGATAGGAGGGGATTCGTCTCTCCCGGTATAGGGAGTTGATGTTGCGCTGTGTTCGATTGGCTATAACAGGAAATCCCTGGCCAGGGTTGCTGAGTTTTACTGGTAAGTGTTACCAGTAGTTTCTCGAATTGTTATAGACCTCATATCGACACGACTTATCGAGCTATTGGGGTCTGACGTTTACCACCCCTAGGTGAGATATGCGACATATCAGACGATCAGACCGGACTGTACGGTAGTGTTACTGGTTGGATTCACTGGAGTGTGAGCGGGCTTGCTCATCGATCTTCTGATCGCTCAATACCCGGGTGGCCGTTACGTTTAGCAGACCGCTTGCGGCTTGTGGGTGCTTTATATGATCATCATCTGCTGCCGGCGTATTGACGAGTCTTTAGAGTCCTACACAGAGGTTTCCTGGCTCAAGCGAAACGAAATAGGAGCGCATATGAGATATGCACGGGACCGAGAATAATGCGTGTATGTGATACCGTATTTCATTCTCGCGATGAATTTGTCGAATGGTTGTATGTGATATAACCTAGTTATCGAATCGAGGATTGATTCGATAAGTCGATACATTGGATACTAGTCGGTTATATGCGATATGACCGGATCGTTAAATCAAGTGTTGATTTAATGATTTAATGTATAATTATATATTTGATATATTACTTTGCATTAACTAGTATTGGTTCACTTTAAATGGATTTTCTCACTTGGATGTACAAGTTGTATATGTGATATACTTTTTGTGCAAATGATTGTATCATGTTTGATGATACATGTTAACTTGGTTATGTGTAAAGAATGTACCATGGTTAAACTAATGGTTAGGGTTTTGTTTTTCCATTTACTTATTTATTCATTTATTTATTTTATTTCTCATTTTGGAAAGGATAAATGAATGGTGGATTATTTTGTTTGTTAGTTGAATCTTCTTGAAGCTTTGACTAAGTCTTCACTCTTGTCTTATACTTAACCCTAACCATTCAAGTTAACCATGGTCTATTCTCTACACTCAACTAAGGTTAGTATATGATAAGTATTTCATTTATTTTCTAATTATTCAATACTTATCATATTCTATCATCTTCTTGCTCTTCTTCTTCCTCATGAAGAAACCTTACTTCATCAATGGTGACTTGATGAAACAAGTGAGAAATCCAATTCTAAAGTCTACCCACTTCCTATTTCTTCATCCTCTACCTCTTGCCAAGTAGTATAGGGTGTTTCCCTCACAAGTTTTCATGGCTTGGTGAAGGTGGAGCTTGATCTAGCGATGCCTCGACGTAGATCATCTTCGGCATGGACATCGACGACCTAGCTCGCCTATTCTCCGATGAAGCCGACGTTAGAGCCCGGGAATTCACTAGGACAGCGAGGGGACTTCATTGCGGAGCTATGGAGGTGGAGTACCGGATCTACAAAGGTTGTATTTCCGTTTCCTTTTTGTTAAGTTGTTAACTAGATTTCATTTTCGCCTAGATTTCTAGCCAACGATCCGTAGTCGGGTTTCTCGGCACCTAGATTTTTTGAAATTGGAATGCTTGATGCCTTGTGAGACCTCCTTAGCGTGCCTAGGAACCCTACACTTGCATCCTATAGGTTTTACCCCATCTGGAGCAAAGTCCAAAGTCCATACTTTGTTGGTGTACATGGACTCCATCTCGGTCCGCATTGTATCCAGCCATCTTACTGAGTCGCCGCTCTGGATGGCCTGTTGGAAGCTAGTAGGTTTATCATTATCAATGACGCAATCCTCTCTATCCCCGTCTATGATATAACCGTAGTATCTCTCAGGCTGATGAGACGGCCTACTACTCCTACGGAGGGGTGCGGGAATGTCCTGTTCTTATGGAACTTCCGGCTCTACTAAACTTTCATTAGTAGTTTGTGGTTCTGGAATTTCTTCCAGTTCTATTGCGCTCCCACTTGTTTCCTTTTCTAAAAACTGTTGTTCTAGAAAATGTAGATTACGAGAAACAAAAACCTTTTGTTCCTCTGCGTAATAGATAAAATACCCCTTGGAGTTCTTTGGATATCCCACAAACTTACACTGTACTGATCGTGCCTCGAGTTTGTCTGCATGCTGCTTTTTAACAAAAGCTGGGCATCCCCATATCTTCAGATACTGAAGATAGGGTTTCTTCCCACTCCACATCTAATATGGCGTGGTAGGCAAAGTCTTGGTAGGAACCCTGTTCAAAAGATATGCAGCTGATTCTAGTGCATAACCCAGAATGATCGCGGTAACTCAGCATTACTCATCATGGAACGTACCATATCTAATAGGCTTCGGTTCCGTCTCTCCGATACACCGTTGTGTTGTGGAGTGTATGGAGGAGTAAGCTGAGAGAGAATTCCATTCACTTTTAGGTAACCCAGGAACTCGGCACTTCAGTATTCACCACCTCGATCAGATCTCAGTATCTTGATACTTTTTCCGATTTGGTTTTCTACTTCATTCTTATATTCTCGGAATTTCTCAAAGGCCTCGGATTTATGTTTCATCAAGAAAATGAATCCATACCTAGAGTAATCATCCTTAAAAGTAATGAAATATGAAAAACCGCCTCTTGCATGTGTAGACATTGGACCACATACATCGCTGTGTATGAGTCCTAAGAGCTCACTCGCTCTTACTCCATGTCCAGTGAATGGAGTCTTTGTCATCTTTCCTTTGAGACATGATTGAGAAGTGGCATAAGATTGATATTCGAACGGATCCAAGTATCCTTCTTTATGTAACTTAGTTAACATTGTCTCATTGATGTGACCTAGTCTACGATGCCATAAGAAAGCCTGATTTATATCTGGAGACATTGTTTTTAGTGTGTTCTGGACATTGAAAATCTGTAATTGATTTAATACGTATATACCGTTATCTAGTGTACCGGACCCAATCAAACCATGATTAAGGTGGATGTTAACAACATAGCTTACAAACGTGAAATCATAACCTTCTTTTGATAACAACGATACTGATATGATATTACACGTTAAACCAGGTACACAAAAACAGTTGCGTAAAACAAAAATATGTCCACTCGTCAATCCAAGGTGATAATCCCCTACGGACACAGCATTCACGCTAGCTCCATTAGTACCAGGAGGGTCATATCACCAACCTTCATCACTCTACGGTTTCTCAGTGTCTGCAATGAATTGCATATATGAGATCCAGATCCGGTATCCAATATGCAGGAAGTAGAGTTGATTGATAGAAAATTTTCAATTACAAGCACACCTAAAGCCGAAGCCACAACTTGCCTCGGGTCCTGGTTCTTGGCAATCCAAGCTTTGCAATCTTTCTTCCAATGGCCTTTCCTACAACAGTGGAAGCACTCGTCCTTTTCCCCTACCGGCACCGCAACCTTTGCCTTTCCCTTGGCTTCCACCTTACCAACACCACCTCTTGGTTTGGTAGCGGCCTTCTTCTTCCTTTCTTTAGCCCTTGCCTTAGACCTGGAAGAGGAAGCACCACGAACAAACATAGCGGGTGTTTCCCTTGCCTTCTGCAAGGTGACCTCTGCACTCCTCAACATGTTAAGGAGTTCTGGAAGTTCAACTTATTTAACTTGAATGTTGAAATTCAAGATAAACTGGGCGTAGGTGGAAGGAAGGGACTGGAGAATCAAGTCTGTATACAGCTCGTTCTCTAATGTTGTCCCGAGGTCTGCGAGCTCTTCAATATATCCAATCATCTTAAGGACATGTTCCCCTACAGATGATCCGACGGCCATCCTCGACTGAAACAAGTTCTTCGAGGTCTCGTTAATAGCTATACTATATTGCTCTCCATACAGTACCTTGGTGTGGATAAATATGGATTCTAGATCTGTTAGTGTATATGCCCTAGAGGCCATTACTGTATCATACTACTATGTATATTACTTGATGGAAGCTTGGGATATTCACAGTTGTATAGAAAATCTTCCTCGAAATGGTAGTATGCTACTTGGTTTGTCTCTGCTTTAATGTGTACATGTGTTTCTTTATTGTATCACCTATACGCATTAGTGGAGCCCTTAGGATCTTTGCTTGATTACTAGTGTTGTGATGGCAGCCACACTCGTGGGGGCTAGGTAATCTATAAGCACATCCTTATATACTCATCCCTGTTCGTGGGATTATCAAGACAGGGCATCGATACTCCGGAGTAGACTAGCGTATGCGCTTCTCATCCCAGCACGGGAGACGGTCTGTCCCACAGCCATCAGTACGTCGTACTTGAGATAGTATACGGGTGCTCGTTAGGTTACGAGTACACTGGACAGGACTAGTCGGGAACTGTTGGTTGGTATTATACCTATCGTCAGTTATCAGTTCCCAGGTGACATGAGTACAGCTTAGTCCCATGACTTGACACTGTCACTCTGCCTCGAGTGTGTTCCCACTGTACTTTGATTACTACCCTACCACAGCTCAAAGGAGTCGTGCAAACAGGTAGTAGTTGGGTGCAGTCCCGAAGCACTTAGAGGCAGTGACGGTTAGACATGATTCGTCTCTCCCGGTATTAGGGGTTGACATTGCGCTGTGTCCAGGAGAGCCATTACACAAGTAGTCCCTGGCCAGGGCAAGCGAGGTATACCGGTTGGTTTCCAGTGTTATCTCAGGGTGTTCTGGGCTACACTCCGACATGACTTGTACCGCTATTAGGGGACTGACGTTTACCGCCCCTAGGCCCGCCATGAGAGGTTATCAGACGAACAGACCGGACTGTACGGAGACTGTCACATTCAGGCTCAGTAGGAGTTCAGATGGGTTCACCTCGTCAGTCTTCTTATCGGCATCTACCTGGGGACCGTTACGTACAGCTAGTGCCGCTTGCGGTCTGTGGTTAAACCCACTGCCAGCGTAGTGTCAAGTCTTTAGAGTCCCACACAGAGGGTTGTTCGCCTTTAGGCAAAACAGAGTATGGGCCGCATGGTTTTGCGACGGGGTTCGTTCACATCCGCGCACTTGTGCACGTTTGGTGTCCGGACAGCTTATACTAGCGGGCTTTGGTTTAAGCCAGATCCTAGTATATGTTTTGGGATTGGTGTTATCTCTTTGTATTCGTGTTCCTCGGAACACGGATGCCGGTGTGTATGCACAGTTGACTGAGATAGAGGTAGAGGACTTTCATTAGGGTTAATGACCATTGTCTTTTTCTTAACCCTAATGTGTATGTATGAATTGTGATTATTGATATTAATTAATTATAATTATGTTATGGTTAGGGTTGTTGACCATTTGACTTTGGTTGACTTGTTGACCCAAATTGACAAATTGACCATCATCATTTCACTTGAAAGATGCTCTTTGATTCTAGCAAAATTCATTAATGTGAAATTATAATGGTCACTTCCACTTAACCATCACAATTATCTTTAGTTAATTTTTAATTATCATAATTCACACATATATGTGAGGATGGTTGCAAAATATCCTCATTCTATCATTCTCATTCTCTCTCATCCTCTTCTTCTCTCTCAAAGCTCTCCCTCTCATGAGTTGAGAACCAATAAGCTTGAGATAAAAACACCAACATCATTCTCTACTTTTTCTAAGGTTCTAGGTCTAACACACCAAGCACCTTAGTTGCTTCTAGCTTAGATAAAAACACCAATATCATTATCATTTCACATTAAATGATTTTGCAAAGATCAAAGAGCATTTAGAAAAGAAATGATGATGGTCAAAGTTTCAACTATGGTCAACTAGTCAACCTAGGTCAACAAGTCAACAAACCCAACCATGACACAATTTCATTTAAATAACATTATTAATTGATATATCACAAATTCATTAGGGTTTGGAAAAAGACGACTGTCAACTGTGCATACGCACCCGTTCCAAAACCCAAATGAAAAACCTCTTCCTCCGCCTCAATCAACTGTGCATACACACCCGCATTCGTGTTCCGAGGAACATGAATGCAATGAGATAAAACTAACCCCCAAAGCATATACTAGGATCTGGCTCAAACCAGAGCCCGCTAGTAATGTCTGTCCGGACGCCAAACGTGCACAAGTGCGCGGATGTGAACGAACCCTGTCGCAAAACCATGCGACCTCTACTCTGTTTTGCCCAAACGCGAATAACCCTCTGTGTGGGACTCTAAAGACTCGACACTACGCTGGCAGTGGGTTTAACCACAGACCGCAAGCGGCACTAGATGTACGTAACGGTCCCCAGTTAGTTGCCGATAAGAAGACGGACGAGGTGAAACCCATCTGAACTCCTACTGAGCCTGAATGTGACAATCTCCGTACAGTCCGGTCTGTTCGTCTGAGAACATCGCATGGCGGGCCTAAGGGGGCGGTAAAAGTCAGTCCCCTACTAGCGGTACAAGTCGTGTCGGAGTGTAGCCCAGAACACCTGAGATAACACTGGAAACCTACCAGTCTATCTCGCTTGCCCTGGCCAGGGACTTTGTGTAATGGCTCTCCTAGACACGGCGCGATATCAACCCCCAATACCGGGAGAGACGAATCCTGTCTAACCGTCACTGCCTCCAAGTGCTTCGGGACTGCACCCAAAAACTACCTGTTTGCACGACTCCTTTGAGCCGTGGTAGGGTAGTAATCAAAGTATAGTGGGAACACACTCGAGGCGAAGTGACAGTGTCAAGTCAACGGACTAAGCTGTACTCATGTCACCTGGGAACTGATAACCGACGATAGGTATAGTACCAACCAACAGTTCCCGACGAGTCATGTCAAGTGTACTCGTAACCCAACGAGCACCCGCATACTATCTCATGTACGGCGTACTGACGGCTGTGGGACAGACTATAATACCCAGCCCCTTTTATACCAAAATTTGTAATTTGTTACTTTATAATTCTATTTATTTTATTTAAAATTTTATTTATCTTATTTATAAAAATTATTTATCCTAAACCAAAAATTCCAAGCCCATTACTTTATCTTTATTTTCATAAACTCAATTCTTTTTCTAAGTCCCCCGGCCCGCCTATTTTTTCCAATTGATTTATTATAACTTCCTCAGCCCATCTCAGCCGGCCCTCTCCCTTTTTAGTTTCATCCAATTTCCTTTAAATACCCTGGCCCAACTCGCCCCGACCCGTTTCTTCCATTTCCCATTTAAATCAATTTCCTTTTTCCTTTTTTTTTTCTTTGGCCCGTTCCCCACTCAGCCCACACATCTTTTTATAAATAAATCCCTAATCTATTTCCCCGGCCCATTCTCCCCTCAGCCCAAAAATGAGGAATTAATTTTAAACCCCAAGCCCAATTCTTTGGCCCGCTCCTGTGCATCTCCCCAACGGCTCTCTCCCCATTCACGCGCGCGATCCACTTCCTCCGCCGCGCTCCTCGCCTCCGCTGACGCTCACGCTCGCGAGCGTTACCCACGACGCACGCCTTCGACCCCTCCTCGTTGACACGCCTCTGTCTTTTCCCCTCATAATTCCTTTTCTCCCTTCCCGACGTCTCTCCCCTCTCAAACCCACATCCCGACCTCGCAAGCACGTCGCCGTCGTCACCTCCGGCCACCGCCTTCCATCATCACCGCCCTCATCTCCTCACCACCTTCCCTCTCTCTTCTCTTCCACCATCACCCAGTACCCTTAAACCCACAGCCAAGCTCGAACCCCTGCACCCGCGCTCGACCTCCCTTGCGCCGACGACCGGTGAGCTTCTCGTCTCGTCGTCGACACACCTGCATCCCGTCGACTTCCCGCATCATCGTCGCCATCATCTCACTCTCTCTCTCTCTCTCTCTAAACCCTCTCTCTCTGTGCCTCCCCCCTCTCTCTCTCTCTCCTCCTCACTGTCTCTCTCTCCCTGCATCTCATTTCTCCCTCTCTCTCTCAGTACTCTCTCTCTCTCACTCAGTTCCCACTCTCCCTCTAACTGCTTCTCTCTCTCTAACTCTTTCTCTCTCAATACCTCTCTCCCTCTGTAATCCCTTTCCTTAGGCTTCGACAGCATCAGCGATCCCCAGTCCCGACACCGCCTTAGCTCGCAACAACCTCTCCTCAAGATCGAGCCAAGCCCAAGCTTAGCCGAGACTCGTCGCGCGTTTGCTACACCGTGCCGGGACGTGTCACTACCGCCTTAGCTGCCGCGCCATCAGTTCATCGCCTCCAGGCAAGTATTTTACATGCTTACATGCTATATACTCAAGTTACAATATTTAATTACGTAGATTATAAAGTTACAATTTTAGAACAATAGTGTGCCATACCTGTTCGACTTGTGTTCTCAATGAAAGTACTCATCAAATTTGACGGAACTCAATTGTATAATCTGGCCCGTAGGGTTGTGAATGTAGTGTGTGAATTTCGTTGGATAATATGACCGTTAACGGCTAAAACGACTACCCTCAAGTTTACTAGAAAAACTAGAATTTTATTGTACCTGAAAACCGTTAAAATCGCCATAAATTATATATACACTGGAATGATGCGTTCGAGGGCTCAAATCGAAGCCAACTCGATGAACTTTAACCCTATACTAGTTTCTAGATATTCCTGTACTTGAACTGTGACAATATTTGGATCGGAGTGCGACTCTGGACTGCAGTCCAGAGCGACTCCAGTTGTTGCTTGCTGTTCCGTAATGAAAACCGCCCTGTTTCCAAAACTCGTAGGTTGCGGAACTCCACTGATTATTATAGGGGAACCTGTTATCTAGACAACACAAGTGGTTCCATCCTATTTCGTTATCATTTGTTATTTAATCTGCAATTTAAAAGATCGGGACGCATAACAGTCCCAACAGAATCAGAACTGACATATTAGTGTTAAACAGTGTATAACTCCTGACGTACAGATGCGATTGATGATCCGTCTATTGCGTTGAAAACCTTACTGAAAACCCTAGAATTCATCCAACTGTAGCGTCGCTAAAATCTGATCCCAACTGGGGTTAAAATGCGTTGCGAAACGGATTTCTGATTCTGAAACCAGATTTCCCGCCGTGAACGCTAAAAATGAAATGGCCATAACTAATGATCCTTAAACCCGATTGGCATGAAACTAAATTCAATAGATAGATAACTGAACATACTAATTATTACCTGTTCATCGTCTCACTAAATTGTAACCGTATGATTTATGATAAATTATGCAAGTGGCAGATTATTGATTCAGGACATCCTAAACATGTTTTATATACTATTCACGCATCATATCATACACATGTCACTGCATTGATAAGTTAGTGATAACGTGAATTACCCAGTGTTAGGTATTAGTGATGATTGTGGCAAGTACGTTAGTATTCGTGTATCAGTTAATAAGTGAAAGTGATACGTACTTGTACACAATCGGTGAACCCTATTATTCTATTGCAATGTCGACGTCTGTGGGATGCGTGTACGTATGACTATAAGTGGTATGGGACACTTATGGAAGCTATTGCACGGGTGTCACAGATAAGGCACCAGACACTGCCATTTATCCTAGGTATTAGTCGGGACGTGCTTGATGGAGGTCCTGCCTCCAGTTCTCGCGCAGACTTGTCACAGACCGATTGGTATTTAGGGTTATGGTTAGCGTTTGATGTAGATCACGGGGTGTGGGGTAGTTTAAGTGTGAGTTCAACAGAATCTCGGGAGTCCCATGCCGGCTTATATAATTAGGGAGATATATGGAGATTTACAGGGTACATGATTATTACCGTGATATACATGTTGGGCCCGTGGTCCCTTGCCCTTAGGTTCTACCCTTGGGTGGAGGACACTCGCGAGTGGTTGACTCTCACACTTGGACTGACGATAGGCTTAGTGACCTGTACAGTGAGACTTAGAGACTGATAGGGATACTGGCATTGATATACCTTATTTACTGTGTTGACATACGTGGCATATCATTCTACTGCTTTTACTGTTCCGCTGCATTGATTACTGCATGTTCATATCCATACTACCATTGATCTACTGTCATATATATCTATTATCACTGTTAGAATTATCACATGATTTTATATATATTATATTGCTTTTGTGTCGCTCTGACGACCTGAGTATGCATGCTCTGTGTGAAGAGAAGATTTAGCCTAGACCAGGACTAGACGTACATCAAAGACACCTCGACTTGCTATCTAGAGTTATATCTCGTTTGTTTCCCCTCAGGTCAGTTCTTTACATTGTTTCACTCAGTTACTGCATTTCTCATTACCTGCGGATCATTTACTGTTTACCATGAAAAACTAGAAGCCGAAGTGTGACTACGGCAGGACATTTCCTTGACCGTAGGAGCATGGCTGGCCTTGTCTACCCCTCGTATTCCGTATTTTGGGAAGCGGGGCGTGACATGGTTTAGTTGGTATCAAAGCCAGGTTTTGCTTCGATTGGGGTTGCAGTTTTCCGTGTATAGCTTGACAATCTATGACATCCCTCAGTCTAGATTGTAAACTTGATATCCTTGATCCATATTCACATCGAGTATTCTGCTATCCATTCGCTAGGGCTTCAGGTGACTTGGTAAAGTTTCCTGGTTGTAATTGTGAACTACATCACGGTTACACTACCATGCTCTGTTTAAGTGACTCAAAGTCATACAGTTGATTTTCCACTTGTAATGAAATTCATCACCTCTGATATTCTTGAATCTTTGTCCTATCCATATTATATTTGGATTCGTATAGCTTGTGACTTATATCATCCTCAAAAATTGTTGTTTCAGGATCATGTCTTCCAACGACTCTTCATCTATATCCGCTCCCCAGAATTAGACCATTGAGATTCTGAGTGTACTGCAAGGTCTAAAGGAAGCCCAGGAGCGGACAAACGACTTGTTGGCTGAAGGACTGAGAAGACAGGTGAATCAGGCACCAGCGGCTGTCTCCAATCATAAAGGGATCCCCGTTAGACGAGGAAAAGAGAAGAAGATGAAACGCCAATTTGTTTCCCCGCGACAGAAGCAGCAGAAGACCCCATGTTGTGGGTATTGTAAGAGGCCAGGACACCTTCAGAGGGATTGTCGCCGCGCCCAAGGGAAATGTATGATATGCGGGTCCAACAAACACCTCATCAACGGTTGCCCAAAAAGGAAGGAACTACAAGGAGGAGACTCATCGACACTCTCCACTTCTGCCAAGTGATGATTATTGCGTAGTTCGAACTTTGAGAATAAAGCAGACCCAATACAGGATTCAACTCGCGTAACGATGATGCAACGGTCTAGCAATCAAAGAAGAATTTTCTTGTTTTCTAATTTCAAGTAATAATGTTGTCATCCTTTTATAAATATTTCTTTCCGTTTGAAATCTTGTATCCGTTGAAATTTTTAGTTGAATGCAATAAAATTTGAATCGTAATACGTGTATCATTCTCTTGTCATTTCCCCTTATTCATACTATTCATTAGCACAACATTTTAATTTTGATTTTTCAATTCCTGCCACCGCATATCTTCCCATACTTCGTACACTTAGCCATTTTCCTGATGTATTCCATTGCCTAATCATGACTCTTTTTCTTTCAGGCCATGACCCATCCTGGAGCAGCGCCGCATCTAGATGAGGATGCACAGTCATGCGTTTCCTTAGACCGCACACTGATGAGTTCCGACGATGAGATTAACGGTCCCCAGGTCAATTTTGGAAACAACGATTCAGAGGACGAAGGAGTAGCCGCCCTAGAGTTTGACATGATAGGCGATTCCGACGAAGAGGACGGAGAACCTGAAGAGAACCCGATAGAGGAAGATCCCGAGGAAGATCCGATAGAAGAAAATCCAGTGGAAGAAGATCCCATGGAAGAGAACCCAGAAGGAGAGGATCACATGGAATCGGACCTCGATGAAGAAGCTCCACCCGAGGAAGAAGGACCGGAAGATCAAGACCCTGCTATGGAAGAACTTCCAATGGCGATGCCTGCGAGGCGATATGGGAATGGACGCCCCTACCTGAGCTCGCGAGCCTACCGCAACCTGCTGAACCTCCACAACCGCGACTGACGGGATTTCTTTTAGACGTTGTCTTCTTTGGCCAAATAAAATCTGTGTATAGTTTAGGGCCACATTTCGTTTTTGATGATGCTTTGTTTAAAATTTTCTAGAGGAATAAATTGCTGAGTTCATAAATCCTTCGATCTTCTTAGTTCCCTTGATGCTTGATTATTTCTTCTATACAATTATTTTCCTACAGAGATCTGTTCACCTCTACTCCTTACATTGTTCTATCCCTCACTCAGACTAACAAGTACCACACCCCGATCTTTTAGAGGTCCACCTTCATCCTTAGTCTGTGCCTCGTTTGAGATCCCCCTGGGAGGAGAACATTCTTGTGAAATTTCCGAGTTCGCTAACCCTTCAAATTTTTGTTTCATATGATGTACCGACCGTTGTCCTCCCCATACTTTCACTTGTAGTCCTTTATTGCTCACCCTTACATCCTGTACTGACCCGATCCCAATCTTCTTGATCTTCAGCCTAAAGCCGCCACACTCCGACCTTCTGATTGAGCCACACATCCTTGTAATCCCTGCCCTAGCTAGCCCTATATATTTTTGTGTTTCCTTTTACTATATATATATTTTGGGACCTTATTATTCGAAATTTGGTTTTCACTATCTTGAACTTGTCGAAGAGTGCGTGTTATTGATTACCTAGTTTTAGGTATTTTAAAACACACTACTATTATCCTTATTTTTTTTTTCAGTAGCGCAACCATACACCGCGCATATTTTGTTCCATATTCTCATTTTCTTTATGTGAGTTTTCTACGTTATTTTAAAACTATTCGATCGATAAATTACTTTAAAATATTTTAACCTACCGACTAAGCTTTCACTACCTCATTGTCGTTACTATATTTTCGGGTGTTATGCCTATGTTTACTATTATAAATGATTGTGTCTTATACTTATTATTTCTACCTTGCTACTTTTGATATACTTATTTGAGCACACATTTGGGTTTCGATTTTATTGAACACGCCGTGATTATTTTTGTTCGTTATTGTTATCTATATTCTCGTGTACTTGTAGTTCATCCTTATAGTTGATCCTGCCTTATACATAATTAGACCTATCCTTTCGTATGTTGTTCTTACATTTTTTTTTTCCTTCAAATTTATTCGTCCACGTACTGCTAGTAAATCTTTCGTGTTAGTGTGCAATATAATAGCTTTCGCCTATGTTTATATAACTTACCATTTATTTTAAATTTCGAGGACGAAATTTTTATAAGGGTGGTATAATGTAATACCCAGTCCCTTTTATACCAAAATCTGTAATTTGTTACTTTATAATTCTATTTATTTTATTTAAAATTTTATTTATCTTATTTATAAAAATTATTTATCCTAAACCAAAAATCCCAAGCCCATTCCTTTATCTTTATTTTCATAAACTCAATTCTTTTTCTATGTCCCCCGGCCCGCCTATTTTTTCCAATTGATTTATTATAACTTCCTCAGCCCATCTCAGCCGGCCCACTCCCTTTTTAGTTTCATCCAATTTTCTTTAAATACCCTGGCCCAACTCGCCCCGGCCCGTTTCTTCCATTTCCAATTTAAATCAATTTCCTTTTTCCTTTTTATTTTCTTTGGCCCGTTCCCCACTCAGCCCACACATCTTTTTATAAATAAATCCTTAATCTATTTCCCCGGCCCATTCTCCCCTCAGCCCAAAAATTTTAAATGAGGAATTATTTTTAAACCCCAAGCCCAATTCTTTGGCCCGCTCCTGTGCATCTCCCCAACGGCTCTCTCCCCACTCACGAGCGCGATCCACTTCCTCCGCCGCGCTCCTCGCCTCCGCCGACGCTCACGCTAGCGAGCGTTACCCACGACGCATGCCTTCGACCCCTCCTCGTTGACACGCCTCTTTCTCTTCCCCTCATAATTCCTTTACTCCCTTCCCGACGTCTCTCCCCTCTCAAACCCACATCCCGACCTCGCAAGCACGTCGCCACTGTCACCTCCGGCCACCTCCTTCCATCATCACCGCCCTGATCCCCTCACCACCTTCCCTCTCTCTTCTCTGCCACCATCACCCAGTACCCTTAAACCCACAGCCAAGCTCGAACCCCTGCACCCGAGCTCGACCTCACTTGCGCCGACGACCGGTGAGCTTCTCGTCTCGTCGTCGACACACCTGCATCCCGTCGACTTCCCGCATCATCGTCGCCATCATCTCACTCTCTCTCTAAACCCTCTCTCTCTGTGTGCCTCCCCTCTCTCTCTCTCTCTCACCTCCTCACCGTCTCTCTCTCCCTGCATCTCATTTCTCCCTCTCTCTCTCAGTACTCTCTCTCTCTCACTCAGTTCCCTCTCTCCCTCTAACAGCTTCTCTCTCTCTAACTCTTTCTCTCTCAATACCTCTCTCCCTCTGCAATCCCTCTCCTTAGTCTTCGACAGTATCAGCGATCCGTAGTCCCGACACCGCCTGAGCTCGCAACAACCTCTCCTCAAGCTCGAGCCAAGCCCAAGCTTAGCCGAGACTCGTCGCGCGTTTGCTACACCGTGCCGGGACGTGTCCCTACCGCCTTAGCTGCCGCGCCATCAGTTCACTGCCTCCAAGCAAGTATTTTACATGCTTACATGCTATATACTCAAGTTACAATATTTAATTACGTAGATTATAAAGTTACAATTTTAGAACAATAGTGTGCCATACCTGTTCGACGTGTGTTCTCAATGAAAGTACTCATCAAATTTGATGGAACTCAATTGTATAGTCTGGCCCGTAGGGTTGTGAATGTAGTGTGTGAATTTCGTTGGATAATATGACCGTTAACGACTAAAACGACTACCCCCAAGTTTACTAGAAAAACTGGAATTTTATTGTACCTGAAAACTGTTAAAATCTCCATAAATTATATATACACTGGAATTATGCGTTCAAGGGCTCAAATCGAAGCCAACTCGACGAACTTTAACCCTATACTAGTTTCCAGATATTCCTGGACTTGATCTGTGACAATATTTGGATCGGATTGCGACTCTGGACTGCAGTCCAGAGCGACTCCAGTTGTTGCTTGCTGTTCCGTAATGAACACCACCCTGTTTCCTAAACTCTTATGTTGCGGAACTCTGCTGATTATTATAGGGGAATCTGTTATCTAGACAACACAAGTGGTTCCATCCTATTTCGTAATCATTTGTTATTTAATCTGCAATTTAAAATATCGGGACGCATAACAGTCCCAACAGAATCATAACTGACATATTAGTGTTAAACAGTGTATAACTCCTGACGTGCAGATGCGATTGACGATCCGTCTATTGCGTTGAAAACCTTACTGAAAACTCTAGAATTCATCCAACTGTAGAGTCGCTAAAATCTGATCCCAACAGGGATTAAAATGCGTTACGAAACGGATTTCTGATTCTGAAACCAGATTTCCAGCCGTGAACGTTTAAAATGAAATGGCCATAACCAATGATCCTGAAACCCGATTGGTGTGAAACTAAATTCGATAGATAGATAACTGAACATACTAATTATTACATGTTCATCGTCTCACTAAATTGTAACCGTATGTTTTATGATAAATTATGCAAGTGGCAGATTATTGATTCAGGACATCCTAAACATGTTTTATATACTGTTCACGCATCATATCATACACATGTCACTGCATTGATAACTTAGTGATAACGTGCATTACCCAGTGTTAGGTATTAGTGATGATTGTGGAAAGTACGTTAGTGTTCGTGTATCAGTGAATAAGTGAAAGTGATACGTACTTGTACATAATCGGTGAACCCTATTATTCTATTGTATTGTCGACGTCTGTGGGATGGGTGTACGTGTGACTATAAGTGGTATGGGACACTTATGGAAGCTCTTGCACGGGTGTCACAGACAAGGCACCAGACATTGCCATTTATCCTAGGTATTAGTCGGGACGTGCTTGATGGAGGTCCTGCCTCCAGTTCTCGCACAGACTTGTCACAGACCGATTGGTATTTAGGGTTATGGTTAGCGTTTGATGTAGACCACGGGGTATGGGGTAGTTTAAGTGTGAGTTCAATAGAATCTCGGGAGTCCCATGACGGCTTATATATTTAGGGAGATATAGGGATATTTACAGGGTACATGATTATTACCGTGATATACATATTGGGCCCGTGGTCCCTTGCCCTTGGGTTCTACCCTTGGGTGGAGGACACTCGCGAGTGGTTGACTCTCACACTTGGACTGACGATAGGCTTAGTGACCTGTACAGTAAGACTTAGAGACTGATAGGGATACTGGCATTGATATACCTTATTTACTGTGTTGACATACGTGGCATATCATTCTACTGCTTTTACTGTTCCGGCACGGCTTATGAGCTCATTGAAGTGGAAAATGGAGATACTGCATGTTCATATCCATACTGCCATTGATCTACTGTCATATATATCTATTATCACCGTTAGAATTGTCACATGATTTTATAAATATTATATTGCTTTTGTGTTGCTCTGACGACCTGAGTATGCATGCTCAGTGTGAGGAGAAGATTTAGCCTGGACCAGGACTAGACCTACATCACAGACACCTCGACTTGCTATCTAGAGTTATATCTCGTTTGTTTCCCCTCAGGTCAGTTCTTTACATTGTTTCATTCAGTTACTGCATTTCTCATTACCTGCGCATCATTTACTGTTTACCATGAAAAACTAGAAGCCGAAGTGTGACTACGGCAGAACATTTCCTTAACCGTAGGAGCATGGCTGGCCTTGTCTACCCCTCGTATTCCGTATTTTGGGAAGCGGGGCGTGACACAGACCGTCTTCCAAGCTGGGATGAGAAGCGTATACGCTGGTCTACTCCGGAGTATCGATGCCCTGTCTCGATAGTCCTACGACTAGGGACCTGCATAAGAATGTCCTTGTGGATTACCCAGCCCCCACGAGTGAGACTGTCATCACAGCGCTGGTAATCAAGCAAAGATCCTAAGGGCTCCACTAATGTGTAAAGGCGATATGCTAAAAGAAACACATGCACACATTAAAGCAGAAACAAACCAAGTAGCATACTACTATATTGAGCAAGATTGTCTATACAAGGTGAATATCCCAAGCTTCCATCAAGTAATATACAAACTAGTATGATACAGTAATGGCCTCTAGGGCATATACACTAACAATCTCCCACTTGGAATAAGGCCATGTACTGGCGTATCGAAGACCTATCATCTCGATCAGCCGCTCGAACTGAGTCTGGGGTAAGGCCTTTGTGAATGGATCAACAGTGTTATCTTCCATAGAAACTCTCCGAACCTCGATCTCCTGGCGACCCACGATCTCCCTGATCAGGTGATACCACCTCAAGATGTGCCTGGATTTCTGATGGGACCTGGGTTCCTTCGCTAAAGCTATAGCCCCGTTGTTGTCGCAATACAGAGGTACTGGATCAACAATGGACGGAAGCACCTGAAGTTCTATCAAGAACTTCCTCATCCAGACGGCTTCTTTTGTGGCATCAGATGCAGCGATATATTCCGCTTCCATCGTCGAGTCAGCAACGGTTTCCTATTTGGAACTCTTCCAACACACCGCCCCTCCATTGAGGGTAAAGACATAACCCGACATGGACTTGGAATCATCCTTGTCACTCTGGAAGCTGGAGTCAGCAAAGGCCGTAATCTAGAGGTCTTTTCCGCCATACACCAAGAACATCTCCTTAGTCCTTCTCAGGTACTTGAGAATGTTCTTTAACGCTATCCAGTGTTTCTCCCCAGGGTTTGACTGATACCTGCTTACCACACTCAGTGCATAAGCTACATCTGGTCTGGTACACAACATCGCATACATTATAGATCCTACCGCAGAAGCGTAGGGTATAATAGACATGCGATCCCTTTCCAAATCAGTCTTGGGAGACATCTCTTTGGAGTGGGTGATCCCGTGACAAGCCGGTAGATTACCGCGCTTAGAATCTTCCATACTGAATCTTTTCAGTATGGTGTCAATGTACCTGGACTGTGAAAGTCCTAATATCCTCTTGGATCTTCCACGATAGATCCGGATCCCCAGAGTGTAAGAGGCATCACCCAGGTCTTTCATGGAGAACCTGTGTGACAAGAACCCTTTGACGGATTGTAGCATAGGTATGCCATCCACGTATAAAACGAGGAATACGACAGTTCTTTCTTCAAATCTACTATAGATGCATGGTTCATCTGGATTTTTGATAAAGCCAAAATCTTTGACCGTCTCATCAAAACATATGTTCCTACTCCGCGATGCCTGTTTTTGTCCATAGATGGACTTAAGCAACTTGCACACCTTCCCGCTGCTCCCACTCTGAATGAAATCCTCTGGCTGGTCCATATAGACACACTCCTCTAAATTTTCTTTCAGAAAAGCGGTCTTTACGTCCATCTGCCAAATCTCATAATCGTAGAAGGCAACAATGGTAAGAAGGATCCGAATGGATTTCAGCATAGCCACCGGAGAAAAGGTTTCGTCATAGTCCAAGCCAGGTCTATGACGGAAACCCTTTGCAACAAGTCTAGCTTTATAGGTCTTAACCTGTCCATCTAAACCAATCTTCCTTTTGAAGATCCACTTGCATCCTACGGGTTTTACCCCATCTAGAGCAACGTCCAACGTCCATACTTTGATGGTGTACATGGACTCCATTTCGGTCCGCATTGCATCCAGCCATTTTACCGAGTCAACGCTCTGAATGGCCTATGGGAAGCTAGTCGGCTCATCACTATCAATGATGCAATCCTCTCTATCCCCGTCTATGAGAAAACTGTTAGTGTATATGCCCTAGAGGCCATTACTGTATCATACTAGTTTGCATATTACTTAATGGAAGCTTGGGATATTCACCTTGTATAAACAATCTTTCTCAATATAGTAGTATGCTACTTGGTTTGTTTCTACTTCAATGTGTACATCTGTTTATTTTAGTATATCACCTATACACATTAGTGGAGCCCTTAGGATCTTTGCTTGATTACCAGCGTTGTGATGGCAGTCACACTCGTGGGGGCTGGGTAATCTATAAGCACATCCTTATGCAGGTCCCTAGTCGCAGGACTATCGAGACTCGGCATCGATACTCCGGAGTAGACTAGCGTATGTGCTTCTCATCCCAGTGTGGGAGACGGTCTGTCCCACAGCCGTCAGTACATCGTACTTGAGATAGTATGCGGGTGCTCGTTGGGTTACGAGTACACTGGACAAGACTCGTCGGGAACTGTTGGTTGGTACTATACCTATCGTCAGTTATCAGTTCCCAGGTGACATGAGTATAGCTTAGTCCGCTGACTTGACACTGTCACTTCACCTCGAGTGTGTTCCCACTGTACTTAGATTACTACCCTACCACGGCTCAAAGGAGTCGTGCAAACAGGTAGTAGTTGGGTGCAGTCCCAAAGCACTTGGAGGCAGTGACGGTTAGACAGGATTCGTCTCTCCCGGTTTTGGGGGTTGACATCGCGCTGTGTCTAGGAGAGCCATTACACGAGTAGTCCCTGGCCAGGGCAAGCGAGATATAATGGTAGTTTTCCAGTGTTATCTCAGGGTGTTCTGGGAATAACTCCGACACGACTTGTACCGCTATTAGGGACTGGCATTTACCGCCCCTAGGCCCACCATGTGATGTATCAGACGAACAGACCGGACTGTATGGAGATTGTCACATTCAGACTCAGTAGGATTTCAGATGGGTTTCACCTCGTCAGTCTTCTTGTCGGCATCTACCTGGGGACCGTTACGCACAGCTAGTGCCACTTGCAGTCTGTGGTTAAACCCACTGCCAGCGTAGTGTCGAGTCTTTAAAGTCCCACACAGAAAGCTATTCGCCTTTAGGCAAAAGAGTAGAGGTTGCATGGTTTTGCGACAGGGTTCGGTCACATCCGTGCACTTGTGCACGTACAGTGTCCGGACAGTTAACACTAGCGGGCTTTGGTTTAAGCCAGATCCTAGTGTACGTTTTGGGATTGGTTCTATCTCGTTTGTATTCGTGTTCCTCGGAACGCGGATGCGGGTGTGTATGCACAGTTGACAGAGAGACAGAGGCAGAGTATTCTCATTGGGGTTGTTGACTGTTGACAGTTGACTGTTGACCATTGACTTTTGCTTAACCCTAATGAGAATAAGATATAAGATTAAAATTAATATTAATTAAGTATTATAGTGACATGGTTGTTGAGGGGTTGACATTGTTGACTTGTTGACTTTGTTGACCGGTTGACTAGGTTGGACTAGTTGACCATCATCATGACAATGGATATCATTCCATGGCAAAGACTTTTGCTTGCTTGTTTATTTATGCAAAATGAGTGCATGAAATGATATAGCCATTTTGACTTAAACCATTACACAATACTTGATTACTATTTTTGTTATGATGGCTTTTGGATTATGAGAGGTGAGAATGAGAAAAGTATGGTTCATTCTATCATTTGCTTTCTCTCTCTTGAGCTCTCTCATTCTCAAGCTCTCCCTCTTCTTCTTGCTCTCTCTACCAGAAGGCAAACCATTTTCTCATGTGTTGAGACTCATTGCCTTAGAGATAAAAAGACACCAAAACATTCCTCTACTCAATCTAGTTCACAAGGCCTAGCAAGCCAAGTGATCTAGTTTCTTCAAAGTTCGAAGAAGAAGCTTTCGGGTGGATCCATCTTCGGCGCAAGGAGACGACGAGGTGAGGCCGATCCGAACACCGGGAGGTGTTGAAGACGAAGGAGTTCAAGAAAGGTATAGCCCCCTAACCGAGTTGGTAAACTCTTGTTAAGTTGTTAGTTAGTGGTTTAACAAAGATCCGTATTGGTAGTTCATGTTACCACCCTCTTGAAAATCGTTTTTCACCAATTCCGCAACCCCGTAAGTACCGGGGAAGGGTAGCATGGACTTACAGTAGTATCAGAGCCTAATTAAACACTATCTAACATGTTAGCTATGTAAGTAGAAGTTCGATCGGAGAAAAAGTCGCGAAATACACCCGGAACTCAAACTTTCTGTCGATTTTCAAAGTGCTGTAAAAATTATTTGACATATACCAAAAATCGAATCAGGGTTTTTAGAAGAAACTGCAAAAAATTAGCCCACTGAATCAATCAACCCACTGCGGATCCACGGCAGGAGCTTGCTCCCGCCGCGGATCCGCGACCGAGTTGACTCGGCCGTGGGGTTTTATTTTTGCAGTTTGTTCATAGGGGTATTTTAGGATTTTTGGAGCATGTCTTTTCAGCCCAGATTTTCCAGAAAGAAAAATTTGTTTTTGGGGCTTGAATATCCGTATTTTTATCGAACTTCTAAAGACTAAGGCTAACGGGTTTATATCTATGATGTGATATGTGTATTGAACGTCCGCTAATCGCTATACGTCGATTAGTGGGGGTTATACACATCTGTGATCTGTAATATTGATGGTATGTGTATATGAATTCTTTGGATTGTCACGGATGAATAGCCGGGGGTTGTGAGATGAGAGTTTTCTTTTCTTTCAATTCATGTAATATGTAAATTGATGTAATATTATTTTTGGCCGTACAACCGGGTCGGGGTTGTAGCCGTCATTGTATAATTTCTTTTTACTGTTTTTGCTCCTAGGATAGATCCATGGTGGGGTGCACAAACTACCGGGTATCGCGAAGTGCCGAGTGGCCTACTCACGTCGTTGAGGGAGGTTGCTCCACTTCGGATATTTGGCGGGTAGTTTGCCGCACCTGTAGGGGTCTAGGGTGGGGTATTGGCTATTCATCGCGACCGTGTAATCCGCTTTTCGTTACAGGCTCGTACGAATTGCGGATTCCTAGTATATCCAATGTATTCATCTGTGATATGAAATGGCTATCATTGCAGTATATCTATGTATGATATTATTTAGGCGTTGCTTATGTTTTGCAGCCGCGCTAGCCCAGCCCCCGCTCTGTCGTTAGTTAAGTAACCTAACGGGTAATGACGGGGCCCCGTGGCGAATGCGAATGGCATAAGCGTACGTCATATTTTGGTTGTTTTCTGCAATGGTAGGATTAAATGATGGCATGCATTAAAAGAACTAATGCAAGAAAAATAAACCAAGTAAAAGTCGTTGGAACACTTTCAAAAACACTCGGTTTCTTTTCAAAATAACTTTTAAACGCGGAGCTTAAGCCACTCCTTTTAAAAGCTATCTCGTTCCATCGATTATATCAAGTTCACTACGTTCACGGTTTCGCCAAAACCATTCGTAGCCCTCCGTCGTTTCACATGGATGGTCAATAGTATTCAAGCTATGTTTGTTGGCCAAAGTCAAGGCATAGTGATTGGTAGCTATTGGGTATTCATGTGCAGCATAAATAGATGTGTTGGTTTAGGGCATTCGTTCTACCATGTTGGCCAAAGTCAAGGGTATGTGCTGATGGGCTCAAATTAACCTGGAGAATGACGGGTAGAACATGACATGTGACTTATGATTTGTTGGCCAAAGTCAAGGTCATAAGAGCATGGGGCAAAAATCCACATCGGGAGTTTCAAAAGAACTGAAACTTGCTAGTGTTGCATACCATTTGGAGTGTGATGATTCTGGTAGGATTCCTTCAGTTTCGTCGCGCGATGATATTTGGATCCCGATCCTACTGTGAGTATATGCTACTCCTCGGGAAATTTCTCACTTAACGATCAATGCTATAAACCAAGTAGGTGTCTAGAAAGGTGTTAGCGGGGCTACGCCCCCAGGAAAAAGAGTTTCTTAAATTAAGGAACTTCGCGAAAGCGTTGGAAAACCTCCCTCGAAGTACCGACACCAGCCTGGCCGAACGGTTAAGCAAGAATTGTACGGTGAGATTGATCCTGACTAATTCTTACTTTTTGGTTTGAGGAGGGATTCGAGAGACAGTGGGAGCCATCCTGTTTAGACAGATTAAAAACCACTCTAAACTTGCAAGAGCATCATGCTAAAGTGTTTCTTCTCTCTCTCCTAATTGCAGCGACCAATCATCATGACCGGACTTAAGTTATTACTAGATAAAAACATACTGACAGGGCCAAACTACAAAGATTGGCTCAGGAATGTCAAAATGGCAATCACTTATGACATGTTAGGGTATCTCCTTACCACCAAAGCCCCCCCTGTCCCAGGTCCCACCTCCAGCGTCGCGGATAAGGAAATCCGTAAGACTTGGGAGAGCGATAGCGCGAAGGCCAAGTGCCTCGTGCTTGCCTCTATGGACAACGAACATCAGAGGAGGCACGAGAATATGGACCTCGAATCCATATTTCTCTATACAAAAGAACTGTGTGGGGAGCAATCTAGTATCGCAAGATACGAAGTGTCGAAGAAGCTATTTTCGGCAAGGTTGGCTATCGGATCATCGGTAGCGGAACACGTGCTTAAGATGATTGGCTTCATTGAGGAGCTCGCGGAACTTGGGACCACGTTAGAGAACGAGCTCTATACGGACTTGATTCTCCAGTCCTTTCCTTCCACTTATGCCCAGTTTATACTGAACTTCAACTTACAAGAAAAAGAAGTTGAACTTTCAGAACTCCTCAACATGCTGAGGAGTGCAGAGGGCACCCTACAGAAAGGTAGGAAACGTCCACTTTGTTTGTAGGAGAATCTTCATCTTCTAGGTCCAAGGCGAAAGCCAAGGGAAAGAAGAAGAAAGCTTCCGCCAAACCAAGGGGCGGTGTTAGTAAAGTGGATACGAAGGGAAAAGCAAAAGCAACAAAGATAGCGGGGAAGCTTATAGGGAAGGAAGAGTGCTTTTTCTGTCATAAGAATGGTCACTGGAAGAAAGATTGCTGGGCTTGGAAATCCAGGACACAGGAACTGAAGCAAGTTGCGGCTTCAGCTTCAAGTGTGTATGTTATTGATATCTGTCTATCAATAAACTCTACTTCCTGGGTATTGGATACCGGATCAGGATCTCATATCTGTAATTCTTTGCAGGTGTTGAGAAACCGTAGGGTTTTGAAGGCAGGTGACATGACCCTCAAAGTTGCAAACGGAGCTGGTATGGATGATAAGGCCGTGGGGGACTATCACCTGGGGTTGTCAGATGGACACGTTTTGGTTTTGCGTAATTGCTATTTTGTACCGAACGCAACTTGTAATATCATTTCTGTATCTTTAACTTCTAAAGAAGGTTATGAATTTGCGTTTGTAAGTAATGTTGTAAACATTCACCTTAATCAAGTTCTGATTGGGTCAGGTACATTAAGCAATGGTATATACATATTAAACCAACCACAGATTTTCAATGTCCAGAATACACACAAAAGAAAGCTCCGGAAATAAATCAGACTTTCTTATGGTATTGTAGACTGGGTCACGTCAATGAGAGAAGGTTGACGAAGTTACATGCAGAAGGATATTTGAATCCGTTCGAATATCAATCGTATGCCACTTGTCAATCTTGTCTCAAAGGAAAGATGACAAAGACTCCGTTCACTGGACACGGAGTAAGAGTGAGCGAGCTCTTGGGACTCGTACACAGCGATGTGTGCGGTCCAATGTCTACACATGCGCGAAGCGGTTATTCTTACTTTATTACTTTTACGGATGACTTTTCAAGTTACGGTTATGTCTACTTAATGAAACATAAGTCCGGAGCCTTTGGAAAATTCCAAGAATATAAGAATGAAGTAGAAAAACAAACCGGCAAAAGTATCAAGACACTAAGATCGGATCGAGGTGGTGAATACTTGAGTGCTGAGTTCCTGGACTATTTAAAAGAGAATGGAATTCTCTCTCAGCTTACTCCTCCATACACTCCGCAACATAACGGTGTATCGGAGAGACGGAACCGAACCCTATTGGATATGGTACGGTCTATGATGAGTAACGCTGAGTTACCGCGATCATTCTGGGGATATGCGCTAGAATCAGCTGCATACCTTTTGAAACTAGTTCCAACTAAGACTGTGCCTACTACACTATATGAGATGTGGTGTGGGAAGAGACCCTATCTTAATCACATTAAGACATGGGGATGTCCAGCTTTTGTCAAAAAGCAACATGCGGACAAGCTCGAGGCACGCTCAGTACAGTGCAAGTTTATGGGATATCCAAAGAATTCCAAGGGATATTTCTTCTATTGCGAAGAGGAACAAAAGATTTATGTTTCTCTTCATGCCCACTTCTTGGAAACTGAGTTTTTGGAAAATCAGATAAGTGGAAGCACAATAGAACTGGAAGAAATTCCAGAACCACGAGCTATTTCTGAAAGCTTACTAGAACCAGAGGGTTCGAAAGATCATGACATTCCTGCGCCGCTCCGCAGGAGTAGTAGGCAGTCTCATCCGCCCGAGAGATACTACGGTTTTCTCATAGACGGGGATTGAGTGGATTGGATCATAGATTACGATGAGCCAACTAGCTTCAAGCAGGCCATTCAGATCGTTGACTAGGTAAAATGGCTGGATGCAATGCGGACCGAAATGGAGTCCATGTACACCAACAAAGTATGGACGTTGGACGTTGCTCCAGATGGGGTAAAACCCGTAGGATGCAAGTGGATCTTCAAAAGGAAGATTGGTGTAGATGGACAGGTTGAGACCTATAAAGCTAGACTGGTTGCAAAGGGCTTTCGTCAAAGACCTGGTTTGGACTATGACGAGACCTTTTCTCCGGTAGCTATGCTGAAATCCATTCGGATCCTTCTTGCCATTGCTGCCTTCCACGATTATGAGATTTGGCAGATGGACGTTAAGACCGCTTTTTTAAATGGAAATTTAGAGGAGTGTGTTTATATGGACCAGCCAGAAGGTTTCATTCAGAGTGGGAGCAGCGGAAAGGTGTGTAAGTTGCTTAAGTCCATCTATGGACTGAAGCAGGCATCGCGGAGTTGGAACATCTGTTTTGATGAGACGGTCAAGGAATTTGGCTTTATCAAAAATCCAGATGAACCATGCATCTATAGTAGATTTGTAGCGAGAACTGTAGTATTCCTCGTTTTATACGTGGATGACATTCTCTTAATAGGAAATGACATTCCTATTCTACAATCTGTCAAGGGGTTCTTGTCACACAGGTTCTCCATGAAAGACCTAGGTGATGCCTCATACATTCTAGGGATCCGGATCTATCGTGGCAGATCCAAGAGGATACTGGGACTCTCACAGTCCAGGTACATCGACACCATACTGAAAAGATTCAGTATGGAAGATTCCAAGCGCGGTAATCTACCGGCTTGTCACGGGATCACCCTTTCCAAAGAGATGTCTCCCAAGACTGATTTGGAAAGGGATCGCATGTCTATTATACCCTACGCTTCTGCGGTAGGCTCTATAATGTATGCGATGTTGTGTACCAGACCCGATGTAGCTTATGCACTGAGTGTGGTAAGACGGTATCAGTCAAACCCTGGGGAGAAACATTGGATAGCGGTAAAGAACATTCTCAAGTACCTGAGAAGGACTAAGGAGATGTTCTTGGTGTATGGCGGAAAAGACCTCCAGATCGAGGCCTTTGCTGACTCCAGCTTCCAAAGTGACAAGGATGATTCCAAGTCCATGTCGGGTTATGTCTTTACCCTCAATGGAGGGGCGGTGTGTTGGAAGAGTTCCAAACAGGAAACCGTTGCTGACTCGACGATAGAAGCGGAATATATCGCTGCTGCAGATGCCGCAAAAGAAGCTGTCTGGGTAAGGAAGTTCTTAACTGAACTTCAGGTGGTTCCATCCATTGTTGATCCAATACCTCTGTATTGCGACAACAACGGGGCTATAGCTTTAGCGAAGGAACCCAGGTCCATCAGAAGTCAAGACACATCTTGAGGCGGTATCACCGGATCAGGGAGATCGTGGGTCGCCAGGAGATCGAGGTTCGGAGAGTTTCTATGGAAGATAACACTGCTGATCCACTCACAAAGGCCTTACCTCAGACTCAGTTCGAGCGGCTGATCGAGATGATAGGTCTTCGATACGCCAGTACATGGCCTTAGTGCAAGTGGGATATTGTTAGTGTATATTCCATAGAGGCCATTACTGTATCATACTAGTTTGTATATTACTTAATGGAAGCTAGGGATATTCACCTTGTATAAACAATCTTGCTCAATATAGTAGTATGCTACTTGGTTTGTTTCTACTTCAATGTGTACATCTGTTTATTTTAGTATATCAGCTACACACATTAGTGGAGCCCTTAGGATCTTTGCTTGATTACCAGCGTTGTGATGGCAATCATACTCATGGGGGCTGGGTAATCTATAATCACATCCTTATGCAGGTCCCTAGTCGCAGGACTATCGAGACCGGGCATCGATACTCCGGAGTAGACTAGCGTATGCGCTTCTCATCCCAGTGTGGGAGACGGTCTGTCCCACAGCCGTCAGTACGTCGTACTTGAGATAGTATGCGGGTGCTCGTTGGGTTACGAATACACTGGACAGGACTCGTCGGGAACTGTTGGTTGGTACTATACCTATCGTCAGTTATCAGTTCCCAGGTGACATGAGTACAGCTTAGACCGCTGACTTGACACTGTCACTTCGCCACGAGTGTGTTCCCATTGTACTTAGATTACTACCCTACCACGACTCAAAGGAGTCGTGCAAACAGGTAGTAGTTGGGTGCAGTCCCGAAGCACTTGGAGGCAGTGACGGTTAGACATGATTCGTCTCTCCCGGTTTTGGGGGTTGACATCGCGCTGTGTCTAGGAGAGCCATTACACGAGTAGTCCCTGGCCTGGGCAAGCGAGATATACTGGTAGTTTTCCAGTGTTATCTCAGGATGTTCTGGGCTTCACTCCGACACGACTTGTACCGCTATTAGGGGACTGGCGTTTACCGCCCCCTAGGCCCGCCATGCGATGTATCAGACGAACAGACCGGACTGTATGGAGATTGTCACATTCAGACTCAGTAGGAGTTCAGATGGGTTTCACCTCGTCAGTCTTCTTGTCGGCATCTACCTGGGGACCGTTACGAACAGCTAGTGCCGCTTGCAGTCTGTGGTTAAACCCACTGCCAGCGTAGTGTCGAGTCTTTAAAGTCCCACACAGAAAGCTATTCGCCTTTAGGAAAAAGAGTAGAGGTCGCATGGTTTTGCGACAAGTCGCATGGTTTTGCGACAGGGTTCGGTCACATCCGTGCACTTGTGGACGTACAGTGTCTAGACAGTTAACACTAGCGGGCTTTGGTTTAAGCCAGATCCTAGTGTACGTTTTGGGATTGGTTTTATCTCGTTTGTATTTGTGTTCCTCGAAACGCGGATGCAGGTGTGTATGCACAGTTGACAGAGAGACAGGGGCAGAGTATTCTCATTGGGGTTGTTGACTGTTGACAGTTGACCATTGACTTTTGCTTAACCCTAATGAGAATAAGATATATGATTAACATTAATATTAATTAATTATTATAGTGACATGGTTGTTGAGGGGTTGACATTGTTGACTTGTTGACTTTGTTGACCGGTTGACTAGGTTGGACTAGTTTACCATCATCATGACAATGGCTATCATTCCATGGCAAAGACTTTTGCTTGCTTGTTTATTTATGCAAAATGAGTGCATGAAATGATATAGCCATTTTGACTTAAACCATTACAAAATACTTGATTACTATTTTTGTTATGATGGCTTTTGGATTATGAGAGGTGAGAATGAGAAGAGTATGGTTCATTCTATCATTTGCTTTCTCTCTCTTGAGCTCTCTCATTCTCAAGCTCTCCCTCTTCCTCTTGCTCTCTCTACCTCAAGGCAAACCATTTTCTCATGTGTTGAGACTCATTGCCTTAGAGATAAAAAAGACACCAAAATATTCCTCTACTCAATCTAGTTCACAAGGCCTAGCAAGCAAAGTGATCTAGTTTCTTCAAAGTTCGAAGAAGAAGCCAAAGGTAGAAGCTTTCGGGTGGATCCATCTTCGGAGCAAGGAGACGACGAGGTGAGGCCGATCCGAACACCGGGAGGAGTTGAAGACGATGGAGTTCAAGAAAGATATAGCCCCCTAACCAAGTAGGTAAACTCTTTTTAGGTTGTTAGTTAGTGGTTTAACAAAGATCCGTATTGGTAGTCCATGTTACCACCCTCTTGAAAATCGTTTTTCACCAATTCCGCAACCCCGTTAGTACCGGGGAAGGGTAGCATGGACTTACAAAAACCGTATCTCTCTGGCGGATGAGACTGCCTACTGCTCCTGCGGAGCGGCGTAGGAATGTCCTGATCTTTCGAACCATCTGGTTCTATTAAGCTTTCAGTAATAGCTCGTGGTTCTGGAATTTCTTCCAGTTCTATTGTGCTCCCACTTATCTGATTCTCCAAAAACTCAGTTTCCAAGAAGTGGGCATGGTGAGAAACAAAAACCTTTCGTTCCTCTTCGCAATAGAAGAAATATCCATTGGAGTTCTTTGGATATCCCACAAACTTGCACTGTACTGAGCGTGCCTCGAGCTTGTCCGCATGCTGCTTTTTGACAAAAGCTGGACATCCCCATGTCTTAATGTGCTTAAGATAGGGTTTCATCCCACACCACATCTGATATGGTGTAGTAGGCACAGTCTTAGTTGGAACTCGGTTCAAAAGGTATGCAGCTGATTCTAGCGCATATCCCCAGAATGATCGCGGTAACTCAGCGTTACTCATCATGGAACGTACCATATCCAATAGGGTCCGCTTCCGTCTCTCCGATACACCGTTATATTGCGGAGTGTATGGAGGAGTAAGCTGAGAGAGAATTCCATTCTCTTTTAAGTAATCCAGGAACTCGGCACTTAAGTATTCACCAGCTCGATCAGATCTTAGTATCTTGATACTTCTGCCTGTTTGTTTTTCCACTTCTTTCTTATATTCCTGGAATTTTTCAAAGGCTTCGGATTTATGTTTCATTAAGAAGACATAACCGTACCTTGAAAGGTCAACCGTAAAAGTAATGAAGTAAGAATAACCGCTTCGTGCATGCGTAGACATTGGACCGCACACGTCGCTGTGTACGAGTCCCAAGAGCTCGCTCGCTCTTACTCCGTGTCCAGTGAACGGAGGCTTTGACATCTTTCGTTTGAGACAGGATTGACAAGTTGCATATGATTGATATTCGAACGGATCCAAATATCCTTCTGTATGTAACTTCGTCAACCTTCTCTCATTGATGTGACCCAGTCTACAATGCCATAAGAAAGCCTGATTTGATTCCGGAGACTTTCTTTTGTGTGTATTCTGGACATTGAAAATCTGTGGTTGGTTTAATACGTATATTCCATTGTTTAATGTACCTGACCCAATCAGAACTTGATTAAGGCGAATGTTTACAACATTACTTACAAACACAAATTCATAACCTACTTTAGAAACTAAAGATATAGAAATGATATTACAAGTTGCATTGGGTACAAAATAACAATTACGCAAAACCAAAACGTGTCCATCTGACAACCCCAGGTGATAGTCCCCCACGGACTCAGCATCCATGCCAGCTCCGTTTGCAACTCTGAGGGTCATATCACCTGCCTTCAAAACCCTACGGTTTCTCAACGCCTGCAAAGAATTACAGATATGAGATCCTGATCCGGTATCCAATACCCAGGAAGTAGAGTTTATTGATAGACAGTTTTCAATAATATACACATCTGATGCTGAAGCCGCAACACGTTTCAGATCTTGTGTTCTGGCCTTCCAAGCCCTGCAATCTTTCTTCCAGTGTCCACTCTTGTGACGGTAAAAGCATTCTTCCTTTCCCATAAGTTTTCCCGCTTCCTTTGTTGCTTTTGCCTTTCCCTTCGTATCCACCTTACTAACACCGCCCTTTGGTTTGGCGAGGGTTTTCTTCTTCTTTCCCTTGGCTTTCGCCTTGGACCTAGAAGATGAAGATCCTCCTACAAACAAAGTGGATGTTTCCCTACCTTTCTGTAGGGTGCCCTCTGCACTCCTCAGCATGTTGAGGAGTTCTGAATGTTCAACTTCATTTTCCTGTAAGTTGAAGTTCAGGATGAACTGGGCGTAAGTGGAAGGAAGGGACTGGAGAATCGAGTCCGTATAGAGCTCATTCTCTAACGTGGTCCCAAGGTCCGCGAGCTCCTCAATGAAGCCAATCATCTTAAGCACGTGTTCCGCTACCGGTGATCCGATGGCCAATCTCTCCGAAAATAGCTTTTTCGAGACTTCGTATCTGGCGATACGGGATTGCTCCACATATAGTTCTTTTGTATGAAGAAATATGGATTCAATGACCATATTCTCGTGCCTCCTCTGGTGTTCATTGTCCATAGAGGCAAGCACGAGGCACTTGGCCTTCGCGCAATCAATCTCCCAAGTCTTACGGATTTCTTTATCCGCGACGCTGGAGGTGGGACCTGGGGCAGGGGGAGCTTTGGTGGTAAGGAGATACCCCAACTTGTCGTAAGTGATTGCCATTTTGACATTCCTGAGCCAATCTTTGTAGTTTGGCCCTGTCAGTATGTTTTTATCTAGTAGTATATTAAGTCCAGTCATGTTGTTTGGTTGCTGCAATTAGGAGAGAGAGAAGAAACACTTTAGCATGATGCTCTTGCAAGTTTAGAGTGGTTTCTAATTTGTCTAAACAGGATGGCTCCCACTGTCTCTCGAATCCCTCCTCAAACCATAAAGGAAGAATTAGTCAAGATCAATCTCACCGTACAATACTAGCTTAACCGTTCAGCAAGGCTAGTGTCGGTACTTTGAGGAAGGTTTTCCAACGCTTTCGCGAAGTTCCTTAATTAAATAAGCTCTTTTCCCTGGGGGCGCAGCCCCGCTAACACCTTTCTAGACACCTACTAGGTTTATAGCATTGATCGTTAAGAGAGAATTTTCCCGAGGAGTAGCATATACTCACAGTAGGATCGGGATCCAAATATCATTGCGTGACAAAACTAAAGGAATCCTACCAGAATCATCACACTCCAAATGGTATGCAGCGCTAGCAAGTTTCAGTTCTTTTGAAACTCCCGAAGTGGATTTTTGCCCCATGCTCTTATGACCTTGACTTTAGCCAACAAATCATAAGTCACATGTCAAGTTCTACCCGTCATTCTCCAGGTTAATTTGAACCCACCCGCACCTACCCTTGACTTTGGCCAACAAGGCAGTACGACTGTCCCAAACCAACACATCTATCTATGTTGCACATGAATACCCAATAGCTACCAATCACTATGCCTTGACTTTGGCCAACAAACATAGCTTGAATACTATTGACCATCCATGTGAAACGACAGAGAGCTACGAATGGTTTTGGCGAAACCGTGAACGTAGTGAACTTGATATAATCGATGGAACGAGATATCTTTTAAAAGGAGTGGTTTAAGCTCCGCGTTTAAAAGTTATTTTGAAAAGAAACCGAGTGGTTTTTGAAAGTGTTCCAACGACTTTTACTTTGGTTTATTTTTCTTGGATTAATTTTAATGCGTCCCATCAATTAGTCCTACCATTGCAGAAAACAACGAAAATATGACGTACGCTTATACCATCCGCGTTCGCCACGGGGCCCCGTCATCACCCGTTAGGTTACTTAACTAACGACAGAGCGGGGGCTGGACTAGCGCGGATGTAAAACATAAGCACCGCCTAAATAGATATCATATAAATATATATAAACATTCGTCACATGGAATGATAGCCATTCCAGATCACAGTTGAATACATTAGATATACTAGGAATCCGCAATTCGTACGAGCCTGTAACGAAGAGCGGATTGCACGGTCGTGATGAATAGCCAAACCCCACCCTAGACCCCTACGGGTGCGGCAAACTACCCGCCAAGTATCCGAAGTGAAGCAACCTCCCTCAACGACGTGAGTAGGCCACTCGGCACTCTGAGGTACCCGGTAGTTTGTGCACCCCACCTTGGGTCTATCCTAGGAGCAAAAACAGTAAAAAGAAATTATACAATGACGGCTACAACCCCGACTCGGTTGTGCGGCCATACAAATAATATTACATCAATTTACATATTACAAGAATTTTAAAAAAAAACAAAACTCTCATCTTACAATTCCCCCCGGCTATTCATCCGTGACAATCCAACGAATTCATATACACAATCCATCAACATTACAGATCACAGATATGTATAACCCCCACTAATCGACGTATAGCGATTAGCAGACGTTCAATACAAATATAACAATACAGATATAACCCATTAGCCAAAGTCTACAGAAAACCGACCAAAATACGGATTTGTAACCACCCCAAAAACAAATTTGTTCTCTGGAAATTCTGAGCAGAAACAAGCCATCTCAAAAATCATAAAATACAACCAGAAACAAACTGCAGGAGAAACGATCCACGGCAAGCTTCTACCGCGGTGAGTTGGTCGGTTCGCTGGATCGTTTTTCTTACCTGTTCATTAAAAAGCCTGAGCCGATTTTTAAGACATAATTTATTATTTTTGGAGCAGAAATAAAAATCGGCAGAAACTAGGATTTTCCGGGGTGTTTCGTGGTTTTTTTGTCCGGTCGAAATTCTAGATACTTTGCTAACATTCTAGGGTGTGTTTAGTTAGTCTCTGATACCACTGTAAGTCCACGTTACCTCTCCCGGTTCTTTCGGGCTTGCGGAAATGGTAAAAAACGATTTTTTGGGTTTGGGTAACACGGACTACGAAAACGGATCTTTGCTAAACTACACACTAGCAACCTAACTAGAGAGTTGTCTACTCGGTTAGGGGTTATACCTCAACTTGAACTCCTTCTTCTTGACTCTTGATGGTGGTCGGATGATGCTTTCCTCGTTGCCTTCTCTTGTCGAAAATGGATCCACCTGAGGGTTTCTTTCTTGAGCTCCTTTCTCGAACTTTGAGAAAAACTAAAGTCTCCGGCTTGCTAGACCTTTAACCTTAGGAAGAGTAGAGAGTGGCTTAGGGTGTTTTATCTCCAAGGAGATGTTTCTCAACACATGAGAATTGTTCTTCTTGAACTAGAGGAGGAAGAAGAAGAAGAAGAGAGGAGAGAGAATGGTTATGATAGAATGAGAATAGTTTTACAACCATAACAATATATGTGAATTATCAAATTAATAATATTAATCCAAAATGAAAAAGGTGATGGTTGGTTTGATAAGACCATTATCATTTCACATTAAATGATTTTGCAAAGATCAAAGAGCATCTAGAAAAGAAATGATGATGGTCAAAATTTCAACTATGGTCAACTAGTCAACCTAGGTCAACAAGTCAACAAACCCAACCATGAAACAATTTCATTTAAATAACATTATTAATTGATATATCACAAATTCATTAGGGTTTGGAAAAGACGACTGTCAACTGTGCATACGCACACGTTCCAAAACCCTAATGAAAAACCTCTTCCTCCGCCTCAATCAACTGTGCATACACACCAGCATTCGTGTTCCGAGGAACATGAATACAATGAGATAAAACTAACCCCCAAAGCATATACTAGGATCTGGCTCAAACCAGAGCCCGCTAGTAATGTCTGTCCGTACGCCAAACGTGCACAAGTGTGCTAATGTGAACGAAACCTATCGCAAAACCATGCGACCTCTACTCTGTTTTGCCCAAAGGTGAATAACCCTCTGTGTGGGACTCTAAAGACTCGACACTACGCTGGAAGTGGGTTAAACTACAGACCGTAAGCGGCACTAGCTGTATGTAACGGTCCCCAGGTAGATGCCGATAAGAAGACGGACGAGGTGAAACCCATCTGAACTCCTACTGAGCCTGAATGTGACAATCTCCGTACAGTCCGGTCTGTTCTTCTGAGAACATCGCATGGCAGGCCTAGGGGGAGGTAAAAGTCAGTCCCCTACTAGCGGTATAAGTCGTGTCGGAGTGTAGCCCAGAACACCTGAGATAACACTGGAAACCTACCAATCTATCTCGCTTGCCCTGGCCAGGGACTTTGTGTAATGGCTCTCCTAGACACAGCGCGATATCAACCCCCAATACCGGGGGAGACGAATCCTGTCTAACCGTCACTGCCTCCAAGTGCTTCAGGACTGCACCCAAAAACTACCTGTTTGCATGACTCCTTTGAGCCGTGGTAGGGTAGTATTCAAAGTACAGTGGGAACACACTCGAGGCGAAGTGACAGTGTCAAGTCAACGGACTGAGCTGTACTCATGTCACCTGGGAACTAATAACTGACGATAGGTATAGTACCAACCAACAGTTCCCGACGAGGTCCTGTCCAGTATACTCGTAACCCAATGAGCACCCGCATACTATCTCAAGTACGGTGGACTGACGGCTGTGGGACAGACCATCTCCCAAGCTGGGATGAGAAGCGTATAAGATAGTCTACTCCGGAGTATCGATGCGCTGTCTCGATAGTCCTACGACTAGGGACCTGCATAAGGATGTGCTTATGGATTACCCAGCCCCCACGAGTGTGACTGCCATCACGACGCTGGTAATCAAGAAAAGATCCTAAGGGCTCCACTAATGTGTAAAGGCGATATGCTAAAAGAAACACATGCATACATTAAAGCAGAAACAAACTAAGTAGCATACTACTATATTGAGCAAGATTGTCTATACAAGGTGAATATCCCAAGCTTCCATCAAGTAATATACAAACTAGTATAATACAGTAATGGCCTCTAGGGCATATACACTAACAACGTGGACTTACAAGATCCATATTCTCGTGCCTCCTCTGATGTTCATTATTCATAGAGGCAAGCATGACGCATTTGGCCTTCGCGCCGTCTAACTCCCAGGTCTTGCGGATTTCCTTATCCGCGACACTGGATTCAGGACGTGGGATGGCAGGGGCCTTAGTAGTAAGGAAATACCCCAATTTTTCATAGGTAATTGCCATCTTGACATTCCGGAACCAATCTTTATAGTTTGGCCTTATCAAAATATTTTTATCTAATAATAATTTAAGTCCTGTCATGTTCTGGGTCGCTGCAACTAGGAGAGAGAGAGGAAACACTTTAGCATGATGCTCTTGCAAGTTTAGAGTGGTTTTTAGTTTATCTAAACAGGATGGCTCCCACTGTTTCTCGAATCCTTCCTCAAACCAAAAAAAAGAAGAAGAACTAGTCAGGACTATTCTCACCGTACAATACTTGCTTAACCGTTCAGCCAGGCCGGTGTTGGTACTTCGAGGGAGGTTTTACGACGCTTTCGCGAAGTTCCTTAATTAAATAACCTCATTTCCCTGGGGGCTTAGCCCCGCTGACACCTTTCTTGACACCTACTTGGTTTATAGCATTAATCGTTGAGTGAAAGAATCTCCCGATGAGTAGTATATACTCACAGTAGGATCGGGATCCAAATATCATTGTGAGATAAAGCTGAAGGAATCCTACCAAAATTATCACACTCCTAATGGTTTGCAACTCTAGCAAGTTTCAGTTTCTTTAGAAACTCCCGATGTGGATTTTTGCCCCATGCTCTTATGAGCTTGGCGTTGGTCAAAATATCATAAGTCACATGTCAAGTTCTACCCATCATTATCTTGTTAATTTGAACCCACCCGTACATACCCCTGACGTTGGCCAAATGGCAGTACGACTGTCCCAAACCAACTCATCTATCTATGCAACAGATGAATACCCAGCAGCTACCAAACACTATGCCTTGGCATTGGTCAAAATTCATAGCTTGAATACTACTGAATACCCAAATGAAATGACGGAGGGCTACGAATGGTTTTGGCGAAACCGTGAACGTAGTGAACTTGATATGATCGAATGAACCTGATAGCTTTTAAACGGAGTGGTTTAAGCCCCGCAATTAAAAAATCTTCTGTTTTAAAATAACCGAGTGGTTTCTTTTAAACTGTTCCAACGATTCAACATTGGTTTATTTTCTTTGCAGTAAGATAATGCGTCCCATCAATTAACCTATCATTGCAGAAAACAACGAAAATACAACGTCCGCTTATGCCATCCGCATTCGCCACTGGGCCCCGTCATTCACCCGTTAGGTTACTTAACTAACGACAGAGCGGGGGCTGGGCTAGCGCGGATGCAAAACATAAGTAATGCCTACTATTTATCATATATAGATATTGTACATTCGTCAGATGCAGTAATAGGCATTCCAGATCAAAGATGAACATATTGGATATGCAAGCAATCCGCATTTGTTTTGAGCCTGCAATGAAAGACGGATTACACAGTCGTGATGAATAGCCAAACCCCACCCTAGACCACTACGGGTACGACAAACTACCCGCCAAGTACTCGAAGTGAAGCGGTCTCCCTCAACGACGTGAGTAGGTCACTAAGCACTTCAAAGTACCCGGTAGTTTGTGCACCCCTCCTTGGGTCTATCCTAGGAGCAGAAAACATTAAATGAAACAATACAACGGTGGCTACAACCTCAACCCGGATGTGCCCCGCAATAGAATATTACAACAAATTACAATTTACATTTGAATGAAAAAAACAAGTCTCACATCCCTGGCTATCCATTCACGACAATCCAACAAGTTCATATCCACAAACATAAAGTAACCATTACAGAAATGTGCAACCCCCTGCTAACCGACATACTAGCAATTAGGGAAGGTTTACGAACACATTAAACACAACACAGATATAATCCAGTTAGCCAAAGTTCTTAGAATTTCGATCAAGCAACACATATGAATCTACTCCAAACAATTCTCTGTGCACATAAAATCTGAGCAGAAACAAAACATCCCAGAAAACACAACATCAACACAGAAGAATAACTGAGCAAATTTGGGTTGACTCGGTGTCAACTCGGCCGCGGATCCGCGGCGGATCGCCTGGATCGGCCGCGGTTCCACGGTGGTTTGGACGAGTTACGATCCCAAATTTCTTCACAATTCTTAAAAATACCTGCTTGTATTTTTAAGAGTCCCTGAAACATTTTTAGACCCCAATTTAAAATCGGCAAAACCTAGGTGAAAACATGTTTTTTTGGGGATTATTTTGCGATCGAATTTCTAAAGACTTTGCTAACATGTTAGTTATGGTTTAGCCAGGCTCTGATACCACTGTAAGTCGACGTTACACACCCAACTAGATGCGGGGAGGCGGAATAGGTAAAACAATCATTTTGTTCAAGGTAACATCGACTAACTATACGGATCTTTGCTAAACCCTAACTAACAAACTATCTAGAATTGCTAAACTAATATGATAGATGATTATACCTCAAAATACTAATCCTTCTTGTTCTTGTTGTTCACCTCCTCGTCGGCCTCCTCTATGTAATAGAAGATCCATCCGAGAGTTCCTTCTCCAAACTTTAACCTCTAACTTGAGGTAACTAAGTGGCAAGGATTGCTAATCCAAGTGACCTAGATGATATAGAGATAGATTAAGGAACTATTAGTCTTTCTAACCCTTGGGATCTCAACACATGAGAGGATTAGGGTTAGGTTGAAGAAGAGGAGAGCTTAAGGAGAGATAGTGTGTTTGTTAATTATGAATTGAACCCTTCTCACTTTGAATAATATAAAGCATAAAAATATCTTGCACAAAATATCTTGCACAAATATCATCCATGCTTCATTTAATTCTTGAGATGAATCATCTCATGAGTCATGGTGCAATTAATGATAATAACACATAAGCTCTCCACCTCATTAAGTTTAATTTACAAATGAATTAAAACTAAATGAGTCACCTTTCTTCTAGAAGCTTCTCGACTAATTACGAGAACGCCCCTCCCATCCGTATTTACGAAAAACACGGATATACCGAGACTGCATAAATCCAATAATCGAATACTAGAATCCAGCTTAAACCAAAGCCTGCTAGTAAAATCTGTCCGAACATCATACGTGCATAAGTACACGTATATGTCCGAACCCTGTCGTAAAACCATACGACCTCTATATCGTTTCGCCTAAAGCAGGGAAACCCTCTGTGTGGGACTCTAAAAACTCGACACTACGCTGGCAGTGGGTTTAACCACAGGCCGCAAGCGGTACTAGCTATACGTAACGGTCTCTAGGTAGATATCGGTAAGAAGGTCGATGAGAAAACCCATCTGAACTCTTACTGAGCCTGATGTGACAATCTTCATACAGTCCGCTATGTTCGTCTAAGAATATCGCATATCGTGCCTAGGGGGGCGCAAGCATCAGTCCCCTAAAAACGGTATAAGTCCTGTCGGAGTGAAGCCCATTACACCATGAGAAGCTACTGGTAATCCTACCAGTAAATCTCGCTTGCCCTGGCCAGGGACTTTGCGTAATGGCTCTCCAAACACAGTGCGATATCAACTCCCAATACCGGGAGAGACGAATCCTATCTAACCGCCACTGCTTCCAAGTGCTTCGGGACTGCACCCAACTGTTACCTGTTTGCACGAATCCTTTGAGCCGTGGTAGGGTAGCAATCTAAGAACAGTGGGAACACATTCGAGGCGAAGCAGCAATGTCAAGTCTACGGACTATACTGTACTCATGTCACCTAGGAACTATTAACTGACGACAGGTATAATACCAACCAACAGTTCCCTGCGAGTCCTGTCCGGTGTACCCGTAACCCAACGAGCACCTGCAAACTATCTCCAGTACAACATACTAATGGCTGTGGGACAGACCATTTCCCCTGCTGGGACGAGAAGCGTATACACCAGTCTACTCCAGAGTATCGATGCCCTGTCTCGATAATCCTACGACTAGGGACCTGAAAAAGGATGTGCTTATAGACTACCCAGCCCCCACTAGAGTGATTGCCATCACAACGCTGGTAGTCAAGCAAGATCCTATGGGCTCTATCAATATGTATTCGCGATATGCTAAAAGAAACATATACACATATTATAATATATATAAATCAAGTAGCATACAACTATGTTGAGCAAGACTTTTAATACAACTGTGAATATCCCAAGCTTCTATTAAGTAATATACAAACTAGTATGATACAATAATGGCCCCTAGGGCATATACACTAACAAGTTCAACCCGTCATTTCTTGATTGAAATAAGCTCATCAGCACGACCCTTGATGGAGGTCAACAAGTCCGCACGACTACCCTAATCCAATCGCATCGTATGCAATAGATAAGCACTAGTCAGCTACCGCACACTACGTCTTGACGGAGGTCAACAAACGTAGCACGAATGCTAAGTAGCACTTATCTGAAATGACGGAGGTCTACGACAGGTTTTTATGAAAACCCTTTGCGTAATGAACTTGATCTCGTTGTAGAATCGAGTGATTTTGAGAAAGGAGTGTTCTTTGAGGCTTTTACTAGTTTTGCTAACGAGGTCACTCCCGGTGAAGAGATCTCGGCTTTTTCCTTATCGAATAAGGTGCAGGATATTTCACAAATACCGCTATGCAAAAGCAAAAACTATAAAAGCAATCAAAAGACAAACCGAGTTTGTAGCATCTGCTTGTTTCACTAAAGAGGTCACTCCCGGTGAAGGGATCTCGGCTCTTTCCTTATCGATAAGGTGCTGGATATTCTGCAAGGAATACCGCTATGCAAAGCAAGAAGTAGAGCTACCAGTTTTCGAGACAAGTTTCTACAACATCATTAAGTTTCTTTCATTTCATTAATCTCGTTAATGAAGTCCCATTATAATATGCTTCCCAAGCATCACATATGAAACGAAAGCAACAATATATAATATATATCATATATATATAATACAAGCATTCGTCTCAGAATATAATCAATGATCACATCACAGAAAATCGCAGCAGAATAAAACATATGAAATATTGGATATACTAGGATTTCCGTGTTTTAAATTAAGCCTGTATAAAACACGGATTCCACAGTCGTGATGAATAGCCAATCCCACACCCCTAGACCCCTATGAGAGCGGCAATCAACCCTACCAATTCTAGAGTTAGGAGACCCGGTATCGACTCCTCGTGATGGTCTCCCACTGGACCCTAGAACCCGGTTACTTGTGCTCCCCGCCTTGGGTCTATTCTAATGCGGAAAAGTAAATAATATACAATGGTGACATCATCCTTAACCTGGAAGTGCCCCAATAAAAGAATATTACATACAATTAATTTTACATGAATGAAAATAAAAACTCTCATCTCACAAAAAAAACCGTCTATTCAAAATACGACGATCCAATATAACATATCGCAGCAACACATAACATCACATGTCATCAACGTAAGCAAATATGGGTATCCCAGTTTTCGTTGACATATAGCACCAAAACCGGCGATACACCACATATTACACTTACGGTCATAGAAAAGAAAGTGAAAAACTACAACAGTTGGAATCCACAACCACCTTAGACATCAAGAACCCGAAATATCTCATATTCGGATTTCATGCCTAAAAAAATGAATTCCTTAGACATCACATGCCTAACAATTATAAACCCCGCATTTTAGTCTTGATATTGAAAACACTTTGTGATTGCGACGTAGACGGCCGCACCCCCCGATACTGTCGACGAAGTGCACTAAGGCGGAACACCGCTGCCGCGAGCACCCGAATAGAACAGTTGGAATCCACAACCACCTTAGACATCAAGAACCCGAAATATCTCATATTCGGATTTCATGCCTAAAAAAATGAATTCCTTAGACATCACATGCCTAACAATTATAAACCCCGCATTTTAGTCTTGATATTGAAAACACTTTGTGATTGCGACGTAGACGGCCGCACCCCCCGATACTGTCGACGAAGTGCACTAAGGCGGAACACCGCTGCCGCGAGCACCCGAATAGATGCTTTGGGCCACGGGGATCTCCTACGTTCACTTGGTCGGGGATATGGGGCGTAACTATCTAATAAGGTTACCCGGCGAATATCCACGTACACTTTGTGATTGCGACGGAATTTTGATCACATCAAAATCCCGTGGCAACCGATCAAATGAGACTAACTTGCTAGATTTATAATATTCAAACTAGTTATCTCATAACTACTTGTGGATTCCAAATATTGTATCCCATCACATGATACCCGGACGAACGTCAAACTTTTCGATCGATTCATCAATGTCCCACAATTTCCCGACAACTCAACACTTGAGCACAGTTTTAGTAATACCCAGAATATGCCACAATACCAATGCACCAGCCGTAGAAGGGCAAACCCAAGCCTCACTCATGTCGCCACGGAACTACAGCAAACCCTAGAGTTTGACCGTGGTTCTGCGATCCAAAATGTCGAGTTACGGTTTCATTCTTCTAGAGGGTTCATAGGATTACTTGCATATTTTTCCGAATACATTAAACTTGGAAAAATGTGTTTTTAACATTCGATCGAACTATTTAACTTCGCCTAGACAACATGCGAATAACCCAAAACAATATTAAAACTACGAATACGAAACACTCCGAATTGTTTATAGTGTAAGATTACATCACATGCAAAATTAGCAAAAACAAACAACACCTGAAACATCAAAACCAAGTCACTGGAGCAGGAAAAAAATTCAGTGGGGGAGCTCGGATTTTGGCCGATATAGGGGGTATGTGGCCGGCCAAAAAGTCATGGATTTTCCTCAAATTTTCATGGTGTTCTTGATATACCTCATACATCATTCTGTACTTGTTTAAAAAAAATTTTGAACAACTTTTAAAATCGACAGAAACTTCAATTTTCCGTTTCAAGTTTCAGATTATTTCGGCTTCGTAATCTTAACAAAATCCGTATAAATTTCTAGCATGGCTCTAATACCACTGCAGGGTTCCCTAGCACGGCAGCGAGGTTTTGGGAGGCATCGACCATGCCAAATTCAAAAATTTGTCGTTCTAGCTAACCCTAACTAAGAATCGTTAACTAGAAATCAACGGAAAAGTAAATGCAAACACTTTGCAAGTAAAAGTATGCAAGGAATACAACCTTTGTAGACCGGTCCTTCACTTCAATAGCTCCGTGTAGTAGGCCCTTCATTGCGATCGTGTACTCCGGACTCTGGAGAGGCTCCCGTGAAGAAACAAACATGCTTTCTTCGATGTCTTCAAGGCCGAAGATGATCTACGTCGTGGAGACACTAACCAAAGCTATCTCTTCACTAATTACGGAATTAGTGAAGCAAACACCCTATACTAAATGGAAAGTAGTAGAGGATGATGAAGTAGGATGTTTGCTCACATTAGAAATCATTTTCTCATTCAAAATCATCACTTTATCACAAACTAGAGAGCAAGCTCAAGAGGGAGAAGAAGATGAAGTCAAGTGACGAATGAATTATTGTTGAGGTTAAAATTGCATCCTAGGTTTAAGCATGTCATGCTTAACCCTTGTAGAGACTTTACCATGGTCTAGGGTTAGGGTTTGGTTTAGAAATATCTAAGCAAAATATCATGAGAGAAGACTTAGTCAACAATGGCAACTCTTTTGCCAAAAGTCTTTTCTTTTTGAATTTTGCTAAAATAAATATATATATATATAACCCTAATCTTAGCCATGGTAATAATCTCAAAACCCTAGTTGCAAGTTTAACCCTAACATATTACAATATTATATATCACATATATAATATATAATGTAACAAAAGAAAATAATAAAATTAACATATATCACATATATATCAATTTATCATCAAGTGAGAAAAAGAATCATTTAAGTGAGCTTACATTAGTTAATATAATGTAATATATCAAATATATAATTATACATTAAATTATCGAATCAACACTTGATCCGATAATCCGGCTATTTTGCAAATAACCGACTAATATAATATGTTTCATTTTATCGAATCAACACTTGATTCGATAACCCGAAAAAATCACATATACCCGGCCGATATCACATATCGCGAGAATAGAATACAGTATCTCATATCGTATTAATCTCGGTCCCGCACATATCACATATGTTCTCCTACTCCGTTTCACTAGAGCCAGGAAACCCCTGTGTAGGACTCTAAAGACTTGTCAATACGCCGGCAGTAGGTGATGATCATATCAAACACCCACAAGCCGCAAGCGGTCTGCCAAACGTAACGGCCACCCGGGTATTGAGCGATCAGAAGATCAACAAGCAAGCATGCTCACACTCCTGTGAATCCAATCAGTAACACTACCGTACAGTCCGGTCTCTTCGTCTGATATGTCGCATATCTCGTCTTGGGGTGGTAACGTTAGATCCCAGTAACTCGATAAGTCGTGTCAATATGAGGCTCATAACGGGTTGAGAAACTACTGATAACACTTACCAGTATATCTCTGAAGCAGCCTTGGCCAAGGACTTCCTGTTATAGCCAATCGAGCACAGCGCAACATCAACTCCCAATACCGGGAGAGATGAAACCCTTCCTATCGCTCATTGCCTCCATGTGACTCGGGACTATACCCAAAAGCCACCGTTTTGCACGTTCTGTTGAACGTGGTAAGGTGGAAATCAAAGCACGGTGGGAATCACACAAGACTCTATGACGATCTTGGGTCTACAGACTAACCTGTACCAGTGTCATAAGAGAACTGCCATCTGACGTTAGTTATAATACCATCTGGGAGTTCTCGGCGAGTCCATTCAGTGTACCCAGTCTCCACTGAGCACCCGTATACTGTCTCTGATGTCAAACACCAATGGATATGGGATCATCCATCGCCCATCTACATGGGTGGAGAAGCTATATGCTAGTCTACTCTCGTATATCGATGCCCTGTCTCGATACACCTACGACTAGGAATATTTGAAGGATGTACTTAGCGACTACACTGTCCCTACTAGTATGATCTACATCATAATCCTGGTAATCAAGTACTCATCCTAAGGGCTTTATCAACATGTAACATAGAGACAATCATTGTACATGTTAAGATAAAGAGCAACCAGATAGCATATTATCATGTCGAGCAAGAAATTCCTCCCTATATATGTCCAAGCATCCACTACAATATATATCGTATGTACAGTAATGGCCTCCAGGGCATACATATAACTGACATTTGCTTGGTTGCATCCATGAGGTATATTTTCCTTCACTTAGTTAGTTTATGTTTTCCTAGCATTCTAGTTAGTTTAGAATTGGGTTAAGGTGTGGATTTGTGAACTTGGAAATTCCAAGAGAAGGATTAGGCTTTGAGTTGTGTTGTGGTGTAGTGTAGGGGCTGTTACTAGACCTTAGAGTTAGAATTCCGGTTAAACTTGAGACTTGAAACCCAACACTTGAACTTAGAAGTTTTTCCGATATCAGGTTTTTTACAGTTTGCCAGGTTTACATGATATCTGCTATGACTCGAGAGCACCACTAAATAAGTTCCCATGACTATGAGACGTGCAGGCAACCATGAACCACCCCCTGAAACCTGAGCCCCGACCCCCTATATCTGGACGCAAATTTATTCTCTGTGGCCGCAAATTGCGGCCACATTAGAGGGGAATATATTTTTGGTGGGTAGCCACCTTATCAGATATTTAGACTAACCCCATGTGCAAAATCCCTTAGTTTGTCCTATAGAGAAATCTGGGAGAGGTTTTCCTAGGTTGTTGTTTTCGTGTTTTGCGATTCATAAACTTGGGTTTTGGCATTTGATGTTGTTTTGGGTTGTTGGGCATTTGTACGGTAACAACAAGGGATGTTTGGTTGATTTTGTACACGTAAGCTATAGGTTCTAACCTATAAGCAATGCGCGTGCCGTATTGGATTTCTGGACTTGATGTTAATAGAGATTTCGTTTGTGTATCATTGTAGGTTCCTTCACGTGGATTCCGAGGCGACGGAGCATGGCATCATCGACTTCGGCGAGCAAAGATCAGGTGAGTAGATCTATATCTATGAGGGAAGTCGGGTGGATGGCGTATAGCACCCCCGTAAGTTTTGATGGAAACCGATTTATAGAATACGGTTAAGGAAACCTAGACTAGAAAACTATAGGATATGGCTAGAGAAACCATATTAGAAAGTTTGGAATAAGGTTAAGGAATTAGTAGGAGATAAGATATACCATGACTTAAAACTATAGCTTAGGGTTTAGGAGACATGATATGATAGATATATGTAACACCTTGAAATTCGTTTAGGTTAATTTCGTGTTAATTAGCGATAATGCATGTTTTTCATAAAACTTCGTCAATAATTATTTTTCCTCATAAACCGGAATAAACCTACTTTATTTGTGAAATGTCTAAATATATGTATAATTATTAATTAATAATTGAATTAGTGTTCACATATTTAACTAAATTCCAAAACTATTATGTTTTAAGCAAAATTTTGTTAGCTTGCACAACACAATTTTCACCCTAGGTTTAATGTAACATGTCTACCATTTTAAATTTCCCTTATGGTTTTATTTCCTTATTATTTCAAAACAAAACAAACAAATAAAGATAAATAAGAAAAGAAATGGGAAATGGGAAGCATGGGGCATTTAATGAGGCATGGGACACATTGACCTTGGGTTTTCTCTCTCTCTCATTCTCCCTCTCCTTTTCTTCCTGCTGAGCTTCAACTCCATCAGCCCCTCCCCCCTCATTCTCCTTCTTCTTATCATTTCTAGCTCATATCCATATCAAAAATCCATCATTTATCACACCAACCTCTCATTTAAAACACCAAAATCACTCCTTTGTTGGTTCTTGAGCCTACTCTGAGCTCTAGAAGGCAAGGCAGCAAGTTTGTGCCACCACTTGACCATTGTGAGGTATTAAGCTTACCCTATTACTTATTTTTCTAAACTTATAGTTTATTTAGCTTAATTTAGTGTTTATGTGGGTTTTTGTGCTAATTATATTGTTTAAGTGGAGATTAAGTCAAATTAGGATTTTTATGGCTTGATTAGCTTAATTTAGTATTGTGGGTGTCGTTTAAACCAAGTCTTTGCACCTGATTACACTAAAATACCATATTGTATTAAATTAGTGCTTAATTATTGTTTTAGTTAGGATTTTTGCTAGATTAGTGATCTGCTTTCAACCCGGTTGCTTCAGGCAAAAGTTGCATTTACTGGAGCATATATACTAGAGTTAGATCACACACACGAAGCACGAGACCGCCATTCTCTACCATGGCCGCAATTTTAAGTGTTATGGCTGCAAATTGCAGCCAGATAGTGAGTGTGGGTGTCGGGGTTTTGGCTATAGGTGTCTGCTACATATTTAAAATCTTTGGTTTATCAAATTTTCTTATTTCAACTTGTGTAAAAATCTGGAACCAAATGCGTTGTTTTTAGCACTTTTAAACTTGCGCGACACGTACGTTATGAGTTTGGGTTTGGTGTTTTCTGTGTGTCACAGCGTGTCAGGGTGGTTTCAGACGTATGCACACACGTATCGGTGTTTCGAATGCATACGTGTTTAGCTTGCGACGCAAGTATCTCGTATGGTTTTGATATCGCGTTTTTGCAGGATTTTAGCCTCACGTGTGTTACTTTGTGTAAATTTTAGGATCGGTCGTGGAGACATAGGACGCGGCGCGGATAGGGAAGGCGGTGATCGGATCGGACTAGTGGAGGCGTTCCGGTCAGTAGATGAACATATCTACGGGGAAATCGTTCGGATGGTGCAAACCCCCGATAATTAGAATTTCGTTTAGTACTTATAATTATATGCGTAGTTCGGATGGTGCATTGCATCATTTATCAAATGTATTTATACCGTGCTAATACCTCATAGGACACTCGCACCATTACCATTGGTTTATGCTTCACGAGCACTATTCATGGGGACACACACGCCTTGGTAATTGCTATGCCACAAACACTTTATAACTTGTTTAAATCCGCATCTTATCACTTGCGCTATATTTGATTTATAAACCTCCAATTGTTATATTTAATTCATCAATATGGATATGTAGGATTGCTAGATACATGCACATACCTTATTGCATCATTGCTCATGCATAGCTTTCTAGTTTCCGCATTGCATTTCATATTATTAATATCATAGACATTCATGTATCATGATTCGCTCGATGATTTCCGTATTTATGATATTTATGGATTTGGAGGAACCGCAAAGATTTGAAAATATATTACCACTTAAAAAAATGTAAGTTTTCGGTTTTCTCATGATATGATGCATCTATTGTCCACCATGAGATTTCTCGGTGCTTGAGCAGTATCCTACACCCGATTCGAGGAGGAGTAGGAACCTTTTGTGGGTGCATGGTGGACCCGGTGCGGTACCCCGGGGAAAGAAGATCGCAGATATAGGCATTGAGCCTGTGACAGGGGAGCATTGCTGACCGGTGATTGTTTGTTGACTCGCTGGATATCCGGAGGGTACCGATTGGAGTTGGGCCAGTCCGGATAACCGGAGCCCAGGGGCCCGTCTGGATAGCCGGATCCCCAGATATTGCTATTGAGCCTGAGATTTATATTTATGGGTCAGTCCGGATTGCCGGAGCCCGGATTTACTGAGATTTTCATATTGATGTCGATACAGACACAAATTTATATTGATTTCATTGATGAAACTACAACTGAATTGCTGATGTTTTAATAAGATAAAACTACAGATTTCCCATGTTATTTATATTTAGATCCCGTGTTATTTATTGCATTCATGTTGCATACATGTCATTACATCGCATCATATTAGTATATGTAGGTTGTGACATCATTGTGTGCATGCTTACGATAATCTTATTAGATGTTATTTTTACTCACGAGTTGGCAACTCACCCCCATTGTGCCATGGTGTTTTGCAGGTCTGACCCGTCAGCACAGTAGCGGCGGGCGTACCTCCTCTTTGTCCCTTTTGCTCAGACTCGCCTTTTATTCGTAGGTGGGTTGCGGGGTTATTTTGTTGCCACATTGTATCATTATTGTATCTAGTGTACTCCATCTACCTTATCTACCATTTGTACAGTTGATCTCACGAACCGAAGGTACGGAACGTGACCGACACTTAAATTACGAAACGTCTAAAGGCGTAACGTAATCTAAGTAAGCCGAAGCCCAGAAATCAAAACCATTTAAATGAAGAAGTGTAGGAAAGCATGTTTTAAAAGCAACATCAAATTTCTTAAAAATTTCGGCAGAGTCGCCTTTGTAAAAACTGGCCCCAAACGGGTACAAATAAGAATATATACATAAGCAATAAGAAGGCATCCCTAAGAGGGAGCTAGCTCTACGCCAAAAGGCGGAAACAACCTGATCAGTCGAAAATATTGCATTTTAACACAGCAATTTCCTACTATTTGTAATCATCCAAAGGTGTTTGGTATAAATATACCACATATTAGCAATTTGTCTGCAAAAGTACCAAATAACATGTGTTATACATTATAACCAGCATTATGAGGAAAATTGTGTGTTTATTATTGCATAGGTGATCTTTTATATATCAAACACTTGTCTCGAGATTGTGTGCAGGAAATTCTCCAGGTAAAAGAGCCGGAACTGCTAAAAGTGCTGATAAAATACGTCAAGTCCAAGACATGAAATCCGGCAGTGAACAAGAAAGTATAAAAGTATTCCAGACATCAGGAAAGTGCCTCAAAGCCAACACCAGAATACCCTGAGAATTTCATGCATTGACTCCACCAAACGGTCGCGGATCCGCGGCCGAGTCTGGCCGATCCGCCGCGGATCCACAGCCGAGTTGACTCATCGGTGGCAGAAACGTTTTCCGAGGCTTCTCTTTAAACGGCCAAACTTCTTCAAGACGCTTCAAAGTCCCTCGAATTCTCCAGTAGCTTCCCTTCAAACAGCCAAGCTTCTTGTGCAAGCTTAATACCTACCAAGCTTATCATGCAAGCTAGCTAACTACCTTAATCTAGAAACATCTATACAACTACCTAGCTTCCTATGCAAGCTTCATAAAAACCAAGCTTCCAAGGGAAGCTAAATCTAGCTTCTAGGGGAAGCTAAAGGGGAAAGCTATAAAAAGGGACTTAGGGCTTCATTACAAAGGTTGTTGGGAGTTGTTCATTAGTTGATTAGTTGTTGAATATTGAGCCAAAAATTCCGCAAGTTGAGTGACACAACTTGCAACTTAAAACCCTACCCTAAATCCAATTCCAAAGCCAAATCAAGATACATCGAGTACCAAATCAAGCAAGCATTCAACGAGCCATTGAAGCAACGCCGATCTTCATCCGAGCAAGAGATCCACGACGATCCACTACTCGCGACGATCGAGCCACGTAAAGATCGACGCCAAATTCCTCCTCAATTGAATGAGCGAGAGCTAGTCTTGTAAACTTGAGTGAGAGTTGTAATTTGAAGAAGATCTAAATAAAGGTGAAAATCTCTATTCTTGCTTTCTATTCATTCTCGCATTATGATATTCTTAGTTCTTGATTGCTTTATAATGATGCGTGAGTAAATTCTCCGCTTGTAGCGGAATCGAGAAAATAGATAGATGATGATGATTAAATTCTTGAACGATTCTTAAGGCTTATTAGTTTTGTAAATTTTAGGAAATTGAATCATCGAAAACCTAATTTGAGTGAGATCGAATTCATCGCTCCAAATTAGAGATCAACGATCGATGATTTAATTTGCTAGAGGCTAGAATTTGAATGATAATCAAAGAAAGGACAATGGATGATGATGAAGAAACCCTAGTTTCTTCAATAGATCCCTAATTCTCATTGATCGTCATCGATCTAGCAACAAATCTTCAATAAATAAGAATTTGTAATCATTAGTATTCATCATCACTATCAATTGGATCGATTCGGACAAGTCTCTTTACAAATCTTGATAATTCAAACAATTTGGGACATTTCTTGATTCTTGATTTTATATCCTTTACTTTCCTTATGTTTCTTGAAATGAAAACTCACAAATCTTGAATCAATTTTATTTTATCTTTTAATTTTCAACTCAACTAAAACGATAACGAACAAATCACACTTTCTCAGTGGACGATCCGCATTCACCGACGAAACTACAATAGACACCGTCAATTGATTGCGGTATAAATTTCTTTGGTTGTGAAACATTTTACTACACACGAAGATAATGATCAATCAAATGGCGCCATTGTCAGGGATAGTGTGCTAATTTGTTCGTTTTTGTAATTTGAGTTGGAAAATTTATTATTCCATCAGTTTTTTTAGATCAAAATTCGCACAAGCGCTTAACGATTTGTTGTGATTTGTTGCAAGGAGATCTGGAATCTGTGGAGCAAGAGGAAAATTTTTTAGGACATCTCAGAGAGTTCAGTGAGTGAACAGGAGCATCTGCACGAATTTTTGTGCAGAGATCTCATTTTCAGACCGCTGATCCGCGGCATTATTGGCTTATTGCGGCGGAACCGCAGTGAGTTGAGGGTTTCTCTACACCAAACTTCTCAGGTATACTTCTGACTTTCTTATCTCCTCACTGCTCTGTCCACTACCTAATTTCTGCAGGATTCTTTGCAAAAATTCGCAGCGCCGCAAAAAGAAAAATTGTTGCGCGTTTGATCTTGGTTTCTTGCATTTTTAATACGGAAATTAAGAGGCAAAGACCAAATTCAGATTAGGTGGGGAGTTCATTACCCTTCCTAAGCCCCAAAAATCACAAACTTGCATCCGTATCACCCTCATTAACTAAAAAATGTCTAGACAAGAGTATAAGGACCGTCGCGCTCACTTAGGACAGAAGGAGGTCGTGGGTAATCTATTACTTATCCGCGTTTCTTTTGTGGTGTCTAAGGCAAGTGTGTCTAAGGCAAGTAGTTACATAATTAGGCCCACTACTTACGTAGTGGAGAACCTCCCACTTACCTGACACTTACCTGGCCACAGAAGGGGCAAAGAGGTAGTAGAGGATCTATCTTGCGACTTGTCTTCTGGAAGTCTAGGAGCGGTCTAGAGACTTGACCTAGGTGACCACTAGAATTAGGGTTGCTTGTGCATTGTTTGTATGAATTTTTCAAAAATCCATACTTTTTCAAAACAAACACCAAACTCATCTTTTCCTTAATTATCACAACGCTTCCACTTGTGCTAAACCATTTAGTGCATGCTCGGCTGGACACGGGATTCTAGTGCCCGTCTTGTCCGCATTCCTCCGATCGACTCCGAAGTCGGTATTACTTGTTCTTTACCCTCCACCACACCCATTTCGATGGACAATTCTCCATCGAACTTTTTTAACACTACTCTGCCACCGCCCGCAGGTGCACAGAATCCACCACGCATCTCTCTCCAAGAGAGATGTTACCCTATGCGAGGTCCTCTTTCGACATGTCTCACTATTCCACCAGCCAATGGGAACAATTTTGAAATCAAACCACAATACATCAATCTTCTACAAAAATATCACAGTCTCGAGTCTGAAGACGCATACGTCTTTATTACCAAATTTGAAAATGTATTCTCTATGATGTGTACTTCACAGTTTTTTGTGGATGCTATGAGATTACGTCTTCTCCTATTTACTTTGTGCGATATAGCCGAGAAATAGCTTTATAACACAGGTGCACATTCTATTTCAAACTGGGGAGAATCCGTAACAGCTTTCCTAAAAAAATTCTACCCCAATCATAAGATAGCTCGAGTCCGCAGCGAAATAAATCAATTTACCCGTCTTCTAAATGAACCATTCTCGAAGTGTTTTGAACGCTTCAAGAATCTGTTAGTTCAATGTCCTCATCATGGAATTCCTAGATAGGATCTGTGCAGAATCATATATGAGGGCATTAATCCTACAACAAAACAAACCCTTGAATCCATGTGTCAAGGCACCTTCATGAATAAAGATGATGGTGAATCCTGGAGATTTTTAGAAGATTTCGCTAAAAGAACTTTACAGTGGGAGAGTGTAAACCAGTCATCGTCTAGGGGTGGCATTCACCAAATTGATGTTTCCATAGGAGTTAGAGCTGAAATGGCAGCAATGCAAAAGAAACTCGAAGCTATGGAACATAAATTTTTTGCAGCCTCCCTAAATCAGATGTCAATCCCCAAAACTGTCTGTGGATGCTGTTCTGATCCATCACATCTTACGGAAGAATGTCCATTGAATTCACCATTTCAAGGTAATGAGCATACCAATGCTGCTTTCCAACAAAGACCTAGAAATGATCCGTATTCATCCACTTATAATCAGGGTTGGAGGAATCACCCTAACTTTGCTTGAAACCAATCACAAACTCAAAACACGGTTCCAAATCAAAACAATTTCCAAATGGGTCCTCCACCACAACAGAAACCACTTCAACTGAGTCAGCACCCCTACCAATCATAAAACTTTCAAAACCCGGTCAACACACCTGCACCGTATAATCCTTTGCAGTTGACCGGTACTGATGAATCCTCTTCACTCGCACAAACCATGAATTTGATTCTGAAAAATTTCATGCAAGTTTCGGCCGAGATTCAGTCTTCTGTCGATGATATAAAGAAAAACTTCACCTCCCAAGCTGAGAGTATAAAATCGATGGAAGCACAAATTGCACAATTAAAAGCCGAAATGAGTGCTAGAGAGAAAGGAAAACTTCTGTCTCAACCCCTATCGAATCCTAGACATTCACAACACTACAATGTGAATGCCATTACAACGTTGAGATCTGGAAGTGTACTGAATAATCAAGTTGGGGAAGAAATTGATGATAATGAAAAGTTTATCAATAATACCCCGGCTGAGATTTTTCCCTTCACATCCACTTCTACTTCTAATCCTACTTTGTCTACCCCACCACCTTTTTGCGAGCCTATTCTTCATTTTTCTCAAGGCTTGACACCTCAGCAAATCTCTTCTAGTCCACCAAAGACGATCCACACTCCTATTCTGGGTTCAGTTCCACACACACTACCTTCTCTAATGTTGGACCCAGCTCTTATTGCTAAAGCTCCTTATCCGAATCGGTTAAGGGGTAAAAAATCTAGTCCACAAATGGAGAAGATTATGGAAATGTTCAAAAAGGTTAACATCAACATCCCTCTCCTAGATGTTATCCAACAAGTCTTCGCTTATGCGAAAATTCTCAAAGACTTGTGCACTAGGAAGAGGAAAACTCAGTTGCCCAAAAAGGTTTTCATGACTAACAATGTTAGCACTGATTTTACCCCACAGTTACCAAAGAAACGTAAGAACCCAGGATGTCCTACGATATCGATTTCTATTGGGGGTAAAAACATTAACCGTGCTTTACCTGACATGGGCGAAAGTGTTAACCTGTTTCCATATTCTGTCTATGAGCAGTTAGGGATTGAAGAGTTAAAACCAGCTCATTGCACTCTCCAAATGGCAGACCGTTCAATCACCAAACCTAGGGGTGAACTGGAGGATGTGTTGATAAAAGTCGGGGAATTCATATTCCCTGTGGACTTTATTGTTCTCGATACACAACCTGTAGCAAACCCACGAAACCAAATTCCCGTGATTTTGGGTCGACCATTCCTTGCCACTTCCAATGCTGTCATTAACTGTCGAAACGGTTCAATGAACCTATCTTTTGGAAAAATGACAATTGAACTGAACATCTATAAAATTGGAAGTCAGCCGTCTGAACCCTCTGCTCACATACTTGATGTCTGTTCTGTCCACGAGATTGCTACTGAAAGTTGCAAAGTTGATGAACTTTGCTTTGATGATCTCCACGACACTAGCACATCAATGTTTTATCTTGCACGTCTTAGTGAGGACACTCTTTCCACTCCTGAGTCTGACACTCTTGACTCATCACCTTACGAGTCTGTATCTTTTGCAGGCTACGAGCTTCTTCGTGACTCTGAATATCATTTGATGACCCCACCTTCTATAATTTCTCCGCCAGCATTAGATCTCAAACTTTTACCTTCTCATCTTAAATATACATATTTAGGTGAGAATGAGTCTTTACCTGTGATCATATCTTCTTTTCTAGCCTCAGAACAAGAGAATGCGCTTTTGACGGTATTGAGATCTAATAGGCAGGCGTTTGGTTGGACTATGGCTGACATCAAAGGGATTGTCCCTTGATTGTTGAACATCATATACATCTGATGGATGAAGCCAAGCCAACCCGAGAACCACAGAGACGGTTAAACCCCGTCATGAAGGATGTGGTGAAGAAAGAAATCGTCAAATGTCTTGACAATGGTATCATTTACCCAATCTCCGATAGCCAATGGGTAAGTCATATTCATGTAGTCCCTAAGAAATCTGGAATCACGGTCATAACAAATGAGGCAAATGAGTTAATCCAGAAACGCGCTCAAACTGGGTGGCGTGTATGTATTGATTACAGAAAACACAATGCCGCAACGAGGAAAGACCACTTTCCTCTACCTTTCATTGACCAGATGTTAGAACGCTTAGTTAGACGGGAATATTACTGCTTCATGGACGGATACTCTGGCTATAACCAGGTCCATATTGCCAAAAAGGATCAAGATAAAACTACATTTACTTATCCTTTTGGTACTTTTGCTAATAGACGCATGCCGTTTGGGTTATGCAATGCTCCCGCTACATTTCAGCGGTGTATGATGGGGATATTCTCGGACATGGTCGAGAATTTTCTGGAGATTTTCAAGGACGATTTCTCGATATTTGGAGATTATTTTGCTGACTGCATATCTCATCTTGACGCAGTTCTTACTCGTTGCAAAGAGAAGAACTTAACCTTGAATTTGGAAAAATGCCATTTAATGGTCCAAGAGGGAATTGTGCTTGGACATGTTATTTCACAAAAAAGCATTGAGGTTGACAAAGCTAAAATAGATGTCATTAAAAACCTTCCTCATCCCAAATGCGTCAAGGATATACGATCTTTTCTTGGCCATGCAGGCTTTTATCGGAGATTCATTAAGGATTTTAGCAAAATTGCTAGACCTTTAACTCTTCTCTTGGCTAAGGACGCAACCTTTTACTTTGACTCGGATTGTGAGGCTGCATTTGACTCACTCAAACACTCTCTCACTACAGCCCTCGTTCTATCATCTCCAGATTGGAACCTTTAGGGTGATAGCACAAGATCTTTGCTAGATTATTAGGCGAAAACAAGCATGTTAAACACATTAACACTAAGTGAATACGAAATACAACCTTTGTGTAGGGTTGCTAAGCATGCATACAAGGGTCTACGAGGCATCAACTATGCCCAATTAAAAATTTAGCCGTGCCGAACAACCCAAAGCCGGATCTTTAAACTAGAGTTTAGGCAAAAACAAGCATGTTAAACACTTTAACACTATGTGAGAGGGATTACAACCTTTGTAGATCCGGTCCTTCACTTCTTAAGCTCCGTGTTGAGGTCCCTTCGCTGCGATCATCGTGTTCCGGACTCTCGAGAGGCTTCACGAAGAGAAAGATGCAGTCTTGCTTCCGATCTTCGATAACATAGACGATCTACCTTGATGTTTCGTTAACACAAGCTCTCACTCTCTAAATGAAGTGAACACCCTTATCTAAATGGCAAGGATAGATGAGGATGATGAAGTAGGATTTTTGCTCTCATTTGTTTTCTAATTCTCACTCATTTTCATCACAAAAAGCAAAGCAAGAAAACTTTTCCATGAAAAGAAAAGGAAGAAGAAGATGAATAATAAATTAGAATCCTTTTGTGATGAATAATGCAAAGAAGATAATGATCAATAATGCAACCATGGTTGCTAAACCTTTGTAGAGACTTAACTAGGGCTATGGTTTGGGTTAGGTCAAGGAATGAGTCATAACAAAATATCTTTCACAAAACAAAAAGAAACCTTCTAGAATCATCTAGAAAGCATTAACCCAAATCAAACCCTAATCTTGTTTAATCTCTACTAAACATGTTGCATTAGTTATCATATCATGTTACAATATTATATATCATATATATAATATTTATTGTAACCAAATAAAATAATACAATTAACATATATCGCATATATATCAATGTATTACCCGAGTGAGAAAAAGAATCTTTTTGTGAGCTAATATTAGTTAATGTAATTTAATATATCATATATATTATTATACATTAAATTATCGAATCAACACTTGATCCGACAATCCGGCTATATCGCATATAACGGACTAATATTTATCCGTACCGATTCATCAAATCAACACTTGATCCGATGACCCTGCTGATATCGTATATTGCAAGAATAGAATACGGTATCCCATATCGCATTATCTCCGGTCCCGCACATATCACATATGTGCCCCTACTCCGTTTTCCCTGAGTCAAGAAAGCTCTGTGTAGGACTCTAAAGAATAGTCAATACGCCGGCAGTAGGTGATGATCATATCAAACACCCACAAGCTGCAAGCGGTGAGCTAAACGTATCAGCCACCCAGGTATTGACCGCTCAGAAGATCAACAAGCAAGCATGTACATTCTCCTGTGAATCCAATCAGTAACACTCCCGTACAATCCGGTCTCGTCGTCTGATATGTCGCATATCTCTCCTAGGGGTGGTAAACGTCAGACCCCAGTAGCTCGATAAGTCGTGTCGATATGAGATCTATAACAATTCGAGAAACTACTGATTACACTTACCAGTAAATCTCAGCAACCCTAGCCAGGGATTTCCGGTTATAGCCAATCGAACACAACACAACATCAACTCCCTATACCGGGAGAGACGAATCCCCTCCTATCGCTCATTGCCTCCATGTGATTCGGGACTGTACCCAAAAGCCACCTTTTTGCACGCCCTCTTGGACATGGTATGATGGAAATCAAAGCACAGTTGGAATCACACAAGACTCTATGACGATCTCGGGTCAACAGACTACTCTGTACCAGTGTCACCGGAGAACTGCCATCTCTCGTGAGGTATAATACCATCTGGGAGTTCTCGGCGAGTTCGTCAAGTGTACCCTGTCTCTACTGATCACCCGTACACCATCCTTGATGTCAAACACCGATGGATATGGGATCATCCATCGCCCATCATATGTGTCAAGATGCGTATACGCTAGTCTACTCTGGTGCATCGATGCCCTGTCTCGATACACCCTCGACTAGGAACAGTTATAGGATGTACTCGTCGACTACCATGGCCCCACTAGTATGATCTCATCATAGTCCCAGTAGTTAAGAACATATCCTAAGGGATTTATCAACATGTAACATAGAGACAGTCAGAGTACATGTTAAGATAAAGTACAACCAGATAGCATACTATCATGTCGAGCAAGAAAGTCCTCCCTATATATATCCAAGCATCCATTACAATATACATCATATGTACAGTAATGGCCTCTATGGCTTACATATAACTAACAATCTCCCTCTTGCACTAAGGCTATCTGTTATGGTGTCATATACCCAACAATTAGCTATGGTTGAAGTATCTCATACTCAACCATCCCATAAAAGTCTCTACTGGGAAAAAGGCCTTTGTGAGTGGATCCACGCTGTTGTCCTCTGTGTCTACTCTCCTAACTTCGATCTCCCAGTAGATCAACCATCTCCATGATCAGGTGATACTGCCTAAGAATTATATCTGGATTTCTGATGGGACGGTGGGTTCCTTGGCAAAAGCCACAACTCCATTGTCACACAATGGTAGGAACGAAGTTCATCTCATGAACTTATAAATATCCAGACTGCCTCTTTGGTAGCATCATTGGTAACGATGTATCTTACCTTTAATCCTCTAGTATGTCACGGTATCTAGCTTGGAACTCTTCCAACATACCGTCCGTCCACTGAGGGTAAAGACAATGCCTGCGACTGACATTCAGTCGTCCTTGTCACCCTGGAACATTTCCAGTGATTCTCCCCATGATCGATTGATACCATCTCACTACAACTAGTGAGTATCCTAACATCCAATTAGATCTATCTCATAGATCCAAAACCCAGGATTTAGTAGGTATCATTTTGATCCTTTATGGAGAATCCTTATGATAAGCGGAGATTAACCGAGCGAAGTATAGGAAACTCTTTCCCTATCAAGAGTATGCCATCCACGTACTCTACGAGGATCACCACCATACTCCCTACTACCCTTTTTGTATATACAAGGTTCATCTATCATTTTGATGAAGTCAAACTCTTTGACTAGCACATCAAAACAGATGTTCCAACTCCGCGATGCCTATTTTATCATATAAAATATCTTGCACACGTTTCCGTTGCTCCCACTGTCTACGAAGCCCTCTGGCTGTGTGCTTATAGACGCTCTCTTCTAAAACATCATTTTAGAAAAGCAGTCATGACACCCAACTTTCAGATATCGTAGTCATGGTATGTAGCCGTGGCAAGTAGGATCTGGATGGACTTAAGCATAGCTTTGAAAGTCTCAACTTTTCCATGTACACCAAGTAATCTTCTCAAGTTATACTTGCTCCTGATGGGGATTTAACCCTTCAGATAAAGCAACCAAAGTCCATACTTTGTTGGTGTATGAGGATTCCATTTCAGATCACTAAGCATCCAGCCATTCTTCCAGAGTCCCACTCCTGATGGCTTGCTCGAAACTTAGTTGGGTCATCATCTCATGATGCAATCCTCACTCCCACTGTCATAAAGAAACTGAAGTATCTCTCAGGTGGGTGAGGAACCCTACTAGATCGGCGGAGAGGCTGAGGTTCGTTGGAAACTATTTAATCTTTTGGTTCTACCAAATCATCTGCTGTAGTTTGTATAGCTGGAACTCCTTTCAGTTCTACCTCATGACCACTAATTTCTTCATAAGAAATTCCCTTTCACAAAGGTGGCATGTTGAGAAACAAAACATATTTTGTTCCTCGGTTAGGTAGAAGATATTCCCTTGCGTATGCTTGGGACATCCAACAAACTTTCATAGATCTGAGTTTGCCTCGAGCTTGTCCGGATTTTTCTTTTTAGACATAGGCCGGACAACCCCAAATCTTAACAAACTTAAGATATGGTCTCTTCCTTTTCTATATCACATATGAAGTGGTAGGCAACTGATTTGATTTGAACCCTATTCAATAGGTATGTAGCTTCTCAAGTGCATATACTCCCAAAAGGAAATAGAAAACTCAGTAGTACTCATCATAGAGCACACCATATCACATAGGGTGCTATTGCTCCTCTCTGATATACCATCGTGCTATGGTGTATTCGGAGGAGTAATGCCAAAAGAGAATCTCATTCTCCTTTAGAATAGTCCAGGAATTCCGTGCTCAAGTATTCTCCTCCCTGATCTCATCAAAGGACATAATACTTATACCCGTTGTTGGTTCTCTACATCTAACTTATATTCCGTGAATATCTCAAAAGCTTTGGACTTGTGTTTCAACAGGAACATATGTCTGAATCTTGAGAGAGAGAATGTAATGAAGTACAAAGAACCGGTCTTGGCAAGTGTAGACTGGAGACTTTCATACATCAACATGTTTCAATCCCAAGAGTTCACTAACTCTTTCTCTGTTTCCAATAAATAGAGCTATGGTCATCTTACCTTTGTGACATGACCGGCAAGTTTCACAAGATGTAAATTCAAACAAATTTAAATATGCATCTTAATGTAACTTAAGCTAGTCGGGTCGCATTGATATGACCTAGTCTACAATGTCTCAAGAAGGATTCATTCATTTCTGAACTCTTCCTCTCGTGTGTGTTCTGTATAATAAGAACTGTAGTTTGATTTAGAACGTCAATGCTTTTAGATAACGTGCATAAACCGATCAACTCTTGATATAGGAAATGTTCAAAACATTATCCAACAATACAAAATTATATCCTTTCTTTACTAATAAAGAGACTGATATGATGTTGTGCATCAGGTTCGGTATCTAATAACATTCGTTCAGAATCAATGTATTCTGGTAATACAGGGTGATAGTGACCAACAGACTTGGCTGCAACACATTCACCGTTTTCTATCTCATGAAACTTATCACCCGTTCTCAGTTCTCTACCTTTCTGTAGCCCATGTAACAGATTACATATGCGGGATCCTGATCCGGTATCTCATACCCAGAACGTAAAGGATACTGAGAAACAGTTCTATGTAATGAACACACCCGAAGATGATGCATCAACATGCACTTTCTTCGTTTGGGCGGAACGGGAATTCTGGTAATCCCCAATTTCCTGCTGTCTTATAACAATTATAAGTTGGAGCAGGACCAACGTTCCCTAGCCCAGTATAACAAGCAGGTTCGGTCAATTCATCCGTATTATTATCTTGATTAAGGCGTGATATGGTCGCTACCTGGAGAGAGAGAGAAGAAAACACTCAGCGTATGCTCTTGCAAGATTAGATTGGTTATCTAATATATCTAATCAGGATGTCTCCCACTGTTTTAATCAAATCTTCCTTCAAACCCTAAAAGGAAAGACTAGCCGGGATTAATTACACGCTACAAGTTCGCCAATCATTCAGCCAGGCCAGTGTCGGTACTTTAAGTGAGGTTCCCCGTGCTTTCGCACGGACCTAATTAAAGTAAACCTCGTTTTCCCAGAGGCGTAACCCTGTTAACACCTTTCTAGACACCTACTTGATCGGCTAGTTGTAATGTGTAAAACTCTCCCAGGAGTAACTCTTACTCGCAGCGGGTATCGGGATCCAACTATCTCATAGAAGGTATGCAATCTCATTGCAAATTTCAACACTTGAAATTCCCGATAATATTTTGCCCCTAGCGTGCTATGACCTTGACAGAGGTCAACAAACCATAGGCTGCTAGTTAAGTTCATCCCGTCATTTCTTGATTGAAGTAAACCCACCCGTACGACCCTTGACAGAGGTCAACAAGGTCGCACGACTACTCTAAATCAATCACATCATATGTTTATACAGATAAGCACTAATCAGCTACCGCAAACTACACCTTGACAGTGGTCAACAAACGCAGCACGAATACTAAATACTACTTCTCTGAAATGACGTAGGGCTACGACAGGTTTTTAAGAAAACCCTTTGCGTAATGAACTTGATATCGTTGTAGAATCGAGTGATTTTAAATGGAGTGTTTTTTAGGCTTTTCTAGTTTTTCTAAAGGGGTCACTCCCGGTGAAGGGATCGTCGGCCTTTTCCTCATCGAATAAGGTGCAGGATATTTCATATATACCACTATGCAAGAACTATAGAAGCAATCAAAAGACAAACCAAGTTTGTAGCATCTGCTAGTTTCACTAAAGAGGTCACTCCCGGTGAAGGGATCTCGGCTCTTTCCTTATCGAATAAGGTGCTGGATGTTCTGCAGGGAACACCGCTATGCAAAGCAAGAACTAGAGCTACCAGTTTTTAAACATGTTTCTACAACATCTTAGGTTTCTTTTATTTCATTAATCTCATTAATGAAGTCCCATTTTAATATGCTTCACAAGCATCACATTTGAAACGAAATCTGCAATATAACATATATCTCATATATATAATATAAACATTCGTCTCAGGCAGTAATATGATCTCATCACAGAACATTGCAGCAGAAGAACATATATGAAATATTGGATATACTAGGACGTCCGTGTTTTAATACGAGCCTGTATAAAACACGGATTCCACGGTCGCGATGAATAGCCAAACCTACATCCCTATACCCCTACAAGAGTCGAAAGCAACACTGCCAATTCTAGGGTTAGGAGACCCGGTCTCGACTCCTCGAGATGATCTCCCACTGGACCCCAGAACCCGGTTACTTGTGCTCCCCGCCTTGGGTCTACCTAATGCGGAAAAGTAAATAATATACAATGGTGACATCATCCTCAGCCCGGAAGTGCCCCAATAAAAGAATATTACATACAAATGAATTTTACATGAATGAAAAAGAAAAACTCTCATCTCACATAAAACCCCCGGCTATTCAGAACGCGACAATCCAATATAACATATCACAGCAACACATAATATCTCATATCATCAACGTAAGCAAGTATGCGTATCCCGATTATCGTTGATGTATAGCAACGAAGCCGGCGATACACCACATACTACGTTTACGGTCACAGAAAAGAAAGTGTAAAACTACAACAGTTGGAATCCGCAACTTCCTTAGACATCGCATGCCTAACCAAATGAATTCCTTAGACATCGCATGCCTAACAATTATAAACCCCGCATTTTAGTCTCATTATCGAAAACTCTTATCAATATCAAGTCGGGCAATTCAACAAGAGTCCTGATATCCTGATCGAATGCTCGTCGCAAACTTTAGTAGACGGCCGCACCCCCGGATGCCGTCGACGAAGTGCACTAAGGCGGAACACCGCTGCCGCAAGCACCCGAACGGATGCTTTTGGCGACGGGGTTCTCCTACAGTCACTTGGTCGGGGCTTTGGGGCGTGGCTGTCTGTTAAGTTTACCCGGCGAGTATCCGCGTATGCTACATGATTGCGACGGACTTTTGATCACATCAAAATTCCGTAGAAACCGATCATCTGAGACTAAACTGCTATGTTTATAACATTCAAATTAGTTATCTCATAACTACTTATGGATTCCAAATATTGTATCACATTCCAGATAAATAGAAAATGTCAAACTTTCCGATCGAATAAACAAACACCTAAGATTTCCCCAATATATCGCAACACTTGAAATTAGTTTAAAAACATCCATCACATGCCACAGTACCAATGGTCCAGCCGTAGAAGGGACAAGCCAATGCCTCACATGTGGCACGCCGTACTGCCCCAAACCCTAAGGTTTAGAGGCAGTTCAAGACGGTCACATAATCGAGTTAAGTTTTGTTGTCTTCTAGAGGGTCCACCGCGTTACTTGCACGACTTAGAACGTTTTTAAACTCGAGAAAAATCCAACTTTTGAAAAATTTTCCGACAGGGGAAAAAGTGAGTTATTGATATCCGTTCGAACTTTTTAACAGTTTCTAAAAATTACCCAGACAAACAAAACAAAGTTAAATTATCCGATCGAATCAACGAGTCCCCAATACAACCCTAGAAAACTCAACACTTGAGTGGAATTAAAAAAATTCCCAGAAAAAAATGACAAGAAAGGACCTAAGAATAAATATATGAAGTTCCAGGGACTAATTCACAATTGTGGCCGCGGAACCGCCGCCAAACTCTTGGTTTTGTCGCGGTTCCGCGGTCATTTGAGCGCATTACAGGTCCGTACTTCACAGTAATTCTTAGTTTTTCATGCTTAATTTTCTGAGCATTTTTAATTCATAAAAATCCACATTTTTGAAAAATATCCAGAGAGGGGTATACTCGGGTGTGTCGGAGTTCGATCGGACTTTAAACTTCGCCTAAAGCTTTAGCTTGGTTCTGATACCACTGTAGGGTTGCTAGGCATGCACACAAGGGTCTACGAGGCATAAACCATGCTCGATTAAAAATTTAGCCGTGCCGAACAACCCAAAGCCGGATCTTTAAACTAGAGTTTAGGCGAAAACAAGCATGTTAAACACTTTAACACTAAGTGAGAGGGATTACAACCTTTGTAGATCCAGTCCTTCATTTCTTAAGCTCCGTGTTGAGGTCCCTTCGCTGCGATCATCGTGTTCCGGACTCATGAGAGGCTTCACGTAGAGAAAGATGCAGTCTTGCTTCCGATCTTCGATAACATAGACGATCTACCTTGAAGTTTCGTTAACACAAGCTCTCACTCTCTAAATGAAGTGAACACCCTGATCTAAATAGCAAGGATAGATGAGGATGATGAAGTAGGATTTTTGCTCTCATTTGTTTTCTAATTCTCACTCATTTTCATCACAAAAAGCAAAGCAAGAAAACTTTTCCATGAAAAAAAAGGAAGAAGAAGATGAATAATAAATTAGAATCCTTTTGTGATGAATAATGCAAAGAAGATAATGATCAATAATGCAACCATGGTTGCTAAACCTTTGTAGAGACTTATCTAGTGCGAGGGTTTGTGTTAGGTCAAGGAATGAGTCATAACAAAATATCTTTCACAAAACAAAAAGAAACCTTCTAGAATCATCTAGAAAGCATTAACCCAAATCTTGTTTAATCTCTACTAAACATGTTGTATTAGTTATCATATCATGTTACAATATTATACATCACATATATAATATTTATTGTAACCAAATAAAATAATACAATTAACATATATCTCATATATATCAATGTATTACCCGAGTGAGAAAAAGAATCTTTTAGTGAGCTAATATTAGTTAATGTAATTTAATATATCATATATATTATTATACGTTAAATTATCAAATCAACACTTGATCCGACAATCCGGCTATATCGCATATAACCGACTAATATTTATCCGTACCGATTCATTTTATCAACACTTGATCCGATGACCCGGCTGATATCATATATCGCTAGAATAGAATACGGTATCTTATATCGTATTACCCTCGGTCCCGCACATATCACATATGTGCCCCTACTCCGTTTTGCCTGAGTCAAGAAACCTCTGTGTAGGACTCTAAAGAATCGTCAATACGCCGGCAGTAGGAGATGATCATATCAAACACCCACAAGCTGCAAGCGGTCAGCTAAACGTAACAGCCACCCAGGTATTGAGCGCACAGAAGATCAACAAGCAAGCCTGTACATTCTCCTGTGAATCCAATCAGTAACACTTCCGTACAGTCCGGTCTCGTCGTCTGATATGTCGCATATCTCGCCTAGGGGTGGTAAACGTCAGACCCCAGTAGCTCGATAAGTCGTGTCGATATGAGGTCTATAACAGTTCGAGAAACTACTGATAACACTTACCAGTAAATCTCAGCAACCCTGGCCAGGTATTTCCGGTTATAGCCAATCGAACACAACACAACATCAACTCCCTATACCGGGAGAGACGAATCCCCTCCTATCGCTCATTGCCTCCATGTGATTCGGGACTGTACCCAAAAGCCACCTTTTTGCACGCCCTCTTAGAGGTGGTATGATGGAAATCAAAGCACAATGGGAATCACACAAGACTCTATGACGATCTCGGGTCAACAGACTACTCTGTACCAGTGTCACCGGAGAACTGCCATCTGACGTGAGGTATAATACCATCTGGGAATTCTCAGCGAGTCCGTCCAGTGTACCCAGTCTCTACTGAGCACCCTTACACCATCCTTGGTGTCAAACACCGATGGATATGGGATCATCCAGCGCCCATCATATGGGTCAAGATTGTTGGATATATGTATGACCTAGAGGCCATTATGTGATAGTGGATGTATTTATACATATATATATATATATATATATATATATATATATATATTCAGTGTACATTCTTGCTCGACATGATAGTATGCTATCTGGTTCTTCTTTATCTGACATGTTGATTTGATCATGCTTTTTACTCATTCATACATGTTGATAAAGCCCTGAGTATATTGGATTGACTACAGTGATTATGATAGAGATCATACTAGTGGGACATCTGTAGTTTATAAGCATATCCTGAAATGTCCCTAGTCGTGGGTATATCGAGACGGGGCATCGATATACCAGAGTAGACTAGCGTATATGATACTAGACCCATATGATGGGCAATGGATGTTCCCACATTCATCGATGTTTGACATCAAGATCATATACGGGTGCTCAGTGGTGACTGGGTACACTGGACGGACTCACCGAGAACTCCTATATGGAATTATATCTATCGTCGGATTGCAGTTCTCAGGTGACACTGGTACAGGTTAGTCTGTAGACCCGAGATCGTCATAGATTCTTGTGTGCTCTCTCACTGTACTTTGATTACCACCCTACCACGGCTCTACTGAGTCGTGCAAACAGGTGTCCATTGGGTACAGTCCCGAGACACACGAAGGCGATGAATGATAGGAGGGATTTCGTCTCTCCCGGTATTGGGAGTTGATGCTGTGCAGTGCTCGACTGGTTATATCAGTAAGTCTCTAGCCAGGGCTGCTGAGATTTACTGATAAGTGTTATCAGTAGTTTCTCGATCTGTTATAGACCATTCATCGGCACGACTTATTGAGTTATTGGGGTCGACGTTACCATCCCTAGACTCGATATGCAGCATATCTGACGAAGAGACCGGACTGTACGTGTAAGTGCACGGCGGCGCCCCGGCCGTCAATCTGACGCCGGAGTGCGGAAGCGGTGATAAACTTTAATTTTGCAAACTAGCAAACCAGCACCATCGCGCACTAAACACCCGGATCGGGCCATTAAACTAGATCTAGCTAACTACAAGACGGGTTAGAGATATACCGAGTGATCCGAGTCCTCCGGTCTTCTCGTCGTCGTCCCGATCTCCTGCGGAAACTCCGGTCGTCGTCTCCTCGCCGGAAGGGCACCACATCGCCTGCATCTTTTACGGGCTCCCGCCTCTATACCGAGGCAACTCGGGCACGAAGTTGGCAAGTCGACGTGCCCATGATTTGCTGTAGAATGTAGTGTAGAGGCTATGTCTCATATGGGGGTTTAGTTGCCATGGAGGATGGAGGAGGAGGTTAGGAAAATTGGTGCTTTCAATTTTCTAGCAAGAAGAATATGAGATGAAGAATTCCTCACATAACAAAATGAACTCTCTCATTCTCTACCTCTCAAAGTGGCCGGCCTCTCATCAAGTGAGAATGGTGGAGGATAAAAACATCAACCATGAAGGGAGGTGATCGTAGTAAAAGGTAGAGGGTAACCACATCCAAAGATCATGATAACAAATCAAATCAACCTTCATCTCTTTTCCAATCACAATTAGTACAAAGGAAAAGATGGATAAAGCATCTCATGATGATAAACTATTATGATGCCACCATTATGCAAGAAAGCCCTCCACAAAATGTTATTTGCAAACTTGCAAATAACACCCTCCATCAGAAAAGTCCGGCCGGGAAAGAACAAAGGAAAACCGGGCGGAACGGAATGCAAACTGGCAACTCCAGAAAACTGGTCCCGTAATCAATTACAGGAAAACCCCGATACTGTGCATACACACCCGCATCTGTATTCCGACCGGAACAAATGCAATGAGACAAAATCTACACTGTACTATACTAGGATCCGGCTTAAACCAAAGCCGGCTAGTAATATACGTCCGATCCTGATCCGTGCAATACCGCACATATCTGATCGAACCCTGCCATATATCCATACGGCCTCTAGTACTAACCGTCCGATCCTGATCCGTGCAATACCGCACGTATCTTATCGGACCCTGCCATATCTCCATACGGTCTCTACAGCGTTTCGCCCGAAAGCTTGAGTAACTGAAAGTGTGGTGGACTCTAAAAACTCGTCAATACTATGGCTGTGGATTTAACCACTAGCATGTCAGAGGTATTAGCCATACGTGACGGGCCACCAGCTATTGACCAAAAGGGACGTCGATGAGCGAACTCATCCTGACACCCTACTGAGCCTGTCAGTGACAATATCCGTACAGTCCGGTCCGTTCGTCTATGAGCATCGCATGGCGGGCCTAGGGGGTTGGTAAAAGTCAGACCCCTAAAAGCGGTACAAGTCGTGTCGGAGTGTAGCCCATAACACCCTGAGATACTACTGGAATACCTACCAGTAAATCTCCTGCCTTGGCCAAGGACTTCGTGTAATGGCTCTCCTAGACATAGCGCGAACTCACCCCCAATACCGGGAGAGACGAACCCCTGAAGATCCGCTCACTGCCTCCATGTGGCTCGGGACTGTACCCAACTAAAACCTGTTTGCACGTCTCCTTTGAGCGTGGTAGGGTAGTAATCAAAGTACAGTGGGAACTCACACGAGACAAATGACGATCCTCAGGTCGATGAACTAACCTGTACATATGTCACCAGGGAACTGCTATCTGACGTCAGGTATAAGACCAAGTAGCATGTTCCCGGCGAGTCCTGTCCGGTGTACTCATAACCCAATGAGCACCTGTATACATCTTAGGTGAACCAACTGACACCAGTGGCTTGTGAGACCGGCCACCGCCCCTAGTCGGGGTCTCGACTGTATAAACTAGTCTACTCTGGAGTATCGATGCCCTATCTCGAAACTCCCACGACTAGGGACCTTTTAAGGATGTGCTTATAGACTACCAGCTCCCACGTATATGATCGCCCTCATACTGCTGGCAGTCAAGCAAGAATCCTAGGGGCTCTATCAATGTGCAATAGTGACCTGCAAGGTCACCTAAAGCAGTACACGATGATAAAGGTAAACCAGATAGCATACTATCATCTCGAGTAAGACTGTCCTACCGGGATAGGTCCTCCCTCAATCATTGCAATCACGTGCCTGTGATCCAATAATTGACTCTTAGGGCACTATCTCCAACAATCATCCACTTGCACTCAAGGCTAATTATTGCGATGTCGCATACTCACAGCTCGTGTGATACCGAACACCCAACTCCTCTACTTGTCAGTCTCATAAAACTCGTTTGCGAAACTATTGCGTTCGAGGAATAGCCTCAGTGAGTGGATCCGCCTTGATGTTTCTTTCTATGTCTCTCTCTATCTCAAGTTCGCGGAGAAAGCCATCTCCCGAAATGAGCAATACCTGTCTTAGAATGTCTGGATGTCTGATGGGACCTAGCTCATAAATGAACTCCAAATCCAAACTTCTTAGACTGTATCGTCAACTGAACTTAATCAGTATGCTGCGCCATACCTTCCCTCAGTATCCACCTGGACCATCTGTCCAAAATACTGCCCCTCGTCAAAGGGAAATCTATAACTCTGACAGTTACTCTGTCATCCAGGTCACCTTGGAAGCCTGGAATGAAAACCGTCTCCCGAAGGAGGCTGCCGTTATCATATCCCTAGAACATCAACTTATGTTCTAAACCTGCTTCCGATTGTTTCTCCAGGATTGGATCAATATCAACTTATTGCACCTACTGCAAGAACAACATCTGGTGTGGTACTTGATATCTCATGATTGACTCAATTGCCTAAGCAAGTGATCCGCCAATCATGCATATCCCTCTCCCCTTTAGTCTGTAAGACACCTTTAGAGAGGGTGACTCCATCACCTGCAGGTACACTACCGTGCCAGGAGTCGTCCATTCTAAATACTCTTAGAATGCTGTCTAAGTACCCTGATTGGGAAACCACCCAAATCTAGATCTAAAACCATAGATCTAGTAACCAGTATGTTTGATATAATGTCCAAGTCCCATGTGGAGAGAACACTGTGTGACGACCAAATTATAACCGATCGCAGTATAGGAATATCACTTCCTACTCTGTGTATGTCATCCAAATACCATGACATCACACCCTACTACCTTCTCAACAGATCCATCCCCTATTCTGATGAAATCAAACCTATGACTGTCACGTCAGAAATAGATGATCTATCTCCGCTACATCTGCTTTAGTCTATAAATAGACATAAGCCACCTGTCCACCAATGCTTCCGTTGCTCCCACTGACTACGACAACCCTCTGGCAGAGTCATATAGACGTACACTTCTAAAGCAAGTTTAGAACGACGCTATACTCATCTTCCTGTCGGGTCTCACAGTCTGGAACAACAGCAATGGCAAGTGTGGGTAAACAAGAACCTCCCTGCCACCGTCCTTGAGGCTACCGGAGTACCTCTCGGGTGCCTGAGGTTACCCACCAAATCTGCGGAGTGGCCAATGGAATGTCAATCCAGATTGAATCTTTAGGTTCCTTATCAAATCTTCAGTAATCGTTTGCGGTTCTTGAATCACTTCCAGTTCTACCATACTCCCACTACTGTTTTCTGAAAAAATCCATTTTTAGTAAAACTATGGCGAGTCAAGAACAATATCACTATTGATCTTCCAGATGGTAGAAAGTCAACCCTCATCATAGCCTGGGTCCACCCACAAACAGCCATTACAGAAACGTGCCCTGAGTTATCCAGAGTCTGGTTTTAATCATAAGCCAGACAACTCCCCGTACCTTAACAACGTTAAGATATGAACTGTTCTATATCTAATATAGAACTAGAGGCACTGATTTAATTGAACCAGATTCAAATCATGCAGCTGTCTCAAGTGCATGTCAACTAAATGGAAGGAGGCCGATCAGCGTCACTCAACTTAGGAATGCTTCCAATTATGAGTGACCCGAAAGAGAAGCAAGTTCTCTTAATCATTACTATCAACTGAATACCATACACAAGTATCTACATCTTCGATCACTTTGAAGAATCCCGATACTTGCAATACCTGGTTCTCTACTTTATTCAAATACCTATAACTTCTCAAAATTCAGACCCTATGTTTCCACGAAACACCTGTCTAAAAACTAGAGGAGTCATAAGTAAACCGAATATAGTACGAGAACCAACCCCTCTGTCCTCATGGACGCTGGACAACATACAATACTCTGTATAAGTCCCTTCAGTCTGATAACTCATTCACTGTGTGTCGTAGGTTGAAAACTGTACTTATGGTTAAGAAGAATTAAACCGCTGTTTAATGCTCCTTACCTAACCATCCACTGATATAGGTAAATGTCGTAGACATAATTTCAAAAAGGTATATCTCACTCTATAAAAATAGACGTACATATATATCAATTTGAAATTGGTGCATAATAGTGGATATTCAAAACCAAATTATTGCCGTCCGGCAAACAACCCAGGTGACTTCCTCAAATATCACCGATTACAACGAATCCTGATATAATGAGGATGATCACCCAATTCCCAATAACCTAGTCCCACTCATCATCTGTAAAACCATACAGATGTGAGAATCATATCTGGTAAATACATACCCTGGAGTAAGTGTCTAATCGGGAAATCAGTTTTCCATTAACAGTACACAGTGAAACTGAAACATTGAAATGTTTCGTTGGGGTATCCTGGTATTCCTAGTAATGCCTCTTCCATTATCCAGATTCACAACTGTAACCGTATAATCCTTTGGAACCTCTCCAAATCCCTTTATATGTCTTTAGTCATTACCTTCTGTACACCCCTTTAGGCCAAATGGTTTTCTTCCTTCCCTACCGTTCGACACCAGCCTATGGTTTGGAAGAAGACTATCCAATAAGCATAATGGGTGTACTGTCTTAATCCTAGGAGCACTCGCAATGCGAGAGAAGGTGAAGATAAAAGACAACCGAATAAACCTTATTCCTATTTCTCCTGAACCAGAATCCATCCCTGAACTGGAACAAGTTCCTTCCGAGTTCGTATATAACCATACGATGGAATATCCAATAAACTGTGGATCTTCGTAGTGATACGGAGTGTCCTGGAGAAATACAAAGGTGATTTAGGATTTGCGAAGAAATATTTGGTATGGTCGTGAATAACAGTCGAAATTTACTTTGCCCTCTTACTAATCCCTTGCTTTGTCTTAACTTAATATCTTCTGCACACCATCGTTATACTAATTGGTTTTCTTCATTCCCTACCGGTTGGCACCAGCCTAAGGTTTGGAAGAAGACTATCCAATTTGCGTAATAGGTGTACTATCTCCTAAACCAAGGAGTACTCGCAACCTGAGAGAAGGTAAAAGGAAAAGACAACTGAATAGTCCTATCCGTTTTCTCCAGAACCGGAAACCATCCTCGAATAAATTCCTTCGAGTTCGTATCTAACCATACGATGGTTTTGTCTAATGGAAGTGGACGTTCGTAGTAATACGGGGTGTCCTGGAGAAAAAGGTAAAAGTAGGAGTGGCAATGAGGTTTGCAACTCTGACAATCCAAAAGCCAGTGTTAAGAAGGTTCGGTCAACTTGGTCACTGAGTCATAGTCTTAGGGTCGGGTCAATGGTCGCTGCCAAAGAGAGAGAGAAAAGAAACACTCAGCGTGCACTCTATCCTAGATCAGAATGGTTATCACTTTTTCTAATCAGGAAACCTCCCACTGTACCACAAATTCTCCTCCAAACCTGAAAGAAGAATTAGTCGGGGTCACCCGAGGAGTAAACCAACTCATCAGTGGGAATCAGGATCCAACTATCATTGCATGATAACGTGATGGAATCCGCTCACGTCATCACACTCCAGAAGGTATGCGCATATCTGGCAAGTTTCAGTTCTTTTGAAACTCCCGATGTGATTTTTACCCCATGCTCTTATGACCTTGACGAAGGTCAACAAATCATAAGTCACATGTCAAGTTCTACCCGTCATTATCCATGGTTAATTTGAACCCACCCGTACAAGCCCTTGACGAAGGTCAACAAGGCTATACGACTGTCCCAAACCAACGCATCTATCTATACAGCAGAAAGGCAACAAGCAGCTACCATACACTATGCCATGACGAAGGTCAACAAACATAGCATGAATACTACGTGCTACCCGTCTGAAACGACGGAGGGCTACGAATGGTTTCTGGCGAAAACCTTTAACGTAATGAACTTGATATCGTTGAAGGAACGGATAGATTTTTAGAAAATATAGTGACGAAAACCTTTACTAAAGAGGTCACTCCCGGTGAAGGGATCTCGGCTCTTTCCCCGTAGAATGGGGTGCAGGATATTCCAAATGAATACCACGATGCAAAGAAAAAGTAATCGGCTATAGTGAAGTTAATGCCCTGACGCAAACTTCTGTCCAAGGGGTCACTCCCGGTGAAGGGATCTCGGCCCTTGCCTCGTCGACTGAGGTGCTGGATATTCATAACCGAATATCACTGTGCAAAACAAAAGAGAACGTCCTAGCAATAACAGCTTTTTGAAAAGTGTTCCAACAACATCAGATTAGGTTTGTTTTAACTTGCATTGATCCGAATCAACGCAGTCCCATCAATAGATCACACCACAAAGAATGAAAATATACTGATGTACGTATATGCCATCCGCATTCGCCACTGGGTCCCGTCATTACCCGTTAGGTTAGCTAACTAACGACAGAGCGGGGACTGGACTAGCGCGGATGCAAAACATATACAACATCTACTAATATATATACCAATATATTATATTTCGCTCAAGGCGTGATAAAATGTAACATCACAGAAATGTACAACATCACAGAAAAATACAGATATCTGGGATCCCCGGGTTTCACAGAGCCACTACAGAAACCCGACGTTCCCCTGGTCATGTGGATAGCCTGTGCAATGAAATCCTAGACCCCTACGGGCGCGGCAAGTTACCCGCCAAAACCTGAAGCGAGGCAGCCCCCTTCAGCAACGTGAATGGACCACCCGACACTTCACGGAATCCGGTAACTTGGGCACCCCTCCTGGGTCAACCTGTACCCCCTACGAGTGCGGCGAATAGCCCGCCAATTCTAGAGTGAAGCCCCATCCGTTTCAATGCCATGAGATGCGGGCTCGTTGCCTTCTAGAACCCGGCTATCCATGCACCCCTCCGCTGGGTAATCCTAGTACAGAAAGTAAAATATACATATAATGGGTGCATCGACCGCAACCTGGACGTGCCCCAAAATAATAATACAATCAGGCAGTGACGGCTGTCCACATGTCGGACGCTCGCCCCGCAATATCAAATGTACATAATACAACAAAAACTATACTAGCATTGCATCCAGGCTATCCCTCACGACCGATCCGCAACATCACAGCATAATACAGAACATCAACGTGAAAGTCACATTCGCAAATCCATCTAACCGGGCTATAGCAGTTAGACAGGATTTACCGATCGAGTGACATTCACGGTCGCAGATATAATGTAAATACTGTGAAATAATGTGTTTAAAATATCCGATTGATTGAATTATATCAAGTGGGCCCCCAAGCAATACTGTAGCACTCACAGAAATTCTGGGCCCAAACATAATATTCCAGAAACCCTATTTTCACCCCAGACGCCCACTGGAAAAATTTGACACATTGATCCCTCCAAACTGCGGCGGAACCGCGGCGAAAAGTGGGGTTTGGCCGCGGTTCCGCGCTCTCCCTGAAAGATCAATGTGTCGAATTTCTCCAGAATTCTTAGGACTTCCAGTACATCAGTTTTCTACAACCTGAAAAAATTTTCGAGCCAGAAAAAATACGACAGAAAACTGATGTGAAGAAAACTCGGGTTTTTGGAATTTTGGTCGATCGGAAATGTAAAACACATTAAACAAAGCTAGACCATGTTAATGGCGAGGCTATGATACCACTGTAAGTGCACGGCGGCGTCCCGGCCGTCAATCTGACGCCGGAATGCGGAAGCGGTGATAAACTTTAATTTTGCAAACTAGCAAACCGGCACCACCGCGCACTAAACACCCGGATCGGGCCATTAAACTAGATCTAGCTAACTACAAGACGGGTTAGAGATATACCGAGTGATCCGAGTCCTCCGGTCTTCTCGTCCTCGTCCCGATCTCCTGCGGAAATTCCGGTCGTCGTCTCCTCGCCGGAAGGGCACCACATCGCCTGCATCTTTTACGGGCTCCCGCCTTTATACCGAGGCAACTCGGGCATGAAGTTGGCAAGTCGACGTGCCCAAGATTTGCTATAGAATGTAGTGTAGAGGCTATGTCTCATATGGGGGTTTAGTTGCCATGGAGGATGGAGGAGGAGGTTAGGAAAATTGGTGATTTCAATTTTCTAGCAAGAAGAATATGAGATGAAGAATTCCTCACATAACAAAATGAACTCTCTCATTCTCTACCTCTCAAAGTGGCCGGCCTCTCATCAAATGAGAATGGTGGAGGATAAAAACATCAACCATGAAGGGAGGTGATCGTAGTAAAAGGTAGAGGGTGACCACATCCAAAGATCATGATAACAAATCAAATCAACCTTCATCTCTTTTCCAATGACTATTAATACAAAGGAAAAGATGGATAAAGCATCTCATGATGATAAACTATCATGATGCCACCATTATGCAAGAAAGCCCTCCACAAAATGTTATTTGCAAACTTGCAAATAACACCCTCCATCAGAAAAGTCCGGCCGGGAAAGAACAAAGGAAAACAGGCCGGAACGGAATGCAAACTGGCAACTTCAGAAAACTGGTCCCGTAATAAATTACAGGAAAACCCCGATACTGTGCATACACACCCGCATCTGTATTCCGACCGGATACAAATGCAATGAGACAAAATCTACACTATACTATACTAGGATCCGGCTTAAACCAAAGCTGACTAGTAATATACGTCCGATCCTGATCCATGCAATACCGCACATATTTGATCGAACCCTGCCATATATCCATACGGCCTCTAGTACTAACCGTCCGATCCTGATCCATGCAATACCGCACGTATCTGATCGGACCCTGCCATATCTCCATACGGCCTCTACAGCGTTTCGCCCGAAAGCTTGAGTAACTGAAAGTGTGGTGGACTCTAAAGACTCGTCAATTCTATGGTTGTGAATTTAACCACTAGCACGTCAGAGGTATTAACCATACGTGACGGGCCACCAGCTATTGACCAAAAGGGACGTCGATGAGCGAACTCATCCTGACACCCTACTGAGCCTGTCAGTGACAATATCCGTACAGTCCGGTCCGTTCGTCTATGAGCATCGCATGGCGGGTCTAGGGGGTAGGTAAAAGTCAGACCCCCAAAAGCTGTACAAGTCGTGTCGGAGTGTAGCCCATAACACCCTGAGATACTACTAGAATACCTACCAGTAAATCTCCTGCCTTGGCCAAGGACTTCGTGTAATGGCTCTCCTAGACACAGCGCGAACTCACCCCCAATACCGGGAGAGACGAACCCCTGAAGATCCGCTCACTGCCTCCATGTGGTTCGGGACTGTACCCAACTAAAACCTGTTTGCACGTCTCCTTTGAGCGTGGTAGGATAGTAATCAAAGTACAGTGGGAACTCATACGAGACAAATGACGATCCTCAGGTCGATGAACTAACCTGTACACATGTCACCAGGGAACTGCTATCTGACGTCAGGTATAAGACCAACTAGCATGTTCCCGGCGAGTCCTGTCCGGTGTACTCATAACCCAATGAGCACCAGTATACATCTTAGGTGAACCAACTGACACCAGTGGCTTGTGAAACCGGCCACCGCCCCTCGTCGGGATCTCGACTGTATACATTAGTCTACTCTGGAGTATCGATGCCCTATCTCGAAACTCCCACGACTAGGGACCTTTTAAGGATGCGCTTATAGACTACCAGCTCCCACCTATATGATCGCCCTCATACTGCTGGCAGTCAAGCAAGAATCCTAAGGGCTCTATCAACATTCAATAGTGACCTGCAAGGTCACCTAAAGTAGTACACGATGATAAAGGTAAACCAGATAGCATACAATCATCTCGAGTAAGACTGTCGTACCGGGATAGGTCCTCCCTCAATCATTGCAATCACGTGCCTGTGATCCAATAATTGACTCTGAGGGCACTATCTCCAACAGTACGGTAGTGTTGCCGGTTGGCTCGACGGGAGTTGTAGCAGGTTCGCTTGTTTTCTTCTGATCTCTCAATACCCGGGTGGCCGTTACGTTTAGCTGACCGCTTGCGGCTTGGGGGTGCTTGATATGATCATCACCAACTGCCGGCGTATTGACGAGTCTTAGAGTCCCATAAAGGATTTACCTAGTCCAGGCGAAACGTTGTGGTGCGCGTATGCGATATGCGCATGGACCCGGTTAAAATGCGCGTATGAGATACCGTATATTAATCGGGCGGCTTGCTTTTGGTTGGGTCGTATGTGATATGGCCGGGTTGATAAATCAAGTGTTAATCTATCATTTAACCTTTAGCTTCTCACTAGAAATCCTATCTTGTCCTTTTTGGATGTATGCATGCATGTATGCATTCATTCTTGTTCATGCACATATGGATGTGCATGCACACATGCATGCATACATCATTCTATCATGGTTGTTTATACATTGAGAATGGTGGCAATATAAGACTCACACCATGGTTTTATATATGGATTATTATTACATTTGTAATTGTTTTAAAAACAAAAGAAAAGATAAAGATTAACACATGGTTTCTACACTCTTCTTCACCTAACCATGTTCACCTACTTATTAACCATGGGTTAATCTTTCTTTTGTGTTTTAAACTCAAATACAATAATATCTTTATCATTTAAACATGGTTTGAGATGAAGGGTAAAAAATTATATATACATATATTTTCCTTTTTCTTCACAAGGGTTATTCTTTCACTCTTGTTCTAAAAGGCCATCATCTTCTTCCTCCTCCTTCTTTTGCTCTCTAGACTTTTGTAGTGAGCAAAATACTCATCAAGTTAGGTTTTTGAAGTGAGAAAAGCCACCACAACATCATTCTACACAAGTCTTGCCCACTTGTTTAGAGTGTTATCTTCATTTCATTCTCTTGATAAAGCGAAGTTGCAAGCTTGGACAAAGGAGCTTCGGGTGGATCGTCGTGGACGCTAGAAGACCTCAAGCTAACCGTTTTCCAACTCTCAAGTGGCCAAGGAGTCAAGAATAGGGAGCTACAAAGGTTGTACTCTCAAAACCCTAGCCTTTGTTACTTGTAATGTTATGAAACCCTAATTTTTCTAGGATAGATCCTTTGTATGCTTACTTAGCACCATAAAAATCTAATCTTTGGTACATATGATGCTTCCAAACCTTTCATAGGGTGCTAGGTAAACCTAACATTGGTATCAGAGCCGACCTAGAACATTAGGCGATACTTTAGCGAAGTAAAAACTCCGATCGAACCGAAATACGGTATTTTGGGACACTCTCTGGACATTTTTAAAAATCTGTTATTTTTCAGAATTAAAAATCCTTAAGAAATTCAGGAGGTAAATATAAGCACAACTGTAAAGAACGAGCCCATGAACAGTTACTTCCACCGCGGAACCGCGGCCAAAGCTTGCTTGGGCCGCGGCTACGCGGCCGTACAGAGGCTATATTTTGTTATTTTTATACAGTAATGCTTATAATTGCTTGAATATATTTTTGGGTATTTTTAATCTGAGTCTAGTGTTGTATGTTCTGGAGATTGTTTTGGATTCTACGATTCGATCGGAATTTTAATTTCATGTTTTTCTGGGTAATTTAGAAAGTATTAAAGTGTTCAAACGAGTATCATTAACTCGCTCTTTCACGGGGTTTAAATCTTTCGGATATATGTGCAAGTTTTGTGGTGGACCCTCTAGAAGACAACAAACCTTAACTCGATTATGTGACCGTCTTGAACTGCCCTTTGAACCTTTGGGTTTAGGGCAGTACGGCGTGCCACATGTGAGGCGTTGGCTTGACCCTTCTACAGCTGGACCGCTACTACTGTGACACACTCCGGATTTTTTGAACTCCGCTCAAGTGTTGAGCTTCAGAGAATTTTGGGTATTTGAACATTCGGTCGAAAACTTTAATACTGTCTATTTATCTGGAATGTGATACAATATGTGGAATTCATATAGTTTAGGCATGAAATACGAAGTATGTGATATTTCGCATTTATGATGTCTAAAGAGAATGTGGATTCTATATATTGTAGTTTTACGCTTTCTTTTCTGTGACCGTAAGTGTAGTATGTTCGATATCGCCGGTTTCGTTGCTATACATCAACGACAATCGGGGTACGCATACTTACTTACGTTGATGATATATGATATTATGTGTTGCTGAGATATGATGTGCAGGATTGTCGCGATCGAATAGCCGGGGGGTTTTATGTCAGATGAGAGTTTTATATTTTCATTCATGTAAATTCAAATGTAATGTAATATTCTTTTATTTGGGGCACTTCCGGGTTGAGGTTGATGTCACCAGTGTTGTATATTATTTACTTTTCCGCATTAGGATAGACCCAAGGAGGGGAGCACAAGTGACCGGGTTCTGGGGTTCAGTGGGAGGCCATCTCGAGGAGTCGAGACCGGGTCTCCTGAACTCCAGGATTGGTAGGGTCGCTTGCCGCTCTCGTAGGGGTCTAGGGGTGTGGTCTTGGCTATTCATCGCGACTGTGGAATCCGTATTTTCTATTATTGGCTAAATACTAAATACGGACGTCCTAGTATATCCCACATTATATATATGTTTCTGCTGCCTGTGTTCTGTAATATCTGAGACGAATGATATATTATATATGAGATATATAGTAGACGTTGCTTATGTTTTACACCCGCGCTAGTCCCGTCCCGGTATGCCGTTAGTTAAGTAACCTAACGGTGCATAACGGAACATTACGGCGAATGCGGATGGCATAAGCGTACGTGTTATTTTCGTTTTTTTTTCTGTGATTGGCTTAAGGACATAAATGATGGGATTACATTAATATGATGAATGTAAAGAAAATAAACCTAAATAGATGTTGTAGAATCAGATTTGAAAACCACTCGGCTCTTTATGAAAAAGCTATATTTCAAAACTGCGGAGCACAATCCACTCCTTTTGAAAACCATTTGATTCTACGACAATATCAGGTTCAAAGCGTTAAAGATTTTCTTAAAAATCATTCGCAACCCTCCGTCATTCTAGGAAGTAGAGTACTTAGTATTCGTGCTACGTTTGTTGACCTTAGCCAAGGCATAGTGTACGGTAGCTAAGTGATGTCTTCCTACAATGCATATGATGCAGATTAATTAGGACGGGTATATGACTTTGTTGACCTTAGCCAAGAGTCATGTAAAAGGGTCTGATTAATCAAGAAATGACGGGCTGAACTTGACTAGTTCTTGTGATTTGTTGACCATAGCCAAGGTCATAGCTACTAGGGGTAAAAATCATATCGGGAATTTCAAGTGTTGAGATTTGCAATGAGATTGCATACCTTCCATATGATGGTTGGATCCCGATCCCACTGTGGGCAATAGTTACTCCTAGGAGAGTTTTGCAGTTTACAATTAGCTAACTCATTAGGTGTCTAGAAAGGTGTTAACGGGGCTACGCCTCTGGGAAAACGAGGTTTACCTTAATTAGGTCCGTGTGAAAGCACGGGGAACCTCCCTCAAGTACCGACACTGGCCTGGTTGAGCGGTTAGCAAAGTTGTAGACTGTAATTAATCCTGGCTAGTTTTCTTTTTAAGGTTTGAAAGAAAAACTTGATTAAAGCAGTGGGAGACATCGATTAGACAAGATAAATAACCAATCTGATCTATGCAAGAGCTTTCGCTGAGTGTATTCTTTTCTCTCTCTTAATGGCAGATACCAATGACTGGACTCAAGCTTCTACTAGATAAAAACAAACTGAATGGGACCAATTATAAAGACTGGCTGAGGAATCTGAAAATAGCCTTGACTTATGATAAAGTATCATATGTCCTCACGGCTCCAGCCCCGCCTGTCCCAGGCCCAAAATCCTCAGTTGCGGATATTGTAGTCCGCAAGATATGGGATGCTGACTGTGCCACGGCCAAATGCCTCGCGCTTGCATCGATGGATAATACACATCAAAAGCAGCACGAGAATATGGACATTCAAACCATATTCCTCCATACAAAGGAGTTGTATGGAAAGCAATCCCGCGTATTACGATACGAAGCATCAAAGAAATTGTTTCAGATGCGAATGGCCCCTGGCACACCGGTAGGAGACCATGTTTTGAAGATGATAGCTCTTATAGAAGAGCTTGAGGACCTTGGATGGACAATGGACAATGAACAATATACGGATATTATTCTGCAGTCCCTCCCCTCCACCTTTGCTCAATTCATAGTTAACTTCAATATGCACAGCATGGAGAAGGAGCTACCTGAACTCCTTAATATGTTAAGGAGTGCAGAGAGTACTATGAAATCAGTAAAAACTCCCGTTATGACTATTGGACAATCTTCCTCTTCTCGCACAAAGGCTAAGGCCAAGGGAAAGAAAAAGAAGAAGCCCACCAATCCTAAGGGTGGAGTTAAAAAGGTGAAGGGAAAGGAAAAGTCCAAAGCTGGAGACTCGGGGAAAGGTGAATGTTTTCATTGCCACAAGACAGGACATTGGAAGCGCAACTGTACGGAGTACTTGAACCTCAAGAAGAAGCATGGGGATGCTTCCGCTTCAGGTGTGTTTGTGACAGAAAACTGTTTTTCAATAAACTCTGCTTCCTGGGTATTAGATTCCGGTTCAGGTTCTCATATTTGCAATTCTATGCAGGGGCTGAGAAATAGCAAAGTTTTGAAGACAGGTGACCATACTCTCCGCGTTGGAAATGGTTCCAATGTACATACAGTCGCAGTGGGAGAATATCACTTGGGGTTGCCATCTGGGTGTATATTGGTTTTGAACCCATGTTATTTTGTACCAAGTATGCTATGTTATATAATATCTGTTTCTTTGTTAGACAATGAAGGATATAATTTTGTATTGCAGAACAATGTTATGAACATTCACCTAAATCAAATGTTGGTTGGGTATGGTACACTTAATAACGGGATATACGTCCTAAATCAACACACAGTTTTCAGTATACAACACACTAAGAAAAGAAAACTTTCAGAAATAAATGAAGCTTTTCTTTGGCACTGTAGACTTGGTCATATTAACGAAACAAGACTAAACAAGTTACACAAAGATGGATATTTAAACCCTTTTGAATATAAATCTTATGCGACTTGCCAGTCTTGTATCAAGGGTAAAATGACCAAAACTCCATTTACCGGACACGGAGAAAGAGCTACCGAGCTCCTGGGACTCATACATAGTGATGTATGTGGTCCAATGTCTACACAGGCTAGAGGCGGTTTTTCATACTTCATTACGTTCACTGACGATTTCTCAAGATTCGGTCATGTATTTTTATTAAAGCACAAGTCCGAAGCTTTCGAGAAATTCATTGAATATAAACAAGAAATAGAAAAACAAACCGGCTTGAGTATCAAGATGCTTCGATCAGATCGAGGTGGGGAATACCTTAGTACAGAATTTGCAAACTTCCTAAAAGAGAATGAGATTCTCTCTCAACTCACTCCTCCTTACACACCACAGCACAACGGTGTGTCTGAACGACGGAATAGGACCCTATTAGATATGGTCTGATCCATGATGAGTGATGCTGAGTTACCCGTCTCATTTTAGGGGCATGCATTGGAGACTGCAGCGTTTCTACTGAACAGGGTTCCAACCAAAACCGTGTCTACCACGCCATATGAGATATGGCATGGGAAGAGACCATCTCTTGAGAGAATTAAGATTTGGGGTTGCCCGGCCTATGTTAAAAAGAAGAATCCGGACAAATTCGAGACACGGTCGGTCATGTGTAACTTTGTGGGATATCCAAAGAACTCATTTGGATATCTATTCTACCACAAGGAGGAACAAAAGGTGTTTGTTTCTCAGCATGCCACATTCTTGGAAAAAGAGTTTTTCACAGATAAAGATGATGGCACTGTGGTGGATCTAGAAGAGGTTCTAGAGACACAAACTACAAAAGACGACTTGGTTGAACCGGCTGTTGCAATAGAAACTGAAGAACCTCAGCCACTCCGTAGGTCTGGTATGACTTCTCGCCCACCAGAGAGGTACTACGGTTTCCTCATTGATGGTGATGGAGAAGAATGCATCATGGATGATGATGATCCTACCAGTTTTCAGCAAGCTATCACGAGTGGTGACTCTGTGAAGTGGCTGGATGCCATGAGATCCGAAATGGAGTCTATGTACACCAACAAAGTATGGAATTTGGACATTGTACCCCCTGGGGTAAAACCAGTGGGATGCAAATGGATCTTTAAAACAAAGATTGGTGTAGATGGGCAGGTAGAGACCTATAAGGCAAGACTTGTGGCGAAGGGTTTTCGTCAAAGACCAGGTTTGGACTATGACGAAACATTTTCGCCCGTAGCCATGCTTAAATCCATTCGGATCCTACTTGCTATTGCTGCTCACTACGACTATGAAATCTGGCAGATGGACGTTAAAACAGCATTTCTAAATGGTGATTTAGAAGAATGCGTTTATATGGATCAGCCAGAGGGCTTCATTGACAGTGGGAGCAGCGGGAAAGCATGTAGATTGCTTAAATCCATATATGGGTTAAAGCAGGCATCACGGAGTTGGAACATCTGTTTCGATGATGTTATCAAAGAGTTTGATTTCATCAAAAATCCAGATGAACCTTGTGTTTATAAGAAGGCTGTAGGAAGAGCTGTCACATTCCTCGTACTGTACGTGGATGACATTCTTCTGATAGGAAATGATATTCCTATGCTACAGTCGGTCAAATCTTTCTTATCACTAAGGTTCTCCATGAAGGACCTGGGTGATGCCGTGTACATCCTGGGCATAAGGATCTATAGAGATAGATCCAAAAAGTTATTGGGATTGTCCCAAACCAGGTACATCAACACCATCCTAAAAAGGTTTAGTATGGAAGACTCCAAGTGTGGTACCTTGTTAGTTATGTATATGCCCTAGAGGCCATTGTTGTACATTTGATGTATATTATGATGGATGCTTAGATATATACAGAGAGGACTTTCTTGCTCGTCATAATAGTATGCTATTTGGTTTCACTTTATCTTAACATGTTGACTTGTATTGGTTTACTGTCTTTCTCTCACATGTTGTTAAAGCCCTTAGGATCTGTACTCGACTACTGTGATTATGATGAGATCATACTAGTGGGGCCACGGCAGTCGATGAGTACATCCTATAAATGTTCCTAGTCGAGGGTATATCGAGACAGGGCATCGATACACCAGAGTAGACTGGCGTATACACATTATGATGGGCGATGGATGATCCCATATCCATCGGTGTTTGACATCAAGGATGATGTACGGGTGCTCAGTGGAGACTGGGTACACTGGACGGACTCGCCGAGAACTCCCAGTTGGTGATATACCACACGTCAGATGGCAGTTCTCTGGTGACACTGGTACAGGGTAGTCTGAAGACCCGAGATCGTCATAGAGTCTTGTGTGATTCCCACTATGCTTTGATTTCCACCTTACCACGTCCAAGAGGGCGTGCAAAACGGTGGCTTTTGGGTACAGTCCCGAATCACATGGAGGCAATGAGCGATAGGAGGGGATTCGTCTCTCCCGGTATAGGGAGTTGATGTTGTGCTATGTTCGATTGGCTATAACTGGAAGTCCCTGGCCAGGGCTAATATAGAGATTTACTCGTAAGTGTTACTAGTAGTTTCTCGACCTGTTATGAGCCTCACATCGACACGACTTATCGGTTACTGGGGTCTGACGTTTACCACCCGTAGACTTGATATGCGACATATCAGACGAACAGACCGGACTGTACGGGAGTGTTACTGATTGGATTCATAGGAGAACGCACAGGCTAGCTTGTTGATCTTCTGATCACTCAATACCTGGGTGGCTGTTACGTTTAGCTGACCGCTTGCAGCTTGTGGGTGTTTGATATGATCATCACCTGCTACCGGCGTATTGACGATTCTTTAGAGTCCTACACAGAGGTTTCTTGGCTCAGGCGAAACGGAGTAGAGGCACATATGTGATATGTGCAGGACCGAGGATAATGTGATATGAGATACCGTATTATATTCTCGAGATATTTTGATATGAATCGGAACATCGGATCAAGTGTTGATTCGATGAATCGGTACATGATATATTAGCCGGTTATATTCGATATAGCCGGATCGTTGGGTCAAGTGTTGATTCGATGATTTAATGTATAATAATATATATGATATATTGTATTACATTATCTAATATTGGCTCACTTTATTATTTCATTTTCTCACTGGATTAATACATTGATATATATGCGATATATGTTAAATGTATTATTTTCTTTTGTTGCAAATATATAATATATATGTGATATATATTATTGTGACATGATATGATTTATTATTAAACATGTTTAAGGATGATTAAATGGGATTAGGGTTTGATTAGGGTTAGCTTCTTCTTGCACATTCTAGAAGCTTTTCCTTTTGTCTTGGTTAAGATATTGTGGTTGATACTTATCCTTAACCTAACCAAACCCTAACTCTAGTTTATTCTCTACAACTTCTTAGCCACTCATCCTTGACCATGGTTGATATATCAATCATATAGATTTCTTTTCTATTCATCACAAAAGGAATTATCATTTCCATTATCATCTTCTTCTCTCTTGAGTTAAAAAGAAAAAGCTTACTAGAAATTTCATTTGTGATGATAATGTGTGAGAAAGTGAATTAAATAGAAAGCATAAATACTACTCCCTCATCCTCATCTCATCTAGCCCATCAGATTAGGGTGTTCATCTCTATAGAGTGAGAAAGCTTGGGTTTTTGCAACTTCGACGTAGATCATCGGAGATTCGGAACACTTCAAGCTAGCATGGATCGTTCGAGTCGTGGAGCCTCTCTTGAGTCCGGGAGATCATGGATTGCGGCAAAGGGACTTCTACTCGGAGCTTGTGAAGCGAAGGAGCGGACTACAAAGGTTGTAATCCCTCACACTTAGATAAAAAGTTGTTATCTTGCATGCTAAACCCTAATAATCTAGCAAAGATCCCGTCTTTGGGTTGTTCGGCACATGTAGAATTTTATTTGGGCATGTTTGATGCTCTATGAACCTTCACTAGTGTGCCTAGGAACCTTACAGTGGTATCAGAGCCTAGCAAGAGCATTAGGCGATGTGTTAACGAAGTTAAACTCCGATCGAACCCGAACCGACGAAAATAACCCCCTCTCTGGAAATTTTTTAAAATCTGGATTTTTTCTGAATTAAAAATACATAAAAAATACAGCAGAGAAAAATAAGAATTACTGTGAAATTCGAGCCATTGATCCGAACAAACGACCGTGGAATCGCGGCCATTCCCTGCTTGGGCCGCGGTTCCGCGGCAGTACTGTTCGATTTGACATTTTTGTTTTTACAGTAATTCTTTATTTGTGCTTATTTAGTTTCTGGTATTTTTATTTTGATTCAAAGGTTGAGTGATCTGGGGTTTGTTTTGTAATAGTAGATTCGATCGGAATATTTAAATTCGTTTTTATTTCCGGATATTTAGAAACTGTTAAACTATTTGAACGGATATCATTAACCCACTTTATCCCGGAACGGCAAACTTTCAAGTGTTGAATTTTTATTGGGTTTAAATCTTTCGGAAAAATTGTACAAGTTAAGCGGTGGACCCTCTAGAAGACAAAAAACCTTAACTCGATTATGTGACCGTCTTGAACTGCCTTTTGAACCTTCGGGTTTGGGGCAGTACGGCGTGCCACATGTGAGGCGTTGGCTTGACCCTTCTACGGCTGGATCACTGGTACTATGACATATTCTGGGATTATTTGAACTCCGCTCAAGTGTTGAGTACTTTGGGAAATTATGGGTATTTGATTATCTGTTCGAAAAGTTTAATACTGTGGAATTCATAGAGTTGGGCATGAAATGCGAAGTATGTGATATTTCGGATTTACGATGTCTAAAGTGATTGTGGATTCCAAATATTGTAGTTTTACACTTTCCTTTCTGTGACCGTAAGTGTAGTATGTAGTTGTATTGCCGGTCTTCGTTGCTATACATCGGCGACGATCGGTGTATGCATACTTACTTACGTTGATGATATGTGATATTATGTGTTGCTGAGATATGATGTGCAGGATTGTCGCGATTGAATAGCCGGGGGTTTTATGTGAGATGAGAGTTTTATATTTTCATTCATGTAAATTCAAATGTAATGTAATATTCTTTTATTTGGGGAACTTCCAGGTTGAGGTTGATGCCACCAGTGTTGTATATTATTTACTTTTCCGCATTAGGATGGACCCAAGGAGGGGAGCACAGGTGACCGGGTTATGGGGTTCAGTGGGAGGCCATCTCGAGGAGTCGAGACCGGGTCTCCTAAACTCCAGAATTGGTAGGGTCGCTTGCCGCTCTCGTAGGGGTCCAGGGTGTGGGCTTGGCTATTCATCGCGACTGTGGAATCCGTATTTTCTATTGTTGGCTAAATACTAAATACGGACGTCCTAGTATATCCCACATTATATCTATGTTTCTGCTGCGATATCTGTGATGTGATCATTTGATATGTTCTGATGGATACAGTATATAGTATATATGATGTATTATATAGATGTTACTTATGTTTTACACCCGCACTAGCCCTGCCCTGCTCTGTCGTTAGTTACCTAACCAACGGTGCACGAGGGGACATCGAGGCGAATGCGGATGGCATAAGTGTACGTCGTATTTATCTGTGATGCTTAGGAAGCATAAGCTGATGGGATTTTATTAATGAGATTAATAAAAAGAAAAGAAACCTAAAGATGTTGTAGAATAAAAACTTTATAAAAAGGGTAGCTACAGTTTTGCTTTGCACAATGATATATATGATATATCCTGCACCTTATTCGATGGGGAAAGAGCCGAGATCCCTTCACCGGGAGTGACCTCTTTAGCGAAACTGGCAGATGCTATAAAACGCGGTTTGTCTTTTGAATGCTTTTATTGTTTTGCTTTGCACATCGGTATATATGATATATCCTGCACCTTATTCGATGAGGAAAGGGTCGACGATCCTTTCACCGGGAGTGACCCCTTTAGCGAAACTAAGAAAAGCCTCAAAAACACTTCTTTTTCAAAAACACTTGATTCTACGACGATATCAAGTTCATTACGCTCAGGGTTTTCTGAAAAACCTGCGTAGCCCTCCGTCATTTCATATAGAGACTAGTTAGTATTCGTGCTGCGTTTGTTGACCTTAGCCAAGGCGTGGTGTACGGTAGCTAATTAGTATTTATCTGCTAAAACATGAGATGTGATTAAGTTAGGGTAGTCGTGCGACTTTGTTGACCTTAGCCAAGGGTCGTACGGGTGGGTTTAATTCAATCAGGAAATGACGGGTTGAACTTGACTAGCGCTTATGATTTGTTGACCTTAGCCAAGGTCATAAGTTTTTAGGGGTAAAAACATTATCGGGAATTTCAAGTGTTGAAATTTGCAATGAGATTACATACCTCCTATGAGATAGTTGGATCCCGATACCCACTGCGAGTAAGAGTTACTCCTGGGAGTGTTTTACACAGGACAATTAGTCGATCAAGCAGGTGTCTAGAAAAGTGTTAACGGGGTTACGCCTCTGGGAAAACGAGGTTTACTTTAATTAGGTCCGTGCGAAAGCACGGGGAACCTCCCTCAAATTACCGACTCTGATCTGGCTGAAAGATTGACGAAATTGTAGGGTGTAATTAATCCCGGCTAATCTTACCTTTTAGGTTTTGAAGGTAGATTCGATAAAAACAGTGGGAGACATCCTGATTAGATAAGATAATAACCAATCTAATCTTGCAAGAGCATACGCTAAAGTGTTTTCTTCTCTCTCTTTCCAGGTAGCGACCATGTCAGGCCATAATCAAGATAATAATATGGATGTATTGACTGAACCCGCTTATTATACTGAGCAGGGGAACGTTGGACCCGTTCTTTCTTATAAGAGTTATAAGACTGAACAGGGAATAGAAGATTATCTAGATTCTCAAGCCGTCCAAAAGAACATACATGTTGATGCATCTTCTTTAGGTGTGTTAGTTATTGAGAACTGTCTGTCAGTTCATCCTACGTCCTGGGTATTAGATACCGGATCAGGATCCCACATATGTAAATTGTTACATGGGCTACGTAAAGGTAGAGAACTGGGAAAAGGTAATCATTCCATTCAAGTAAGGAACGGTGCAAGTATTACAGCCAAAGCTGTTGGCGAATATCACCTTGTATTGCCAAGTCGTAATACACTGATTCTAAATGAGTGCTATTATATACCAAACATGATGTGCAACATTATATCAGTTTCTTTATTAAGTAAAGAAGGATATAATTTTGTAGTAAAAGATAATGTTATGAACATATTCCTAGATCAAAAGTTGATTACATCAGGCTCGTTACATAATGGCATATTCATTCTAAATCAGAATACAGTCCTCAATATACAGAACACACACAAGAGGAAAAGTTCAGAAATGAACGAATCCTTCTTGTGGCATTGTAGACTTGGTCATATCAATGCGACACGACTTGCTAAGTTACATAAAGATGGTTATTTGAATTCATTCGAATTATCATCTTATGATACTTGCCATTCATGCCTCAAAGGAAAAATGACCAAAGCTCCATTTAGTGGACACGGAGAAAGAGTTACCGAACTCTTAGCACTGGTACATAGTGATGTATGCGGTCCCATGTCTACGCATGCCAGGAACGGTTCTTCCTATTTCATTACATTCACTGACGATCTCTCAAGATTCGGATATGTGTTCCTGATGAAACACAAGTCTGAAGCTTTTGAGAAATTCAGAGAATATAAGCACGAAGTAGAGAATCAAACGGGCAAAAGTATTAAGATTCTTCGATCTGATCGAGGAGCTGAATAATTAAGCAATGAGTTCCTTGATTATCTAAAAGAGAATGGGATTCTCTCTCAGCTTACTCCTCCTTATACACCACAGCACAACGGTATATCGGAGCGGAGGAATCGCACCCTATTAGATATGGTGCGCTCTATGATGAGTACAGCTGAGTTATCTATTTCCTTCTGGGGGTATGCACTGGAGACAGCCATATACCTATTGAATAGAGTTCCAACTAAATCTGTGCCTACCACTCCATATGAGATATGGAATGGAAAGAGACCATCTCTTAAAAGAGTTAAGATATAGGGTTGTCCGGCTTATGTTAAAAAGCAAAATCCGGAAAAACTCGAGGCACGATCAGTTCTTTGTAAGTTTATAGGATATCCAAGCAATTCGTATGGATATCTATTCTACCACAGTAAACAACAAAAGGTGTTTGTTGCTCAACATGCCACCTTTTTAGAAAAGGAATTTCTTACAAAAGAAATTAGTGGCGATGAGGTAGAGCTGGAAGAGGTTCTAGCAACACAAACTACAACTGAAGATTTAGTGGAACCAGAGGATTCAGTAATACCCGACGAACCCCAGCCTCTCCGCCAATCTAGCAGGGTTTCTCATCCGCCTGAGAGATACTACGGTTTTCTCATTGATGGTGGAAGCGAGGATTGCATCATGGAAGATGATGACCTGACTAGTTTCGAGCAGGCCATCACGAGTGGTGACTCTGTGAAATGGCTGGATGCAATCCGATCTGAGATGGAATCCATGTACACCAATAAACTATGGATTTTGGAAAATGCTCCTGAAGGGGTAAAACCCATTGGGAGCAAGTGGATTTTTAAAAAGAAATTTGGTGTAGATGGAAAAGTTGAGACTTTCAAAGCTAGACTTGTAGCAAAGGGTTTTCGTCAACGACCAGGTGTGGATTATGACGAAACCTTTTCTCCAGTGGCTATGCTTAAGTCCATCCGGATCTTACTTGCCATTGCTGCATACCATGACTACGAAATCTGGCAAATGGATGTTAAGACCGCCTTTCTAAACGGTGATTTAGAAGAGAGCGTGTACATGACTCAGCCAGAGGGCTTCGTAGATAGTGGGAGCAGCGGAAAGGTGTGCAAGCTGCTTAAATCCATATATGGGTTAAAGCAAGCATCGCGGAGTTGGAACATCTGTTTTGATGTTGTAGTCAAAGAGTTTGACTTCATCAAAAATATAGATGAACCTTGTATCTATAAGAAGGTAGCAGAGGGTAAGGTTGTCTTCCTCGTATTGTACGTTGATGACATACTCTTGATAGGAAATGATATTTCTATGCTGCAATCAGTCAAGCTCTTCTTATCATAGAGATTCTCAATGAAAGATCTAGGTGATGCCTCCTGCATATTGGGAATCATGATCTATAGAGATATCTAAACGGATACTGGGATTGTCCCAATCCAGGTACATTGACACCATCCTAAAGAGGTTTAGTATGGAAGAATCCAAGCGTGGGAACCAACCCACGATCTCTGGACTCACTCTCTCCAAAGAGATGTCTCCCAAGACTGATTTGGATAGAGCTCGCATGCAAGGGATTCCTTATGCTTCGGCAGTAGACTCTATCATGTTTGCGATGCTATGTACCAGACCCGATGTAGCATACTCACTATGTGTAGTGAGTCGGTATCAAGCAGATCCTGGAGAGAGTCACTGGACAGCTGTGAAGAACATTCTCAAGTACTTGCGAAGGACTAGAGACATGTTCTTGGTGTATGGTAACGGAGAACTCCGGGTGGAGTCCTCTACTGAATCCAGCTTCCAAAGTGATTAGGACGACTCTAAGTCGCATTCGGGTTTTGTCTTTACCCTCAATGGAGGGGCGGTATGTTGGAAGAGTTCCAAACAGGATACCGTTGCAGACTCGACGATGGACGCTGAATACATCGCTGCCAACGATGCTGCCAAAGAGGCTGTCTGGATGAAAAAGTTCATTAGTGAACTTGGTGTGGTTCCATCCATTGAACATCCAATACCTCTGTATTGCGATAACAATAGAGCTGTGGCTTTGGCCAAGGAACCCAGATCCCATCAGAAATCCAAACATATTCTGAGGCGGTATCACCTGATCAGGGAGATAGTTGATCGCCGGGAGATCGAGGTCAGGAGAGTAGATATGAAGGACAACACTGCGGATCCACTGACGAAGGCCATTCCCCAGATACAGTTTGAGAGATTATTCGGGATGCTAGGTATGAGATACTACAGCAGCTGGCCTTATTGCAAGAAGGAGATTGTTAGTTATGTATATGCCCTAGAGGCCATTGTTGTACATTTGATGTAAATTATGATGGATGCTTAGATATATACATAGAGGACTTTCTTGCTCGTCATAATAGTATGCTATTTGGTTTCACTTTATCTTAACATGTTGACTTGTATTGGTTTAATGTCTTTCTCTCACATGTTGATAAAGCCCTTAGGATCTGTACTCGACTACTGGGATTATGATGAGATCATACTAGTGGGGCGACGGTAGTCGATGAGTACATACTATAAATGTTCCTAGTCGAGGGTATATCGAGACAGGGCATCGATACACTAGAGTAGACTAGCGTATACACATCTTGACCCATATGATGGGTGATGGTGATCCCATATCCATCGGTGTTTGACATCAAGGATGATGTACGGGTGCTCAGTGGAGACTGGGTATACTGGACGGACACGCCGAGAACTCCCAGTTGGTGATATACCACACATTAGATGGCAGTTCTCCGGTGACATTGGTACAGGGTAGTCTGAAGACCCGATATCGTCATAGAGTCTTGTGCGATTCCCACTGTGCTTTGATTTCCACCTTACCACGTCCAAGAGGGCGTGCAAAACGGTGGCTTTTGGGTACAGTCCCGAATCACATGGAGGGAATGAGCGATAGGAGGGGATTCGTCTCTCCCGGTATAGGGAGTTGATGTTCTGATGTGTTCGATTGGCTATAACTGGAAGTCCCTGGCCAGGGCTGATATAGAGATTTACTCGTAAGTGTTACTAGTAGTTTCTCGACCTGTTATGAGCCTCACATCGACACGACTTATCGGTTACTGGGGTCTGACGTTTACCACCCCTAGACTTGATATGCGACATATCAGACGAACAGACCGGATTGTACGGGAGTGTTACTGATTGGATTCACAGGAGAACGCACAGGCTAGCTTGTTGATCTTCTGATCGCTCAATACCTGGGTGGCTGTTACGTTTAGCTGACCGCTTGCAACTTGTGGGTGTTTGATATGATTATCACCTGCTACTGGCGTATTGACGATTCTTTAGAGTCCTACACAGAGGTTTCTTGGCTCAGGCGAAACGGAGTAGAGGTACATATGTGATATGTGCAGGACCGAGGATAATGCGATATGAGATACCGTATTATATTCTCGAGATATTTTGATATGAATCGGGACATCGGATCAAGTGTTGATTCGATGAATCGGTACATGATATATTAGCCGGTTATATTCGATATAGCCGGATCGTTGGGTCAAGTGTTGATTCGATGATTTAATGTATAATAATATATATGATATATTGTATTACATTATCTAATATTGGCTCACTTTATTATTTCATTTTCTCACTGGATTAATACATTGATATATATGCGATATATGTTAAATGTATTATTTTCTTTTGTTGCAAATATATAATATATATGTGATATATATTATTGTGACATGATATGATTTATTATTAAACATGTTTAAGGATGATTAAATGGGATTAGGGTTTGATTAGGGTTAGCTTCTTTTTGCACATTCTAGAAGCTTTTCCTTTTGTCTTGGTTAAGATATTATGGTTGATACTTATCCTTAACCTAACCAAACCCTAACTCTAGTTTATTCTCTACAACTTCTTAGCCACTCATCCTTGACCATGGTTGATATATCAATCATATAGATTTCTTTTCTATTCATCACAAAAGGAATTATCATTTCCATTATCATCTTCTTCTCTCTTGAGTTAAAAAGAAAAAGCTTACTAGAAATTCCATTTGTGATGATAAAGTGTGAGAAAGTGAATTAAATAGAAAGCATAAATACTACTCCCACATCCTCATCTCATCTAGCCCATGAGATTAGGGTGTTCATCTCTATAGAGTGAGAAAGCTTGGGTTTTTGCAACTTCGACGTAGATCATCGGAGATTCGGAACACTTCAAGCTAGCATGGATCGTTCGAGTCGTGGAGCCTCTCTTGAGTCCGGGAGATCGTGGATCGCAGCAAAGGGACTTCTACTCGGAGCTTGTGAAGCGAAGGAGCGGACTACAAAGGTTGTAATCCCTCACACTTAGATAAAAAGTTGTTATCTTGCATGCTAAACCCTAATAATCTAGCAAAGATCCCGTTTTTGGGTTGTTCAACACATGTGGAATTTTATTCGGGCATGTTTGATTCTCTATGAACCTTCACTAGTGTGCCTAGGAACCTTACATACCTTACCCGCTTGCCATGGAGTCACTTTCTCCAAGGATTCTTGTCCAAAGACCGATGAAGAGAGAGATCGCATGAGCATTATACCCTATGCTTCGGCAGCAGGATCTATAATGTATGCGATGTTATGTACACGCCCAGATGTAGCTTATGCACTTAGTGTTGTAAGCAGGTAACAATCCAACCCAGTGGAGAATAACTGGACAGCTGTGAAGAACATTCTTAAGTACTTGCGAAGGACTAAAGAATTGTTCTTGGTTTATGGTAATGGAGATCTCCAAATGGAGGCCTTTACCGATTCGAGATTCCAAAGCGATAAGGACGACAACAAATCTATCTCAGGGTTTGTATATACCCTCAACAGAGGGGCGGTAAGTTGGAAGAGTTCCAAACAGGATACCGTTGCAGACTCTACGATGGAGGCTGAGTACATTGCTGCAAATGATGCCGCTAAGGAAGCCGTCTGGATGAAGAAGTTCGTCTCGGAGCTAGGAGTAGTTCCAACCATTATTGATCCAATACCATTGTATTGTGATAATAATGGGGCTATGGCGTTAGCCAAGGATCCCAGGTCCCATTAGCGGTCCAGACACATCCTGTGGCACTTTCATTTGATCCAGGAGATTGTAGATCGCCGCGAGATCAAGATTAAGAGAGTAGACACAAAGAATAACGTCGCGGATCCACTCACCAAGGCCCTCCCTCAGCCGCAGCATGAGCGACTTTTTGAGATGTTGGGTATGAGATACGCCAATAACTGGCCTTAGTGCAAGTGGGAGATTGTTGGATATATGTATGCCCTAGAGGCCATTATGTGATAGTGGATGTATTTATACATGTATATATATATATATATATATATTCAGTGTACATTCTTGGTCGACATGATAGTATGCTATCTCGTTCTTCTTTATCTGACATGTTGATTTGATCATGCTTTTTACTCATTCATACATGTTGATAAAGCCCTGAGGATATTGTCTTGACTACAGTGATTATGATAGAGATCATACTAGACGAATTCATCCCAATTAGCGATAGAGTGTGCGGCAGTATTATAAAGCCATTTTTCTGCCAAGTCGCACAATGTGAATAGGAGAAAACGTAAGAGCATAGCATCTAAGGTCAATTGTGAAGTACCCATCATTGCGCATACGTTTTCGAATTTGGTGATGAAAACGTACGCGTCTTCCGACTCAAGCCCGTGAAATTTGGGCAGCAGATTGATGTAGTGGGGTTTAATCTCGAAATTATCCCCGTTAGGTGGTGGAAGAGATAGACAAGTAGGAAGAGGACCACGAATAGGATAGCATCTCTCTTGGAGAGAGATGCGCGGTGGATTCTGCGCACCTTTGGGCGGTGGCAGCGTGGTGTTATACTCTGATGGAGTGCCGTCCATCTCGGTTGATGTGGTGTGTGGTGGGGGAAAAGAAGATGAAGAAGTACCGACTTCGGCGTCGATAACAGGAACACGGACAAGACGGGCACTAGGATCCCGTGTCCAGCCGAGCATGCACTAAGCGGGTTTAGTGCAAGTGGCAGCGTGTGTGTGATTTAAAATTGGCTTGTTTTGAAAAAGTGGGACTCAAGATAAATCACCCTATGATGCACAAGCAACCCTAGAACTATGGTTACCTTGGTCAGTCTCTAGACAGCTCCTAACTAAGGCTAGAAATAGGACCTCAAACCGCCTCTTCACGGACAAGTACGGCCAGGTAAGTGGGAAGGAACCACCACTACAGTGGGCCTAATTAAAAACCACTAGCCTAGACACCGCAATGTCAGTTAGGATAAACGGCTGATGCCTATACTAGTCTTTTTCCTATTGAGCTCGACAGTCCTTAGAGTCTGGTCTAGATATTTTTTAAATTAATGAAGGGTTGTTCTATATGCTCGGTTTGTGATTTGTGGGGCTTAGGAAGGGTGATGAAATCCCCACCTAATCTTGAGTTGGTCTTTGCCCCTTAAAATCCGTATTAAATATGCAAAACAAAACCAATAACAAAACTTTTGCAAAAAGATTTTTGAGCGGCGCAATTTTGCAAAGAATCCTGCAGAAGGTAGATTTTATTGGATTTGAGGAGAGAGAGAAGGAGTTGAGAATCTTACCAGAGAGTTCTGTAGCCCTAATCCCTACAAACAGCCGCGTTTCCGCCGCAGGAATGGTACTTTTGCCGCGGTTCCGCCGCAAGGTGGAAGGAACAATTGCTGAAAATTTTTCTCAAGCCCTCTGTGCTCCTCTGGATCTCGATGAATGCCTCTGTCTTCTGTTTTCCTCAATTCTGTCTTGACTACATCTGATGTTTATAAGCATATCCTGAAATGTCCCTAGTCATGGGTGTATCGAGACGGGGCATCGATATACCAGAGTAGACTAGCGTATATGATACTAGACCCATATGAATGGCGATGGATGTTCCCACATTCATCGATGTTTGACATCAAGATCATATACGGGGGCTCAGTGGCGACTGGGTACACTGGACGGACTCACCGAGAACTCCTATATGGAATTATATCTATCGTCGGATAGCAGTTCTCAGGTGACACTGGTACAGGTTAGTCTGTAGACCCGAGATCGTCATAGAGTGTTGTGTGCTCTCCAACTGTACTTTGATTACCACCCAACCACGGCTCTACTGAGTCGTGCAAACAGGTGGCCGTTGGGTACAGTCCCGAGACACACGAAGGCGATGAGTGATAGAAGGGGTTTCGTCTCTCCCGGTATTGGGAGTTGATGCTGTGCAGTGCTCGACTGGTTATATCAGTAAGTCCCTGGCCAGGGCTGCTGAGATTTACTGATAAGTGTTATCAGTAATTTCTCGATCTGTTATAGACCATTCACTGGCACGACTTATTGAGTTATTGGGGTCGACTTTACCATCCCTAGACTCGATATGAAGAATTGTAACACCTTAGGATAAGGGTTAGTGTATAATTATAATTAAATAATGATTTTTAGTAAAAAGTTTACCAAACTGTGTTTTAAATATTTTTCCTAATTTAATAAGCACTTTTCCAAAATTTTCCTAAACTTGCACACACATGTGCATGTAAACTAGGGTTTTTAAATCAAGGAAATACCATAATTATTAACCATGGTGGGTTAATTGTAGGATTAATTCTTTTGGATTCTTAAATGGGTTTATGTAATTAGTTAAATTAAAAGATTACTTTAATTTGAATTTTAGGGTTAAGTGTTGACTTGTGAGAGAGAGAGAGAGGGCATCATGGCTCAAGCCATGCTTGCCATTAATGAGGTGAGAGAGAGTGAGGGGTGACTTTTGTGTGTGATGATTGAGGTAGCCTCTCATTTCTTTTTGGGTTTTTCTCACACACTCTCATACACTCTCACAACACACCAACACACTCACACACACACTTACCTCTTCAAGCAGCAGCAGAAGCAACAGAAGCAGCAGCAGAAGCACAAGCAGCAGCAGCAACATTCAGCAACAGCAGCACAGTGTGTAGCAGTGAGCACCAAGCTTCACAACAGCAACTGCAGCCTCTTCTCTTCTCTTCTCCACCTTCCTGCAGCTCCCTAGGGTCGAGAGTGAGGTATACTTCCTACCTTATCCCCTAGTTAGCGTAGTTTGTGTAGTTTTGCTTCGGTTATTAGAATTTAGTGTGTTTTAGTGCGATATGGGGTGATTAGTGAGAACCTTGTGCTATTGAGGCGAGATTTGGTTTCAGTAGGATGATTGTGGTCTGTTGAGGCCATTGTAACTTAGTCGAACCCCTATTACACTAAAATACCACCAGATTTCATACTTGATGCAAAATGTCGTATTTGGGCAAAATGTGAGTTTTCTGGAACTGCTATTGACCCGGTGAGTGCAGAGTGAAATTGTGGATACTGTAGCATGGTGGAGAGGAGCTGATACCATAGGTGAAACCCGACCCCCTAACTCCCCACTGAGGCCGCCAAAATCGCCATTCTGGCCGCAAATTGCGGCCAGACAGGAAGTGTTTTGGGTGTTTTTGGGTTCTGTAGGTGTATTCCAGTGTGTAGGGTCTTTTGATATATATATTTTTGTAAGATCAATTCTGTAGGAAAATCTGGGACCAAATACCTGTTTTGCCGTTTTCTAAACCTTCGCGACACGCGTGATACGTGAGTAGGTTTGGGTTCTGCGTATCGCAGCGCATCGAGGTAGTTTCGTGGCGCGTGAGTACACGTTTTAGCGCATCGCGCACACGCGCGATTGGTTTGCGACACAGGTTTCTTGTTGGATTATAATGTCGCGTTTTGTGACTTAAGCTTATATGTGATATGTGTATGTGATTCTAGGTTCGCAGGCCAGTGAGACGGACGCTGCGAAGAAGGGCAAGCAAGTGGTTGGATACACTTAGCGTGAGACACGGTGAGTAGATTTCACATCTACGGGGATATCGCCCGCATGGCGTTATGCGTCAGGGCTGATAGGATCTCAGTATTACATATTGCATTTACCTATGGACTGTCATCTCATATTGCATTTCCCTGCTATGTGTTATTGATATATGCTAGAACTGATAGAACACCACACTATTACTAACGGTTTATGTTGCACGAGCACTATTTACATGCTACACACACACCGTTAGTAATTGCCATGCTACACTCACTGTAGAACTGCCATGATTATACTGTTGTATTGTTGCTGTAGTTCATCTTACATGTGATTGATATGATTTTCATGTGATTTCTGTTTTGAGGACCGTGGAATTATTTAAGGAAAGATATGCTATTTTGAAAACCCGGTACCTCGTGATATGATATTTTGGTGTGTCCACCACGCGTTTTCTCGGTGCTGAGACGTGTGCTTGAAACCCGATTCGAGGAGTGGATGTTCCGTTTGCGGGTTCGTGGTGGGCCCGGTATGGTTCCCCTCGGCGAGACGATCGATGGGATTTGCCGATTGAGCCTGGAGGCGGGCGAGTACCTACCGGTGATTGGTTGGACCTGGCAGTTGTCCGGAGGATACTGACCAGAGTCGAGTGATGGATGCGGGAGGATCCGTACTGCCGGGGCCGAGGGCCGATACCGCAGGTGGACCCCGTGGGGCCGGTCCGGATTGACGGCGCCCGATATTCGAGGATTTACGTGTCGATGCTGGACACGGGTATTTTATGATGTTTTGGGTGCCGATGTTGGGCACTCGTGATTCCTCCGAGATATACAGGATTTGAGGGCCGATGGGTGTGCCGGCGTCTGAGTATATGTGGGATTTGGGTGCAGTTTGAGGCACCGGTCATTGCTTTCCATGTTGACATAGTCCATGTAGATATTATTTATCCCATACTCAGTATTGATTACTATACATCTCATCCTGTGGCATTTACCTGTTAGAGTACATGCATTACTACTGTATCCACTGTTGACATGCATTGATATCATCTGCTGGCATTAGTAGAGCCACGCTATATGTGCATGCCTGCGATCACCTTTATATGTTATCTCTATTCACGAGTTGGCAACTCACCCCTGTTGTGCCACAGTGTTTGCAGGTTGCCCTTGGGAGTAGTCACGGCTGGCTGTTTCCTCATCTTTTGGCACAGATACCCCTTTTGAGCAGAGATAGCCCTTTTGCTGTTTAGGTGGGTTTTGTACGGTATCTGTTATCTTTCAGTTGTATATTGATGTATCTAGTACTCTCCATCTACCTTATGTATTGACTTAGAGACAGTTGTGAGGACGATATGTATGATTTTATATTCTGGTGTCGAGCTCGCATGTGAGCCGACGTTACCTTATGCAGTTTTATCTTTTATGATATTGTCCTTGTTTTACTGTGTATTCTTCGCTACGGCGTCGTATATCATATTGTGATGCCTTATTCATGTCACTTGTTATTTCCGCTACATCTTACTTTTACTCGACTTTCGGGGCTAATGTTTTAAAAAGGGAAATGTTACCAAAATTATAAAATTTGTAACTTGGGACTTAAAAAGGTTTTCTACTAAATAAATGGAAGTTTTTCGGACATGTACGATTGTTTTACAAATGTTTTAAAATCACTCTATATTTATTGGTTTTGATTTCTGGGTTCGGCTTACTTAGCCGCGTTACGCCTGTAGACGTTGCGTGGTTAAGTGCCGGTCACGAGTCGAATTCTCGGGTCGTGACAAAGTTGGTATCAGAGCGTAGGTTTTACCTTCGGAGTGTAGGATGACCCTGGTATGATGGAGTAGGTAGCTGCGGCAGGGTAGCGTAGCGTGCGTATGTTCCGCGGCATACTCACGACACGGTACTCCGCTTACGCGACCTTAGGACTTGTTGATTTGATTCCTCCTTATATTCTTGTGATTCGATTTCCGTGTTCTTATCGAATCCAAATTTTCTTTCAGCCAATATGCCGCCTAAGACTACGAGGGCACAGAGAGCGGCCGCGAGGGCCGAGATTCGTGTTGACTCGTCCGAGACGAGGACTGATCCGGGCAGTACGCCGGTTGTACCTGAGCAGGCTGTTCCTGCCGTGACAGAGCAGATCGCATCGTTAGGGGCTGGTATGCAGGAGATGCGCCAGATGATAGGATCGTTAGTTGAGACGCTTCGAGCGCAGCGACCAGAGGTAGCTCCACCAGTTCCAGAGACCGCGATGGTGCCTACCGCACAGCCAGTTGCCCCTGCAGCCACGGAGGTGATTACAGTATCGCTATCAGAGTTCATGAGGCTGAAGCCTCCAGTTTTCACAGGCACCGATACAGCCAAGGACCCACAGTCTTTTATAGACAGGATGGCCAGGATATGTCGTTCCCTCAGATGTGCAGATGCGAGATGGGTTGAGTTCGCGAGCTTTCGCCTGGAAGGTCTTGCGCAGAAATGGTGTGATTCAGTGGAGAAGGGCAGAGCAACAGGTCTTCCTCCTATGACCTGGACGGAGTTCGTGACTATATTTCTAGCCCGTTTCCTTCCCCGGAGTGTTAGAGATGCCCGAGCACGCAGGTTTGAGTCTTTGCGCCAGACGCCAGGGATGACAGTGGCAGAGTATGACGTACTGTTTACAGAGCTAGCAGTCTACGCCCCACATCTAGTGGCCACCGAGGAGTTGCGAGTCCGGAGATTTGTTCGAGGCTTGATTTCACCAGTGTTCCTCGCGATCAGCGCGCAGCACTACGAGACCTATGCAGCAGCTGTAGACGCAGCCCTAGTGGTCGAGGAGCACCTTGTTGAGACTTCGGTATTTCCAGAGCCGAAGAGAGTTCGTACCAGTATTTCCGCACGGAGGCAGTCATTCAGACGCCGCGACAGGTATCGTTCCGGTACGAGGGGTAGCAGAGATTCGGGACGGGGTCGGATGTTTAGTTCGTATCCCCAGGACGGTCAGCAGTCGCCGCGGGGTTGCTACAGATGTGGCAGCCTACTTCACCTCGTTCGAGATTGTCCAGAGACACACCGGAGGGAGGCAGCAGCACCGCATGTTACCTTACCACCTTCACCACCCCAGAGGGCGTTGCCCGTTGCGCCTACCGTTGCTCCGCGCCAGACTTATGCTCAGAGAGGTCATGGGCGCGGAGGAGTTGCTCAGAGAGGACGGGATGACCGAGGCAGAGGTCAGTCAGTTACAGGTGGTGGACAGGCGAGGGTCTTTGCTTTGACACATCAGGACGCGCAGGCGTCCAATGCAGTGGTTTCAGGTATCCTCCCTGTATGTTCAGTTGATGCACATGTATTGTTTGATCCCGGATCCACACACTCGTACGTATCCACACACTTCGTGCCGAGGTTGGGTAGAGAGTCCGGCTTACTTGATCAGCCGCTTGTGGTGACTACTCCTGTGGGAGAGTCGTTTGTTGCTAGGCACGTGTTCCGATCCTGTATCGTCTGTATTGGCGAGAGAGAGTTGCCTGTCGACTTGATCCTTCTGGAGATGTTGGACTTCGACGTTCTTTTGGGCATGGATTGGTTAGCCACGTGCTATGCTTCTTTGGACTGCCGCGAGAAGACAGTTAGATTCTGTTTCCCCGGTGAGTCGGTTTTTGTTGTGTTGGGGGACCGTAGTGCCGCCCCTCACAGTGTGATTTCTTCTTTCCGCGCTGGACAGCTTTTGAGGAAGGGATGTCAGGGATTTTTCGCCTATGTTCGCGATGCTCGCGCTACGGAGGTTCCATTGGATCAGGTTCCAGTAGTTAGCGAGTTTCCTGATGTGTTCCCTGACGAGCTTCCTGGGTTGCCGCCCGAGCGCGACATTTCTTTCTGTATTGATTTGGTTCCTGGTTCGGGGCCTATTTCTATACCGCCCTATCGGATGGCCCCGGCGGAACTTCGTGAGCTGAAGGGTCAGTTGCAAGATTTGCTGGACAAGGGACTTATTCGACCCAGTGTTTCTCCTTGGGGTGCTCCAGTCCTGTTCGTCAGGAAGAAGGACGGCAGCTTACGTCTTTGTATCGACTACCGCCAGCTGAACAGGGTGACAGTGCGGAACAGGTATCCTTTGCCGCGTATCGACGATTTGTTCGACCAGCTTCAGGGGGCAGGGTACTTTTCGAGGATCGATTTGCGATCGGGCTATCATCAGCTACGAGTTCGACAGGAGGACATTCCCCGGACAGCTTTCCGTACGCGCTATGGCCATTACGAGTTTTTGGTGATGTCGTTCGGACTCACCAATGCGCCAGCAGCCTTCATGGATTTGATGAACCGTATTTTCCGGCCTTATTTGGATCTGTTCATCATAGTCTTCATCGACGATATCTTGGTGTATTCCCGGAGTAGTGAGGAGCACGAGCGGCACCTGCGGGTTACATTGCAGACATTGAGGGAGCACCAGCTTTATGCGAAATTCTCCAAGTGTGCTTTTTGGCTAGACAGCGTGGACTTCTTGGGTCACGTGATTTCACGAGACGGTATATGTGTTGACCCGAGGAAGATCGAGGCCGTTCAGCGTTGGCCCAGACCCACATCGGTGACGGAGATTCGCAGCTTTTTGGGATTGGCCGGTTACTACAGGCGTTTTGTGCAGGACTTCTCACGTATTGCTACACCGTTGACCGGGTTGACCTGGAAGGGAGTTCCCTTCGATTGGACGGAGGAGTGCGAGCACAGTTTTCAGCAGTTACGGACACGGCTGACGACGGCACCGGTGTTATCCTTACCTTCCGGATCGGGCGGATTTGTGGTCTTTTGTGATGCTTCTCGAGTGGGATTGGGATGCGTTCTGATGCAGCATGATAGGGTGATCGCGTATGCCTCGCGACAATTGAAGAAGCACGAGCAGAACTACCCCACTCATGATTTGGAGATGGCAGCCGTGGTCTTCGCACTTAAGATCTGGCGACATTACTTATACGGTGAGTCGTGCCAGATATTTACGGATCACAAGAGTCTGAAATACATATTCCAGCAACGGGACCTGAACCTTCGACAGCGTCGATGGATGGAGTTAGTGAAGGATTACGACTGCGAGATCTTATATCACCCGGGCAAGGCAAATGTGGTAGCGGATGCTTTGAGCAGGAGGCCCGGGAGTAGTTTATCTTGTTTGAGCGCAGTACAGGAGCAGTCATCCGCAGATTGGCAGATATTATGCGACAGTCGAGTACAGTTCGAGTTCACGCCGATTGGAGGACAGATAGCGCATGTCCGTGCACGTCCACAGTTGATTGATCGTATACGTGAGGCACAGCTCAGTGATGACCGATGTTCAGAGATCAAGGCACAGATGGGACAGGACAGATTTTCCGAGTTCGTGATCGATGATCAGGGGATACTACGGTTTGGAGTCAGACTGTGCGTACCTGATGCTGAAGGACTGAGGCGTGAGATTCTTGAGGAGGCACATCGATCGGTATATAGCGTCCATCCCGGTTCCACCAAGATGTATCATGATATGAGAGATGTTTACTGGTGGGACGGAATGAAGAGGGACATTGCAGATTTTGTATCGAGATGCCTGACTTGTCAGCAAGTCAAGGCTGAGCACCAGAGGCCCGCGGGAGAGCTACAGCCGTTACCCATTCCGGAGTGGAAATGGGAACAGATTTCGATGGACTTCGTGGTGGGTCTACCCAGGACTAGTCGGGGGTATGACTCCATCTGGGTGATTGTGGATCGTTTGACGAAAGCGGCTCACTTCCTACCGGTGAAGACGACTTTCGGATTTACTCAGTATGCCCAGATCTATATTGACGAGATAGTGCGACTACACGGAGTCCCGACGTGCATTGTGTCCGACAGAGGCACCCAGTTTACCAGTAGACTATGGCAGAGGCTTCAGGAGGCTTTAGGCACTCGCTTGAGTTTCAGCACGGCATTTCATCCGCAGACCGACGGACAGTCAGAGCGGACCATCCAGACTCTCGAGGACATGCTCAGAGCTTGTGTACTAGATTTCGGAGGTAGCTGGGATCATCATTTGCCCTTGGTAGAGTTTTCCTACAATAACAGCTACCAGGAGACTATTCAGATGGCACCGTTTGAGGCTCTTTACGGGAGGAGATGCAGGTCACCTACTTGTTGGACAGAGCTCAGTGAGAGCAGTATCTTAGGGCCCCAGATCGTCGAGGAGACGACCGCGAAGATCCAGTTGATTCGCGATAGGATGAGAGCAGCGCAGAGTAGGCAGAGGGCTTATGCAGACCTTCGACGACGCAGACTTGAGTTTTCTGTTGGTGATCATGTTTTCTTGAGGGTCTCCCCAATGAAAGGTGTGATGAGGTTTGGGAAGAAGGGGAAGCTCAGTCCCAGGTATGTGGGCCCCTTCGAGATCCTCGAGCGTGTTGGTGCAGTAGCTTACCGGTTAGCCCTTCCACCCAGCTTTCCAGACGTGCACCCCGTATTCCATGTTTCGATGCTCCGCAGATATCTACATGATCCTTCGCACGCGATTCAGCATCCGACGATCCAGCTTGAGCGTGATCTTTCCTATGCAGAGCAGCCAGTGATGATCTTGGATCGACAAGTGAAGAAGTTGAGATCGAAGGAGATTCCATCAGTTAAAGTACTTTGGCGTGGTCAGAACCGTGAAGAGATCACTTGGGAGACCGAAAGCGAGATGATGAAGACGTACCCCCATCTTTTTGAAGGTAACCTTAGATAGATTTTTGAAATTCGGGGACGAATTTCTTTAAGGGGGAGAGATTGTAACACCTTAGGATAAGGGTTAGTGTATAATTATAATTAAATAATGATTTTTAGTAAAAAGTTTACCAAACTGTGTTTTAAATATTTTTCCTAATTTAATAAGCACTTTTCCAAAATTTTCCTAAACTTGCACACACATGTGCATGTAAACTAGGGTTTTTAAATCAAGGAAATACCATAATTATTAACCATGGTGGGTTAATTGTAGGATTAATTCTTTTGGATTCTTAAATGGGTTTATGTAATTAGTTAAATTAAAAGATTACTTTAATTTGAATTTTAGGGTTAAGTGTTGACTTGTGAGAGAGAGAGAGAGGGCATCATGGCTCAAGCCATGCTTGCCATTAATGAGGTGAGAGAGAGTGAGGGGTGACTTTTGTGTGTGATGATTGAGGTAGCCTCTCATTTCTTTTTGGGTTTTTCTCACACACTCTCATACACTCTCACAACACACCAACACACTCACACACACACTTACCTCTTCAAGCAGCAGCAGAAGCAACAGAAGCAGCAGCAGAAGCACAAGCAGCAGCAGCAACATTCAGCAACAGCAGCACAGTGTGTAGCAGTGAGCACCAAGCTTCACAACAGCAACTGCAGCCTCTTCTCTTCTCTTCTCCACCTTCCTGCAGCTCCCTAGGGTCGAGAGTGAGGTATACTTCCTACCTTATCCCCTAGTTAGCGTAGTTTGTGTAGTTTTGCTTCGGTTATTAGAATTTAGTGTGTTTTAGTGCGATATGGGGTGATTAGTGAGAACCTTGTGCTATTGAGGCGAGATTTGGTTTCAGTAGGATGATTGTGGTCTGTTGAGGCCATTGTAACTTAGTCGAACCCCTATTACACTAAAATACCACCAGATTTCATACTTGATGCAAAATGTCGTATTTGGGCAAAATGTGAGTTTTCTGGAACTGCTATTGACCCGGTGAGTGCAGAGTGAAATTGTGGATACTGTAGCATGGTGGAGAGGAGCTGATACCATAGGTGAAACCCGACCCCCTAACTCCCCACTGAGGCCGCCAAAATCGCCATTCTGGCCGCAAATTGCGGCCAGACAGGAAGTGTTTTGGGTGTTTTTGGGTTCTGTAGGTGTATTCCAGTGTGTAGGGTCTTTTGATATATATATTTTTGTAAGATCAATTCTGTAGGAAAATCTGGGACCAAATACCTGTTTTGCCGTTTTCTAAACCTTCGCGACACGCGTGATACGTGAGTAGGTTTGGGTTCTGCGTATCGCAGCGCGTCGAGGTAGTTTCGTGGCGCGTGAGTACACGTTTTAGCGCATCGCGCACACGCGCGATTGGTTTGCGACACAGGTTTCTTGTTGGATTATAATGTCGCGTTTTGTGACTTAAGCTTATATGTGATATGTGTATGTGATTCTAGGTTCGCAGGCCAGTGAGACGGACGCTGCGAAGAAGGGCAAGCAAGTGGTTGGATACACTTAGCGTGAGACACGGTGAGTAGATTTCACATCTACGGGGATATCGCCCGCATGGCGTTATGCGTCAGGGCTGATAGGATCTCAGTATTACATATTGCATTTACCTATGGACTGTCATCTCATATTGCATTTCCCTGCTATGTGTTATTGATATATGCTAGAACTGATAGAACACCACACTATTACTAACGGTTTATGTTGCACGAGCACTATTTACATGCTACACACACACCGTTAGTAATTGCCATGCTACACTCACTGTAGAACTGCCATGATTATACTGTTGTATTGTTGCTGTAGTTCATCTTACATGTGATTGATATGATTTTCATGTGATTTCTGTTTTGAGGACCGTGGAATTATTTAAGGAAAGATATGCTATTTTGAAAACCCGGTACCTCGTGATATGATATTTTGGTGTGTCCACCACGCGTTTTCTCGGTGCTGAGACGTGTGCTTGAAACCCGATTCGAGGAGTGGATGTTCCGTTTGCGGGTTCGTGGTGGGCCCGGTATGGTTCCCCTCGGCGAGACGATCGATGGGATTTGCCGATTGAGCCTGGAGGCGGGCGAGTACCTACCGGTGATTGGTTGGACCTGGCAGTTGTCCGGAGGATACTGACCAGAGTCGAGTGATGGATGCGGGAGGATCCGTACTGCCGGGGCCGAGGGCCGATACCGCAGGTGGACCCCGTGGGGCCGGTCCGGATTGACGGCGCCCGATATTCGAGGATTTACGTGTCGATGCTGGACACGGGTATTTTATGATGTTTTGGGTGCCGATGTTGGGCACTCGTGATTCCTCCGAGATATACAGGATTTGAGGGCCGATGGGTGTGCCGGCGTCTGAGTATATGTGGGATTTGGGTGCAGTTTGAGGCACCGATCATTGCTTTCCATGTTGACATAGTCCATGTAGATATTATTTATCCCATACTCAGTATTGATTACTATACATCTCATCCTGTGGCATTTACCTGTTAGAGTACATGCATTACTACTGTATCCACTGTTGACATGCATTGATATCATCTGCTGGCATTAGTAGAGCCACGCTATATGTGCATGCCTGCGATCACCTTTATATGTTATCTCTATTCACGAGTTGGCAACTCACCCCCGTTGTGCCACAGTGTTTGCAGGTTGCCCTTGGGAGTAGTCACGGCTGGCTGTTTCCTCATCTTTTGGCACAGATACCCCTTTTGAGCAGAGATAGCCCTTTTGCTGTTTAGGTGGGTTTTGTACGGTATCTGTTATCTTTCAGTTGTATATTGATGTATCTAGTACTCTCCATCTACCTTATGTATTGACTTAGAGACAGTTGTGAGGACGATATGTATGATTTTATATTCTGGTGTCGAGCTCGCATGTGAGCCGACGTTACCTTATGCAGTTTTATCTTTTATGATATTGTCCTTGTTTTACTGTGTATTCTTCGCTACGGCGTCGTATATCATATTGTGATGCCTTATTCATGTCACTTGTTATTTCCGCTACATCTTACTTTTACTCGACTTTCGAGGCTAATGTTTTAAAAAGGGAAATGTTACCAAAATTATAAAATTTGTAACTTGGGACTTAAAAAGGTTTTCTACTAAATAAATGGAAGTTTTTCGGACATGTACGATTGTTTTACAAATGTTTTAAAATCACTCTATATTTATTGGTTTTGATTTCTGGGTTCGGCTTACTTAGCCGCGTTACGCCTGTAGACGTTGCGTGGTTAAGTGCCGGTCACGAGTCGAATTCTCGGGTCGTGACAAGAATATCTGACCAAGAGGCCGGACTGTACGGTAGTGTTGTCGGTTGGCTCGACGGGAGTTGTAGCAGGTTCGCTTGTTTTCTTCTGATCGCTCAATACCCGGGTGGCCGTTACGTTTAGCTGACCGCTTGCGGCTTGGGTGTGCTTGATATGATCATCACCCACTGCCGGCGTATTGACGAGTCTTAGAGTCCCACAAAGGAGTTACCTAGTCCAGGCGAAACGTTGTGGTGCGCGTATGCGATATGCGTATGGACCCGGTTAAAATGCGCGTATGAGATACCGTATATTAATCGGGCGGCTTGCTTTTGGTTGGGTCGTATGTGATATGGCCGGGTTGATAAATCAAGTGTTGATTTATCATTTAACCATTAGCTTCTCACTAGAAATCCTATCTTGTCCTTTTTGGATGTATGCAAGCATGTATGCATTCATTCTTGTTCATGCACATATGGATGTTCATGCACACAAGCATACATACATCATTCTATCATGGTTGTTTATACATTAAGAATGGTGGCAATATAAGACTCACACCATGGTTTTATATATGGATTATTATTACATTTGTATTTGTTTTAAAAACAAAAGAAAAGATAAAGATTAACACATGGTTTCTACACTCTTCTTCACCTAACCATGTTCACCTACTTATTAACCATGGGTTAATCTTTCTTTTGTGTTTTAAACTCAAATACAATAATATCTTTATCATTTAACCATGGTTTGAGATGAAGGGTAAAAAAATATATATACATATATTTTCCTTTTTCTTCACAAGGGTTATTCTTTCACTCTTGTTCTAAAAGGCCATCATCTTCTTCCTCCTCCTTCTTTTGCTCTCTAGACTTTTGTAGTGAGCAAAATACTCATCAAGTTAGGTTTTTGAAGTGAGAAAAGCAACCACAACATCATTCTATACAAGTCTTGCCCACTTGTTTAGAGTGTTATCTTCATTTCATTCTCTTGATAAAGTGAAGTTGCAAGCTTGGACAAAGGAGCTTCGGGTGGATCGTCGTGGACGCTAGAAGACCTCAAGCTAACCGTTTTCCAACTCTCAAGTGGCCAAGGAGTCAAGAATAGGGAGCTACAAAGGTTGTACTCTCAAAACCCTAGCCTTTGTTACTTGTAATGTTATGAAACCCTAATTTTTCTAGGATAGATCCTTTGTATGCTTACTTAGCACCATAAAAATCTAATCTTTGGTACATGTGATGTTTCCAAACCTTTCATAGGGTGCTAGGTAAACCTAACAAAGATGCGTATACGCTAGTCTACTCTGGTGCATCGATGCCCTGTCTCGATACACCCTCGACTAGGAACAGTTATAGGATGTACTCGTCGACTACCGTGGCCCCACTAGTATGATCTCATCATAGTCCCAGTAGTTGAGTACATATCTTAAGGGCTTTATCAACATGTAACATAGAGAAAGTCAGAGTACATGTTAAGATAAAGTACAACCATATAGCATAATATCATGTCGAGCAAGAAAGTCCTCCCTATATATGTCCAAGCATCCATTACAATATACATCATATCTATAGTAATGGCCTCTAGGGAATACATATAACTAACACTTAGTAGATCGGTCCTTCACTTCTAAAGCTCCTTGTTGTAGTCCATTCACTGCGATCATGGTGCTCCCGGACTCTCGGACGGGTCCATGAGAAGATAGCAACGGTATTTCTTGAAGTCTTCGAGGCCGAAGATGATCTACGTCGAGAGAATACAAACTCAAGCTTCTACTTCACTAACTAGAGAATTAGTGAAGCAAACACCCTAAACTAAAGTGCTAGTCTAGTATACGATGATGAAATAGAAAATGGGTTCACTTTAGAATTTCTTTTCTCACATTATTTTTCTCTCCTTTTCAAACCCTAGAAAGCATTTGAAGAAGGAAGAAGATGAGCTCAATAAAATGAGAATGAAAAACTAATCAAGAGAGAGAGAGCTTACCATGGGTGAGTGGGTATCATATACTAACTCATGTAGAGACATAACCATGGCTAATTATAGTGGTTAGGTTTATAAAAATCCTAAGTAAAACAAAACTAGTGGACTTTGGTCAATGCACTCACAAGCTTCATGAAGCTTCATGCACTTGAACAATTATCCACTAATTTTGTATTTACTTTGTATATTAAAACCCCACCAATATAATTATAATGGTATATGTCTCATACACCCATGTAGAGTGTATCAACAACCATGATTCAAAATGAACACAAATAAATATATATCACATATATATTAAGTTGTGCACAAGTGAGAAAAACAAATGCTTAAGTGAAACAATGTTAGTTAATGTAAATTAATATATCACATATACAATTATACACTAAATTATTAAATCAACACTTGACTTAATAATCCGGTTATATCACATATAACCGACTAACATCCAATGTATCGACTTATCGAATCAACCCTTAATTCGATAACCTGGTTATATCGTATAAAACTGATCGATACAAACATCGCGAGAATTGAATACGGTATCACATACTCGCATTATTCTCGGTCCCGCACATATCACATATGCGCTCCTATTTCGTTTTGCCTGAGCCAATAAAACCTCTATGTAGGACTCTAAAGACTCGTCAATACGCCAGCAGTAGATGATGATCATATCAAGCACCCACAAGACGTTAGCGGTTCTAGCTGGACGTAATGGCTACCCGGGTATTGAGCTATCAGCAAGCAAGCCCGCTCCAACTCCTGCAAAAGCCTGACAGTGACACTACCGTACAATCCGGTCTCCTCGTCTGATATGTCGCATATCATGTCTAGGCGTGGTAAACGTCAGACGCCAATAACCGATAAGTCATGACGATATGAGGCTCATAACGGGTCGAGAAACTACTGGTAACACTTACTAGTAAATCTCTAAACCAGCCCTGGCCAGGGACTTCCCTGTTATGTCCAATCGTGCATAGCGCAACATCAATCCCCAATACCGGGAGAGACGAAACCCCTCCTATCGCTCATTGCCTCCATGTGACTCGGGACTGTACCCAAAAACCACCGTTTTGCACGCCCTCTTGGACGTGGTAAGGTGGAAATCAAAGCACAGTGGGAATCACACAAGACTCTATGGCGATCTCGGGTCTACAGACTAACCTATACCAGTGTCACCAGAGAACTGCCATCTGACGTAAGGTATAATACCATCTGGGAGTTCTCGGCGAGTCCTTCCAGTGTACCCAGTCTCTACTGAGCACCCGTATATCATCTCTGATGTCAAACACCAATGGATATGGGATCATCCATCGCCCATCTACATGGGTCGAGAAGCTATACGCTAGTCTACTCTGGTATATTGATGCCCCATCTCGATACACCTACGACTAGGGACCCTGAAGGATGTACTTATGGACTACCATGTCCCCACTAGTGTGATCTGCATCATAGTCCAGGTAGTCAAGTACACATCCTAAGGGCTTTACCAACATGTAACAGAGAGACAATCAGTGTACACGTTAAGGTAAAGAGTAACTAGATAGCATACTACCATATCGAGCAAGAAAGTTCTCCCTATATATGTCCAAGCATCTACTACAATATACATCTCATGTATAGTAATGGCCTCTAGGGCATACATATAACTAACAATCTCCCACTTGCACTAGGTCCATCTAATAACAGTGGTTGTAGTATCTCATACTCAACCATCCCATAAAAGTCTCTCTCTGGGAAAAGGCCTTTGTGAGTGGATCCGCCGTATTGTCCTCTGAGTCTACTCTCCTGACCTCGATCCCCTGGAGATCAACCATCTCCATGATCAGGTGATACTGCCTTAGAATATGTCTGGATCACTGATGGGACGGGCGTTCCTTGGAATAAGCCATAACTCCATTGTCACACAATGGAAGGAACGAAGTTCATCTCATGAACTAATATACACCCAGACTGTCTCTTTGGTAGCGATGTATCTAGCCTTTATCGTCCAGTATGCCACGGTATCTGTCTTGGAACTCTTCCAACATACAGTCCCTCTACCGAGATTAAAGAAAATGCTTGTGACTGACTTTCAGTCGTCCTTATAACTATGGAACCTTTCCAGTGATTCTCCCCAGGATCAATTGATACCATCTCACTACAACTAGTGAGTATCCTAACATCCAATTAGATCTATCTCATAGATCCAAAACCAAGGATTTAGTAGGTATCACTTTGATCCTATATGTGGAATCCTTGTGATAAGCGGAGATTGACCGAGCGTAGCATAGGAAACTCCTTTCCTATCAAGAGTATGTTATCCACGTACTCTACGAGGATCTCCACCATACTCTCTACTACCTTTTTGTATATACATGGTTCATCTACCATTTTGATGATGTCAAGCTCTTTGACTAACTCATCAAAACAGATGTTCCAACTCCGCGATGCCTGCTTTATCACATAAAACATCTTGCACACGTTTCCGCTGCTCCCATTATCTACGAAGCCCTCTGGCTGTGTTCTTATAGACGCTCTATTCTAAATCTTCATTTAGAAAAGCAGTCTTGACACCCAACCGCTAGATATCGTAGTCATGGTATGTAGCCGTGGCAAGTAGGATCTGGATGGGCTTAAGCATAGCTTTGAAAGTCTCAACTTTTCCATGTACACCAAGTAATCTTTTCAAGATTTACTTGCTCCTGATGGGGATTTAACCCTTCAGATAAAGCAACCAAAGTCCATACTTTGTTGGTGTATAAGGATTCCATCTCAGATCGCTAAGCATCCAGCCATTCTTACAGAGTCCCACTCCTGATGGCCAGCTCGAAATTAGTTGGATCATCATCTCATGATGCATTCCTCGCTCCCACTGTCATAGAGAAACTCGAAGTATCTCTCAGGTAGGTGAGGAACCCTACTAGATCGGCGGAGAGGCTGAGGTTCGTTGGTTACTATTGAATCCTTTGGTTCTACCAAATCATCAGCTGCAGTTTGTATAGCTGGAACTCTTTCCAGTTCTGCCTTATGACCATTAATTTCTTCACAAGAAATTCCCTTTCACAAAGGTGGCATATTGAGAAACAAAACATCTTTTGTTCCTCGGTTTGGTAGAAGATATTCCCTTGCGTATGCTTGGGATATCCAACAAAGTTCTACAGTACTGACTTTGCCTCGAGCTTGTCCGGATTATGCTTTTAAACATAGGTTGGACAACCCCAAACCTTAACAAACTTAAGATATGGGCTCTTCCCTTTCCATATCTCATATGAAGTGGTAGGCAACAGATTTGATCGGAACCCTATTCATTAGGTATGCAACTTCATAAGTGCATAACTCCCAAAAAGGAAATAGGTAACTCAGTAGTACTCATTATAGAGCACACCTTATCACATAGGGTGTGATTGCTCCGCCCCGATACACCGACGTGCTGTGGTGTAAGCGGAGGAGTAATGCTGAGAGAGAATCTCATTCCCCTTTAGAATAATCCAGGAATTCCGTGCTCAAGTATTCTCCTCCTTGATCACATCTAAGGACATAATACTTATACCCGTTTTAGTCTCTACTTTCTAACTTATATTCTTTGAATATCTGATTGATGTGAAAATTTGTGTTTGTAGTTAACCGCAATCAATAACGGTGTCGCGCGTAGCCAGACCGAGAAGAGTACGGGTCGTCCTCTGGGAAACGTGGAACCATTTATTTTTACTTTAGATGTGTTGAGAAAGAGAGGAGGAATAAAGAATTTTGTGAAAAGTTTCTAGATCTACTTTAGACAAGAATGTTAAATATAGATCTAGATTATTTTGGAGATTTAAATAATATAATAATAGGGCTTGTAGGGTTCGTTAGGATTTAGTAGTAATGGAAGATTAATTAAAAGTTACCCTTTTTATCCATTAATAGATTTAGAACTAGAACGACGGTGATGCGTGTAGATTAGGGTTTCTGGAGGGAAAAGGAATCCCACTCGTAACCCTTATCTCGACACGGAACCCCGTTCATATCTAGCCTTTACCAAAACAATCATTAATCTAATCTCTAATCGCGGTCGGAACTAGCAAGGAATTGCTAGCGCGCCCGATTAGGATGTTAATGATTATTTTGATAAAGTTCCTAAACTTTATAGGACTTAAAAAGGGTTTGATTATTTTCATCGTCCATTAGCCTACCCTAATCCTACGAACCCTAACAAGCGGAGAATTACTCGCGCATGTTGGGAGAAGAAAATGAAAAGAAAGAGATGGAAAACATAATGTAAAAGAAAACAAACAATTAAAAAAAACTACCTTTATTAATCAACTCCTTCAACTACACTTTTAATCTATAGAAAATGATTACAAAACTTGATTTGCTTCTCGATCTTTCCTAGGGAGGTAGTCGAACAGTCGATGATCAGCCTGGATGCGTGAGCGTCGGGAGCTTCGTGATCTCTTCGACTTGATAGCTTTTCCAAGAGGCCCTCGGTGCCTTTATATAGTGCAAACCCAGAATATTATTGTTGAAAAGTTGGTAAAATTTATCAATCATCAATCTCCCAAAATCATGCATTCTCTCTCCCCTAAATTACGGCGGATCCGCGGCACCAGGGTGGGTTTGGCCGCGGATCCGCGCTTAAGGGATGAGATCTCTCTGTCGTTTTTCTTGGGCTCTCTGATGGTGACATTTGTCAATCCTAGGCATCTTCAGAATCTGAAAATATTTTCTCGGTTGCTTCCAGACTTGGTCTCCAAGTTTGCTTCTTAATTTGGCAAGTTTTCTTCAACAAATTGATTTGTTTGTTAAATCCTTCAAAACAACTTGGAAATATTATGCACAACAACTCAAATAAGATTTTAGTAGACTTTGTTCTACTAGGATTAGACAAATAATATTATTTGCATACATTTTCCTACCAAATGATAATTAAATATATTAACACATGGAAAATAATGTTTTTACACATAAACCCTCATATGTATAATATATTATAATAAAGTCCTTTTTTAATATAAAAATGGTAGGAAAAATGTACTACAAATGTGCAGTTTTATCGACTGAACAAATACCCCCAAACTTTTCTTTGATCGTCCCGAGCAAACTAGTTTATTTAAGAGGAGAAAAAAGAAAGGAGAAAACTAAGCACACTTTCGTAGGCAGACACGATTGCACTGAGCACGTGCAACAAGCCGTTAAACCTCTAGGTGTCCTTAGAAGGAGGAGTGTTGTCTCCTGAGGGTTTTCAGCGGATTACACCCACAAAATCCAATAACAAAAGAAAGATGGTGAAATTTACATATAAAGACAAGAACCATAAAAGAAATACTTTGAAAAGAAGAGTTTCCAACTATGCCAGCTTTTCAGTTGTCATGAGCCCTATCTTAATAGTCATGAAAAGATGTTAGAAATCACATTATCCCTCAATAAAATATCGTCTTTGTTCTTCATTCCTACCTTTCATCCAAACATTGATCATATAACCCCACGTGTGTGTAAATAACATCCCTACACTCGGAGAATTCAATTCAAGCTATCATACTCTTGTCCATCTACCTTAGTACCTTAGTACTTTTTAATTTGATGAATACTTAGATTTGCTCACACATTTTCATGCGACCGTTAATACTTCTTGAGGTACTAACCGACCGATTACTCATGTGCTTGCAGATTCGGTGATAATATTTTCCTCGTCTTGCACCACCTAAGGCTTAGCAGTGACTCCCAGACCAGTTGGCCTTAGGGCACTAGGTGAAGAGGCACCCTCGCTATATTTTTTTTTATTGCTGCCTTGGCGATAACAAAACCAGTGTTCATTTTTCTTTTCACCATTTTTATATTTTCTTCATCATTTTTTTTATTTCCTTCATACTTTGGCTTTTAGACAAGAGCATTTCAAGGTATCCTCTACTATCCCGAGTTTCAAGACGTGTGTAGGTGCATATTGTAGGGTATCAACATTCAAATGTTTGGCTTCCAGAATAGAAACTATTTTTCAGACTTATTTTTATGCTCAGATTAGTGACTTCCTTCATTTTACTAACCCTTGGGACAACAGCTCATAACTACTTATTACCAGTTCGTGTAAGAAAACTTCTAATTTTCTTGGTTTTCTTAAATTATTCCTATCTTTTGGATGTAATTTTTCACTCTCTGCTCTTTTGTTATAAAAAAAAAATTTTAATGCCCGGTGTCAAAGATAATTCAGTGAATACAAACCTCCCCCCAAACCTGTTTTCAGCAGTGTCCTCACTGATGTAGCCTTTTGAGAACATGGACCTGTATACTTAGGGAGAGATACAAGGGGTAAAATAATAGTTAAATGAAAAATTCCCCCAAACTTATTCTTTGACACGCACAGATATTCAATCAAATCCATTTTTACTCACCTCCATTCTTAAAATGAGAAAATGTTAAAAAAATATGGAGGTGAGGCGGAGGAAATTTAGTTTTTATAAAGCGGCTCCTGTAAAAACAGGAGCTCCTCCGCGGGGTCAGCAGAAAAATACGGTTTTAATCTATGCCCATTTACTTTAAAAATCGAACAGTTTTTCAAATTTTCGACTTCTACAGCCCCGTGCGGGTGTACATACCGCACCACAAAAGGTCCTTTCCAACGAGATTTAAGCTTACCTGGATGAAGATGGAGACAGGAATCGTAAAGAAGGACTTGTTGCCCCGATGTGAAGGTTTTTCTAGAAAGATTTTTATCGTGGAACACTTTAGTCCTATTCTTTACTATCACCGCATTATCGTAAGCTTCAACGCGGAGTTCGCTTAGCTCATTCAATTGCAGCTTCCGATAGCTGCCTGCATGATCAAGATCAAAATTAAGCTCTTTAATAGCCCACATTGCCTTATGTTCAATCTCGACAGGGAGGTGGCATGCCTTCCCAAACACAAGGCGGTATGGAGACATACCAAGATCGGTCTTATAAGCGGTGCGGAATGCCCAAAGAGCATCCGTCAATTTGGTTGACCAATCTTTACGGTTTTTCGAAACCGTCTTCTCCAATATCTGTTTGATCTGCCTATTTGAGATCTCAGCCTGCCCGCTTGTTTGGGGGTGATAGGGCGTAGAAAGCTTGTGAGTGATTGAATATTTCCGCATCAAGGCCTCGAAAGACCTATTGCAGAAATGTGTCCCGTTGTCGCTAATGATAGCGCGAGGGTGTTCGAATCGCGAGAAGATATTTTCTTTAAGGAACTTAATGACAACTTTGTTGTCATTAGTGCGACACGGTATAGCTTCCACCCACTTCGAGACATAATCAACCGCTAATAAGATATATAGATTCCCAAAGGAGTTGGGAAAAGGGCCCATAAAATCAATACCCCAAACATCAAATATTTCCACAACCAATATAGGTTGGAGCGGCATCTCGTTCCTTCGTGAAATCCGACCCAAATGCTGACATCGCGGACAAGTTTTGCAATGTTCAAATGCATCTTTAAATAATGTTGGCCAATAAAAGCCACATTGCAAAACTTTCTCCGCCGTTTTTCGAGGTCCAAAGTGACCGCCGCATGCCTGATCATGACAAAATGATAACACGCTCTTGAATTCATCGTTAGGAACACACCTGCGAATGATTTGATCGGAACAATACTTGAATAGATATGGTTCATCCCAGTAAAAATATTTTACTTGGGATAAAAACCGAAGTTTTTCTTGTTTCGACCAATCGCTAGGTATAAGTCCCGTCGATAGATAGTTCACGATATCCACGAACCAAGGTTTGTAGGATACATTCAAGAGCTGTTCGTCGGGAAATGAGTCATTTATCGGCACGGTCACAGTTGGCGAAGATGTGATGCGTGAAAGATGGTCGGCTACTACGTTTTCACATCCACTCTTATCTTTGATAACAAGATCAAATTCTTGTAACAATAGGATCCAACGTATTAGCCTGGCCTTTGTATCCTTCTTCGTTAAAAGATGTCGTAGGGCGGAGTGATCTGTGTAAACCACAATAGGCGAGCCAATCAAGTAGGGCCTGAATTTCTCTAATGCAAATACAACTGCCAAGATTTCTTTCTCGGTAGTTGTGTAATTTATTTGTGCATCATTCAAGGTCCTACTTGCATAGTAAATTACATGTGGCATCTTATCAATATGTTGTCCCAAGACAGCACCAATAGCAAAATCTTATGCGTCACACATAAGCTCGAACGGGTGGTTCCAATCCGGAGATGATAGAACGGGGGCTGTAGTGAGTGATTCTTTAAGTGATTCAAAAGCAGCCTCACAATCCGAATCGAAGTGAAAAGTAGTGTCCTTGGCCAATAGAAGGGTTAAGGGTCTAGCAATTTTGCTAAAGTCCTTAATGAATCTCCTATAAAATCCTGCATGACCAAGGAAGGATCGTATATCTTTGACGCAATTGGGACGAGGGAGGTTTTGAATGACATCTATTTTAGCTCTGTCAACCTCAATGCCTTTATGTGAAATTATATGTCCAAGTACAATACCTTCTTGAACCATAAAATGACATTTTTCCCAATTCAAAGTCAAGTTCTTATCCTTACAGCGGGTAAGAACAGCGTCAAGATTACGAAGGCAGTCCTCAAAGGAGTCCCCAAAAATGGAGAAATCGTCCTTAAAAATTTCTAGAAAATTTTCCACCATATCTGAAAATATCCCCATCATACACCGCTGAAATGTAGCGGGAGCGTTGCATAACCCAAAAGGCATGCGTCTATAAGCAAAAGTTCCGAAAGGACAAGTAAAAGTGGTTTTATCTTGATCCTTTTCGGCGATGGGGACCTGGTTGTAACCAGAGTATCCGTCCAAGAAACAGTAGTATTCGTGTCCCGCTAATCGTTCCAACATCTGGTCAATGAAAGGTAGAGGGAAGTGATCTTTCCTCGTCGCGGCATTGAGTTTCCTGTAATCGATACATACGCGCCACCCAGTTTGGGTGCGTGTTTGGATTAACTCATTAGCCTCGTTAGTGATGACCGTGATGCCAGACTTTTTAGGGACCACATGAATTAGACTTACCCATTGATTATCAGATATGGGGTAAATTATTCCACTATCAAGGCACTTGACGATTTCTTTCTTTACCGCCTCCTTCATAACGGGATTTAACCGTCTTTGTGGGTCTCGGGTTGGTTTGGCTTCATCCATCAGATGTATGTTATGTTCAACAATTAAGGGACTAATCCCTTTGATGTCGGCCATTGTCCAACCAAATGCTTGCCGATTCGATCTCAACACTGCCAAAAGTGCATTCTCTTGCTCTATGGCTAGAGAAGCGGATATAATTACTGGCAAAGTCTCATTCTCTCCTAAATATGCATATTTAAGATGAGAAGGTAGCGGTTTGAGATCAAGAATTGGCGGAGAGACAATAGAAGGAGGGGTAACGGAATGATATTCGGACTCCTTAAGAGGTTCAAAACTTGCATAAGATATTGACTCGGAAAGTGCTGCTGACTTTTGCAACGAGTCAACGGGTTCAATCTCAAGGTCGGACTCGTTGAACATATCCTCACTGTGAAGTGGTGCAAGATCAAACGATGTCTCATTAGTGTTGTCGAGAACATCAAAGCAAAGTTCCTCATCCATGCAGCTTTCGGGAACTATCTCGTGGATGGAACAAACATCCAGCAAATGAGCAGAAGGTTCTGATGGCTGACTTCCTAGCTTGTAAATTTTAAGCTCAATTGTCATTTTCCCGAAGGATAAGTTCATAGAACCGTTACGACAATTAATCACAGCGTTAGAAGTTGCTAGGAAGGGTCGACCAAGTATCACCGGGATTTGATTGCGTGGGTTTGCCACAGGTTGTGTATCTAAAACAATAAAGTCCACGGGAAATATGAATTCCCCGACTTTAATTAACACATCCTCTAGTTCGCCCCGAGGTTTGGTGATAGATCGGTCTGCCATTTGGAGAGTACAATGGGCAGGTTTTAACTCTCCAATTCCTAACTGCTCGTATACTGAATAAGGAAGCAAGTTGACGCTAGCACCTAGATCGAGTAAAGCACGATTTATATTTTTACCCCCAATAGAAATAGAGATTGTAGGACAACCGGGGTCCTTACGTTTCTTTGGTATTTGTTGGGTAAAAGCTGTGCTAACATTACTCGTCATGAAAACCTTTTTAGGCACTTGAGTTTTTCTCTTCCTAGTGCACAAGTCTTTAAGGATTCTTGCATAAGAAGGGACTTGTTGAATAGCATCTAGGAGAGGAATATTCACGCTAACTTGCTTAAACATTTCCACAATCTTCTCCATTTGCGGGTTAGGTCGGTTGGCCCTTAATCGGTTTGGAAATGGAGCTCGATCAATGAGTTTTGGGTCCAACGTTTGTGGAGAAGACTGTGGCGACGGATTCGATCCCAAAATTGGAGTGGGCATCGACTTAGATAGATTTGGCGAAATGTTTGAGCCTTGGGGAAAACGGAGAATAAGCTCGGACGAAGGTGGGAGACTAGACGAGTTAGGGGAAGAAGAAGAAGAAGGGGTATCAAATGTGTCACTATCATCAAATTGCTCACCCACTTGGTTATTCAACACTCTCCCCGATCTCAACGTAGTAATGGCATTCACATTATGACTTTGTGAATGGCCAGGATTCGGTAGGGGTTGAGATGGGAGTTTCCCTTTCTCTCTCGCACTCATTGCGGCGTTTAACTGTGCGATTTGGTTTTCTATTTATTTAATACTCTCACCATGGGAGGAGGAGTTTTTCGTTAGGGTATCAATAGAAGACCTTATCTCAGCCGAATTTTGCATGGATTGTTTCATGAACATCTCCAAAGTTTGTGCAAGTGAGTTGTCCGTACCGGCCACTTGTGGTGTAGAAATGTTGGCCGGATTTTGGAAATTTTGTGACTGAAAGGGGGGCTGATTCTGTGGTTGTGGTTGCTGTGGAGGAGGTCTTTGATAATTACTTTGTTGGTTTTGATTCCAAGCAAAGTTAGGATGATTCCTCCATCCTTGATTATATGTGGAAGAATAAGGATCATTTCTAGGTCGCTGCTGAAAAGCAGCATTAGCTTGAAACGATGCATTCATGGGACATTCTTCCGTTAAGTGTGAAGGATCCGAACAGCAACCACAGACAGTCTTAGGAAGCGTAACCTGACTTAGGGAGACTGATGAGAATCTGCTGTCAATAGCGTCGAGTTTCTTCTGCATCGCTGCCATTTCGGCTTTTACTGCGATGGAAACGTCGAGCTGGTGAATACCTCCCTTAGTTGAAGGTGGTCTTACGCTTTCCCACTGCAACGTGTGTTCAGCGAGATCTTCCAGATATTTCCATGCTTCACCGTCATGTTTAGACAAGAAATTGCATTGACACATTGTTTCAAGCATCTGCTTTGTCGCTGGATTAATGCCCTCATATATAATCCGACATAAATCCCATCTTTGTATCCCGTGATGGGGGCATTGGACAATCAGATCTTTGAAACGTTCAAAGCACTTCCAAAATGGTTCATTGGGAAGCTGGGTAAACTGGTTAATCTCGCTCCTAACATGTGCAGTCTTATGATTTGGGTAAAACTTCTTAAGAAATGCTACGACGAATTCATCCCAATTAGCGATAGAGTGTGCGGCAGTATTATAAAGCCATTTTTCTGCCAAGTCGCACAGTGTGAATGGGAGAAGACGTAAGCGCATAGCATCAAAGGTCAATTGTGAAGTACCCATCATTGCGCATACGTTTTCGAATTTGGTGATGAAAACGTACGCATCTTCCGACTCAAGCCCGTGAAATTTGGGCAGCAAATTGATGTATTGGGGTTTAATCTCGAAATTATCCCCGTTAGGTGGTGGAAGAGATAGACAAGTAGGAAGAGGACCACGAATAGGATAGCATCTCTCTTGGAGAGAGATGCGCGGTGGATTCTGCACACCTTCGGGCGGTGGCAGTATGGTGTTATACTCTGATGGAGTGCCGTCCATCTCGGTTGATGTGGTGTGTGGTGGGGGAAAAGAAGATGTAGAAGTACCGACTTCGGCGTCGATAACAGGAACGCGGACAAGACGGGCACTAGGATCCCGTGTCCAGCCGAGCATGCACTAAGCGGGTTTAGTGCAAGTGGCAGTGTGTGTGTGATTTAAAATTGGCTTGTTTTGAAAAAGTGGGACTCAAGACAAATCACCCTATGATGCACAAGCAACCCTAGAACTATGGTTACCTAGGTCAGTCTCTAGACAGCTCCTAACTAAGGCTAGAAATAGGACCTCAAACCGCCTCTTCACGGACAAGTACGGCCAGGTAAGTGGGAAGGAACCACCACTACAGTGGGCCTAATTAAAAACCACTAGCCTAGACACCGCAATGTCAGTTAGGATAAACGGCCGATGCCTATACTAGTCTTTTTCCTATTGAGCTCGACAGTCCTTAGAGTCTGGTCTAGATATTTTTTAAATTAATGAAGGGTTGTTCTATATGCTCGGTTTGTGATTTGTGGGGCTTAGGAAGGGTGATGAAATCCCCACCTAATCTTGATTTGGTCTTTGCCCCTTAAAATCCGTATTAAATATGCAAAACAAAACCAATAACAAAACTTTTGCAAAAAGATTTTTGAGCGGCGCAATTTTGCAAAGAATCCTGCAGAAGATAGATTTTATTGGATTTGAGGAGAGAGAGAAGGAGTTGAGAATCTTACCAGAGAGTTCTGTAGCCCTAATCCCTCCAAACAGCCGCGTTTCCGCCGCAGGAATGGTACTTTTGCCGCGGTTCCGCCGCAAGGTGGAAGGAACAATTGCTGAAAATTTTTCTCAAGCCCTCTGTGCTCCTCTGGATCTCGATGAATGCCTCTGTCTTCTATTTTCCTCAATTCGGTAACTCCAGATCTCCTTGCAAAATTCACGCACAAATCGTTAAATATGCAATTTGCAGTTTTGTGTTAATAATGATATAAATTGTCTAAGAATTCAACACAAATAGTAAAAATAAAAAATTACGCTCGTATCCCCGGCAACGGCGCCATTTGATTGATACGAAAGAGTGTTTTTGTAGTTAACCGCAATCAATAACGGTGTCGCGCGTAGCTAGACCGAGATGAGTACGGGTCTTCCTCTGGGAAACGTGGAACCTTTTATTTTTACTTTAGATGTGTTGAGAAAGAGAGGAGGAATAAAGAATTTTGTGAAAAGTTTCTAGATCTACTTTAGACAAGAATGTTAAATATAGATCTAGATTATTTTGGAGATTTAAATAATATAATAATAGGGCTTGTAGGGTTCGTTAGGATTTAGTAGTTATGGAAGATTAATTAAAAGTTACCCTTTTTATCCATTAATAGATTTAGAACTAGAACGAGGGTGATGCGTGTAGATTAGGGTTTCTGGAGGGAAAAGGAATCCCACTCGTAACCCTTATCTCGACACGGAACTCCGTTCATATCTAGCCTTTACCAAAACAATCATTAATCTAATCTCTAATCGCGGTCGGAACTAGCAAGGAATTGCTAGCGCGCCCGATTAGGATGTTAATGATTATTTTGATAAAGTTCCTAAACTTTATAGGACTTAAAAAGGGTTTAATTATTTTCATCGTCCATTAGCCTACCCTAATCCTACGAACCCTAACAAGCGGAGAATTACTCGCGCATGTTGGGAGAAGAAAATGAAAAGAAAGAGATGGAAAATATAATGTAAAAGAAAACAAAAAATTAAAAAAAACTACATTTATTAATCAACTCCTTCAACTACACTTTTAATCCATAGAAAATGATTACAAAACTTGATTTGCTTCTCGATCTTTCCTAGGGAGGTAGTCGAACAGTCGATGATCAGCCTGGATGCGTGAGCGTCGGGAGCTTCGTGATCTCTTCAGCTTGATAGCTTTTCCAAGAGGCCCTCGGTGCCTTTATATAGTGCAAACCCAGAATATTATTGTTGAAAAGTTGGTAAAATTTATCAATCATCAATCTCCCAAAATCTTGCATTCTCTTTCTTCTAAATTGCGGCGGATCCGCGGCACCAGGGTGGGTTTGGCCGCGGATCCGCGCTTAAGGGATGAGATCTCTCTGTCGTTTTTCTTGGGCTCTCTGATGGTGACATTTGTCAATCCTAGGCATCTTCAGAATTTGAAAATATTTTCTCGGTTGCTTCCAGACTTGGTCTCCAAGTTTGCTTCTTAATTTGGCAAGTTTTCTTCAACAAATTGATTTGTTTGTTAAATCCTTCATAACAACTTGGAAATATTCTGCACAACAACTCAAATAAGATTTTAGTAGACTTTGTTCTACTAGGATTAGACCAATAATATTATTTGCATACATTTTCCTACCAAATGATAATTAAATATATTAACACATGGAAAATAATGTTTTTACACATAAACCCTCATATGTATAATATATTATAATAAAGTCCTTTTTTAATATAAAAATGGTAGGAAAAATGTACTAAAAATGTGCAGTTTTATCGACTGAACAATATCTCAAAAGCTTCAGACTTGTGTTTCAACAGGAACATATGTCTGAATCTTAAGAGATCATCAGAGAATGTAATGAAGTACAAAGAACCAGTCTTGGCATGTATAGACAGGGGACCATTATACAGCAACATGTATCATCCCAAGAGTTCACTAACTCTTTCTTTGTTTCCTAAAAACAGAGTTATGGTCTTCTTATCTCTGTGACATGACCAGCAAGTTTCACATGATGTAAATTCAAACTAATTTAAATATGCATCTATATGTAACTTCTGTTAGTTATATTTATGCCCTAGAGGCCATTACTGTACATAGGATGTATATTGTAGTGGATGCTGGGACATATATAGGGAGGACTTTCTTACTCGACATGATAGTATGCTATCTGGTTACTCTTTACCTTAACGTGTATACTGTTTGTCTCTCTGTTACATGTTGGTAAAGCCCTTAGGATGTGTACTTGACTACCTGGACTATGATGCGGATCATACTAGTGGGGACAGGGTAGTCCATAAGTACATCCTTCAAGGTCCCTAGTCGTGGGTGTATCGAGACGGGGCATCGATATACCAGAGTAGACTAGCGTGTACCTTCTCGACCCATACAGATGGGCGATGGATGATCCCATATCCATTGGTGTTTGACATCAGAGATGATATACGGGTGCTCAGTGGAGACTGGGTACACTGGACGGACTCGCCGAGAACTCCCAGATGGTATTATACCTTACGTCAGATTGCAGTTCTCTGGTGACACTGGTACAGGTTAGTCTGTAGACCCGAGATCGTCATAGAGTCTTGTCTGATTCCCACTGTGCTTTGATTTCCACCTTACCACGTCCAAGAGGGCGTGCAAAACGGTGGCTTTTGGGTACAGTCCCGAATCATATGGAGGCAATGAGCGATAGGAGGGGATTCGTCTCTCCCGGTATAGAGAGTTGATATTGCGCTGTGTTCGATTGGCTATAACCGGAAATCCCTGGCCAGGGTTGCTGAGATTTACTGGTAAGTGTTACCAGTAGTTTCTCGAACTGTTATAGACCTCACATCGACACGACTTATCGAGCAATTGGGGTCTGACGGTTACCACCCCTAGGCGAGATATGCGACATATCAGACGACGAGACCGGACTGTACGGTAAGTGTTACTGGTTGGATTCACAGGAGTGTGAGCGGGATTGCTCGTCGATCTTCTGATCGCTCAATACCCGGGTGGCCATTACGTTTAGCAGACCGCTTGCGGCTTGTTGGTGTTTGATATGATCATCACCTGCTGCCGGCGTATTGACGAGTCTTTAGAGTCCTACACAGAGGTTTCCTGGCTCAAGCGAAACGAAATAGGAGCGCATATGAGATATGTGCGGGACCGAGAATAATGCGTGTATATGATACCGTATTCCATTCTCGCGATGAATGTATCGATTGGTTGTATGCGATATAACCTAGTTATCGATTCAAGCATTGATTCGATAAGCCGATACATTGGATATTAGTCGGTCATATGCGATATGACCGGATCGTTAAGTCAAGGGTTGATTTGATGATTTAATGCATAATTATATATTTGATATATTACTTTGCATTAACTAGTATTTGTTCACTTAAGAAGGATTTTCTCACTTGATGTGCACATTGTATATATGATATATTTTTGTGTGCACTTGATTGTATCATGTTTGATGATACATGCTCACTTGGGTTTGTGTAAAGATTAAACCATGGTTGTGTAATGGTTAGGGTTTCCTTTTTATTATCTATTTATTTATTTATTATTCATTTTGTTTATTTTGGCAAAAGAAAATGATAAACAGAAAATGGTAGCTTTCTTTGTTTGTAGTTGAAGCTTCATGAAGCTTTGACTAAGTGACCATTTTTGTCTCATGCTTAACCCTAACCATTCCACTTAACCATAGTCTATTCTCTACACATAACCATGGTTGCTATATGATAAGTATTCATTTTATTTTCTTTTTGGAAATAACTTATCATATTCTTTCTTCTTCTTCTTCATCTTGAACAAGAAGAAAAGCTTGCCTCCATCAATGGCAACTTGAGCAAATGAGTGAGAAATCCAATTCTAAAGTGAACCCACCTCCTATTTCTTCATTCTCTACCACTTGCCAAGTAGTATAGGGTGTTTTCTTCACAAGTTTCTTAACTTGGTGAAGTTGGAGCTTGATCTTGTGTTGCCTCGACGTAGATCATCTTCGGCATCGAAGCCGACGACCTAGCCCGTCCATTTCTCCGATGAAGCCGACGCTAGAGCCCGGGATCCGATGATCGCAGCGAGGAGACTTCATCGCGGAGCCATGGAGGTGGAGAACCGGATCTACAAAGGTTGTATTTCCGTTTACCCTATAGTAAAGTAGATTACTAGTTCTTGTTTCGCCTAAAATTCTAGTCAACGATCGCATTAGGGTTTCTCGGCACTTGTAAAATTTGAAATTGGCATGGTTGATGCCTTGTGAGACCTCATTAGCGTGCCTAGGAACCCTACAACTTCAGCTAGTCGGGTCACATTGATATGAACTAGTCTACAATACCTCAAGAAAGATTCATTCATTTCTGAACTCTTCCTCTTGTGCGTGTTCTGTACGTTAAGAACTGTGGTTTGATTTAGAACGTCTATGCTTTTAGATAACGTGACTGAACCGATCAACTCTTGATATAGGAAATGTTCAAAACATTATCCAACAATACAAAATTATATTCTTTCTTTACTAATAAAGAGACTGATATGATGTTGTATATCAGGTTCGGTATCTAATAACATTCGTTCAGAATCAATGTATTCTGGTAATACAGGGTGATAACTACCAACAGATTTGGCTGCAACACTTGCACCATTTCTATCTCATAAAACTTATCACCCGTTCTCAGTTCTCTACCTATCTGTAGCCCATGTAACAAATTACATATGTAGGATCCTAATCTCGTATCACATACCCAGGACGTAAAGGATACTGAGAAACAGTTCTCTGTAATGAACACACCCGAAAAAGATGCATCAGCATGCACTTTCTTCATTTGGGCGGCACATGAATTCTGGTAATCCCCTATTTCCTGCTCTGTCTTATAACAATTATAAGTTGGAGCGGGACCAACGTTCCCTAGCGCAGTATTACAAGCGGGTTCGGTCAATACATCCATATTATTATCTTGATTAAGGCGTGATATGGTCGCTACCTGGAGAGAGAGAGAAGAAAACACTCAGCGTATGCTCTTGCAAGATCAGATTGGTTATTATTTTATCTAATCAGGATGGCTCCCACTGTTTTTATCAAATCTTCCTTCAAACCCCAAAAGGAAAGACTAGCCGAGATTAATTACACCCTACAATTTCGCCAATCTTTCAGCCAGGCCAGTGTCGATACTTTGAGGGAGGTTCCCCGTATTTTCGCACGGACCTAATTAAAGTAAACCTCGTTTTCCCAGAGGCGTAACCCCGTTGACACCTTTCAAGACACCTACTTGATCGGCTAATTGTAATGTGTAAAACTCTCCCGGGAGTAACAATTACTCGCAGCGGGTATCGGGATCCAACTATCTCATAGAAGGTATGCAATCTCATTGCAAATTTCAACACTTGAAATTCCCGATAACATTTTGCCCCAAACGATCAATGACCTTGACAAGGTCAACAAACCATAGACCGTAAGTCAAGTTCAACCCGTCATTTCTTGATTGAATTAAACCCACCCGCACGACCCTTGACAAAGTCAACAAGGCCGTACGACTACCCTAATCCAATATGCATCATATGCATAAACAGATAAATACTGGTCAGCTACCGCACACTACTCCTTGACAAGGTCAACAAACGCAGCACGAATACTAAGCAGGACTTATCTGAAATGACGGAGGGCTACGACAGGTTTTTCTGAAAACCTATTGCGTAATGAACTTGATATCGTTGTAGAATCAAATAATTTTTAAAATGGAGTGTTTTTGAGGCTTTTGCTAGTTTCGCTAAAGAGGTCACTCCCGGTGAAGGGATCTCGGCTCTTTCCTCATCGAATGAGGTGCGAGATTGTAACGCCTTGAAATTCGTTTAGGATGTTTTCGCGTTATTTACCTAGTGTGCGTGTTTTTCAAAAAAAAACCGGATATCTTATTTTTCCTTCTTGGTTAGTGCTAAATTGTATTGTGAAGTGTTTATATATAATTGTAGGGTTATTAACTATTTTAGTCATGTTACCCTAAGTGAGAAATTTTGTGTTAAGTGCACACATGCACACATAGCATTTTGAGGCTAGATGAGAAAATGTATCATGTTAACCCTTTTCATTTCTAGTATGGTTGTATTTAATCCCCCACCCATTTTTAATCAAGTAAAACCCATTTTATAATTCAAATTTTAAAAAAGGGAAATGGAGGTAGGGTGGGTAGGTGGGAAAAAATTGACTTTTGTTTGACATTTCCTTCTCTTTTCTCTCTCTCTCTTCTCACCATCTTCAGATTTCCTGCAGAAATCCCAGCTGAAAAACACAGCTTCTTCCTTTTCCTCCTCTTTTCATTTCCCCTTGGATTCATACTCACACCCTACACAAAACTTCATTTTTCCTTCACATAAACTTTGGTTTAGTGGCTCTTTTGAGGTGTTTGGAGCAAATCTGTCCACTTGAGGCTAAAGCTGGAACTTTTAGTGTTTCTTGAGATCTTTTGAAGGTATTAACTCACCCTTAGCACCCCTTTTCCATAACTTGTAGTATTTCTAGCAAAATATCACATTTTATGCATGTTTTATGCTATATAAGGGGATTTAGTGAAGTTATGTTAAAATTGTTATCTTTATGGCTTGATTAGCTTGGTAATGTGATATTAGTGTAGTTTTAGATTTGGGTTTGTTTCAGATTTCACAAATATACCCTAAAGTATCATTTTAGTGCAAAGTGTGATTTTTTTAACTTGAAATTGGGTTCTGTTGGAACTGCTACTACCCGGGGTGTTTCAGAATAAAATTGTATTTACTGTAGCTTGTGTATGGGGTATAGAGTGCACACACCAAACCCGGGAGCCCACCCCCCTACCCAGGCCGCCGAAAAACTCATTCTGACCGCAAATTGCAGCCAGATGGGAGAATTATGGGTTGGGGTTTTGGTGGTTGGTGTCTGCTGGTATTTGGAGTGTTTTGGTATATTTATTTTTATAAAACACTTTCTATATCAAAATCTGGGACCTATTACCCTATTTTCCGTATTTTTAAATCTTCGCGACACACGTGATACGTGTGTGGGTTTGGATTGTTCTGCGTATCGCGACGCGTCAGGTTAGCTTCAGGAGCGTAATCACACGTTTTAGCGTATCGCGCACACGCGCGCTTGGTTTGCAACGCGGGTTTCTAGTTTGACCTTAATATTGCGTTTTTGGTAGATTTGAGCTTATGTGTGATATATTGTGTAATTCTAGGTTCGCAGGCGAGTGAGACGGACGCTGCGAAGAAAGGGAAGCAAGTCGTCGGCTATACTTAGCGCGAGACTTCGGTGAGTAGATTTAACATCTACGGGGATATCGCCCGCATGGAGTTATGCGTCAGGGCTGATAGGACCTTATAGCTACATATTGCATTTACCTACATTGACTGTTCATGGATACTGTTGTTGCATACTGCATTCCCTGCTATATGTATGAAAACTTAGAATTGATAGAACACCGCACTATTACTAACGGTTCATGTTGCACGAGCACTAATCTGCATGTTATACACACCGTTAGTAATTGCCATGACACACTCACTGTAAAATTGCCCAGATCATTATACTGTAGTTCATTTCACATATGATTCGATATGATTTTCATAGAGATTGGAAGCCGCATGCTGTCTTGAAAACTGAAACTATCTTAAGAAAAGCGGTTTCTCCCTTGTGCCTATATTATGACTTGATGTACACGGCATATCGTATTTGATTTACTCATTGGGGTTGGATTTTTATGTGATTTCTGGTTTTGAGGACCGTGGAATTATTTAAGAAAAGATGCACTATTTGAAAACCCGGTTCCTCGTGATATGATATTCTGGTGCGTCTACCACGCGTTTTCTCGGTGCTGAGACGTGTGCTTGAAACCCGATTCGTGGAGTGGATGATCCGTTGGCGGGTTCGTGGTGGCTCGGTATGGTTCCCCTCGGCAAGATGATCGATGGACTTTGCCGATTAAGCCTGGAGGTGGGCGAGTACCTACCGGTGATTGGTTTGACCCGGCGGTTATCTGGAGGATACTGACCAGAGTTGAGAGATGGATGCGGGATGATCCGTACTGCCGGGGCCGAGGGCCGATACCGCAGACGGAGCCCGTGGGCTGATCCGGACTTACGGAGGCCGATATATGAGGATTTGCGTGTCGATGCTGGACACGAGTATTTTATGATATTTTGGGTGCCGATGTTGGGCACTCGTGATTCTCAGAGATTTACAGGATTTGAGGGCCGAGGAGAGTGCCGGCACCTGAGTTTATTTGGGATTTGGGTGCAGCTTTGGGCACCAATTATTTTTCCACGATTGATATTTCGTGTAGATGTTGTTTATTCCATGCTCAGCAGTGATTACCATGTATCTCATCCTGTAGTTATTTTACCTGACAGAGCATTTGCATGATTATTGCACTTACTGCTTGTCGCATATAGATTTACCTGCTGGCATATGATAGCGTAGCGCTGTACGTGCATGCTCATGATTACCTTTATATGTTATCTCTATTCACGAGTTGGTAACTCACCCGCTGTTGTGCTACAATATTTGCATGTTGCCCCTCAGAATAGTCGCGGCAGGCTGCCTTTTTGCATCTTTTGGCTACAGATACCACTACAGCTGGTGCGAGAGCTATTTTGCTATTAGGTGGGTTGTGGTATCTGGTTACATTATTGTACACACTTTTGTATCTAGTATTCTCCATCTACCATATATGTACTGGACTTAGTGACAGTGTGAGGACGATGATGTATATTTTTGTATTCTGGTGTCGAGCTCGTGGGAGCCGACTGTTATATATTGCAGTTCTTATTTTGTGATGTTTACTTATTGCTCATTCTTCGCTACGGCGTCGTATATTACTCTTGTGGTGATGGTTTCCGCCGTTGGGCGTGATTGTTCCCGTTGGGGATGCTTTATTTCATTATATATCATTTTCACTTATATCCTGTTTTATACCCGATTTTCGGGGTTACTTTTACAAAGGAAATGCTGCCAAAATTATATTAAGGATAATTAAACTTTAAAAAGAACTTCATTGAGCTATTAAGGTTTTCTAAAGGTTTTAATTGAATGTTTTCAACACTCACTACTTTTAAATGGTTTTGATTTCTGGGTTCGTCTTACTTAGTCGCGTTACGCCTGTAGACGTTGCGTGGTTAAGTGCCGGTCACGAGTCGAAATATTTGGGTCCTGACAAAGTTGGTATCAGAGCGTAGGTTTTACCTTTCGGAGTGTAGGATGACCTGGTATGATTGAGTAGGTAGCTGAAGCAGAGTGGCGTAGCGTGCGTATGTTCCGCGGCATACTCACGACACGGTACTCCGCCAAAGCGACCTTAGGACTTATTGATTTAAATTCCTTCTTGAGTATATACATTCTTGCGATTCGATTTCTGCATCCTTATCGAATCCTATTTTCCTTTCAACCATTATGCCGCCAAAGACTACGAGGGCCCAGAGAGCGGCCGCGAGGGTCGAGATTCGAGTTGATTCATCTGAGACGAGGACTGATCCAGGCAGTACACCGGTTGTACCCGAGCAGGTTGTTCCTCCCGTGACAGATCAGATCGCCACGCTAGGGGCTGGTATGCAGGAGATGCGCCAGACGGTGGGATCCAGCATGCAGGAGATGCTCCAGATGATAGGATCGCTAGTTGAGACGCTTCGAGCGCAGCGACCAGAGGTAGCTCCACCCGTTACAGAGACCGCGATGGTACCTACCTCACAGCCAGTTGCCTCTGCAGCTACGGAGGTTATTACAGTATCGCTATCAGAGTTCATGAGGCTGAAGCCTCCGGTCTTCACAGGCACCGATGCAGCCGAGGACCCACAGTCCTTCATTGATAGGATGGCTCGGATATGTCGTTCCTTCATATGTGCAGATGCGAGATGGGTTGAGTTCGCGAGCTTTCGCCTGGAAGGTCTTGCGCAGAAATGGTGTGAATTAGTCGAGAAGGGCAGAGCAGCAGGTCTTCCTCCTATGACCTGGACAGAGTTCGTGGCGCTATTCCATGCCCGCTTTCTCCCACTGAGTGTCAGAGATGCTAGAGCATGCAGGTTCGAGTCCTTACGCCAGACTCAGGAGATGTCAGTGGCAGAGTATGATGTGATGTTCACAGAGCTATCTATCTATGCCCCGTATCTAGTGGCTACCCAGGAGTTGCGAGTCAAGAGATTTGTTCGAGGCTTGCTTACACCACTGTTCCTTGCGATCAGCGCGCAGCACTACGAGACATATGCTGCAGCGGTAGATGCAGCTCTATTAGTCGAGGAGAGCCTTGCTGAGACTTCGGTAGCTCCAGAGCCGAAGAGAGTTCGTACTGGTATAGCAGCACGGAGACAGACATTCAGACGCCGCGACAGGTATCATTCAGGTACGAGGAGTGGCAGAGATTCGGGACGAGGCCAGATGTTTAGTTCATATCCACGGGAGAGTCAGCAGTCGTCGCGAGATTGCTATAGATGCGGCAGTTTACTTCACCTCGTCAGAGATTGTCCTGAGATACACCAGAGGGAGACAGCAGCACCGCACGTCACCTTACCACCTTCACCAACCCAGAGTGCGTTGCCTGATGTTCCTACGGTTACTCCGCGTCAGACTCATACACAGAGAGGTCTGTAGGGTTCCTAGGCACACTAAGGAGGTCTCACAAGGCATCAACCATGCCAATTTCAAATTTTACGGGTGCCGAGAAACCCTAATACGGATCGTTGACTAGAGTTTAGGCGAAACAAAGAAGCTAGTTAACAATTTAACTAAGTGAACGGAAATACAACCTTTGTAGATCCGGTTCTCCACTTCCACAGCTTCGTGATGAAGTCCCCTTGCTGTCCAAATCCAATCCCGGGCTCTAGCGTCGGCTTCATCGGAGAAATGGGCGGGCTAGGTCATCGACAACGATGCCGAAGATGATCTACGTCGAGACATCACAAGATCAAGCTCCCACTTCACCAAGTCATGAAACTTGTGAAGAAAACACCCTATACTACTTGGCAAGAGGTAGAGGATGAAGAAATAGGAGGTGGGTTCACTTTAGAATTGGATTTCTCACTCATTTTCACTACTTGCCATTGTTGATAGCAAGCTTTTCTTCATGTGAAGAAGAAGAAGAAGAAGCAAGAATATGATAAGTGTTATCTATAAAATAATAAAATAATTGAATACTTATCATATCCTAACTATGATTAAGTGTAGAGAATCTACTAGGGTTAGTGAATGGTTAGGTTTAGTAGATGAAGACAAAATGGTCAAACATTCTTGAAACTTCAACAAGCATCATGATATTCAAGCAACCATTTTGTTTTCTTCTCTCTTTATTTGTCCAAAAAGTAAATGGATAAACAAATAAATGAATAATTCAAAACCCTAACCATTATGATAACCATGGTATAAGTCTTTACACAAAATCAAGTAAGCATGTATCATCAATCATGATACAATCAAGTGCACAAAAGTATATCACTTATATAACTTGTGTACTACAAGTGAGAAAATCCATTTAAAGTGAACCAATACTAGTTAATGCAAAGTAATATATCAAATATATAATTATGCATTAAATCATTAAATCAACACTTGATTTAACGATCCGATCATATCGCATACAACCGACTAATATCCAATGTATCGATTTATCGAATCAACCCTTGATTCGATAACTAGGTTATATCGTATACAACCAATCGATACATTCATCGCGAGAATGGAATACGGTATCACATACACGTATTATTCTCGGCCCTGCACATATCTCATATGCGCTCCTATTTCGTTTCGCTTGAGCCAGGAAACCTCTGTGTAGGACTCTAAAGACTCGTCAATACGCCGGCCGCAGATGATGCTCATATCAAACACCCACAAGCCGCAAGCGGTCTGCTAAACGTAACGGCCACCCGGGTATTGAGCGATCAGAAGATCGACGAGCAAGCCCGCTCACACTCCTGTGAATCGAACCAGTAACACTTATCGTACAGTCCGGTCTGATCGTCTTATATGTCGCATATCTCGCCTAGGGGTGGTAAACGTCAGACCCCAATAGCTCGATAAGTCGTGTCGATATGAGGTCTATAACAATTCGAGATACTACAGGTAACACTTACCAGTAAATCTCAGCAACCCTGGCCAGGGATTTCCGGTTATAGCCAATCGAACACAGCGCAACATCAACTCCCTATACCGGGAGAGACGAATCCCCTCCTATCGCTCATTGCCTCCATGTGATTCGGGACTGTACCCAAAAGCCACCGTTTTGCACGCCCTCTTGGTCGTGGTAAGGTGGAAATCAAAGCACAGTGGGAATCACACAAGACTCTATGACGATCTCGGGTCTACAGACTAACCTGTACCAGTGTCACCAGAGAACTGCCATCTGACGTGAGGTATAATACATCTGGGAGTTCTCGGCGAGTCCATCCAGTGTACCCAGTCTTCACTGAGCACCCATATATCATCTCTGATGTCAAACACCAATGGATATGGGATCATCCATCGCCCATCTGTATGGGTCGAGAAGGTATACGCTAGTCTACTCTGGTATATCGATGCCCCGTCTCGATACACCCACGACTAGGGACCTTGAAGGATGTACTTATAGACTACCATGTCCCCACTGGTATGATCCGCATCATAGTCCAGGTAGTCAAGTACACATCCTAAGGGCTTTACCAACATGTAATAGAGAGGCAATCAGTATACACGTTAAGGTAAAGAGTAACCAGATAGCATACTATCATGTCGAGCAAGAAATTCCTCCCTATATATGTCCAAGCATCCACTACAATATACATCCTATGTATAGTAATGGCCTCTAGGGCATACATATAACTAACAATCTTCCACTTGCACTAGGGCCATCTGAAGCATTGGTTGCAGTATCTCATACTCAACCATCCCATAAAAGTCTCTCTCTGGGAATAGGCCTTCGTGAGTGGATCCGCAGTGTAATCCTCTGAGTCTACTCTCCTAACCTCGATCACCTTGGAGATCAGCTATCTCCATGATCAGGTGATACTGCCTTAGAATATGTCTTGATCACTGATGCGACGGACGTTCCTTGGCATAAGCCACAACTCCATTGTCACACAATGGGAGGAACTAATTTCATCTCATGAACAAATATACATCCAGACTGCCTCTTTGGTAGCAACTTAAGTAGCGATGTATCCAGCCTTTATCGTCTAGTATGCCACGGTATCTAGCTTGGAACTTTTCCAACATACAGTCCCTCTACCGAGATTAAAGACAATGCTTGTGACTGACTTTCAGTCGTCCTTTTCACCCTGAAACCCTTCCAGTGATTCTCCCCAGGACCAATTGATACCATCTCACTACAACTAGTGTGTGTCCTATTATCCAATTAGATCTATCTCATATATCCAAAACCTAGGATTTAGTAGGTATTACTTTGATCCTTTATGGAGAATCCTTGTGATAAGCGGAGATTGACCGAGCGTAGCATAGGAAACTCCTTTCATATCAAGAGTATGTCATCCACGTACTCTACGAGGATCACCACCATACTCCCTACTACCGTTTTGTTTATACGAGGTTCCTCTACCATTTTGATGAAGTCAAACTCTTTGACTACTACATCAAAACAGACGTTCCAACTCCGCGATGCCTGCTTTATCATATAAAACATCTTGCACACGTTTCCGCTGCTCCCACAGTCTACGAGGACCTCTGGCTGTGTACTTATAGACGCACTTTTCTAAAACATCTTTTAGAAAAGCAGTCATGGCACCCAACCGCCAGATATCGTATTCATGGTATGTAGCCGTGGCAAGTGACATCTGAATGGACTTAAGCATAGCTACTTGAAAAAGGTTTCATCATAATCCACGCCTGGTAAATGATGCAAACTTTTAACAAGTCTAGCTTTGAAAGTCTCAACTTTTCCATCTACACCAAGTAATCTTCTCAAGATATACTTGCTCCTGATGGGAATTTAACCCTTCAGATATAGCAACTAAAGTCCATACTTTGTTGGTGTATAAGGATTCCATCTCAGATCGCTAAGCATCCAGCCATTCTTACAGAGTCTCACTCCTGATGGCCAGCTCGAAACTAGTTGGGTCATCATCTCATGATGCATTCCTCGCTCCCACTGTCATAGAGAAACCAAAGTATCTCTCAGGTGGGTGAGGAACCCTACTAGATCGGCGGAGAGGCTGAGGTTCGTTGGTTTCTATTGAATCCTTCGGTTCTACCAAATCATCAGCTGCAGTTTGTATAGCTGGAACATTTCCAGTTCTACATAACAAACCTTGCCTCGAGCTTGTCCGGATTTTGCTTTTAGACATAGGCCGGACAACACCAAATCTTAACTAACTTAAGATATGCGCTCTTCCCTTTCCATATCTCATATGGAGTGGTAGGCAACTGATTTGATTTGAACCCTATTCAATAGGTATGCAGCTTCTCAAGTGCATAACTCCCTAAAGGAAATAGGTAACTCAGTAGTACTCATCATAGAGCACACCTTATCATATAGGGTGTGATTGCTCCGCCCCGATATACCATCGTGCTATGGTGTATACGGAGGAGTAATGCTGAGAGAGAATCTCATTCTCCATTAGAAAAGTCCAAGAATTCCGTGCTCAAGTATTCTCCTCGTTGATCTCATTAAAGGACATAATACTTATACCCGTATTGGTTCTCTACTTCTAACTTATATTCTGTGAATATCTCAAAAGGTTCGGACTTGTGTTTCAACAGAAACATATGTCTGAATCTTGAGAGATAATCAGAGAATGTAATGAAGTACAAAGAACCGGTCTTGGCATGTGTAGACAGGGGACCTTTATACATCATCATGTATCATCCCAAGAGTTCACTAACTCTTTCTCTGTTTCTATTAAACAGAGCTGGTTTCATTATATCTTTGTGAAATAACTGGCAAGTTTCACAAGATGGAAATTCAAACTGATTTAAATATGCATCTACATGTAACTTCAGCTAGTCGGGTCGCATTGATATGACCTAGTCTACAATGCTTTAAGAAGGATTCGTTCATTTCTGAACTCTTCCTCTTGTGTGCGTTCTATATACTTAAAAACTGTAGTTTGATTTAGAACATCAATGCTTTTAGATAACGTGCCTGAACCGATCAACTTTTGATATAGGAAATGTTCAAAACATTATCCAACAATACAAAATTTTATCATTTCTTTACTCATAAAGAGACTGATATGATTTTGTATATCAGGTTCGGTATCTAATAGCATTTGCTCAGAATCAATGTACTTGAAATACAGGGTGACAGTGACCAACAGACTTGGTTGCAACACTTGCCCCGTTTTCTGCCTCATGAAACTTATCACCCGTTCTCAGTTCTCTACCTTTCTGTAGCCCTTGTAACAGATTACATATCTGGGATCCTGATCCGGTATCAAATACCCAGGACGTAGAGGATATAGAGAAACAGTTCTGTGTAATGAACACACCCGAAGATGATGCATCATATGCACTTTCCTCGTTTGGGCGGCACGGGAAATCTGGTATTCCCCAATTTCCAGCTCTGTCTTATAACAATTATAAGTTGGAGCGGGACCAACGTTCCCCAGCTCAGTATAACAAGCGGGTTCGGTCAATTATCCGTATTATTATCTTGAATAAGGCGTGATATGGTCGCTACCTGGAGAGAGAGAGAAGAAAACACTCAGCGTGCGCTCTTGCAAGATCAGATTGGTTATTTATTTTATCTAATCAGGATGGCTCCCACTGTTTTTATCAAATCTTCCTTCAAACCCTAAAAGGAAAGACTAGCCGGGATTAATTACACTCTACAAGTTCGCCAATCTTTCAGCCAGGCCAGTGTCGGTACTTTGAAGGAGGTTCCCCGTGCTTTCGCACGGACCTAATTAATGTAAACCTCGTTTTCCCAGAGGCGTAACCCCGTTGACACCTTTGTAGACACCTACTTGATCGGCTAATTGCAAAGTGCAAAACTCTCCCAGGAGTAACTCTTACTCGCAGCGGGTATCGGGATCCAACTATCTCATAGAAGGTATGCAATCTCATTGCAAATTTCAACACTTGAAATTCCCGATAATATTTTCCCCTAGTGTTCTATGACCTTGACGAATGTCAAACAACCCATAGTCCACTAGTCAAGTTCAACCCGTACATTTCTTGATTGAATTAAACCCACCCGCACGACCCTTGACGAATGCCAAACAACGCCGTACGAATACCCTAATCCAATCTGCATCATATGCATAAGCAGATAAATACTAGTTAACTACCGTACACTACGCCTTGACGAATGCCAAACTACCGTAGCACGAATACTAAGTAGTACTTATCTGAAATGATGGAGGGCTACGCAGGTTTTCAGAAAACCATGAGCGTAATGAACTTGATATCGTCGTAGAATCATGTGAAATTTTTAAATGGAGTGTTTTTGAGGCTTTTCTAGTTTTGCTAAAGGAGTCACTCCCGGTGAAGGGATCGTCGGTCCTTTCCTCATCGAATGAGGTGCGGGATACATCATATATATCACTGTGCAAAGCAGAAACTATAGAAGCGATCAAAAGACAAACCGAGTGTGTGACAGTTATTGCTAAAGGAGTCACTCCCGGTGAAGGGATCTCGGTCCTTTCCTTATCGAATAAGGTGCACGATATATCATATATACCGCTGTGCAAAGCAAGAACTGTAGCTACCTGTTTTATTTTTTGAAATTCGATTCCACAACATTTTTAGGTTTCTTTTATTTCATTAATCATATTAATGAAGTCCCATCATTTAAGTACCTAAACATCACAGATAAATACGACGTACACTTATGCCATCCGCATTCGCCTCGATGTCCCCTCGTTCACCGTTAGGTTAGGTAACTAACGGCAGAGCGGGGCAGGGCTAGCACGGGTGTAAAACATAAGTAACGTCTATATAATATATCATATATACTATATACTGTATCTATCACAGAACATATCACATGATCACATCACAGATATCGCAGCAGAAGAATCATATGAAATATTGGATATACTAGGATGTCCGTGTTTTCAATACGAGCCAGTATAAAACACGGATTCCATAGTCGCGATGAATAGCCAAACCCACACCCCTAGACCCCTACGAGAGCAGCAAGCAACCCTACCAATTCTAGAGTTAGGAGACCCGGACTCGACTCCTCGAGTTGGTCTCCCACTGGACTCCAGAACCCGGTTACTTGTGTCCTCCTCCTTGGGTCTATCCTAATGCGGAAAAGTAAATAATATACAAATGGTGACATCTTCCGCAACCTGGAAGTGCCCTAATAAAAGAATATTACATACAAGTTTTTACATGAATGAAAATGAAAAACACTCATCTCACATAAAAACCCCCGGCTATTCAAACACGACGATCCAATATAACATATCCAGCAACACATAACATCACATGTCATCAACGTAAGTAATATGCGCATCCCAATTGTCGTTGACATATAGCAACAAAACCGGCGATATCACATATTACACTTACGGTTACAGAAAAGAAAGTGTAAAACTACAACAGTTGGAATCCGCAAACACTTTAGACATCGCATGCCTAATCAAATGAAATACTTAGACATCGCATGCCTAACAATTATAAACCCCGCATTTTAGTCTCATTATCGAAAACACTTTTCAATATCAAGTCGGGCAATTCAACAAGATTCCCGAAAATCTGATCGAATGCTCGTCGCAAACTTCAATAGGCGCCCGCACCCCCGATACCGTCGACGAAGTGCACTAAGGCGGAACACCGCTACCGCGAGCACCCGAACGGATGCTTTCGGCGACGGAGTTCTCCTACAGTCACTTGGTCGGGGATATGGGGTGAGGCTGTCTATTAAGTTTACCCGGCGAGTATCCGCGTACGCTATGTGATTGCGACGGACTTTTGATCACATCAAAATTCCGTGGCAACCGATAATTTGAGACTAAACCGCTAGATTTATAACATTCATTCAGTTATCTCATAACTATTTGTGAATTCCAATTATTGTATCCCATTCCAGATAAACAGAAAATGTTAAACTTTTCGATCGAACAGTCAAACACCTTAGTTTTCCCGATACAGCTAAACACATGAAGTAAGTCTAAAAACATTCAGTTCATGCCTCAGTACCAACGGTCCAGCCGTAGAAGGGTCAAGCCAACGCTTCATATGTGGCACGCCGTACTGCCCCAAACCCGAAGGTTCAAAGGGCAGTTCAAGACGGTCACATAATCGAGTTAAGGTTTGTTGTCTTCTAGAGGGACCATCGCGTTACTTGCACTACTTAGAACGTCGTTAAACAACGGAAAGATCCAACACTTGGAAATTTCCCGACAGGGGAATAATTGGGTATTTATATCCGGTCGAACTTTTTATCATATTCAAAAATTATCCGGAAAAGACACATAGACAAGATTAGACAATCCGATCGAATCTACGAGTTCCCTAAACAACACCAGAAAACTCAACTGTAGAGTAAATATTAAAATATCCCAGAAAACTCAGCATTAAAATAAAGAAATTACTGTGCAAATATGGTGGAGTAAAGAGACATATTGGGCGCGGAACCGCCGCAGAAGCCATGCTTCTGCCGCGGTTCCGCCGCGTTTTGATCGAATCATGAGTACGGGATCCACAGTAATTCTTCAAATTCCCTGCTGATTTTTCTGCATATTTTTAATTTCGAAAAATCCACAAATCCAGAAAAAGTCCAGAGAGCATTTTGGAGATGGGGTTTCGGTTTGATCGGACTTCAAACTCCGTCTACGTTTCGCCTAAGGCTCTAGCTAGGCTCTGATACCACTGTAGTGTTCCTAGGCACGCTATGGAGGTCTCACAAGGCATCAACCATGCCAATTTCAAATTTTACGGGTGCCGAGAAACCCTAATACGGATCGTTGACTAGAGTTTAGGCGAAACAAAGAAGCTAGTTAACAATTTAACTAAGTGAACGGAAATACAACCTTTGTAGATCCGGTTCTCCACCTCCACAGCTTCGTGATGAAGTCCCCTTGCTGTCCAAATCCAATCCTGGGCTCTAGCGTCGGCTTCATCGGAGAAATAGGCGGGCTAGGTCATCGACTACGATGCCGAAGATGATCTACGTCGAGGCATCACAAGATCAAGCTCCCACTTGACCAAGTCATGAAACTTGTGAAGAAAACACCCTATACTACTTGGCAAGAGGTAGAGGATGAAGAAATAGGAGGTGGGTTCACTTTAGAATTGGATTTCTCACTCATTTTCACTAGTTGCCATTGTTGATAGCAAGCTTTTCTTCATGTGAAGAAGAAGAAGAAGAAGCAAGAATATGATAAGTGTTATCTATAAAATAATAAAATAATTGAATACTTATCATATCCTAACTATGATTAAATGTAGAGAATCTACTAGGGTTAGTGAATAGTTAGGTTTAGTAGATGAAGACAAAATGGTCAAACCTTCTTGAAACTTCAACAAGCATCATGATATTCAATCAACCATTTTGTTTTCTTCTCTCTTTATTTGTCCAAAAAATAAATGGATAAACAAATAAATGAATAATTCAAAACCCTAACCATTATGATAACCATGGTATAAGTCCATGGTATAAGTCTTTACACAAAATCAAGTAAGCATGTATCATCAATCATGATACAATCAAGTGCACAAACGTATATCACATATACAACTTGTGTACTACAAGTGAGAAAATCCATTTAAAGTGAACCAATACTAGTTAATGCAAAGTAATATATCAAATATATAATTATGCATTAAATCATTAAATCAACACTTGATTTAACGATCCGGTCATATCGCATACAACTGACTAATATCCAATGTATCGATTTATCGAATCAACCCTTGATTCGATAACTAGGTTATATCGCATACAACCAATCGATACATTCATCGCGAGAATGGAATACGGTATCAGATACACGTATTATTCTCGGTCCCGCACATATCTCATATGCGCTCCTATTTCGTTTCGCTTGAGCCAGGAAACCTCTGTGTAGGACTCTAAAGACTCGTCAATACGCCGGCAGCAGATGATGATCATATCAAACACCCACAAGCCGCAAGCGGTCTGCTAAACGTAACGGCCACCCGGGTATTGAGCGATCAGAAGATCGACGAGCAAGCCCGCTCACACTCCTGTGAATCCAACCGGTAACACTTACCGTATAGTCCGGTCTGATCGACTGATATGTCGCATATCTCGCCTAGGGGTGGTAAACGTCAGACCCCATTAGCTCGATAAGTCGTGTCGATATGAGGTCTATAACAGTTCGAGATACTACAGGTAACACTTACCAGTAAATCTCAGCAACCCTGGCCAGGGATTTCCGGTTATAGCCAATCGAACACAGCGCAACATCAACTCCCTATACTGGGAGAGACGAATCCCCTCCTATCAGTCATTGCCTCCATCTGATTCTGGACTGTACCCAAAAGCCACAGTTTTGCATGCCCTCTTGGACGTGGTAAGGTGGAAATCAAAGCACAGTGGGAATCACACAAGACTCTATGACGATCTCGGGTCTACAGACTAACATGTACCAGTGTCACCAGAGAACTGCCATCTGACGTGAGGTATAATACATCTTGGAGTTCTCGGCGAGTCCGTCCAGTGTACCCAGTCTTCACTGAGCACCCGTATATCATCTCTGATGTCAAACACCAATGGATATGGGATCATCCATCGCCCATCTGTATGGGTCGAGAAGGTATACGCTAGTCTACTTTGGTATATCGATGCCCCGTCTCGATACACCCATGACTAGGGACCTTGAAGGATGTACTTATAGACTACCATGTCCCCACTGGTATGATCTGCATCATAGTCCAGGTAGTCAAGTACACATCCTAAGGGCTTTACCAACATGTAATACAGAGGCAATCAGTATACACGTTCAGGTAAAGAGTAACCAGATAGCATACTATCATGTCGAGCAAGAAAGTCCTCCCTATATATGTCCAAGCATCCACTACAATATACATCCTATGTATAGTAATGGCCTCTAGGGCATACATATAACTAACAAGGTCGTGGGCGTGGAGGAGTTGCTCAGAGAGGACGGGATTACCGAGGCAGAGGACAGTCAGTCACCGGCGGAGGGCAGGCACGAGTTTTTGCTTTGACGCATCAGGATGCGCAGGCGTCCAATGCGGTGGTCTCAGGTATCCTTCCAGTATGTTCTGTTGATGCACATGTGTTGTTCGATCCCGGATCCACGCACTCATTCGTATCCACACACTTTGTGCCGAGTTTGAGTAGAGAGTCCGGTTTGCTTGATCAGCCGCTTGTTGTGACCACTCCGGTGGGAGAGTCGTTTATTGCTAGGCACGTGTTTCGATCTTGTACTGTCTGTATTGGCGAGAGAGAGTTGCCTGTCGATTTGATCCTTCTTGAGATGTTGGACTTCGACGTTCTTTTGGGCATGGATTGGTTAGCCACGTGCTATGCTTCGGTGGACTGCCGTGAGAAGACAGTTAGATTTTGTTTTCCCGGCGAGTCGGTTGTTGTTGTGTTGGGGGACCGTGGTGCCGCCCCACACTGTATGATTTCTTCTTTTCGCGCTGGACAGCTTTTGAGGAAGGGATGTCAGGGATTTCTCGCCTATGTTTGCGATACTAGAGTTACAGAGGTTCTTCTGGATCAGGTTCCGGTTGTTAGCGAGTTGCCTGATGTGTTCCGTGACGAGCTTCCTGGGCTACCGCCCGAGCGCGACATTTCTTTCTGTATTGATTTGGTTCCTAGCACGGGGCCTATTTCTATACCGCCTTACCGGATGGCCCCGGCGGAACTTCGAGAATTGAAGGGTCAGTTGCAAGATTTGCTGGACAAGGGACTTATTCGACCCAGTGTTTCTCCTTGGGGTGCTCCAGTCCTGTTCGTCAAGAAGAAGGACGGCAGTTTGCGTCTGTGTATCGATTATCGCTAGCTGAACAGGGTTGCAGTGCGGAACAGATATCCTTTGCCACGTATCGACGATTTGTTCGACCAGCTTCAGGGGGTAGGATACTTTTCGAGGATCGATTTGCGATCAGGCTATCATCGGCTGCGGGTTCGACAGGAGGACATTCCTAGGACAGCTTTCCGCACGCGCTACGGCCATTACGAGTTTTTGGTGATGTCGTTCGGACTCACCAATGCGCCAGCAGCATTCATGGATTTGATGAACCGTATTTTCCGGCCGTATCTTGATCTGTTCATCATTGTATTCATTGACGATATTCTAGTGTATTCTCGGAGTTGAGAGAAGCATGAGCAGCACCTGCGGATTACACTACAGACCTTGAGAGAGCATCAGCTTTTCGCCAAATTCTCCAAGTGTGCTTTCTAGATGGACAGCGTAGACTTCTTGAGGCACGTGATTTCACGAGACGGTATTTGTGTAGACCCGAGGAAGATCGAGGCCGTTCGGAGTTGGCCTAGACCCACATCAGTTACGAAGATTCGCAGCTTTCTAGGGCTGGCCGGCTACTACCGGCGATTTGTGCAGGATTTCTCTCGCATTGCTACACCTTTGACCGGGTTGACCCGGAAGGGAGTTCCTTTCGTTTGGACAGAGGAGTGTGTGAACAGTTTTTAGCAGTTACGGGCTCTACTGACTATGGCGCCAGTATTCTCATTTCCTTCATGGTCAGGCGGATTTGTGGTATATTGTGATGCTTCTCTAGTGGGGCTAGGGTGTGTTTTGATGCATCATGATAGGGTGATCGCGTATGCTTTGCGGCAATTGAAGAAAAATGAACAGAACTACCCCACTCATGATTTGGAGATGGCTGCAGTGGTCTTTGTGTTAGTGTACATGCCCTAGAGGCCATTACTGTATCATACTAGTTTGTATATTACTTAATGGAAGCTTGGGATATTCACCTTGTATAAACAATCTTGCTCAATATAGTAGTATGCTACTTGGTTTGTTTCTACTTCAATGTGTACATGTGTTTATTTTTGTATATCACCTATACACATTAGTGGAGCCCTTAGGACCTTTGCTTGATTACCAGCGTTGTGATGGCAGTCACACTAGTGGGGGCTGGGTAATCTATAAGCACATCCTTATACAGGTCCCTAGTCGCAGGACTATCGAGACTGGGCATCGATACTCCGGAGTAGACTAGCGTATGCGCTTCTCATCCCAGTGTGGGAGATGGTCTGTCCCACAGCCATCAGTACGTCGTACTGGAGATAGTATACGGGTGCTCGTTAGGTTACGAGTACACTGGACAGGACTCGTCGGGAACTGACCGGTTGGTACTATACCTATCGTCGGTTATTAGTTCCCAGGTGACATGAGTACAGCTTAGTCCGCTGACTTGACACTGTCACTTCGCCTCGAGTGTGTTCCTACTGTACTTTGATTACTACCCTACCACGGCTCAAAGGAGTCGTGCAAACAGGTAGTAGTTGGGTACAGTCCCGAAGCACTTGGAGGAAGTGACGGTTAGACAGGATTCGTCTCTCCCGGTATTGGGGGTTGACATCGCGCTGTATCTAGGAGAGCCATTACACGAGTAGTCCCTGGCCAGGGCAATCAAGATATACTGGTAGGCTTCCAGTGTTATCTCAGGGTGTTTTGGGCTTCACTCCGACACGACTTGTACCGCTATTAGGGGACTGACGTTTACCGCCCCCCTAGGCCCGCTATGCGATGTATCAGATGAACAAACCGGACTGTACGGAGATTGTCACATTCAGGCTCAGTAGGAGTTCAGAAGGGTTTCACCTCGTCAGTCCTCTTGTCGGCTTCTACCTGGAGACCGTTACGCACAGCTAGTGCCGCTTGCGGTCTGTGGTTAAACCCACTGCCAGCGTAGTGTCGAGTCTTTAGAGTCCCACACAGAAAGCTATTTGCTTTTAGGCAAAAGAGTAGAGGTCGCATGGTTTTGCGACAGGGTTCGGTCACATCCGTGCACTTATGCACGTACAGTGTCCGGACAGTTAACACTAGCGGGCTTTGGTTTAAGACAGATCCTAGTGTACGTTTTAGGACTGGATTTATCCAGTATGTATTCGTGTTCCTCGGAACGCGGATGCGGGTGTGTATGCACAGTTGACGGAGAGACAGAGACAGAGGATTCTCGTTAGGGTTGTTGACCGTTGACTGTTGACTATTGACTTTTTGCTCAACCCTAATGAGAATATGATATATGATTAACAATAATATTAATTAAGTATTATGGTGACATGGTTGTTGAGGGGTTGACTTTGTTGACTTGTTGACTTTGTTGACCGGTTGACTAGGTTGGACTAGTTGACCATCATGATGACAATGGCTATCATTTCATGGCAAAGACTTTTGCTTGCTTGTTCTCTTATTCAAAATGAGTGCATGAAATGATATAGCTATTGTAGCTTAAACCATTTACACAATACTTGATTACTATTTTTGTGATGATGGTTTTGGATTATGAGAGCCAAGAGAGAAAAGTCTTTCTCATTCTCTCTCTTGTGTTCTTGAGCTCTCATCTTCTTCCTCTTGCTCTCCTCTCTCTTAGTCTATGGTTCACTTGTCTCATGTGTTGAGAACCAAGAACCATAGAGAAAATCCCAACACACTCTTCTCTACTCACTCTAGTTCACAAGGTTTGGCAAACCAAGTGAACTAGTTTCTTCAAAGATCGAAGAAGAAGCCAAAGGTAGATGTTTTCGAGGTGGATCTATCTTCGGCGCAAGGAGACGACGGAGTGAAGCCGATTCGGACAACCATCGAGGCTTGAAGACGAAGGAGATCAAGAAAGAAAGGTATAACCCCCTAACCGAGTAGTTAACAACTCCAAGTTAGGTTGTTAGTTGGATGTTTAACAAAGATCCGGTTTTGAGTCCATGTTACCACCTCTAGAAAATTGTTTTTCACTAAATTCCGCATGCCCGAAAGTACCGGGAGAGGTAGCATGGACTTAAAGTGGTATCAGAGCCTAGTTAAACTCTATCTAACATGTTAGCAAAGTAACTAGAAGATCAATCAAAGAAAAGTCGCAAAACGAACCCAAAACTGTGAAGTTTCTGCCGAAATTTTTTCTGTTCAAAATATGATAAATCTTATCTTAAAAATCGGCTCAGGCTTTTTTATGAACACCCAAGAAATTTCGTCCCCTGAATCGGTCAATGTACCGCGGAAACGCGGCGGGAGCATGCTCCCGCCGCGGTTCCGCGGCCGAGTTAACTCGGTCGGAAAAAAATCTTCTTGCAGAGTGCTTCTGGGTCTGTTTTGGGATTTTTGGAATATGTATTTTCTGCCCAGATTTTCCAGAACGAAAATTTTGTGTTTGGGGCCTATAAATCCATATTTTTGATCGAACTTCTAAAAGACTTAAGCTGACGGGTTTTTCTGTGATGTGATATTTGTATTGAACGTCTACTAATCGCTATATGTCGATTAGTGGGGGTTATACAAATCTGTGATCTGTAATGTCATTGGAATGTGTATATGAATTCATTGGATTGTCGCGGGTGAATAGCCGGGGGTTGTGAGACGAGAGTTTTCTTTTCTTTCAATTCATGTAAATTTGTAAATTGATGTAATAATTATTTGTATGGCCGCACAACCGGGTCGGGGTTGTAGCCGTCATTGTATAATTTCTTTTTACTGTTTTTGCTCCTAGGATAGACCCATGGAGGGGGTGCACAAACTACCGGGTATGCCGAAGTGCCGAGTGGCCTACTCACGGGGTTGAGGGAGGTTGCTTCGCTTCGGGTACTTGGCGGGTAGTTTGCCGCACCCGTAGGGGTCTTGGGTGGGGTTTTGGCTATTCACCGCGACCGTGTAATCTGCTTTTCGTTACAGGCTCGTACGAATTGCAGGTTCCTAGTATATCCAATGTGTTCATCTGTGATCTGAAATGGCTATCATTGCAATGTATATCTATATATGATATTATTTAGGCGTTGCTTATGTTTTACAGCCGCGCTAGCCCAGCCCCCGCTCTGTCGTTAGTTATGTAACCTAACGGGTAATGACGGGGCCCCGTGGCGAATGCGAATGGCATAAGCGTACGTCATATTTTGTTTTCTGCAATGGTAGGATTAAATGATGGGACACATTAAAAGAACTAATGCAAGAATATCACGCATTAAAAGAACTAATGCAAGAAAATAAACCAAGTTAAAGTCGTTGGAACACTTTCGAAAAACCACTCGGTTCTTTTCAAAACTAACTTTTAAATGCGGAGCTTGAGCCACTCCTTTTTAAAGCTATCTCGTTCCATCGATCATATCAAGTTCACTACGTTCAAGGTTTTGCCAAAACCATCCGTAGCCCTCCATCATTTCAGTTAAATATTCGGTAGTATTCAAGCTATGTATTTTGACCTCACGCCAAGGCATAGTGATTGGTAGCTGCCGGATATTTATCTGTTGCATAGATAGAATGCGTTGGTTTGAGACAGTCGTACTACCATTTTGGCCTACCTCAAGGGTGTGTACGGGTGGGTTCAAATTAACCTGGATAATGATGGGAAAAACTTGACATGTGACTTATGACATTTTGACCTCACGCCAAGGTCATAAGAGCATGGGGCAAAAATCCACATCGGGAGTTTCAAAAGAACTGAAACTTGCTAGTGTTGCATACCATTTGGAGTGTGATGATTCTGGTAGGATTCCTTCAGTTTCGTCACGCGATAATATTTGGATCCCGATCCTACTGTGAGTATATGCTACTCCTCGGAAAATTTCTCACTTAACGATCAATGTTATAAACCTAGTAGGTGTCTAGAAAGGTGTTTGCGGGGCTACGCCCCCAGGGAAAAGAGGTTCTTAAATTAAGGAACTTCGCGAAAGCGTTGGAAAACCTCCCTCGAAGTACCAACACCAGCCTGGCCGAACGGTTAAGCAAGTATTGTACGGTGAGATTGATCCTGACTAATTCTTCCTTTTTGGTTTGAGGAGGGATTCGAGAAACAGTGGGAGCCATCCTGTTTAGACAAACTAAAAACCACTCTAAACTTGCAAGAGCATCATGCTGAGTGTTTCTTCTTCTCTCTCCTAATTGCAGCGACCAATCGACATGACCAGACTTAAGTTACTTCTAGATAAAAACATACTGACAGGGCCAAACTACAAAGATTGGCTCAGGAATGTCAAAATGGCAATCACTTACGACAAGCTGGGGTATCTTCTTACCACCAAAGCTCCCCCTGTCCCAAGTCCCACCTCCAGCGTCGCGGATAAAGAAATCCGTAAGACTTGGGAGATTGATAGCGCGAAGGCTAAGTGCCTCGTACTTGCCTCTATGGACAACGAACATCAGTGGAGGCACGAGAATATGGACCTCGAGTCCATATTTCTCCATACAAAAGAACTGTATGGAGAGCAATCTCGTATCGCAAGATACGAAGTGTCGAATAAGTTATTTTCGGCAAGGTTGGCCATCGGATCATCGGTAGCGGAACACGTGCTTAAGATGATTGGCTTCATTGAGGAGCTCGCGGAACTTGGGACCACGTTAGAGAACGAGCTCTATACGGACTTGATTCTCCAGTCCCTTCCTTCCACTTACGCCCAGTTTATCCTGAACTTTAACTTACAAGAAAAAGAAGTTGAACTTTCAGAACTCCTCAACATGCTGAGGAGTGCAGAGGGCACCCTATAGAAAGGTAGGGAAACATCCACTTTGTTTGTAGGAGGATCTTCCTCTTCTAGGTCCAAGGCGAAAGCCAAGGGAAAGAAGAAGAAAGCCTTCGCCAAACCAAGGGGCGGTGTTGGTAAAGTGGATACGAAGGGAAAAGCAAAGGCAACAAAGAAAGCGGGGCAGCTTGTGGATAAAGAAGAATGCTTCTATTGTCATAAGAAAGGACACTGGAAGAATGATTGCAGGGCTTGGAAAGCCAGGACACAGGAATTGAAGCAGGTTGCGGCTTCAGCTTCAGGTGTGTATGTTATTGAAAACTGTCTTTCAATAAACTCTACTTCCTGGGTATTGGATACCGGATCAGGATCTCATATCTGTAATTCTTTGCAGGCGTTGAGAAACCGTAGGGTTTTGAAGGCAGGTGACATGACCCTCAGAGTTGCAAATGGAGCTAGCATGGATGCTAAGGCCGTGGGGGACTATCACCTGGGAATGTCAGATGGACATGTTTTGGTTTTGCGTTATTGCTTTTTTGTACCCAACGCAACGTGTAATATCATTTCTGTATCTTTAGTTTCTAAAGAAGGTTATGAATTTGCGTTTGTAAGTAATGTTGTAAACATTCACCTTAATCAAGTTCTGATTGGGTCAGGTACATTGAACAATGGTATATACGTATTAAACCAACCACAGATTTTCAATGTCCAGAATACACACAAAAGAAAGTCTCCGGAAATAAATCAGACTTTCTTATGGCATTGTAGACTGGGTCACATCAATGAGAGAAGGTTGACGAAGTTACATACAGAAGAATATTTGAATCCGTTCGAATATCAATCGTATGCCACTTGTCAATCCTGTCTCAAAGGAAAGATGACAAAGACTCCGTTCACTGGACACGGAGTAAGAGCGAGCGAGCTCTTGGGACTCGTACACAGCGACGTGTGCGGTCCAATGTCTACACATGCGCGAAGTGGTTATTCTTACTTCATTACTTTTACGGATGAATTTTCAAGGTACGGTTATGTCTTCTTAATGAAACATAAGTCCGAAGCCTTTGGAAAGTTCCAGGAATATAAGAATGAAGTAGAAAAACAAACCGGCAAAAGTATCAAGATTCTAAGATCGGATCGAGGTGGTGAATACTTGAGTGTCGAGTTCCTGGACTATTTAAAAGAGAACGGAATTCTCTCTCAGCTTACTCCTCCATACACTCCTCAACATAACGGTGTATCGGAGAGACGGAACCGAACCCTATTGGATATGGTTCGGTCCATGATGAGTAACACTGAGTTACAGCAATCATTCTGGGGGTATGCGCTAGAATCAGCTGCATACCTTTTGAACCGAGTTCCGACTAAGACTGTGACTACCACACCATATGAAATATTGAGTGGGAAGAAACCCTATCTTCAATATCTGAAGATCTGGGGATGTACGGCTTTTGTCAAAAAGCAGCATGCGGATAAGCTCGAGGCATGCTCAGTACTGTGCAAGTTTGTGGGATACCCAAAGAACTCCAGGGGGTATCTCTTCTATTACGCAGAGGAACAAAAGATCATTGTTTCTCGTAATGCCCATTTTCTGGAACACCAGTTCTTAGAAAAGGAAACAAGTGGGAGCGAAATAGAACTGGAAGAAATTCCAGAACCACAGACTATTACTGAAAGCTTAGTGGAACCAGAGGGTTCAAAAGAACAGGACATTCCTACGCCGCTCCGCAGAAGTAGTAGGCAGTCTCATCCGCCCGAGAGATACTACGGTTTTCTCATAGACGGGGATAGAGAGGATTGCATCATAGATTATGATGAGCCTACTAGCTTCCAGCAGGCCGTTCAGAGCGTTGACTCGGTAAAATGGCTGGATGCAACACGGACCGAAATGGAGTCCATGTGCACCAACAAAGTATGGACGTTGGACATTGCTCCAGACGGGGTAAAACCCGTAGGATACAAGTGGATCTTCAAAAGGAAGATTGGTGTGGATGGACAAGTTGAGACCTATAAAGCTAGACTGGTTGCAAAGGGTTTTCGTCAAAGACCTGGTTTGGACTATGACGAGACTTTTTCTCCAGTAGCTATGCTGAAATCCATTCGGATCCTTCTTGCCATTGCTGCCTTCCACGATTATGAGATTTGGCAGATGGACGTAAAGACCGCTTTTCTAAATGGAAATTTAGAGGAGTGTGTCTATATGGACCAGCCAGAGGGTTTCATTCAGCGTGGGAGCAGCAGAAAGGTGTGCAAGTTGCTTAAGTCCATCTATGGACTAAAGCAGGCATCGCGGAGTTAGAACATCTGTTTTGATGAGACGGTCAAGGAATTTGGTATTATCAAAAATCCAGATGAACCATGCATCTATAGTAGATTTGTAGCGAGAACTGTAGTATTCCTCGTTTTATACGTGGATGACATTCTCTTAATAGGAAATGACATCCCTATGCTACAATCTGTCAAGGGGTTCTTGTCACACAGGTTCTCCATGAAAGACCTGGGTAATGCCTCATACATCCTGGGGATCCGGATCCATCGTGATAGATCCAAGAGGATATTAGGACTTTCACAGTCCAGGTACATCGACACCATACTGAAAAGATTCAGTATGGAAGATTCCAAGCGCGGTAACCTACCGGATTGTCACGGGATCACCCTCTCTAAAGAGATGTCTCCCAAGACTGATTTGGAGAGGGATCGCATGTCTATTATACCCTACGCTTCTGCGGTAGGCTCTATAATGTATGCGATGTTGTGTACCAGACCGGATGTAGCTTATGCACTGAGTGTGGTAAGCCGGTATCAGTCAAACCCTGGGGAGAAACACTGGATAGCGGTAAAGAACATTCTCAAGTACCTGAGAAGGACTAAGGAGATGTTCTTGGTGTATGGCGGAAAAGACCTCCAGATCGAGGCCTTTGTTGACTCCAGCTTCCATAGTGACAAGGATGATTCCAAGTCCATGTCGGGTTTTGTCTTTACCCTCAATGGAGGGGCGGTATGTTGGAAGAGTTCCAAACAGGAAACCGTTGCAGACTCGACGATGGAAGAGGAATACATCACTGCATCTGATGCCGCAAAAGAAGCTGTCTGGATAAGGAAGTTCTTGAAAGAACTTCAGGTGGTTCCATCCATTGTTGATCCAATACCTCTGTATTGCGACAACAACGGGGCTATAGCTTTAGCGAAGGAACCCAGGTCCCATCAGAGATCCAGACACATCTTGAGGCGGTATCACCTGATCAGGGAGATCGTGGATCGCCAGGAGATCGAGGTTCGGAGGTTCGCTTCAGAAGATAACACTGCAGATCCATTCACCAAGGCCTTGCCCCAGACTCAGTTCGAGCGGCTGATCGAGATGATAGGTCTTCGATAAGCCAGTACATGGCCTTAGTGCAAGTGGGAGATTGTTAGTGTATATTCCCTAGAGGTCATTACTGTATCATACTAGTTTGTATATTACTTAATGGAAGCTTGGGATATTCACCTTGTATAAACAATCTTGCTCAATATAGTAGTATGCTACTTGGTTTGTTTCTACTTCAATGTGTACATGGGTTTATTTTTGTATATCACCTATACACATTAGTGGAGCCCTTAGGATCTTTGCTTGATTACCAGCGTTGTGATTCCAGTCACACTAGTGGGGGCTGGGTAATCTATAAGCACATCCTTATACAGGTCCCTAGTCGCAGGACTATCGAGACTTGGCATCGATACTCCGGAGTAGACTAGCGTATGCGCTTCTCATCCCAGTGTGGGAGATGGTCTGTCCCACAGCCATCAGTACGTCGTACTGGAGATAGTATACGGGTGCTCGTTAGGTTACGAGTACACTGGACAGGACTCGTCGGGAACTGACCGGTTGGTACTATACCTATCGTCAGTTATCAGTTCCCAGGTGACATGAGTACAGCTTAGTCCGCTGACTTGACACTGTCACTTCGCCTCGAGTGTGTTCCCACTGTACTTTGATTACTACCCTACCACAGCTCAAAGGAGTCGTGCAAACAGGTAGTAGTTGGGTACAGTCCCGAAGCACTTGGAGGCAGTGACGGTTAGACAGGATTCGTCTCTCCCGGTATTGGGGGTTGACATCACGCTGTGTCTAGGAGATCCATTACACGAGTAGTCCCTGGCCAGGGAAATCGAGATATACTGGTAGGCTTCCAGTGTTATCTCAGGGTGTTTTAGGCTTCACTCCGACACGACTTGTACCGCTATTAGGGGACTGACGTTTACCGCCCCCTAGGCCCGCCATGCGATGTATCAGACGAACAGACCGGACTGTATGGAGATTGTCATATTCAGGCTCAGTAGGAGTTCAGATGGGTTTCACCTCGTCAGTCTTCTTGTCGGCTTCTCCCTGGGGACCGTTACGCACAGCTAGTGCCGCTTGCGGTCTGTGGTTAAACCCACTGCCAGCGTAGTGTCGATTCATTAGAGTCCCACATAGAAAGCTATTCGCCTTTAGGCAAAAGAGTAGAGGTCGCATGGTTTTGCGACAGGTCGCATGGTTTTGCGACAGGGTTCGGTCACATCCGTGCACTTATGCACGTACAGTGTCCGGACAGTTAACACTAGCGGGCTTTGGTTTAAGCCAGATCCTAGTGTACTTTTTGGGATTGGATTTATCCAGTATGTATTCATGTTCTTCAGAACGCGGATGCGGGTGTGTATGCACAGTTGACGGAGAGACAGAGACAGAGGATTCTCGTTAGGGTTGTTGACCGTTGACTGTTGACTATTGACTTTTTGCTCAACCCTAATGAGAATATGTTATATGATTAACAATAATATTAATTAAGTATTATGGAGACATGGTTGTTGAGGGGTTGACTTTGTTGACTTGTTGACTTTGTTGACCGGTTGACTAGGTTGGACTAGTTGACCATCATGATGACAATGGCTATCATTTCATGGCAAAGACTTTTGCTTGCTTGTTCTCTTATGCAAAATGAGTGCATGAAATGATATTGCTATTGTAGCTTAAACCATTTACACAATACTTGATTACTATTTTTGTGATGATGGTTTTGGATTATGAGAGCCAAGAGAGAAAAGTCTTTCTCATTATATCATTCTCATTCTCTCTCTTGTGTTCTTGAGCTCTCATCTTCTTACTCTTGCTCTCCTCTCTCTTAGTCTATGGTTCACTTGTCTCATGTGTTGAGAACCAAGAACCATTGAGAAAATCCCAACACACTCTTCTCTACTCACTCTAGTTCACATTGTTTGGCAAACCAAGTGAACTAGTTTCTTCAAAGATCTAAGAAGAAGCCAAAGGTAGAAGCTTTGGAGGTGGATCTATCTTCGGCGCAAGGAGACGACGGAGTGAAGCCGATTCGGACAACCATCGAGGCTTGAAGACGAAGGAGACCAAGAAAGAAAGGTATAAACCCCTAACCGAGTTGTTAACAACTCCTAGTTAGGTTGTTAGTTGGATGTTTAACAAAGATCCGGTTTTGAGTCCATGTTACCACCTCTAGAAAATTGTTTTTCACCAAATTCCGCATGCCCGAAAGTACCGGGAGAGGTAGCATGGACTTACACTTTGCACTTAAGATCTGGCGACATTTCCTATACGGCGAGTCGTGCCAGATATTCACTGATCACAAGAGCTTAAAGTATATATTCCAGCAGCGAGACCTGAACCTTAGACAGCGCCGATGGATGGAGTTAGTGAAGGATTACGACTGCGAGATCTTGTATCATCCGGGCAAGGCTAATGTAGTGGCGGATGCTTTGAGTAGGAGGCCCGGAGGTAGTCTATGTCATTTGAGCGCAGTGCAAAGGCAGTCGTCGGCAGATTGGCAGATTTTATGCGACAGCCGGGTACAGTTTGAGTTTACGCCGATCGGAGGACAGATTGCGTATGTTCATGCACGCCCACAGTTGCTTGACCGTATACATGAGGCACAACACTGTGATGACCGTTGTTCAGAGATCAGGATGCAGATGGGACAGGGCAGATTTTCCGAGTTCGTGATCGATGATCAGGGGATACTACGATTTGGGACCAGATTGTGCGTACCAGATGCTGAGGGACTGCGGCGTGAGATTCTCGAGGAGGCACATCGATCGGTGTATAATGTTCATCCAGGTTCCACCAAGATGTACCACGATTTGAGAAATGTTTACTGGTGGGACGGGATGAAGAGGGACATCGCAGATTTCATGTCGAGATGCCTGACTTGTCATCAAGTCAAGGCTGAGCATCAGAGGCCCGCGGGAGAGCTACAGCCGTTGCCCATTCCGGAGTGGAAATGGGAACAGATTTCTATAGACTTTATTGTGGGTCTACCCAGGACTAGTCGAGGGTATGACTCCATCTGGGTGATCGTGGATCGTTTGACGAAAGCGGCTCACTTTCTACCGGTGAAGAAGACTTTCGGATTTGCTCAATATGCCCAGATTTACATTGATGAGATTGTACGACTGCACAGAGTTCCGACATGTATCGTGTCTGACAGAGGCACCCAGTTTACCAGCCGACTATGGCAGAGGCTACAGGAAGCTTCGGGCACCCGCTTGAGTTTCAGCACAGCATTTCATCCGCAGACCGACGGACAGTCAGAGCGGACTATTCAGACTCTCGAGGACATGCTCAGAGCGTGCGTATTAGACTTCGGAGGTAGCTGGGATCATCATTTGCCCTTAGTGGAGTTCTCCTATAACAACAGCTACCAGCAGACCATTCAGATGGCACCGTTTGAGGCTCTTTATGGGAGGAGATGTAGATCACCCGCCTGTTGGACAGAGCTCAGTGAGAGCAGTATCTTAGGGCCATAGATTGTTGAGGAGACGACCGTGAAGATCCAGTTGATTCGTGATAGGATGAGAGCAGCCCAGAGTAGGCAGAGATCTTATGCGGACCGTCGTCGGCGCAGCCTTGAGTTTTCTGTTGGTGATCATGTTTTCTTGAGGGTCTCCCCAATGAAAGGTGTGATGAGATTTGGGAAGAAGGGTAAACTTAGTCCCAGATATGTGGGCCCCTTCGAGATCCTCGAGCGAGTTGGTGCGGTTGCGTATCGTTTAGCCCTTCCGCCCAGTTTTCCAGACGTGCACCCCGTATTTCACGTTTCGATGCTCCGCAAGTATCTTTATGATCCTTCGCAGGCGATTCAGCACCCGACAATCTAGCTTGAGCGCGACCTTTCCTATGCAGAGCAGCCGGTGATGATTTTGGATCGACAAGTGAAGAAATTGAGATCGAAAGAGATACCGTCCGTCAAGGTACTTTGGCGTCGTCCGAGCAGCGAGGAGGTCACTTGGGAGACCGAGAGCGAGATGAGGAAGAGGTATCCCCGTCTTTTTGAAGGTACGTATAGTTAGGTTTTTAAATTAGGGGACCGAATTTCTTTAAGGGGGGTTGATTGTAACGCCTTGAAATTCGTTTAGGATGTTTTCGCGTTATTTAGCAAGTGTGCGTGTTTTTCAAAAAAAAAACGGATATCTTATTTTTCCTTCTTGGTTAGTGCTAGATTGTATTGTGAAGTGTTTATATATAATTGTTGGGTTATTAACTATTTTAGTCATGTTACCCTAAGTGAGAAATTTTGTGTTAAGTGCACACATGCACACTTAGCATTTTGAGGCTAGATGAGAAAATGTATCATGTTAACCCTTTTCATTTCTAGTATGGTTGTATTTAATCCCCCACTCATTTTTAATCAAGTAAAACCCATTTTATAATTCAAATTTTAAAAAAGGGAAATGGAGGTATGGTGGGTAGGTGGGAAAAAATTGACTTTTGTTTGACATTTCCTTCTCTCTTCTTTCTCTCTTCTCACCATCTTCAGATTTCCTGCAGAAATCCCAACTGAAAAACACAGCTTCTTCTTCCTTTTCCTCCTCTTTTCATTTCCCCTTGGATTCATACTCACACCCTACACAAAACTTCATTTTTCCATCACATAAATCTTGGTTTAGTGGCTCTTTTGAGGTGTTTGGAGCAAATCTGCCCACTTGAGGCTAAAGCTGGAACTTTTAGAGATTCTTGAGATCTTTTGAAGGTATTAACTCACCCTTACCACCCCTTTCCCATAACTTGTAGTATTTCTAGCAAAATATCACATTTTATGCATGTTTTGTGCTATATAAGGGGATTTAGTGAAGTTATGTTAAAATTGTTATCTTTATGGCTTGATTAGCTTGGTAATGTGATATTATTGTAGTTTTAGATTTGGGTTTGTTTCAGATTTCACAAATATACCCTAAAGTATCATTTTAGTGCAAAGTGTGATTTTTTTAACTTGAAATTAGGTTCTGTTGGAACTGCTACTACCCGGGGTGTTTCAGAATAAAATTGTATTTACTGTAGCTTGTGTATGGGGTATAGAGTGCACACACCAAACCCGGGAGCCCACCCCCCTACCCAGGCCTCCGAAAAACTCATTCTGGCCGCAAATTGCGGCGAGATGGGAGAATTGTGGATTGGGGTTTTGGCGGTTGGTGTCTGCTGGTATTTGGAGTGTTTTAGTATATTTATTTTTATAAAAATCTTTCTGTATCAAAATCTGGGACCTATTACCCTATTTTCCGTATTTCTAAATCTTCGCGACACACGTGATACGTGTGAGGGTTTGGGTTGTGCTGCGTATCGCGACGCGTCAGGTTAGCTTCAGGAGCATAATCACACGTTTTAGCGTATCGTGCACACGCGCGCTTGGTTTGCAACGCGGGTTTCTAGTTTGACCTTAATATTGCGTTTTTGGTAGATTTGAGCTTATGTGTGATATATTGTGTAATTCTAGGTTCGCAGGCGAGTGAGACGGACGCTGCGAAGAAAGGGAAGCAAGTCGTCGGCTACACTTAGCGCGAGACTTCGGTGAGTAGATTTAACATCTACGGGGATATCGCCCGCATGGCGTTATGCGTCAGGGCTGATAGGACCTTATAGCTACATATTGCATTTACCTACATTGACTGTTCATGGATACTGTTGTTGCATACTGCATTCCCTGCTATATGTATGAAAACTTAGAATTGATAGAACACCGCACTATTTCTAACGGTTCATATTGCACGAGCACTAATCTGCATGTTACACACACACCGTTAGTAATTGCCATGACACACTCACTGTAAAATTGCCCTGATCATTATACTGTAGTTCATTTCACATATGATTCGATATGATTTTCATAGAGATTGGAAGCCGCATGCTGTCTTGAAAACTGAAACTATCTTAAGAAAAGCGGTTTCTCCCTTGTGCCTATATTATGACTTGATGTACACGGCATATCGTGTTTGATTTACTCATTGGGGTTGGATTTTTATATGATTTCTGGTTTTGAGGACCGTGGAATTATTTAAGAAAAGATGCACTATTTGAAAACCCGGTTCCTCGTGATATGATATTTTGGTGCGTCCACCACGCGTTTTCTCGGTGCTGAGACGTGTGCTTGAAACCCGATTCGTGGAGTGGATGATCCGTTTGCGGGTTCGTGGTGGACCCGGTATGGTTCCCCTCGGCAAGATGATCGATGGACTTTGCCGATTGAGCCTGGAGGTGGGCGAGTACCTACCGGTGATTGGTTGGACCTGGCGGTTATCCGGAGGATACTGACCAGAGTCGAGAGATGGATGCGGGATGATCCGTACTGCCGGGGCCGAGGGCCGATACCGCAGACGGAGTCCGTGGGCTGATCCGGACTTACGGAGGCCGATGTATGAGGATTTGCGTGTCGATGCTGGACACGAGTATTTTATGATATTTTGGGTGCCGATGTTGGGCACTCGTGATTCTCAGAGATTTACAGGATTTGAGGGCCGGGGAGAGTGCCGGCGCCTGAGTTTATTTGGGATTTGGGTGCAGCTTTGGGCACCAATTATTTTTCCACGATTGATATTTCGTGTAGATGTTGTTTATTCCATGCTCAGCAGTGATTATCATGTATCTCATCCTGTAGTTATTTTACCTGACAGAGCATTTGCATGATTATTGCACTTACTGCTTGTCGCATATAGATTTACCTGCTGGCATATGATAGCGTAGCGCAGTACGTGCATGCTCATGATTACCTTTATATGTTATCTCTATTCACGAGTTGGCAACTCACCCACTGTTGTGCCACAGTATTTGCAGGTTGCCCCTCAGAGTAGTCGCGGCAGGCTGCCTTTTTGCATCTTTTGGCTACAGATACCACTACAGCTGGTGCGAGAGCTATTTTGCTATTAGGTGGGTTGTGGTATCTGGTTACTTTATTGTACACACTTTTGTATCTAGTATTCTCCATCTACCATATATGTACTGGACTTAGTGACAGTGTGAGGACGATGATGTATATTTTTGTATTCTGGGTCGAGCTCGTGGGAGCCGACTGTTATATATTGCAGTTCTTATTTTGTGATGTTTACTTATTGCTCATTCTTCGCTACGGCGTCGTATATTACTCTTGTGGTGATGGTTTCCGCCGTTGGGCGTGATTGTTCCCGTGGGGGATGCTTTATTTCATTATATATCATTTTCACTTATAATCTGTTTTATACCCGATTTTCGGGGTTACTTTTACAAAGGAAATGCTGCCAAAATTATATTAAGGATAATTAAACTTTAAAAAAGAACTTCATTGAGCTATTAAGGTTTTCTAAAGGTTTTAATTGAATATTTTCAACACTCACTACTTTTAAATGGTTTTGATTTCTGGGTTCGGCTTACTTAGTCGCGTTACGCCTGTAGACGTTGCGTGGTTAAGTGCCGGTCACGAGTCAAAATATTCGGGTCGTGACAGGGATATATCACATATATCACCATGCAAATCAAAAACTCCAAAAGCAATCAAAAGACAAACTGAGTGTTGTAGCATCTGCCAGTTATTGCTAAAGGGGTCACTCCCGGTGAAGGGATCTCGCCCCTTTCCTTATCGAATAAGGTGCAGGATGTTCTACAAGGAACACCGCTATACGAAGCAAGAACTGTATCTACCTTGTTTTTCAAAATTCGATTCCACAACATCTTTTAGGTTTCTTTACTTTCTTTAATCACATTAATGAAGTCCCATCATTTAAGTCACCTAAACATCACAGATAAATACGACGTACACTTATGCCATCCGTATTCGTCTTGATGTCCCCTCGTGCACCGTTAGGTTAGGTAACTAACGGCAGAGCGGGGCAGGGCTAGCGCGGGTGTAAAACATAAGTAACGTCTATATAATATATCATATATACTATATACAATATCTATCACAACATATCAAATGATCACATCACAGATATCGCAGCAGAAGATTCATATTAAATAATGGATATACTAGAAGGTCCGCGTATTATTTTGAGCCTCTATAAAATACGGATTCCACGGTCGCGATGAATAGCCAAACCCACATCCCTAGACCCCTACGAGAGCGGCAAGCAACCCTACCAATTCTAGAGTTAGGAGACCCGGACTCGACTCCTCGAGTTGGTCTCCCACTGGACTCTAGAACCCGGTTACTTGTGCTCTCCTCCTTAGGTCTACCTAATACGGAAAATTAAATAATATACAATGGTGACATCATCCTCATCCCGGAAGTGCCCCAATAAAAGAATATTACATACAATGAATTTTACATGAATGAAAATAAAAACCTTCATCTCACATAAAAACCACCGGCTATTCAGAACACGACGATCTAATATAACATATCCAGAAACACATGACATCACATGTCATCAACGTAAGTAAATATGCGCATCCCAATTGTCGTTGACATATAGCAACGAAACCGGCGATATCACTTATTACACTTACGGTCGCAGAAAAGAAAGTGTAAAACTACAACATTTGGAATCCACAACTGAAAGGTTCCTTGGCACCCTATAGAGGTCTCACAAGGCATCGAACATGCCAATATAAAATTTTATGGGTGTCGAGAGACCCGACTACGGATCGTCGGCTAGATATTTAGGCGAAACAATAAACTAGTTAACACTTAACTAAGAGATACGGAAATACAACCTTTGTAGATCCGGTTCTCCACCTCCATAGCTCCGCAATGAAGTCTCCTCGCTGTCCATAACAAGTCCCGGTCTCTAGCGTCGGCTTCATCGGAGAATGGACGGGCTAGGTCATCGATGTCCATGCCGAAGATGATCTACGTCGAGGCATCGCTAAATCAAGCTCCGACTTCACCAAGTCAAGAAACTTGTGAAGAAAACACACTCTACTACTTGGCAAGAGGTAGAGGATGAAGAAATAGGAAGTGGGTAGACTTTATAATTGGATTTCTCACTCATTTCCATCAATCACCATTGATGGAGCTTGCTTTCTTCATGGAAAAAGATGAAGAAGAAGAAGAAAGTCTTATGATAAGAATATTTGAATTAGAATAATAATCATTTCTGATCATAATGCTAACTATGGTAATGTGTAGAGAATCAATCATGGTTAAAGGAATGGTTAGGGTCAAGCTAGAGACAAAATGGTCACTTAGTCAAAGTGTTCATGAAGCTTCATGAAAACAACAAATGAAAGCCACCATTTCATTTCATTTTCTTTTATTCATTTATCAAAAATAATTGGATAACTAAATAAGATAAATGAATAACAAATAATAAACCCTAACCATTTCATTAACCAAGGTTTAATACTTTACACTTAACCAAAAAGCATGTATCATCAAACATGATACAAGCAAGTGCACAAAATCATATCACATATATAATGCGCACATCCGAGCGAGAAAAACCATTTAAAGTGAACCAATACTAGTTAATGCAAAGTAATATATCAAATATATAATTATGCATTAAATCATTAAATCAACACTTGATTCAATGATCCGGTCATGTCGCACACAACCGACTAGTATACTATGTATCGACTTATCGAATCAACCCTTGATTCGATAACTAGGTTATATCGCATACAACCATTCGATACATATATCGCGAGAATGAAATACGGTATCACATACTCGCATTATTCTCGGTCCCGCACATATCTCATATGCGCTCCTATTTCGTTTCGCTTGAGCCAGGAAACCTCTGTGTAGGACTCTAAAGACCCGTCAATACGCCGGCAGCAGGTGATGATCATATCAAACACCCACAAGCCGCAAGCGGTCTGCTAAACGTAACGGCCACCCGGGTATTGAGCGATCAGAAGATCGACGAGCAAGCCCGCTCACACTCCAGTGAATCCAACCAGTAACACTACCGTACAGTCCGGTCTGATCGTCTGATATGTCGCATATCTCGCCTAGGGGTGGTAAACGTCAGACCCCAATAACTCGATAAGTCGTGTCGATATGAGGTCCATAACAATTCGAGAAACTACTGGTAACACTTACCAGTAAATCTCAGCAACCCTGGCCAGGGATTTCCTGTTATAGCCAATCGAACACAGCGCAACATCAACTCCCTATACCGGGAGAGACGAATCCCCTCCTATCGCTCATTGCCTCCATGTGACTCGGGACTGTACCCAAAAACCACCGTTTTGCACGCCCTCTTGGACGTGGTAAGATGGAAATCAAAGCACAGTGGGAACCACACAAGACTCTATGACGATCTCGGGTCAACAGACTACTCTGTACCAGTGTCACCAGAGAACTGCCATCTGACGTGAGGTATAATACCATCTGGGAGTTCTCGGCGAGTCTATCCAGTGTACCCAGTCTCCACTGAGCACCCGTATATCATCCCTGATGTCAAACACCAATGGATATGGGATCATCCATCGCCCATCTGTATGGGTCGAGAAGGTACACGCTAGTCTACTCTGTTATATCGATGCCCCATCTCGATACACCCACGACTAGGGACTTTGAAGGATGTACTTATGGACTACCATGTCCCCACTAGTATGATCCGCATCATAGTCCAGGTAGTCAAGTACACATCCTAAGGGCTTTACCAACATGTAACAGAGAAACAATCAGTGTACACGTTAAGGTAAAGAGTAACCAGATAACATACTATCATGTCGAGCAAGAAAGTCCTCCCTATATATGTCCCAGCATCCACTACAATATACATCCAATGTACAGTAATGGCCTCTAGAGCATACATATAACTAACAATCTCCCACTTGCACTAGGGCCATCTGTAGCAGTGGTTGTAGTATCTCATACTCAACCATCCCATAAAAGTCTCTCTCTGGGAATAGGCCTTCGTGAGTGGATCCGCCGTGTTATCCTCTGAGTCTTCTCTCCTTACCTCGATCACTCTGGAGATCAACCATCTCCATGATCAGGCGATACTGTCTTAGAATAAGTCTGGATCACTGATGGGACCGGCGTTCCTTGGCATAAGCCACAACTCCATTGTCTCACAATGGTAGGAATGTAGTTCATCTCATGAACCATTATACACCCAAACAGCCTCTTTGGTAGCATCTTAAGTAGCGATGTATCCTGCCTTTATCGTCTAGTATGCCACGGTATCTAGCTTGGAAGTCTTCCAACATACCGTCCCTTTACTTAGGGTAAAGACAATGCCCGCGACTGACATTCAGTCATCTTTATCACCCTGGAACCCTTCCAGTGATTCTCCCCAGGATCGATTGATATCATCTCACTACAACTAGTGAGAATCCTAACATCCAATTAAATCTATCTCATAGATCCAAAACTCAGGATTTAGGAGGTATCATTTTGATCCTACACGGAGAATCTTTGTGGTAAACAGAGATTGATCGAGCGTAGCATAAGAAACTCCTTTCTTATCAAGAGTATGTCATCCACGTACTCTACGAGGATCACCACCATACTACCTACTACCCTTTTGTTTATACAAGGTTCATCTACCATTTTGATGATGTCAAACTCTTTGAATACTACATCAAAACAGACGTTCCAACTCCGCGATGCCTGCTTTATCATATAAAACATCTTGCACACGTTTCCGCTGCTCCCACTGTTTACGAAGCCCTCTGGCTGTGTACTTACAGACGTTCTCTTCTAAATCAATATTTAGAAAAGCAGTCATGGCACCCAACCGCCAGATATTGTAGTCATGGTATGTAGCCGTGGCAAGTAGGATCTGGATGGACTTAAGCATAGCTACTTGAAAAGGTTTCATCATTATCCACAGCTGGTCAATGATGCAAACTTTTAACAAGTCTAGCTTTGAAAGTCTCAACTTTTCCATGTACACCAAGTAATCTTCTCAAGATATACTTGCTCCTGATGGGGATTTAACCCTTCAGATATAGCAACTAAAGTCCATACTTTGTTGGTGTATAAGGATTCCATCTCAGATCGATAAACATCCAGCCATTCTCACAGAGTCTCACTCCTGATGGCCAGCTCAAAACTAGTTGGGTCATCATCTCATGATGTAATCCTCGCTCCCACTGTCATAGAGAAACCGAAGTATCTCTCAGGTGGGTGAGGAACCCTACTAGATCGGCGGAGAGGCTGAGGTTCGTTGGAATCTACTGAATCCTTTGGTTCTGTCAAATCATCAGCTGCAATTTGCATAGCTGGAACATTTCCAGTTCTACATAACAGATCTTGCCTCGAGCTTGTCCGGATTTTGCTTTTAGACAAAGCCGGACAACCCCAAATCTTAACTAGCTTAAGACATGGGCTCTTCCCTTTCCATATCACATATGAAATGGTAGGCAACTGATTTGATTGGAACCCTATTCAATAGGTATGCAGCTTCTTAAGTGCACAACTCCCTTAAGGAAAAAGGTAACTCAGTAGTACTCATCATAGAGCACACCTTATCATATAGGGTGTGATTGCTCCGCCCCGATATACCATCGTGCTATGGTGTATTCGGAGGAGTAATGCTGAGATAGAATCTCATTCTCCTTTAGAATTATCCAGGAATTCCATGCTCAAGTATTCTCCTCCTTGATCACATCAAAGGACACAATACTTATAACCGTATTTTGGTTCTCTACTTCTAACTTATATTCTGTGATTATCTCAAAAGGTTCGGACTTGTGTTTCAACAGGAACATATGTCTGAATCTAAAGAGATCATCAGAGAACGTAATGAAGTATAAAGAACCAGTCCTGGCATGTGTAGACAGGGGACCTACATACATCAACATGTATCAATCCCAAGAGTTCATTAACTCTTTTTCTGTTTCCAATAAACAGAGCTGTGGTCATCTTATCTTTATGACATGACTGGCGAGTTTCACAAGATGTAAATTCAAACTAATTTAAATATGCATCTTTATGTAACTCTAGCTAGTCGGGTCACATTGATATGACCTAGTCTACAATACCTTAAGAAGGATCCGTTCATTTCTGAACTCTTCCACTTATGTGTGTTCCATATACTAAGAACTGTAGTTTGATTTAGAACGTCAATGCTTTTAGACAACGTGCCTGAACCGATCAACTTTTGATATAGGAAATGTTCAAAACATTATCCAACAATACGAAATTTTATCGTTTCTTTACTAATAAAGAGACAGATATGATTTTTATATCAGGTTCGGTATCTAATAACATTCGTTCAGAATCAATGTATTACAATACAGGGTGACAGTGACCAACAGACTTGGCTGCAACACTTGCCCCATTTTCTGCCTCATGAAACTTATCACCCGTTCTCAGTTTTTCTACCCTTTTGTAGCCCTATGTAACAGATTACATATCTGGGATCCTGATCCGGTATCATATACCCAGGATGCGGAGGATACTGAGAAACAGTTCTGTATAATGAACACACCCGAAGATGATGCATCAACATGCACTCTCTTCGTTTGGGCGGCACGGGAAATCTGGTATTCCCCAATTTCCTGCTCTGTCTTATAACAATTATAAGTTGGAGCGGGACCAACGTTCCCCAGCTCAGTAAAACAAGCGGGTTCGGTCAATAATCCGTATTATTATCTTGATTAAGGCGTGACATGGTCGCTACCAGGAGAGAGAGAGAAGAAAACACTCAGCGTGCGCTCTGCAAGAATAGATTGGTTATTATTTTATCTAATCAGGATGGCTCCCACTGCTTTTTATCAAATCTTCCTTCAAACCCTAAAAGGAAAGACTAGCCGGGATTAATTACACACTACAAGTTCGCCAATCTTTCAGCCAGGCCAGTGTCGGTACTTTGAGGGAGGTCCCCCATGCTTACGCACGAACCTAATTAATGTAAACCTCATTTTCCTAGAGGCGTAACCCCGTTGACACCTTTCTAGACACCTACTTGATCGTCTAATTGTAATGTATAAAACACTCCCAGAAGTAACACTTACTCGCAGCGGGTATCGGGATCCAACTATCTCATAGAAGGTATGCAATCTCATTGCAAATCTCAACACTTGAAATTCTCGATAATATTTTGCCCCTAACGTGCTATGACCTTGACGAAAGCCAACAAACCATAGCGCGCTAGTCAAGTTCAACCCGTACATTTCTTGATCGAATTAAACCCACCCGCACGACCCTTGACGAAAGCCAACAAAGCCGCACGACTACCCTAATCCAATCGCATCGTATGCTGGCAGATAAGCAGCATATAGCTACCGCACACTGCACCTTAACGAAAGCCAACAAATGCAGCACGAATACTATATACAACTTATCTGAAATGACGGAGGGCTACGACAGGTTTTTCTGAAAACCTATTGCGTAATGAACTTGATATCGTTGTAGAATCAAATGAATTTTTAAATGGAGTGTTTTTGAGGCTTTTCTACTTTTGCTAAAGGAGTCACTCCCGGTGAAGGGATCATCGGTCCTTTCCTCGTCGAATGAGGTGCGGGATATATCACATATATCACTGTGCAAAGCAAAAACTCTTAAAAAGCAATCAAAAGACAAACCGAGTGTGTAGCATCTGCCAGTTATCGCTAAAGGAGTCACTCCCGGTGAAGGGATCTCGGTCCTTTCCCTATCGAATAAGGTGCAGGATATATCGTATATACCGCTGTGCAAAGCAAGAACTGTAGCTACCTGTTTTATTTTGAAATTCGATTCTACAACATTTTAGGTTTCTTTTATTTCATTAATCACATTAATGAAGTCCCATCATTTAAATACCTAAACATCACAGATAGATATGACGTACACTTATGCCATCCGCATTCGCCTCGATGTCCCCTCATGCACCGTTAGGTTAGGTAACTAACGACAGAGCGGGGAAGGGCTAGCGCGGGTGTAAAACATAAGTAACGTCTATATAATATATCATATATACTATATACTGTATCTATCACAAAACATCACATGATCACATCACAGATATTGCAGCAGAAGAATCATATGAAATATTGGATATACTAGGACGTCCGTGTTTTCAATACGAGCCAGTATAAAACACGGATTCCACGGTCATGATGAATAGCCAAACCCACACCCCAAGACCCCTACGAGAGCGGCAAGCAACCCTACCAATTCTAGAGTTAGAAGACCCGGACTCGACTCCTCGAGTTGGTCTCCCACTGGACTCCAGAACCCGGTTACTTGTGCTCCCCTCCTTGGGTCTATCCTAGTGCGGTAAAGTAAATAATATACAAACGGTGACAACTTCCGCAACCTGGAAGCGCCCCAATAAAAGAATATTACATACAAGTTTTTACATGAATGAAAATGGAAAACACCCATCTCACATAAAAACACCCGGCTATTCAATCACGACTATCCAATATAACATATCCAGCAACACATAACATCACATGTCATCAACGTAAGTAAACATGCGTATCCCAATTGTCGTTGACATATAGCAACGAAACCGGCGATATCACATATTACACTTACGGTCACAGAAAAGAAAGTGTAAAACTACAACAGCTGGAATCCGCAACCACCTCAGACATCGCATGCCTGACCAAATGAATTAGTTAGACATCGCATGCCTAACAATTATAAACCCCGCATTTTAGTCTCAAAATCGAAAACTCTTTTCAATATCAAGTCGGGCAATTCAACAAGATTCCCGACATCCTGATCGAATGCTCGTCGCAAACTTCAGTAGACGGCCGCACCCCCGATACCGTCGACGAAGTGCACCAAGGCAGGACACCGCCACCGCGAGCACCCGAACGGATGCTTTCGGCGACGGGGTTCTCCTACAGTCACTTGGTCGGGGCTATGGAGTGAGGCTGTCTATCAAGTTTACCCGGCGAGTATCCGCGTACGCTACGTGATTGCGATGGACTTTTGATCACATCAAAATTCCGTGGCAACCGATCAAGTGAGACTAAACTGCTATGTTTATAACATTCATTTAGTTATCTCATAACTTATTGTGAATTCCAAGTATTGTATCCCATTCCAGATAAACAGAAAATGTTAAACTTTTCGATCGAACAGTCAAACACCCAAGTTTTCCCGATACAGCTCAACACATGAAATAAGTCTAACAACATTCAGTTCGTGCCTCAGTACCAACGGTCCAGCCGTAGAAGGGTCAAGCCAACGCCTCACATGTGGCACGCCATACTGCCCCAAACCCGAAGGTTCAAAGGGCAGTTCAAGACGGTCACATAATCGAGTTAAGGTTTGTTGTCTTCTAGAGGGTCCATCGCCATACTTGCACTACTTAGAACGTCGTTAAACTACGGAAAAATCCAACACTTGGAAATTTCCCGACAGGGGAAAAATTGGGTATTTATATCCGGTCGAACTTTTTAACATATTCTAAAATTTATCCGGAAAGCCACACAGACAAAATTTGATAATCCGATCGATACTCCGAGTCCCCAAACCAACCCCAGAAAATTCAACTCTTGAATTAATATCAAAAATTCCCAGAAAATCCAGCATAATTTAATAAGAGTTACTGTGCAAACAGTGAAGGATTACGTCATCAATAGGCCGCGGAACCGCCGCATAAGCCATGCTTATGCCGCGGTTCCGCCGCACATTATACTGTTCATTGGAAACTTTTTGCGCCGTAATTCTTATATTTCCCTGCTGAATTTTTTAGCAATTTTTAATTTGGAAAAATCCCAGTTTTTGAAAAAAGGACAGAGAGCTATTTTGGAGTTGGTTTCGGGTTCGTTCGGGTTTCAAATTCCGTCTAGATTTCGCCTAAGGCTCTAGCTAGGCTCTGATACCAGTGAAAGGTTCCTTGGCACCCTATAGAGGTCTCACAAGGCATCGAACATGCCAATATAAAATTTTATTGGTGTCGAGAGACCCGACTACGGATCGTCGGCTAGATATTTAGGCGAAACAATAAACTAGTTAACACTTAACTAAGAGATACGGAAATACAACCTTTGTAGATCCGGTTCTCCACCTCCATAGCTCCGCAATGAAGTCTCCTCGCTGTCCATAACAAGTCCCGGGATCTAGCGTCGGCTTCATCGGAGAATGGACGGGCTAGGTCATCGATGTCCATGCCGAAGATGATCTATGTCGAGGCATCGCTAAATCAAGCTCCGACTTCACCAAGTCAAGAAACTTGTGAAGAAAACACACTCTACTACTTGGTAAGAGGTAGAGGATGATGAAATAGGAAGTGGGTAGACTTTAGAATTGGATTTCTCACTCATTTCCATCAATCACCATTGATGGAGCTTGCTTTCTTCATGGAAGAAAATGAAGAAGAAGAAGAAAGTCTTATGATAAGAATATTTGAATTAGAATAATAATCATTTCTTATCATAATGCTAACTATGGTAATGTGTAGAGAATCAATCATGGTTAAAGGAATGGTTAGGGTCAAGCTAGAGACAAAATGGTCACTTAGTCAAAGTGTTCATGAAGCTTCATGAAAACAACAAATGAAAGCCACCATTTCATTTCATTTTCTTTTATTCATTTATCAAAAATAAATGGATAACTAAATAAGATAAATGAATAACAAATAATAAAGCCTAACCATTTCATTAACCAAGGTTTAATACTTTACACTTAACCAAAAAGCATGTATCATCAAACATGATACAAGCAAGTACACAAAATCATATCACATATATAATGCACACATCCGAGCGAGAAAAACCATTTAAAGTGAACCAATACTAGTTAATGCAAAGTAATATATCAAATATATAATTATGCATTAAATCATTAAATCAACACTTGATTCAATGATCCGGTCATGTCGCACACAACCGACTAGTATACTATGTATCGACTTATCGAATCAACCCTTGATTCGATAACTAGGTTATATCGCATACAACCATTCGATACATATATCGCGAGAATGAAATACGGTATCACATATTCGCATTATTCTCGGTCCCGCACATATCTCATATGCACTCCTATTTCGTTTCGCTTGAGCCAGGAAACCTCTGTGTCGGACTCTAAAGACTCGTCAATACGCCGGCATCAGGTGATGATCATATCAAACACCCACAAGCCGCAAGCGGTCTGCTAAACGTAACGGCCACCCGGGTATTGAGCGATCAGAAGATCGACGAGCAAGCCCGCTCACACTCCAGTGAATCCAACCAGTAACACTACCGTACAGTCCGGTCTGATCGTCTGATATGTCGCATATCTCCCCTAGGGGTTGTAAACGTCAGACCCCAATAGCTCGATAAGTCGTGTCGATATGAGGTCTATAACAATTCGAGAAACTACTGGTAACACTTACCAGTAAATCTCAGCAACCCTGGCCAGGGATTTCCTGTTATAGCCAATCGAACACAGCGCAACATCAACTCCCTATACCGGGAGAGACGAATCCCCTCCTATCGCTCATTGCCTCCATGTGACTCGGGACTGTACCCAAAAACCACCGTTTTGCACGCCCTCTTGGACGTGGTAAGATGGAAATCAAAGCACAGTGGGTACCACACAAGACTCTATGACGATCTCGGGTCAACAGACTACTCTGTACCAGTGTCACCAGAGAACTGCCATCTGACGCGAGGTATAATACCATCTGGGAGTTCTCGGCGAGTCCATCCAGTGTACCCAGTCTCCACTGAGCACCCGTATATCATCCCTGATGTCAAACACCAATGGATATGGGATCATCCATCGCCCATCTCTATGGGTCGAGAAGGTACACGCTAGTCTACTCTGGTATATCGATACACCCACGACTAGGGACTTTGAAGGATGTACTTATGGACTACCATGTCCCCACTAGTATGATCCGCATCATAGTCCAGGTAGTCAAGTACACATCCTAAGGGCTTTACCAACATGTAACAGAGAGACAATCAGTGTGCACGTTAAGGTAAAGTGTAACCAGATAGCATACTATCATGTCGAGCAAGAAAGTCCTCCCTATATATGTCCCAGCATCCACTACAATATACATCCAATGTACAGTAATGGCCTCTAGGGCATACATATAACTAACAACAACTTCCTTATACATCGCATGCCTAACAATTATAAACCCCGCATTTCAGTCTCTTTATTGAAAACTCTTTTCAATACCAAGTCGGGCAATTCAAAAGATTCTCGACATCCTGATCGAATGCTCGTCGCAAACTTTAGTAGACGGCCGCACCCCCGGATGCCGTCGACGAAGTGCACTAAGGCGGAACACCGCTGCCGTGAGCACCCAAACGGATGCTTTTGGCGACGGGGTTCTCCTACAGTCCTTTGGTCGGGGCTTTAGGGCGTGGATGTCTATTATGTTTACCCGGCGATTTTCCGCGTACTCTACGTGATTGCAACGGACTTTTGATCGCATCAAAATCCCGTGGCAACCCATCATTTGAGACTAAACTGCTATGTTTATAACATTCAAATTAGTTATCTCATAACTACTTGTGGATTCCAAATATTGTATCACATTCCAGATAAATAGACAATGTTAAACTTTCTGATCGAATGATCAAACACCCAAGTTTTCCCAAATAGTTCTCAACACTTGATGGGAGTTTAAAAACATCCATCACATGCCACGGTACCAATGGCCAGTCGTAGATGGGTCAAGCCAACGCCTCACATGTGGCAACGCCGTACTGCCCCAAAAACCTAAGGTTCAAAAGGCAGTTCAAGACGGTCACATAATCGAGTTAAGGTTTGTTGTCTTCTAGTGGGTCCATTGCGTAACTTGCATGATTTAGAACGTTCTTAAAGAACGGAAAAATCCAACACTTGGAAATTTTCCGGGTCGGGAAAAAGTGAGTTATGATATCCGTTCGAACTTTTTAATACATTCTAAATTATCTGGAAAAAAGCACGAAATTAAATTTTCCGATCGAATCAACGAATACAAAATAATCCCCAGAACACTCAACACTTGAGTCAGATTAAAAATACCCAGAAGAATGTACAAGTACCTACGGATATTACTGCACAAAACACTAACCCTAATTCCACTATTCCGCCGTGGAACCGCCGCGCAAGCAAGGTATTGCCGAGGTTCCGCGGAGCTTTGGTGGAATTGGGATGTCGTGTTTTACAGTAACTCTTAGAATTCCCTGCTGATTTTTTTTAGTATTTTTAATGCAGAAAAAATCACATTTTTACAAAATTTCCAGAGAGGGGGTATAGTTCGATATATCGGGGTTCGATCGGAGTTTTAACTTCTTATACACGTCGCCTAATGCTCTAGCTAGGCTCTGATACCACTGTAGGGTTACTAGGCACTCTAATAAGATTCTACAAGGCATCAACTATGCCCGATTAAAATTTTAGCCATGCCTACAACCCTAAACAAGATCTTTGCTAGATTATTAGGCGAAAACAAGCATGTTAAACACATTAACACTAAGTGAATACGAAATACAACCTTTGCAGATCGGTCCTTCACTTCTAAAGCTCCTTGTTGTAGTCCCTTCGCTGCGATCATGGTGCTCCCGGACTGTCGGACGGCTCCATGAGAAGATAGCAACGGTATTGTTTGAAGTCTTCGAGGCCGAAGATGATCTACGTCGAGGGAATACGAACTCAAGCTTCTACTTCACTAACTAGAGGATTAGTGAAGCAAACACCATAAACTAAAGTGCTAGTCTAGTAGAGGATGATGAAATAGGAAATGGGTTCACTTTAGAATTTCTTTTCTCACATTATTTTTCTCTCTTTTTCAAACCCTAGAAAGCATTTGAAAGAGGAAGAAGATGAGCTCAATAAAATGAGAATGAAAAACTAATCAAGAGAGAGAGAGCTAACCATGGGTGAGTGGGTATCATATACTAACTCATGTAGAGACATAACCATGGCTAATTATAGTGGTTAGGTTTATAAAAATCCTAAGTAAAACAAAACTAGTGGACTTTGGTCAATGCACTCACAAGCTTCATGAAGCTTCATGCACTTGAACAATTATCCACTAATTTTGTATTTACTTTGTATATTAAAACCCCACCAATATAATTATAATGGTATATGTCTCATACACCCATGTAGAGTGTATCAACAACCATGATACAAAATGAACACAAATAAATATATATCATATATATATTAAGTTGTCCACAAGTGAGAAAAACAAATGATTAAGTGAACCAATGTTAGTTAATGTAAATTAGTATATCATATATACAATTATACACTAAATTATTAAATCAACACTTGACTTAATAATCCGGTTATGTCACATATAACCAACTAACATCCAATGTATCGACTTATCGAATCAACCTTTGATTCGATAACCTGGTTATATCGCATATAACTGATCGATACAAACATCGCGAGAATTGAATACGGTATCACATACTCGCATTATTCTCGGTCCCGCATATATCACATATGCGCTCCTATTTCGTTTTGCCCGAGCCAGTAAAACCTCTATGTTGGACTCTAAAGACTCGTCAATACCCAGCAGTAGCTGATGATCATATCAAGCACCCACAAGCCGTCAGCGGTATTAGCTGGACGTAACGGCTACCCGGGTATTGAGCGATCAGAAGATCAGCAAGCAAGTCCGCTCCAACTCCTGCAAAAGCCTGACAGTGACACTACCGTACAGTCCGGTCTCCTCGTCTGATATGTCGCATATCATGTCTAGGGGTGGTAAACGTCAGACCCCAATAACCGATAAGTCATGATGATATGAGGCTTATAACGGGTCGAGAAACTACTAGTAACACTTACCAGTAAATCTCTAAACCAGCCCTGGCCAGGGATTTCCCTGTTATGGCCAATCGAGTATAGCGCAACATCAACCCCCAATACCGGGAGAGACGAAACCCTTCCTATCGCTCATTGCCTCCATGTGACTCGGGACTGTATCCAAAACCCACCGTTTTGCGTTCCCTCTTGGACGTGGTAAGGTGGAAATCAAAGCACAGTGGGAATCACACAAGACTCTATGGTGATCTCGGGTCTACAAACTAACCTGTACCAGTGTCACCAAAGAACTGCCATCTGACGTAAGGTATAATACCATCTGGGAGTTCTCGGCGAGTCTGTCCAGTGTACCCAGTCTCCACTGAGCACCCGTATATCATCTCTGATGTCAAACACCAATGGATATGGTATCATCCATCGCCCATCTACATGGGTCGAGAAGCTATACGCTAGTCTACTCTGGTATATCGATGCCCCGTCTCGATACACCCACGACTAGGGACCTTGAAGGATGTACTTATGGACTACCAGGTCCCCACTAGTATGACCCGCATCATAGTCCAGGTAGTCAAGTACACATCCTAAGGGCTTTACCAACATGTAACAGAGAGACAATCAGTGTACACGTTAAGGTAAAGAGTAACCAGATAGCATACTATCATGTTGAGCAAGAAAGTTCTCCCTATATATGTCCAAGCATCCACTACAATATACATCTCATGTATAGTAATGGCCTCTACGGCATACATATAACTAACAGAACCACCCTTTTGAGCTTATGTGTGATGCATCAGATTTTGCAGTTGGTGTAGTTTTAGGACAGCACATTGAAAGATGCCACACATGATCTATTATGCAAGTAAGCCCTGAATTATGCTCAAATTAACTATACAACTACCGAAAAAGAACTTTTGGCAGTTGTATTTGCATTAGAAAAATTTAGGCCTTACATGATTGGCTCACCAATTGTCGTGTACACTGACCACTCCGCCTTGAAACATCTTTTGGCGAAGAAGGATGCCAAAGGTAGGCTAATACGTTGGAACCTTCTATTACCAGAATTTGATCTTGTTATTAAAGATAATAAAGGATGTGAAAACGTTGTAGCCGACCATCTTTCGCGCATCTCTTCTTCACCTATGACCCTGCCGATCAAAGATTCTTTTCCAGACGAACAACTCTTGAATGTATCCGACGAACCTTGGTTCAAGGATATTGTGAATTATCTTGCTATGGGACTTGTTCCCCGTGAATGGTCGAAACAGGACAATCATCGATTTCTATCCCAAGTAAAACATTTTTACTGGGATGAACCATATCTGTTTGAGTATTGTCCTCACCAGATCATTCGTAGGTGTGTTCCTAATGATGAATTCAAGAGTGTTCTATATTTTTGCCATGATCAAGCATGTGGGGGTCATTTTGGTGTTCGAAAGACGGCGGAGAAGGTTTTGCAATGCAGTTTTTACTGGCCGACTTTATTCAAAGATCCATTTGATCATTGCAAAACATGTGCACAGTGTCAACATACGGGTAGGATTCCCCGAAGAAATGAGATGCCACAGCAACCCCTCTAGTGGTTGAAATTTTCGACGTTTGGGGTATTGACTTTATGAGTCGTTTTCCCAACTCCTTTGGGAATCTGTACACATTGCTTGCGGTTGATTACGTCTCGAAATAGGTTGAAGCTATTCCTTGTAACACTAATGAAAAAAAGATTGTCATTAAGTTTTTAAAAGAAAACATCTTTTTGCGATTTGGACACCCACGTGCTATCATCAGCGATAACGGGACGCATTTCTGCAATCGGTCTTTTGAGACATTGATGCAGAAATATGCAATCAACCACAAAATTTCCAACCCTACCATCCCCAAACGAGCGGGCAAGCTGAGGTTTCAAACAGACAAATCAAACAAATTTTGGAGAAAACGGTTTCTAAAAATCGAAAATATTGGTCAACCAAATTGACAGAAGCTCTTTGGGCATTCCGAACTGCATATAAAACCGATTTAGGTATGTCTCCTTACAGACTAGTGTTTGGAAAGGCTTGTCACCTTCCGGTCGAGATTGAGCACAAAGCAATGTGGGCTATTATAGAGCTTAACTTTGACTTAAATCAAGCCTGCAACTTTCGGAAGCTGTAATTAAACGAGCTAAGCGAACTCTGTGATGAAGCTTATGATAATGCTGTAATTGCGAAGAACCGGACAAAGGTATTTCACGATAAAAACATTTTGAGAAAAACTTTTACACCTGGTCAACAATTCCTTCTTTATGATTCATGACTCCATCTTCATGCGGGTAAGCTACGATCTCGGTGGAAAGGACCTTTTGTTGTGCGGTATGTATACCCGCACGGGGCAGTTGAGGTTGAAAATGTTGAAAACGGTACAATTTTCAAAGTAAATGGACATAGATTAAAACCGTATTTTTCCACTGACCCCACGGAGGAGCTCCTGTTTTTACAGGAGCCGCTTTATCTTGATTAAAATTCCTCCGTCTCACCTCCATGTCTTGTAAAATACTATATCATCTTTAGAATGGAGGTGAGTGAAAAGAATAGTTTGGGGAAAGATGTTCACGATCATATTTATTGCCCCCATTAATAAATTTCCTCCCAGGCTTACAGGTTTTTTGTAATCCAGCAGATGGCAACAGTGAGGACACTGTTATAAACAAGTTTGGGGGAGGTTTGTGCTTATTTATGCATCACTTTGCATCATACTTTGCATAAGCACAAAACATTTAAACCATACAAAAAAAATTTCAAAAGATAAAAATATTTAATATTTAATTTGATAATAAAAGATTAGATCGTGAAAACTTACATCCAAAAGATTGGAAAATTTTATGAAAACCAAGAAAATTAGAAGTTTTCTAAAATGAACTAGTAATAAGTAGTTATGAGCCATTGTCCCTAGGGTTAGTAAAATGAAAGAAGTCACTAATCTGAGGATAAAAATAAGTCTGAAAAATAGTTCATATTCTGGAACCCAAACATTTGAATGTTGATACCCTACTATACGGACTTACACACGTCTTGAAACTCGGGATAGTAGAGGATACCTTGAAATGCTCGTGTCTAAAAGCCAAAGTATGAAGGAAATAATAAATGAATAAACGATTAAATGGTGTAGAAAAATGAACACTGGTTTTGTTATCACCAAGGCAGCAATAAAAAAATATAGCGAGGGTGCTTCATCACCTAGTGCCTTAGACCAACTGGTTTGGGAGTCACTGCTAAGCCTTAGGTGGTGCAAGACGAGGAAAAAACTAATACGCCTGATAAGCAAGCACATGAGTAATCGGTCGGTTAGTACCTCAAGAAGTATTAACGGTCGCATGAAAAATGTGTGAGCAATCCCTTCTAAATATTCACCAATTAAAAAGTACTGAGGTAGATGGAAAAGAGTATGATAGCTTGAATTGAATTCTCTGAGTGTAGGGATGTCTTTTACATACACGTAGGGGTACATGATCGAGGTTTGGAAGAAAGGAAGGAATGAAGAATAAAGACGATATTTTATTAAGGGATGATGTGATTTCTGACATCTTTTCATGACTATTAAGATAGGGCTGATGACAACCGAAAAGCTAATATAGTTGGAAACTTTAATTTTCAAAGTCTTTCTTTTATAATTTTTATCTTTACATATAACTTTCACGGTCTTCCTTTTATTATTGGATTTTGTGGGTGCAATCGGCTGAAAACCCTTAGGAGACAACACTCCTCCTACTAGGGACACCTAGAGGTTTAAAGGCTTGTTGCACGTGCTCGGTACAATCGTGTTGCCTATGAAAGTGTGCTAGTTAGTTTTTCTTTTTCTTATATTTTCTTCTACTTTTGAATAAAACAAGTTTGCTCGAGACGACCAAAATTAAGTTTGGGGGAATTTGATCAGTCGAAAATATTGCATTTTTAACACAGCAATTTCCCTACTATTTGTAATCATCTAAAGGTGTTTAGTATAAATATAGCACATATTAGCAATTTGTCTGCAAAAATACCAAATAACATGTGTTATACATTATAACCAGCATTATGAGGGAAATTGTGTGTTTATTATTGCATGCGTGATCTTTTGTATATCAAACACTTGTCTCGAGATTGTGTGCAGGAAATTCTCCACGTAAAAGAGCCAGAACTACTAAAAGTGCTGATAAAATACGTCCTGTCCAAAACTTGAAATCTGGCAGTGAACAAGAAAGTATAAAAATATTCCAGACATCAAGAAAGTGCCATAAAGCCAACACCAGAATACCCTGAGAATTTCATGCATTGACTCCACCAAATGGCCGCGGATCCACAGCCGAGTCAGGACGATCCGCCGCGGATCCGTGGCCGAGTTGACTCATCGGTGGCAGAAACGTTTTCCGAGGCTTCTCTTTAAACGACCAAACTTCTTCAAGACGCTTCAAAGTCCCTCGAATTCTCCAGAAGCTTTCCTTCTAACAGCTAAGCTTCTTGTGCAAGCTTAATACCTACCAAGCTTCTCATGCAAGCCTTATAACAATCAAGCTTCTCATGAAAGCTAGCTAACTACCTTAATCTAGAAATTTCTATACAACTACCTAGCTTCCTATGCAAGCTTCATAACAACCAAGCTTCCAAGGGAAGCTAAATCTAGCTTCTAGGGGAAGCTAAAGGGGAAAGCTATAAAAAGGGAATTAGGGCTTCATTACAAAGGTTGTTGGGAACTGTTGATTAGTTGTTGAATATTGAGCCAAAAATTTCGCAAGTTGAGTGACACAACTTGCAACTTAAAACCCTAGCCCAAATCCAATTCCAAAGCCAAATCAAGATACATCGAGTACCAAATCAAGCAAGCATTCAACGAGCCATTGAAGCAACGCCGATCTTCATCCGAGCAAGAGATCCACGACGATCCACGACTCCTGATTTAAAATCAGAAAAAAGCTTATGGGAAAAGCTTCAGAAGGAGGGGCCACGTGCTTACACGTGACCAGCAGTCACGTGTTGACACGTGACATATAAAAGCAGTGGAAAAAGGCTCATGGGTTCCCTGATCAAGTCAAGGAAAAGGTCCACTGATCAAGTCAAGAAAAAAGGGGTCAGAAGAGGTCACGTGTAGGCACGTGACGCTCGAAGCAGCAGACCGGTCCTTCAGTCGGATAAAAAAGAAGGAGGCTCCTAGCAGGGGTCACGTGTTCACACGTGACCAATGGTCACGTGTTAACACGTGATGACTAAAACAGCAACCAGAAGACAGCGCAGAAAGAAAGACGACTCTTCATTCCAAAGAGGGTCACGTGTCCACACGTGACCATGGGTAACGTGGTCACACGTGACCGGCTTTCAAAGCCCATTTTGACGACAGAATTAAATTCTGAGGGAGATTTGAATCTTTCCAAAGGATAGTGATTATCTGAGACCAATCGAATTAAAGATTCAGAAGTGATTTAAATATCATCTATCAATGGAAAATCTCGGGTTTGGAAAGATTTCCCCCTTAAATCTAACCAAAATAACAAGGGAGAATCTCTGGATTTAAAATCCAATGGTGAATAAAATTCACCTAATAATCCAAAGGTCCAGAACGAATGAAGGATGCAAATCAAATCTCTCAATCAAGATTCGTCACAAAACTAATTTATTCGGCTGCTTCTCCTATAAATAGGAGCCAAGAGATACAAAAAGGATATATACGCAGAGGGAAGAAAAAGGGGAGAGCCTTGATACTTTGAAGGAACTTGGATCTCTGCAAAAGAAAACCCTATGTAAGAAAGGGAAGGCTTTCTGAAAGAAAGAGAATTCAATTCTCAACAGAGTTTAACTCTGATATATGAAACAGAAGAACATATTTCTTCTCTCTTTGATAGAGGATCTGCAAAGTGCACATCTCCCCTTTAGATTGAGAATTTAATTCTCAATGGGTTGAGATCCTGCCATGTAGATCCAAAACATAGAGAGGGAATGCAAGCATGAGAATTTAATTCTCGCAGACCTATAGGAATTCAATTCCTTTAAAATAAAATTAGGGCTTGACCCTGTATCATGGGAATTTAATTCCTTCGGAACAAAGAGAAACAGGGTTTAACCCTAATTAAGAACTTAGTTCTGTTGAAACAACGGGGATCCAATTCCCTTAATCATACTTTAACAGGGACTGGAAGTTTAATTCCTTAAAAAGCTTTTATTAGGGTTTAACCCTATTCAGTTCTTCACATAAACGAGGAATTTAATTCCTACAGAAGATTCATGGTTCAATTCTACTCCAGAATATAAGTCTTCAAAAGGAAGTAGGAATTTAATTCCTTTGAAAATTAAAGCTCGAGGAGTTTAATTCCTGAAAAAGGATCAACAGATTCTCCAAACAATATACATGGAGGCAGGGTCACGTGCCACCACGTGACCCCCACAAAAGATCTACAGAAAGCGTTTTGAGGCAGTCCCCCACGTGACCCACGTGACCCTTGACGGAAGCTCTAACACATAGGCATATGAATGCCCGTCACGTGATGGCACGTGACGCTCTGAAAGATGCAATAATCTCAGCAGAAAGAATGAAGGGAGGCCGCTCTCACGTATCGCCACGTGACCCCTCTTGCCTTAGTGTTTAACACTAAATCGAAACTCCCGAATCCAGTGTTAAAACAACTGTTGGGCCTTAGTGTTCCACACTAATCAAAAAACTTTACTTGCAGTGTTCAACACTGACTACCTTAGTGTTTAACACTAATTTGAGGGCTCAGTTGCCAGTGCTTGATACCGATCTGTTTTAGTGTTTAACACTAATTTGAAAGCCTTGTCGCTGGTGTTTAACACCAACTATCTTCTAGTGTTAAACACTAACTTGTCAACCTCATTCCCAGTGTTCAACACTGATTGCTCTGTAGTGTTTAACACTAGGCTTTGGCCCGATTGGCTAAAGGGATAGAGGCAAAGCCTCTCCCTCAATGGACCAACAAGAAGCCAATATTCCAGACCTGACTGGACTTAGCCCAAGCTGGCCATAAGTCCTCAATTCGTGATTAACTGGGCCAGTGGGCTCATAACATAATTAATCAGTCTTGACCCCAAATTGGGCCAGGGACTACTCAAGCCATTCCGGTTCTAGGGTACATCTGTAAGTCCACGGTAGCGCCCCGGCAGTCTACAGACGCCAAAATGCGGAACAAAAACTTTTTAACTGGCGCTATCGTATACTTTAACCCGGATCTGCCATTATTGCTAAACTAACAAACTGTAAAGAGTGTAGAAAGGTTATACCGAACGATCCGAGTCCTTCATTCTTCAACCATCATCCCACGCTCCGTTGCGGCTGCTCCGATCTCGTCGATCTCCGATATCCTCGTCGAGGTGGCACCACATCACCGATTCTTTAAACGGGCTCCCGCCTCTGACTCGAGGCAACTCGATCGTCAAGTTTGCTAAAAGAGACGACCAAGAATGATGTAGAGAATGAGTAGATGACTTTGTCTCACTTCGTCCAAGTCCGTGGACGATCGGTTAATGAAGTTGCCGATGGAAATGAAATGGAACAAGAAATGAACTATGAAATTTCCATGCATCCAAAACTATACTCTTTTCTTTTTACAACCATAATTTCTCAAATGAATCAAGTGAGTGAGGAGAGAGAGGGCCGGCCATATTTATTCAAGGAGGGAGGTGACCGCAGGAGGAGGGAGGTGACCATAGCACAAATATCATATGAAAAGATCTTAAGGAAAACAAAATAGCATAATGAAAATGATGACTCATATTAACCTAGTCATCAAGTCTTTAATGCATCCAATAAGAACACTACACCAAATAGCCTAGTCACCTCATCTAGAATCTTCTAGAACACTGACTCACCTCATCTGAAGAAAAGATAAATCCGTCTTTAACAGAATGTTAAAAGACGGCTGATAGAAAACTGGAAACTGGCAACTTCCAAAAGTGATCCTGAAACAACTTTCAGGATAACCCCGAAACTGTATAAATATACCCGCATTTGTATTACGACCGAATACAAATGCAACTGAGACAAAGATATTATACCTACTCAATATAATACTCGGATCCGGCTTAAACCAAAGCCGACCAGTATTATCTGCCCGAAAAATAACACGTGCGTAAACGCACGTGCATTTTCCGAACCCTGCCATAAAACCATACGGCCTCTACAACGTTTCGCCCGAACTTGGGAAACTGTCTGTGGGGGACTCTAATGACTCGTCAGTACCCTGGCAGTGGGTTTAACCACAAACCGTCAGCGGCACTAGCTATGGGTAACGGCTGCCCATGGACTGACCTCAAGGGAAGCTGATAAGCGAACTCAAGGGTGGTCGATGAGTGAACTCATCCAGAAACCCTACTGAGCCTAACAGTGACAATGTATATACAGTCCGGTCCGTTCGTCAATGAGTATCGCATATCCGCCTAGGGGGCTAGTAACGTCAGACCCCCAAGAGCAGTATAAGTCGTGTCGGAGTGAAGCCCAATAACATCCTGAGATACTACTGGAGTACCTACCAGTAAATCTCCTGCCACGGCCGTGGGCTTTGTGTAATGGCTCTCCTGGACACAGCACGATCTCGCCCCCAATACTGGGAGAGACGAATCCCCTGTCGATCCGCTCACGTGCCTCCATATGGCTCGGGACTGTACCCAAAAACTACCTGTTTGCACGACTCCTTTGAGCCGTGGTAGGGTAGAAATCAAAGCACAGTGGGAACTCACACGAGACAAATGACGACCTCAGGTCGATGAACTAACCTGTACACATGTCACCAGGGAACTGCTATCTGACGATAGATATAATACTAACTAGCAGATTCCCGGCGAGTCCTGTCCGGTGTACTCATAACCCAATGAGCACCTGTATACATCTTAGGTGATCCAACTGACACCAGTGGCTTGTGAGACCGGCCACCGCCCCTCGTCGGCGTCTCGACTGTACACACTAGTCTACTCCGGAGTATCGATGCCCTGTCTTTAAACTCCCACGACTAGGGACCACAATTAAGGATATGCATACAAACTACCCAACTCTCACGTATATGATCGCCATCATACTGTTGGTAGTAAAGCAAGATCCTAAGGGCTCTATCAAAGTGTAACATGCAATCAGTCACCTGAACATGTACACGACTGATAAAGGCAAACCAGATAGCATACTATCATCTCGAGTAAGACTGTTCTACCGGTATAGGTCCTCCGCAATCATTGCACTCACGTACCTGCGATCCAATAATTGACTATGAGGGCACTATCTCCAACAATCTCCCACTTGCACTCAAGGCTAATATTGCGATGTCGACTACTCACAGCCCGTGTGAAACCGAACATCCAACTCCTCTACTAATCAGTTCACAAAGCCCGTTTGTAAAACTATTGTGTTCGAGAAATAGCCTCGGAGAGTGGATCCGCCTAGAAGTTTCTTTCTGTATCTCTCTTAATCTCAAGTTCGCGGAGAAAGCCATCTCCCGAATTGAGTAATACCTGTCTTAGAATATGTCTGGATATCTGATGGGACCTTAGTTCATAAATGAACTCCATATCCAAACTTCTTAGACTGTATGGATCACTGAACCTAATCAGTATCCGGCACCATGCCACCCACAGTATCCTCTTGAACCACCTGTCCATAATACTGTCCCTCGTCAGAGGGAAAAACTATAACTCTGATAATCACTCTGACAACCATGTCACCTTTGAAGCCTGGAATGATAACCGTCTCACGAAGGAGGCTGCCGTCATCAAATCCGTAGAACATGTACTTATGTTCTAAAACTGCTTCCTTATATTTCTCCAGGATTGGATTAATACAAACTTATTGCATCTAGTGCAAAAACAACATCTGGTGTGGTACTTGACATCTCATGATTGACTCAATTGCCTAAGCAAGTGATCTGCCAATCATGCACATCCCTCTCCTCTTTAGTCTATACGACACCTTTAGAGAGGGTGACTCCATCACCTGCAGGTACACCACCATGCTAGGAGTCAACTATTCTAAAAACCATTAGAATATCTGTCAAAGTACTCACATTGCGAAACTACCCAAATCCAGATCTAAAACCATAGATCCAGAAACCAGAATGTCAAATATTATATGCATATCCTGTCTGGAGAAACAACTGTGTGACGACCACAGTACAACCGATCGTAGTATAGGAATTTTACTTCCTACTCTGTGTATGTCATCCAGATACCATGACATCACACCCTACTACCTCCTTAACTGATCCATCCCCTATTCTGATTGAAGTCAAACCCATGACTGTCACATCAAAATTAGATGATCTATCTCCGCTATAACTGCTCATGTCTATAAATAGATATAAGCATCTTGCCCACTATGCTTCTGCTGCTCCCACTGACTACGACAACCCTCCTACCGGGTCTCATAACCTGGAACAACAGTAGTGTCAAGTCTGGGTAGATAAGAACCTCCCTATCACCGTCCTTGAGCCTACCGAAGTACCTCTCGGGTGTCTGAGGTTACCTACCATATCTGCGGAGTGGCTATTGGAATGTCAAACTTGATTGAATGTATAGGTCCTATTAAATTTTCCGTAATCGTTCGCGGTTCTGGAATCACTTCCAGTTCTACCATACTCCCACTACTGTTTTCTGAAAAAGATCCATTTTTACTAAAACTGTGGCGAGTCAAGAACAATATCACTATTGATCTTCCAAATGGTAGAATATTAACCCTTGTCATAACCAGGGTCAACCCACAAACAGCCATTACAGAAACGTGCCCTGAGTTATCCATAGTCTGGTTTTAAGCAAAAGCTGGAAAACTCCCCGTACCTTTATTTCTTTTAAGGTACGATCCATTCTATATCCAATACAGAAACTTTGGCACTTATTTAATTGGAACCATATTCAAATCATGCAGCTGTCTCCAGTGCATATCAACTTAATGGAAAGAGGCTAATCAGCATTACTCTACTTAGGAATCCATCCAATTATGAGTAACCTGAAAGAGAAACACGTTTCTCAAAACCATCACTATCATCTGAATACCAATCACAAGAATCTACATCTTCGATCTCTTTGAAGAATCGCGATACTTGTGATACCTGGTTCTCTACTTTATTCTTATACCCACAACTTCTCAAAACTTAGACCTTGTATTTCTACGAAACACTCGGCTAAATACTAGAGAAGTTATAAGTAAACAGAACATAGTACGAGGACCTACCCCTTTGTCCTGATGGACACTGGACAACATACAATACTCTGTATAAGTCCGCTGAGTTAAACAACTCATAACCTGTGCGTTGTAGGTGGAAAACTGTACCCTGGCGATTTCCTCAAATATCACCAATTACAACGAATTCCGATATGATGAGGATGATCACCTAATTCCCAATATCTTACTCCCACTCATCATCTGTAAAACCATACAGATATGAGAATGAAACCTGGTAAATACATACCCTTGGAGTAAGTGTTTAATCGGGAAAACAGTTTTTCCTTTAACAATGCACTGAAACATGAAAATGTTTCGTAGGGGTATCCTGGTATTCATAGCATTGCCTCTTCCATAATCCAATTCATGACTTCAACCGTATATTTTATTGCCATCTCTCCAAATCCCTTTATTTGTCTTTAGTCGTTACCTTCTGTACACCATCGTTAGGCTAAATGGTTTTCTTCCTTCCCTACCGTTCGGCACCAGCCTATGGTTTGGAAGAAGACTATCCAGTAAGCATAATAGGTGTACCCTCCTAAACCAAGGAGTACTCGTATCTTGAGAGAAGGTGATGATAAAAGACAACTGAATAATACCTTATTCTTTTGAAGGTGAAATAGGAGTGGCGATGAAGTACGCGGTTTTGGTCGTGAATAATATCAGTCGCAATTTACTTTGCCCTCTTTCTAATCCCTTTATTTTGTCTTTACATGTTGCCTTCTGCACACCCTACTTAGGCTAATTGGTTTTCTTCATTCCCTACCTTTCGGCACCAGCCTATGGTTTGGAATAAGACTATCCAATAAGCGTAATAGGTGTACTCTCCTAAACCAAGGAGCTCTCGCAACCTGAGAGAAGGTGATAATAAAAGACAACTGAATAAACCAACTCTATTTCTCCTGAACCTGGATCCATCCTCGAAGAAGTCCCTTCGAGTTCGTATATAACCATACGATGGATCTATCCAATGGAAGTGGATATCCGTAGTAATACGGGTGTTCTGAGAAATTCAAAGGGTAAAAGAAGGAGTGGCAATGACTTATGCAACTCAGACAATCTAAAAGCCAGTATTTTAAGAAGGTTCGGTCAACTTGGTCACTGAGTCATAGTCTAGGGTCGGTCAAAGGTCGCTGCCAAAGAGAGAGAGAAAAGAAACACTCTGCGTGCACTCTAACCTAGATCAGAATGGTCATCACTTTATCTAATCCGGAAACCTCCCACTGTCCTGTCAAATTCTCCTCCAAACCTAAAGAAGAATCAATCGGGATCACCCGAAGAGTAAACCAACTCATCAGTGGGAATCGGGATCCAACTCTCATCGCATGATAACGTGATGGAATGCATCCACGTTACTCATACTCCAGATGGTATGCGCATACTTGGCAAGTTTCAGTTTCTTTAGAAACTCCCGATATAGTTTTTGCCCCATGCTCTTATAACCTTGGCGTTAGGTCAAAATGTCATAAGTCACATGCCAAGTTCTACCCATCACTATCTTGTTAATTTGAACCCACCCGCACATGCCCTTGGCGTTAGGTCAAAATGGCAGAACGGCTGTCCCAAACCAACTCATCTATCTATGCAACAATTGAATACCCAGCAGCTACCAAACACTATGCCTTGGCGTTAGGTCAAAATACATAGCTTGAATACTACTGAATACCCAAAAGAAGTGACGGAGGGCTACGGCTGGTTTTTGGCGAAAAACCTTTAGCGTAGTGAACTTGATATCGCTGAAGGAACCAGATAGCTTTTTAAAATATAGTGGCGAAAACCTTTTGCTAAAGAGGTCACTCCCGGTAAAGGGATCTCGGCTCTTTCCTCGTGGAATGAGGCGCAGGATATTCCACGGAATACCGCTATGCAAAGCAACTTGTAATCGACTATAGTAAAGTTATTACCCTGACGCAAACTTCTGTCCAAGGGGTCGGTCCCGGTAAAGGGATATCAACCCTTGCCTCGTCGAATGAGGTGCAGGATATTCCACTGAATACCGCTATGCATAACAAAAGGAAACGTCTTTGTAACAACACTTTTTAAATTTGTTCCAATAACTGTAAACAGGTTTGTTTTTACTTTGCGTTGATCAGAATCAACGCAGTCCCATCATTCGATCACACCAGAAAAGAACGAAAATAAAATGTACGTATATGCCATCCGCATTCGTCGCTGGGTCCCGTCATCACCCGTTAGGTTACTTAACTAACGACAGAGCGGGGACTGGACTAGCGCGGGTGTAAAACATATACAACATCTAATAGTATATAAACCAATATACATAATCGCTCCAGGCGTGATAATATGCAACATTACAGAAAAGTAATAAGCATCACAGAACAATACAGATATCTGGGATCCCCGAGTTTCACAGAGCCGCTGCTGAAACTCGACGTTCCCCTGTCGTGTGGATAGCCTGTGCAATGAAACCTAGACCCCTACGGGTGCGGCAAGTTACCCGCCAAAACCTGAAGCGAGGCAGTCCCCCACAGCATAGTGAATGGAACACCTGGCACTTCACGGAATCCGGTAAATTGAGCACCCCTCCTTGGGTCAACCTGTACCCCCTACGAGTGCGGCGAATAGTCTGCCAATTCTAGAGTGGGGCCCCTCTGCCTCTCAAAGCCATGAGATGCGGACCCGTTGCTTTCCCGAACCCGGCTATCCGTGCACTCCGTCGCGGGGTAAAACCTAGTACAGTAATGAAAAATAGTACAAAAGGTACATCGACCGCAACCTGGTCGTGCCCCAAAAGAATATTATACAACAGGCAGTGACGGCAGTCCACATGTTGGACGCTCGCCCCGCAATATCAAATGTACAAATAAACACAAACTGTACTATCATTGCACACTGATATCCACCACGACAAATCCGCAACATCACAGCACAACACAGAACATCAACGCGAATGTCACGTTCGCAAACCCGTCTAAAAGAACTATAGCAATCAGACGCGGTTTACCGATCAAATGACATTCCCGGTCGGAGATATAATGTAAGCACTGTAAACTAACGTGTTTAAATTTCGATCGACCAAAGACCAAATATCAAAAAGTGGGCCCCACTGCTTACTGGTGAACAGTAACAAAACCTAGGCCAAAACGATATTTACCAAAAACCCCTAAATCCATCACAGAACCCACTGACGAAATTTGGGAGCACGTGCTCACCACATGGCCGCGGATGCGCGGCCAAACCATGGGTTTGGCCGCGTTTCCGCGGCATCTTGGAGGAATCACGACCCCAAATTTTCTCGTGGCTTTTAAAAACGCCTGCACAGATTTTTAAGATATACAGAAATAATTTTTGAGACCGTTTAAAAACAACAGAAACTGTCAAGCAAGGATTTTGCCGTTTTTGATTTTCGGTTCGATCGATGTTTTGAACGCGTTAGCACAAGTTAGTAAGCAAAATGGTTAGGCTCTGATACCACTGTAAGTCCACGGTAGCGCCCCGGCAGTCTACAGACGCCAAAATGCGGAACAAAAACTTTTTAACTGGCGCTATCGTATACTTTAACCCGGATCTGCCATTATTGCTAAACTAACAAACTGTAAAGAGTGTAGAAAGGTTATACCGAACGATCCGAGTCCTTCGTTCTTCAAACATCATCCCACGCTCCGTTGCGGCTGCTCCGATCTCGTCGATCTCCGATATCCTCGTCGAGGTGGCACCACATCACCGATTCTTTAAACGGGCTCCCGCCTCTGACTCGAGGCAACTCGATCGTCAAGTTTGCTAAAAGAGACGACCAAGAATGATGTAGAGAATGAGTAGATGACTTTGTCTCACTTAGTCCAAGTCCGTGGACGATCGGTTAATGAAGTTGCCGATGGAAATGAAATGGAACAAGAAATGAACTATGAAATTTCCATGTATCCAAAACTATACTCTTTTCTTTTTACAACCATAATTTCTCAAATGAATCAAGTGAGTGAGGAGAGAGAGGGCCGGCCATATTTATTCAAGGAGGGAGGTGACCGTAGGAGGAGGGAGGTGACCATAGCACAAATATCATATGAAAAGATCTTAAGGAAAACAAAATAGCATAATGAAAATGATGACTCATATTAACCTAGTCATCAAGTCTTTAATGCATCCAATAAGAACACTACACCAAATAGCCTAGTCACCTCATCTAGAATCTTCTAGAACACTGACTCACCTCATCTGAAGAAAAGATAAATCCGTCTTTAACAGAATGTTAAAAGACGGCTGATAGAAAACTGGAAACTGGCAACTTCCAAAAGTGATCCTGAAACAACTTTCAGGATAACCCCGAAACTGTATAAATATACCCGCATTTGTATTACGACCGAATACAAATGCAACTGAGACAAAGATATTATACCTACTCAATATAATACTCGGATCCGGCTTAAACCAAAGCCGACCAGTATTATCTGCCCGAAAAATAACACGTGCGTAAACGCACGTGCATTTTCCGAACCCTGCCATAAAACCATACGGCCTCTACAACGTTTCGCCCGAACTTGGGAAACTGTCTGTGGGGGACTCTAATGACTCGTCAGTACCCTGGCAGTGGGTTTAACCACAAACCGTCAGCGGCACTAGCTATGCGTAACGGCTGCCCATGGACTGACCTCAAGGGAAGCTGATGAGCGAACTCAAGGGAGGTCGATGAGTGAACTCATCCAGAAACCCTACTGAGCCTAACAGTGACAATGTATATACAGTCCGGTCCGTTCGTCAATGAGTATCGCATATCCGCCTAGGGGGCTAGTAACGTCAGACCCCCAAGAGCAGTATAAGTCGTGTCGGAGTAAAGCCCAATAACATCCTGAGATACTACTGGAGTACCTACCAGTAAATCTCCTTCCACGGCCGTGGGCTTTGTGTAATGGCTCTCCTGGACACAGCACGATCTCGCCCCCAATACCGGGAGAGACGAATCCCCTGCCGATCCGCTCACGTGCCTCCATATGGCTCGGGACTGTACCCAAAAACTACCTGTTTGCACGACTCCTTTGAGCCGTGGTAGGGTAGAAATCAAAGCACAGTGGGAACTCACACGAGACAAATGACGACCTCAGGTCGATGAACTAACCTGTACACATGTCACCAGGGAACTGCTATCTGACGATAGATATAATACTAACTAGCAGATTCCCGGCGAGTCCTGTCCGGTGTACTCATAACCCAATGAGCACCTGTATACATCTTAGGTGATCCAACTGACACCAGTGGCTTGTGAGACCGGCCACCGCCCCTCGTCGGGGTCTCGACTGTACACACTAGTCTACTCCGGAGTATCGATGCCCTGTCTCGAAACTCCCACGACTAGGGACCACAATTAAGGATATGCATACAAACTACCCAACTCTCACGTATATGATCGCCATCATACTGTTGGTAGTAAAGCAAGATCCTAAGGGCTCTATCAAAGTGTAACATGCAATCAGTCACCTGAACATGTACACGACTGATAAAGGCAAACCAGATAGCATACTATCATCTCGAGTAAGACTGTTCTACCGGTATAGGTCCTCCGCAATCATTGCAATCACGTACCTGCGATCCAATAATTGACTATGAGGGCACTATCTCCAACAACATCTCTTCACTCCTTTGATACTTGGCATTGTAATCCCTCAATGTCTTCAAAGAGGTGACGGGTCCCGATGACCACTCATGATATGGACTGTAGGGTCCTTAAACCCATGTCTAATGCAAAATTCCTGGTTACGTGGAACACGGATAATGTCACTCTTTGACCCCGTGGAAAACGCCCAGAGCGGATCCTGGTCCTCGCAGAGCACGGCAGTGAACCCGTGTGAAGCATCCAGAGCGGAGCCTAGTCCTCGCCTAACGCGGCAGTGAACCCGTGTGAAGCATCTAGTGCAAAATTCCTGGTTACGTGGAACGCGGATAACATCACTCTTTGACCCCGTGGAAAACACCCAGAGCGGAGCCTGGTCCTCGCCAAGCACGGCAGTGAACCCGTGTGAAGCATCCAGAGCACATAACGGACTGTGGAGTCCTTAAACCCATGGACTACGACGTCCTTAACCCGGACCGCAATGTCCTTAAACTACCAACGGACCGCAATGTCCTTAAACTACCCATGGACCGCAATGTCCTTAAACTACCCATGGACCGCGATGTCCTTAAACTAGAACAATAGAGCCCCTATATGCTCTTTTGTCGGATCTAAACGGTACCGTTTAAGTTGATCTTAGCCTGAAAGATGGCTAACGAATCCTTAAACCTTCAAGATGACTGGACTACGAATCCCCCCAATTAACTCTGGCTCGAGGGTACATCTCTGAACCCCTCTGACACCCGTCGTTGTAATCCTTCAACGTCGTCAGAGAGGTGACGGGTCCCGACGGCCACACACATACGATGGACCACTATGTCCCTAAAACTGGAAGAATGGAGTCCAAACGCTCCTTTGTCGGATCTAAACGATCCCGTTAAGTTGATCTTAGTCTCAAACTAGACTAATGTATCCTTAACAAATGTTTGAGTAGATCTTAGCCTCAAGCATGGCTAACGTATCCTCAAACCAAACCCCCAAACCCAAATCTAAGATAAACACGGATTTGGACTAGTCCACGCCCTACGGGCGACGACATAACTCGGTCTCCGTAAACGATCCACGGGCAATAAAACATAAAACAAAAACACACGACACGAAGTGACCATCTGGAGAAGGAGAAAGTTGTTACCGCGATGCGGTAGCGTAATTAACTGCAGGGGCTTGCGCCTGCAGGGAAGAGTGTCCCCACAATCAAAAACCCCTCAAACGAGGGGGAATCTGACGAAGTCTGCTACATCGGCCGCATCCGTTTAAACCTTCGAGACATGGTGCCATAAATCAACTTGGCATCTTCGGAGAGGTGGACGGATAACACCTATTGGCATCTGCCCCGAACCTCAGGCGAGACGTCCCCACGTCCCGCGTGTCTTTCGGAGGGGAACAGATTCTGGCACGCCCGGTGGGACCTTTTCCTCTTTCCACTCCACACTTCGTGTGTCGTGATTCGCGAACCAATCGCGGTTCGCTAATAGTTGCCCTTGGGTTTCAAGATACTAAGAATTGGCGTCTTGCTTATTGCAGAAAGCAAAGGATCGATGGCTTCTACTTCTGCGAAATTCTCCAACTGCTCGAATTGCAATTACGACCAACGCTTTACCTCGCCAGGAGGTATAGCCTATGGACCCCAAGCTGCTTCGTTGTTCACAATGCCGGTGGACCAAGTGACTCAAGCCACTACCGGATTGTTCTTTGGGACTATACTCCCACCATCAAGCTTCGCGGCGCCGGTGATGACAAAGGAAGCTCTCAAGAAGTCGGTCTTTGACCGTCTTGCCCCTGTCGCGGCTCCTCTCAACGAGTCGCCCAATGTCAACGCCTCGGTCTTCTCTAGATTGGGCCAGAAATCCTGCGAACTCATCACGGGACCTATGATCTCAGAGAAGGCTGCTTCTAAGAAAGCGGCCGCTCCTGCCTCCGAAATCGCCAAGGCGGCTTCTCCAGCCAAGAAGTCGATCTTCACAAGATTAGCGGCTTCAGCTCCTGCTCCTGCTGCACAAAGGACATCGGTCTTTGACAGGCTAACACCAGCAGCGACCCCCCACCTACACAGGGGGCAAGACGAAGCCATTCTCACCGCTGAACCAGCACCGTCCGCTCGACGCGCTCGACGTCGTCATTGGCGCCGAATAAGGAAGGCTGGGGGCAACTCCCCCTCCGGATTGACTCCACCAGCCCCGGTAGCAGAAGTTAATGCTGCTGTTCCAACTGGGAACAGCTTCGAGATGCTAAATAAGGTGCGAAGGAATTCCCCTACTGCAGTGCTAAAGAGGTCTCCTTCCTCATTAAAATAGGTTGTGGAAATAGAATCAGAACAGCCCCGATCTCCTCGACGGCTGTCTTCCAAAATCTATAAGGTTTGGCGGCAGGCCCGAGACTCGATCGTCGATCCAAACTTCTCCCGCCAGCACAAGAAGCTAAAAATCCTACCGGAGGCCGGTCATCAGGCTAAACCCCGAAAGGCTATCTGGACGCCCACCTCAACGGCCCCCTCAACCTCCATGACTCATAAAAGGAGGAGGCCAGGAAAGATCCCTCACCATGCAACAACAGCTGAAAGCACTGAGCCCAAACGCCCTAAGTCTGGGGGCATGAGGGTGCACACTGTTTATATGGCTTTTGGAAAGGAGGAAAGCCTCACCTCTACGGGTCACCGACCGCTTACCCGATCCGTGACGAAAGCCCAGGAGCAGCAACAAAAGCTTCAGGAAATGATGAATGCTATGGCCGCACTTACCGGGCCAAAAGAAAGCCCAGAAACATCCTCAGAAGCACGCCAGGAGGAGGAAACCGACGCTGAATTCCTTCGCCGGACACTGGAGAAAAAGGACAAAGAGGCTGCTGAACAAGCGGCCAACATACAACGTATGGGCCTTCTCTTCCAAGATATGATAGGAATGATGATCCAGCAGGACCTACCCGCCGAGGATCCCCCAATCGTTCTGGAAGACGACCGAGGAGAAACGTCAAATCCACCACCAGCCCTCTCAACGGCCAAGAAGGAGACAATCTCTAAAGCTGACTTGGCTGACTACATAGCCCAGCAAATCCGGGTCCATCATGCGACTGAAGCAGCTGGTCAAGTCGTGAAAACGGGGCGGCCGTATCCGAGCTGGTACGATCAAATCAAATACCCGCAAGGCTATACAATACCGAAATTCCATGTGTATAAGGGGAACCCCAATCCCCATCAACACGTCGCCCAGTTCCGGGCCCTCTGCGGTAACACCGGCGGTGATGATAAACTGTTACTCCGTCAGTTCGTTGGCAGCTTATCAGAAACAGCGTTCGAATGGTATTCGGAACTCCCGAACGATTCCATCAAAACGTTCGCTGAAATGGAGTTGTTATTCACTCAGCGGTTCGCAAGTGCCAGCGAACGCACTCCAATAACTGCTTTGATCAACGCCAGGGTAAAACCAGGCGAAACCTGGGTCCAGTATGCTATACGCTGGCGGAATTTGTGGTCGAGATGCGAGCAACGCATTGAGGAAGCACCCGCAGTGGGCATGTTCGTGGGAACCCTAGACCCCCACGCAACTATCTCCCAGTTTATGATGTTCTTTAAGCCAACCACATTTCAGGCTTTAATCGACAAGTTGGTTCAGATGGACCAGATGGGTCATAGACCACCTCCCCCGAAGTCGGAACCTCGGAATGACAAGGGTAAAGGAAGGGCAACCTTTGTCGCGAATGCCCAACAGCAACCTAACGCCCCGAAACCGGCAGATCAATTGGAAGAAAGACGCCGGTATTATAATGAAAAGATGAAGCGTCCCTACTCGTTCCCACGAGACAAGACGAAACGGTTATTCGAGCTGGAAATACGCAACAGACTTATAAACCCACCAAATCCAAGGCGACCGCCACAACCCACCGAGGTGAATAACCCTAGCTATTGCCCTTACCATCAAACGGTAAGTCATCCGATTGAAGATTGCTTCGTCTTCAAAGGATGGATTGAAGATCAATACCTCCAGGGGAAGTTTGTACTGTCCGAGAAGTGGAAGGTGAGCCCACCACAGCCGCATACTCCTAAGAAAACAGATACACCGGGGGCAACCTGCTCCTTTATTGAAGAAGCTCCATGGGAGGTCGTACTATCAACTAAAACCAAAAGAATGCTGAGAGACCTTCATGCGTGCCCTGCGATCGAATGGAAAGACCCTCTTGAACCTCAAATTATCGAGGGGATGTTGAAGCCCCGCACAGCTACGAAGGCTCGGGATAAAGGACCAAATACTCACGCCCAACCGTCGAAATCTTCGAAGAAAAAGAAGAAGAAATCCAAGAAGCCCGCGAAGCCTGGAGACGAGCACACGAGCTTGCAGAAGCAAATCGACGCGCTGGAAGAATACAATCAAAAGGCTCGAACTCCTGTCACACTGCAAGAGTTCCTCAACCACATCTTTCAAGGGGGAGATGATGAAGAGAGCTCATCGGATAAATCCGAAGAGTATGTGGCGAGTTGTAACGTAATCTCCCACTCGTTTACCGATGATAAGAAGACTCCTAGCACTAAGAAGCTGGAGGCGGAACCTGAACCAGAGCGTGCGTGGCTGACAAATGAAATGATCAAAGCCTTCTTAGACGAAATTCGTCTAAAAAGTAAGGCGGATCAGGAGCATGAGATGGCGACGTCAGAAAGAACCAAATGCAGGCGACTGAATGAAAGAGTTGAACTACCCCCGCCAGATCAAAAGGCGTCCGAAGTAGACAAAAAGATATTCAAGATGAGGAAAAGGTTTGCCAAAGCCATGTCAATGGGGATGAAGCTACCACCCTCGGAAGGGAATACACATGATGGGGCGGAGAGGCACCCTAATTATTGCGCATATCATCGGAAAATCTCACACCCCACAGAGGAGTGCGACGCCTTTAAGATATGGTGGCAAGGATATGTTGCTCGTCGGCAACATTTTAAGCGCATGAAACGCAAGAGCCGTCGGGAACGAAGAAGCACTGTCGACAGGCGCAACAGAACTACTGGCAGCTGTGACATGGTTAACGTCGGGGGGTCACAAGTTCTCACCTTTGGGAGCGACTCTGATGAAGAAATGACTCTGGGCCCTCTCTTTAAAGAATCCGTATTAGGGAAAGAGGAGGAATCAGAGGCCTGCGAGAACATTGAGCTGCGCAATCGCACACTTCCAGAAAAGAATCTCGGGCCCGTGAGCAGAAAAGATAAGGGAAAAGAAAAGGTCATTGAAGATATCACTTTAGATGACCAAGTCACGAAAGAACTAACTACCAGAGACCCTCCTAAGAAGGGTAAGGTGGACTATAACATCCTCGCGCACTTAAGGAAGCTACCTTCTCAGCTTAGCATCCTTGATGCCCTCCTATTGTCAAAAGAATCGCGAGACTCGCTAATTAAGGTGTTGCAAGAACCTGAACAATTCCAAGCCTTCCTCGCCACTGAAAAGATGAAGGACGAACTGGAGGAAGTGCATACGGCCGACGTCACTTTCGGTGATGAAGACCTCCTTCTCGGGACGTGCGACCACAACCGTCCCCTATATGTCTCCGGATACTGCCATGACATCAAGATAGGCAAGATCCTGGTGGATAATGGATCCTCCGTCAATCTCCTTAATGTTCGAGTGTTGAAGGAAATCTGCATGAGTGTGCAACACCTCGCTCGTGACAAAATTACTATCTCCGGTTTCGAGTCATAATCGTCACGGACTCTCGGATCTGTGATACTAACATTACGCTTTGGACTTCTCGTCACAGACATCAAATTTCATGTCATTGACGCCAAAACCTGCTACAACGCCTTGCTCGGTCGTCCTTGGCTACACGAATACAACATCGTCCCTTCTACACAACATCAGTGTATGAAGTACTTTAAGGATGGTTTCGAGTATACCGTAACAGGTGAGTTGAACCCGTTTTCCGTGAACGAAGTCCGCAAATACGAAGATGTGAAATACATTTTGCCAGACTTCGAAGATACAGAAAGGTGTAGCAACTCGGAGAACAAAGCCGCCGCCACCATCCCTGTTTTCGGGTGCGATACCGAAGAAGAGGAAGAGATAGTTTATGCAGGGCCATCTCAGCGTAACAACCTGGGGACGCCCGCCCCCATACTGGTCTTCGGAAGTGATTCAGAGGATGAAGTTAATGCTGTGTTCTCCAATCGGCTGTCAATACAAACACCTCCTGGCGATGACCATAGTTTGCAAATCACCATGGTACCGCGAGAACACTACAAGGATCTCGACACGCTGCAAGCTCATAATGTGCAGGACCTGCAATCATTCTACATCCCTCCCAGGCAAAGGGGTGAGAAGGTGATCCTATTCTACCGATCCTCAGAGTCGAAAATAGAGAAAGAGATCTGGCATGGCGCAGAAGCTACATGCGACAGACTCCAACCCATCCGTCTGCCCAGATACTATACAAATGGATTAAAGAAGCTATTGAAGTGCCAAGGAGTACCCTTAAAACAAACTGTTCGACAGGCTCGGTTCTACAACATGATTTGGGATGTCCCTGGAACCCAACGCAAATTGCCCAACGGGAAAATGGAAACACTTGGGCTTGGATACGCGAGAACCGGAAAACGGGAGCGGGCCCACAGCAGCTACGCTATATATACCTTTGATGAAGAAGAGGACGCCCTGTCAGGAGATGCCGACCCCTCATCAAAACTAGACCCCGCGATTGAAGCGCCAAGTCCGTCGTTTGAAGAACGAACGGGCAAGCCTATCAGGAAAGTGGGTCAGAAAGCTCGGGAAGACCACAGCCGCGAAATGGCCATCTACGAGAAGGCCAGGACGCAACGTCTATTTCAACAGACTGCAAAAGACAAAGATGTTCATCCTTGTCAACCCATCATGCGAAAGGCCCGATGCGAAGACGGAAATAAGTCAAGGAGCGGAAAGAAGAGCCGACAACAACGACGTAAGATTAGAGGGTTACAGGTACTGCGCGGCTCGGATTCGTCCCTCATGGAAAAGACGAGTCGAGCGTACTCCTTCCCCCGAGACAAGACGGAGAAGTTACTCAAGCTCGCTTTAAAACATCAAATGATCGCGCTTCCAGAATCTAGACACCCTGAGCAAGCTAACAAGGCTTCTCGTCTGAGCTATTGCTCTTATCACCGAGCCATAGCACATCCTACCGAAGACTGCTTCACCTTCAAGAACTGGGTCGAGGACCAGTACCGACGTGGCAGATTCGCTTTATCCAACAGCTGGAGGGTAACGCCGCCACGAAAGCATGAGCCCAAGGCCGCAAGAGCAGAACCGGATCCATCTCAGTCTCGGGAGCGGATTCGCACCTATCATACGGTTACGATATTAAAAGAAGAGCCCGAGAACATAGATGACCTTCCCCGATGCTTTGAAAACAGCGATGATGAGGTGATCTCAGAATTTCCGCCCACTCCGAAAGAACTGGAAGACGGTATACATACTACTGCAGATAACCTCAGGAAGATTGAGTTGGGATCGGCAGAGGACCCGCGACCGACATTCGTCAGCGAGTTGCTCTCTGAAGAAAGGGTGGCTGCGTTAAAGGACGTGCTTCTACAGCATAAAGACTGCTTCGCGTGGAACTACTTCGAGATGCCAGGATTAGATCCAGAAGTTGTTGTGCATAAATTAGCAATATCCCCAGATATCAAGCCAGTCAAACAAGCGCCAGGAAGGATGCGACTCGAGCTAGAGATGAGCATCAACGCCGAAGTCAAGAAGCTGATCGATTCTGGATTTATTCAAGAAGTTCAATATCCCGACTGGATCGCCAATATCGTCCCGGTAATGAAGAAGAATGGGACGGTACGCATATGCGTGGATTTCAGGGATCTCAATAAAGCCTGTCCAAAGGATGATTTCCCAGTACCGGTAACCGAGCTAATGATAGATAACACGTCCACTCACGAGGTTTTCTCCTTTATGGACGGTTCGTCAGGATACAATCAGATAAAGATGCATCCCGAAGACCAGAAGCACACCGCTTTCCGGACCCCTTTGGGTATATTCTGCTACAGGGTTATGCCCTTTGGTCTAAAGAACGCCGGCGCTACCTATCAAAGGGCCATGACAAAGATCTTCGATGACCTCATACATGACATCGTTGAGTGCTATATCGATGACCTCGTAGTAAAAAGCATGTCATACGAAGAGCATTTAAAGCATCTGGAGACTGTGTTTCAACGCCTCCGGCAATATAATTTGAAAATGAATCCCCTCAAATGCACGTTTGGAGTCTCCTCGGGCAAATTCCTGGGATTCGTCGTTCGACACCGAGGTATTGAAATAGATCCGTCAAAGATTAAAGCGATCATGGAAATGCCTCCACCAAGAACCCTCAAACAGTTGCGGTCTCTCCAAGGGAAGCTCGCATACATCCGGCGATTTATCGCAAATCTTTCAGTCAAATGCCGCCCCTACAGTCACCTGATGAAGAAGGGAACCCCATTCGTCTGGGATCAAAAATGCCAAGGTGCACGAGACGAGATCAAGCAGTACCTGCAGAACCCGCCGGTATTGGCCGCGCCGGTCAAGGGAAAACCCCTCATTCTTTATACAACCGCCCTCGAAGGTTCCTTGGGCGCATTATGGGCGCAAGAGAACGATCAGGGGAAAGAGAGAGCACTCTACTACTTAAGTTGAGTTCTACTGGGGGCAGAAAGCAATTACTCTCCCATTGAAAAACATTGCTTGGCATTAATCTTCGCGATAACAAAGCTCAGGCACTATGCGTTGGCACACAAAGTCTGCCTCATCTCGAAGGTGGACCCTCTTAAATATCTGATGTCAAAAGCCATATTGACGAGACGACTCGCTAAATGGGCCCTGCTCTTGATGGAGTTCTCGATAATCTATCAACCTCTCAAGGCAGTGAAAGGCCAGGCCATTGCCGACTTCCTCGCTGAGCACCCGATACCGGCCGATTCTCCTCTGAATTGTGATTTGCCGGATGAGCATTCATTTGATGCGATTAGCGGCGGAAGCACCCGATGGGAACTCTATTTCGATGGAGCGTTCTCCGTAAAGAAACAGAAACAAGGTATCCCAATGATCAAATCGGGGATAGGCCTCATCTTTGCAACTCCACAAGGAGGGATAATGCGCTTCGCCTTCTCCTTAACAGAGCCGAGGACAAACAATTAGGCTGAATATGAAGCTCTGATAGCAGGCCTCGAAATCGCCATCGACATGGGAATTGAAGACCTCCTTATATACGGGGATTCTCAGCTAGTTGTTAGTCAAGTAAATGGTGACTACCAAACGTGCAAGCCGGAGTTGGTAAAGTACGGCGAAAAGGTGCAACAACTGTTGGCCCAAATTCCCTCCTATATTTTAGAGAACATACCGCCCGCGGAGAACAGCAAAGCAGACGCGTTGGCCAAACTTGCTAAAGAACTGGCTGACGAGAACCTCGATGATGTCAGAATCGTGGTACAAAGCCGTCGAGTGCTCACCCCGGCAGAAATACCTCCGGAATTATATAAAGAGGGAGCGACTGAGCAGACGACCCTACAAATAAAAGACCAGGAGAAGGCCGAGGACTGGAGGGAAGTCTTCATAGACTACTTTATGTCCCGCTGAATGCCCAAAGAAGCGTCCTCAAGACATCAGCTCATGAAACGAGCCCTATCTTTCGCTCTCGTCAACAATACTCTTTACAAGAGATCGTTTGATTCTCTATGGCTGAGATGCTTAGGATCTGACGAAGCAGAAAGAGTCATTCAGGAAGTTCATGACGGACTTTGCGGTTCTCACCAAGCAGGCCCAAAGATGAAGTTAAAGATTAAAGGAATGGGCTACTACTGGCCCACGATGATCCAGGACTGCCTCGAGTATGCGAAGCAATGCCACTTATGCCAGATTCAGGGAGACTTCATCCACCAACATCCGAATCCACTACACCCAACGGTGGCCAGCTGGCCATTCGAGATGTGGGGGACTGACATAGTCGGCCCCATTGAGCCAGCATCATCTCGGGGACATCGTTTTATCCTGGCGACAACTGATTACTTCTCCAAATGGGCAGAAGCAGTACCACTGAGGGAAGTGAAGACGGAGAATATCCTCCATTTCTTCAAGATGCATGTCATCTATCGGTTTGGAACCCCACGGCGGATTATCTCCGATAACGGGCCAGCCTACAGAAGCCATAAGATTAGCCGCTTCGCGCAGCGGCACAATATAGACTGGAGGTATTCTTCAGTTTACAACCCACGAGCTAACGGTCTGGCCGAGGCCTTCAATAATACCTTGACGAAGATCATATAAAAGACCGTTTCCCGGAATAAGAGAGACTGGCATGAAAGGTTGCAGGAAGCCCTTTGGGCTTATCGAACTACATTCAAGACGGCCACGAACACAACGCCGTACGCATTGGTATTTGGGACGGAAGCAGTACTCCCCCTCGAGATAGAGTTACCCTCTCTACGAGTAGTGGTCCACCACGAGCTGACGGACGAAGAAAATGCTCACCTTCGGCTTGAGGAGCTTGATGCCCTCGACGAAACCCGACTCATAGCGCAACAACATCTGGAAGCCTACAAAGCAAAGATGACGCGCTCGTACGAAAGATTGACCAGGCCGAGGACATTCCGCCAAGGCGAACTCGTGCTAGTGGTCAAGAGACCTATGATCCCCAATCGTGCCAAACGGGGAAAATTTGAGCCAAACTACGAACGCCCTTACATCATAGACAAGGTCTACCAGGGTGGAGCCTATCTACTCATGGACATGCACGGTGAAAGACCTTTCAGGCCAATAAATGGCCGTTTCTTAAAGAAATACTACGCTTAATAAGACATAGCCTGGGTCAATGATGGATGACGACGACTATGTCCGCTCGCTATCTTCCTAGGCTCAGACCTTACAAGCAGCAGCCGGCCTTCCCGTAACGACTGACCGAAACGTCCTTAAACTAACGACGGACCGAAACGTCCTTAAACTAACGACGGACCGAAACGTCCTTAAACTAACGATGGACCGAAATGTCCTTAAACTAACGACGGACCGAAACGTCCTTAAACTAGCGACGGACCGAAACGTCCCAAAACTACTACCACAGCATCATTAGGCTGACGAGAAAAAGAAAAAAAAAGAAAAAAAAAGTATATAAAATAAAAAATGGTATGTCCATAAGCAAAGTGGGCACGGATGAAAACCCGAAAGGGCTCCGTGAGTAAAAACAGCTGGACTACCGGCGAGTGTTTGTGAAAATCCGAAAGGGCGCAACCTCGTTAAAAGACACTTATAGGGCCCTCTCGACCTTGTAAGGAGAAACCGCCTGCGTGTGATCCTTACGACTCACAAAGGAGCAGCACACTTAGGGATCCTCACGATTCCTGAGGAGAAAATACACTTACGAGATCCTCACGACTTGTAAGGAGAACTCTCTTATGGGACCCTCACGGCTCATGAGACTTGAAAGTCTTAAGTTACAGAAACCTAAACCTGTTCTTAAGCAAATCCTCCACAACCCTCGATGTTGCCCTACAAAGGACTCAATACTGATCCTTGTATACAATCCACGGGCGCAAATAAACATTTCCCCAGCAAAGTCCCACCCGTGACTAGGGATATGTCCATATAATGAGCAGCCCTTGTAGGTCCTCTCGACCCATAAGGAGAAAGCCCTCTTGTAGGATCCTTACGACTTACAGAGGAACACGCACTTAGGAATCCTCACGATCCCTAAGGAGAAAATACACCTGCAAGATCCTCACGACTTGTAGGGAGAAATATCTTTGTGAGACCCTTACGGCTCATGAAGTCAGAAGCCTTGGTCGGCAGGACCCTTAACCCTGTTTACTAAGCCACCTTTGTTCAAACATCGACAGAGGCAAATGATGATTCGCTCCTGGCAACATCCCAGTTGTAGCGGTGCTGATGCTGAAATCGGTATCTAAAATCCAAGCTTGCAGCGAAACAGCTAGCGAGCCACACATGCATACGAAATAGCCGAAATGATGGGGCAACTTGCAATAAAAAGCAGCAAGTAAAAATGTATGCATGACAAAATAGCCGAAATGATGGGGCAACTCGCAATAAGAAACAGCGAGCGAAAATGAAATAAATAGCCGAAATAATTGGGCACCGCGAAAAATAGCCGGAATGATGGGGCAATCGCGACCTTCGCGATATAAAAGCTGAAATGATAGAGCATCGCGAAAAAAGAAATGAAATAAAAGTGAAATCCTCGCCCTACAGGTGATGTTACATCTAACCCTGTATACAATCCAGGGGCGCAATCAAAGAAGGGATCATACTCCTCCCCCGAGTTTCATCATAAGGAGAAGCCAAATCTCGGCGGTTCACAGATAGCCTAGTGATCACCACCGCGGCATTCGTCTCGATACAGCAGACGCGATACCAGCAAACGAAGCGAAGGCCAAATTCCTAGCTTCAACGTCTTGACGACGCAACATCACCGAAAGGAGTCACGGCAAAATCCCTGGTTCCAAACCTCGACGGTTCACCAGCAACCTAGAGACAACCACGACATTCGTCTCGATACAGAGGACGCAATGCCAGCAAACGAAGCGAAGGCCAAATTCCTAGCTTCAGGGTCTTGACAGCAAGTCATATAAAGCCTGAAAGACAATCGGAGATCATCCTACACCAGCGCGGAGTGGTCACCACCCTGACGTTCGTTTCGATACAGCAGATGAAATGTCACCCCAGTGTTCTTCCCCCGGCAGGATTCGGACGCGACAAAGCAAACGAAGCGAAGGCCAAATCCCTAGCTTCAACGTCTTGACGGTAAGTCATATAAAACCGGAAAGACATTCAGAGATCGTCTCATACCAACATGGAGTGATCACCACCTCGACGTTCGTCTCGACACAGCAGACACAACATCAAGCGAAACGGAACAGCGGCAACCCCAAGTTCCATGGCTCCGCGATACATATCACCAAGAGTCAAACCTCCATCCCGTGAAATGCGGATACAATCAACAAACTTCATGGTTACGTGGAACGCGGATAACGTCACTCTTTGACCCCGTGGAAAACGTCCAGAGCGGATCCTGGTCCTCGCAGATCACGGCAGTGAATCCGTGTGAAGCATCCAGAGCGGAGCCTAGTCCTCGCCGAGCACGGCAGTGAACCCGTGTGAAGCATCTAGTGCAAAATTCCTGGTTACGTGGAAAGCGGATAACGTCACTCTTTGACCCCGTGGAAAACGTCCAGAGCGGATCCTGGTCCTCGCAGAGCACGGCAGTGAACCCGTGTGAAGCATCCAGAGCGGAGCCTAGTCCTCGCAGAGCACGGCAGTGAACCCGTGTGAAGCATCTAGTGCAAATTTCCTGGTTACGTGGAACGCGGATAACGTCACTCTTTGACCCCGTGGAAAATGTCCAGAGCGGATCCTGGTCCTCGCAGAGCATGGCAGTGAACCCGTGTGAAGCATCCAGAGTGGAGCCTAGTCCTCGCCGAGCACGGCAATGAACCCGTGTGAAGCATCTAGTGCAAACTTCCTGGTTACGTGGAACGCGGATAATGTCACTCTTTGACCCCGTGGAAAACGTCCAGGGCGGATCCTGGTCCTCGCAGAGCACGGCAGTGAACCCGTGTGAAGCATCCAGTGCGGAGCCTAGTCCTCGCCGAGCACGGCAATGAACCCGTGTGAAGCATCTAGTGCAAACTTCCTGGTTATGTGGAACGTGGATAATGTCACTCTTTGACCCCGTGGAAAACGTCCAGAGCGGATCCTGGTCCTCGCAGAGCACGGCAGTGAACCCGTGTGAAGCATCCAGAGCGGAGCCTAGTCCTCGCCGAGCACGGCAGTGAACCCGTGTGAAGCATCTAGTGCAAAATTCCTGGTTACGTGGAACGTGGATAACGTCACTCTTTGACCCCGCGGAAAACGCCCAGAGCGGAGCCTGGTCCTCGCCAAGCACGGCAGTGAACCCGTGTGAAGCATCCAGAGCAAACACCGGACTGTGGAGTCCTTAAAATCCACGGACTATGACGTCCTTAACCTCGACCGCGATGTCTTAAAACTAACGATCAACCACCCCTATCCCTTACAGATTTTTGCCTCGGTTTAAGGGTACATCTCTTCACTCCTATGATGCCTGACGTTGTAATTCCTCAACGTCTTCAAAGAGGTGACGGGTCCCTGCAACCGAACATCGTACTGTGGAGTCCCTAAATCCACGGACTATGAGGTCCTTAACCTTGACCGTGATGTCTTAAAACTAACATCGGACTGTGGAGTCCCTAAATCCATGGACTATGAGGTCCTTAACCTTGACCGCGATGTCTTAAAACTAACAGCGGACTGTGGAGTCCTTAAATCCACGGAATATGAGGTCCTCAACCTTGACCGCGACGTCTTTAAACTACAATATCCGGAGAAACCCTTGACTCCGTAAAACACGGACAAGGGTAACCGCATCCAGCACTTACAAGTCCTCACGACCGGGAGGAAAACTCTTTATGAAACCCTCGTGGCTCGTAAAATGCAGAAGTCTTAGGAAGCAGATCTTAACCCTGAATCCTGAGCCATCGCTGTCCTGCAAGGAGATCAAGATAGAATATCCGCAAAATGCATTCAATAAAAAGGGGACACACCATTGAAAGGAAAATTGTATCTTTTATTCATAAGCCAAAATGGATACAAAGCGCGATTCATGAAAGAAACAAAAAGAAAGATACTCTCATGAGTATGTACAAAAAAAAGAGAAAAGATACAAGTCCTCAAGCCGGCGGGCGATGCAGTAATTTTACCAGCTCATCATTCTGTTGCTGAGCCACGGCTTCATGACGCAAGATCTCCAGAAGACGAGCCTCCGCCTGAGCTTGCTGAGCCTGATACGAAGCAAGCCGAGCTTCGAGCTCTTTCTCGGTGGCTTTATGAGCCTCGACCCTCTCACGAGTGAACGTGGCGGCTTTATCGAGAGCCACCACCTCTTTTATGGACTCCTGAAGCACCCGCCAGAGTTCATACGCTTTGTTGGCCCTGGCTGTGAGATTGGCTTGAAGCTCGTCCAGCGCCTTGGAAGCTAGCTCCCTCTCCGAGAATTTGCGGCCAAGCCTCTTCTCACATGACGTCATGTTCGCCGCGCACCGTGCTATCAGCCCCCGTAACTCCGCTTTTGCAGCCACAGCCTCCGAGGAAAGGCGAGAACACTCGAGAGCGTACAAACAAGACTCCACCTTCCTACAGAACTCCACCCAGACCCACACCACCTCCTCGCGGTGATAGGTGGCGAGAAAAGGAAGAGAGCCGTTAGCTTCAGTGGCAAACGCTTCGACTGTGGTCGCACTACCAGCACGGAGCTCCTCGACGAAAGAAGATAGGGAGAGAAGGCTCAATTGGGCCAAGCGTTCTGAAGCCGGCAAAGCGTAGGGGCCAGGCGGCATCACAATACGCGATTCCAAAGCCATGGAGACTGGCAGGGCTGTTTAAATTTGGCAAATGTTGGTAAAACTCTTAGACGCAGAACGAACGAGACTATAATAAAATATCACTCACCGACAGTCATGCAAGTAGGAGCTGAGGGTTCCCCTGGCCCTTCAACGACCTCGACCTCATCGTCGGCTTCCAAAACTAGAAGAGACATCAACGTCATTTCGCAAAATAGTAACAAGGCTATGGTAAAAAAAAAAGTGGCGAATGACACTAACCTTGCCCAGAGGAAAGGACAATACGCAGAGGAGGGATCGCTTGCGGAGCTGCCATCTCCAATAAACGCTGAAATGATTGACGAGGCGACAGATCCGCGATCGTGGCTGCCAAACCACGCAATTCTGGGAAAGATAAAAGATTTCAGACTATGAAGGGGTTACTAAATTAAAACGCAGAGGAATACCTTCAACACTCCTCCCATTCTGAGCCGGGGGGATAGCAGCTTCAACGGTCTCCGCCGTGACCTCAGGCTGTAACAAAGGGAGAGTAGTCCCGACTGCCCCGCTTCCGCCCTCAGTAAGAGTCATTGGGGTGGCGGCCTCCAAGAGAGCCTCCCCCAAAGGGGCAAGTACTCCCTGATCAAGAATCGCTGCAGGAGGTTCTATCATGAGAGGAGCAGCCTCATCAGCCCCCTCCACATCCAGCAAGGCTTCATTGAGAACTTCGGCGGGCTGTATCTTTAATGGGCCAGCAGGGAGCTCCCCCAACGTCGAAGACTCTGCACGATTCGAATAAGAATAATGATACATACCCACGAGCATAAATAATCGACAAGATTACAGAATAAGCACAACATACCTATCCGCAAAGAAGCCCTCAATATGGCTTCTTCAAGCCGCTTCTCCTTCTCAAGGAGATAAGCTCGCCGAGGTTCAAGAGTAGACTCATGACCGCCGGTCCATAAAGAAAGTGCGTCAGCTGCGTCTTCTGAAGCGGCCTGCTTCAAAGCCCTTTCCCCCCATTCCTCCAAAGGGCCGATAAATCGTCGCCGAATCCACGAAGGGTCTTCGTAAAAAATTACAGCGGGATAAGACTTCTTCGGAACCTTGGCGTTATGGGACACGTCTTTTGAACGCCGTATGGCCTCAGCCAACTGTGCAGCCTCCTCATCAGCCGAACTCGGGAAGAGAAGTCCAGCGCTTGACTCTTGCAAGGCCAAGGGTTCGTCTTCAAGGATGGGCTCAGACTCCACCACGGAATCAAGCGGGGCGGTAGCCTCTTTCCTCCGCCGTTTAGACCCAGAGCCGGTCGCTGAAGATGACCGCTTCCTCCCTCGCGAAGCCTTAGGGCGACGCTGGCCCACGTCGCCTTCAACGCCCTCATCCCTATTACTCTCACTCGGTGCCACGACCAAGGACGACATCGCCGTCGTCGACGCCATGGGGGGCGGTGCCGCTACCGGCAGAGGTGCTACTACTGGAGCCCGTCTACCTCGCGATCGGGAACCCAAAGGCATGCCAACTGTCGGAGTAAGATCTACCCCTGACTCCCCCGGAATGAGGGCGGCGCCAATCTCCCTCAAAGGGAAGCGGACCGGAACCCTTGGTCGTAGCTTAGCTCCCGAAACCTGAGGAGGGGAGTCGTGACCAAGAAGAACCCTTCTTTCTTCAGCAATAATTGGGGTGATTCGATGAAGATACCAGCCCGTAAATGCACCTACGCATCGGGGCATGTACTCGGCTTCGGGGACCATGAAATGAGAGCCGGTGTTCAACCTCACAAAATGATGAGCGGCATCGCGAACAGCGTCGAGCGAAGGGATCGGGGCGACTATAAAAGCCTCAAAGGTAACACCCTGGTCGTATCCAAGCTGCCGGGCAAATCGATGCGGATTGTACCGCATAAAAAGAGCTGCACTATCCTGGCGAAACACCAAGTAGCCCGGTCTAATTGAATACAAATGCGTGGCCTCTCGGGGCTTCAGAGAAGGCACGTTGTCCTTTGACTGGTCCCAAAGTTGCTGAACGGGACCCGAAGGAGAAGACAGAACCCGATCATTAAAAACTAACCCGCCGGCGGTGGCGTGAGGGGAAATCAGCACCCGAATAGCCCCCAAATTGAGTTAGATCTGCAGCAGAAGCACCCACCAGTCGCATAAGTCGCGGGAAGGTATAAGCGTCGTAAAAAACGGGCCTCTGATGCATAGCAAAAGACCCCAGCACATGCATTTTGATCCATGACGTGAAATAATGAAGCGAAAAGTTCACTACGTCCACGCCAGGCGTAGAAGTATTAGCTGCGGTGCCCAATCCATTATATAGGTGCGCCAAGGCCGGGATGCCGATGGCCAACCGCATCCCCTCAGCAATACGATGAGCCGGGTAGATGACCGAGGCTCTCATGAAGCGGCGATGCATGGGGATAACGAACCAACTGAGCCAGACGCTAACAAACCCAACAAAGAACGTCTCCTCGTCCATGCCTGGGGCAGCAAAGGATTCAAAAGAGATTGGCGATATGATAGGGATGTAATACTGAGGTAGATCTGATTCGTTGGTCGGCAACCTCTTCGGGCCAAACCCAAAGGGGTCCCCAATGTTGGCAAACTTCGGGGCTGTCTTCGATAAGGCGTCCTCGCGAATGAAACAAGCAATGAAGCTCTTGAAGGTAACGCCCTGCTCCTCGGAATCGGTGAACAATCGGTCGAAGATGCCTAGGGCCTTAATTAAACTGGGGCGCTTGTGGCGAATAGCATTCTCAGCAGACATGCCGTCAACTGGGGCGGGCTCGGGCTCAAAAACGTACTCGTCAAGAGGCAACAGCTCCTCATACAGATTACCCCTTATCGGCAACCCCGAGATATCATAGAATTCGGCCAGAGAAATCGAAACCTCGCGATCTCCCAGAATGAAAGTATTAGTGGGAAGATTCCACTGGTTCAAAAACGCCTTGACCCACCAGGCATGCGGGGACTTATAATGGAATAGCGACGCGTATACGGCCTGGTAGAGCCCGACTTTCTGCAACCGCGCCCGATGGGCAGAAAGGATGTAACGAGCCCAGAGAAGGTAGCCCGTAGGATGCCTAGGAGTGAGCCCTATCTTATAAATTTGCCCCCACGGGTGGGCCTCACCCTGGCAGATACGCCGTCCCAAGATGTCTATGGCTGGAATCGGATGGTTCGGAATGCCGGTCGTCGAAGGCTCCAGCCTCCCCGTTGGAGTCCAGTTGGGCATTTCCACAGCAAAAGCTGTCCTCGGAGGATCCATCGGTAAAAATGGGAAAGTGGGCTCCGTCGGCACCGCGCAAAGAAAGCTCCGGCGACCCTGAATAATCTGATTGTACCAAGGTCCCCATTGAAGAAGATTGGTGCAGTTCGGATCATGAGCCCGAATCATCGCCATCGCTTCCTCATCAGACGGCGACTGAGGAAAAGCAGCCTCTGAGCGAGGAAAGGGAAAGCGCGGAACAGAAGCCATCGCACCTGAAATCCAATAAAGGAAGACCGTTAGAAGAAAAGTCAGCAACGTATATTCATGCATAAACATGAAGACTAATTAAAGAAAGCAACAGCATAGTTTTTTGGAGTCATTGGCTACAAAACATATGGGTCCCACAGAATCCGAATGACGGCTCATTAATAATGGGGCCACAGCGTTACAATAAAACAAAGGGAATATCCTCAAAGAGTGACGACCATGCACATTTTTCCCCAACAGAAGCTGTCTCGGGCTCTACAATGAATCTAGCAAAATCAAAGGAATTAAAATCCTACCAAAAGACATCATTACAAAGCACCCATCGCATTAATTGCAGGAAGAACCACCTAGGGCCAGTAGACCTCAGGAAGCCTCCATGCGAAGAAACTGAGTTCTTCATAGGAATTAAATTCCTTATTAGGAAAAAGGGAATTAAATTCCCAGGAGTATTTTTGATGGAATTAAATTCCATGGAGTTGAAACGCCATCATCATCTCCCCAAAGATCACCTAAACCCTAAGAGATCTACAGTTCGAAGGTTAGGTGGTTTCCTGTTCTTATGGAAAAACTTGAAGAAAAATGGGTTCTTTGTGAAACCCTTAACGCGGATTTAAAATCCAAAGAGTTATTTTAAAGACGAAGGCGCTTTGGCCGTTCAACATTATTACCTGAGGAGAAGGGATCCGTCAACAGAGTTAAACTCTGGGAAATGTTCAAGACAGAGAACTAAGCTCTGGAAGCGAGAATTAAATTCTCAAAGAGGAAGTTCTCAGAAAAGAAGATGAGCAAAGTGAAGGCTCCTATGAAGAGACAGCGGTATTTATAGAAGACAATGGAAACGTTTCATCTCCCCGGATCCTTAGAGGAATCCAACGGTCGCAAGAGGTGACAGCGTTGCACTCACGTGCAGACACGTGAGAACAACGCTGTGGGGGCATTTGTTTCCTGATTTAAAATCAGAAAAAAGCTTATGGGAAAAGCTTCAGAAGGAGGGGCCACGTGCTTACACGTAACCAGCAGTCACGTGTTGACACGTGACATATAAAAGCAGTGGAAAAAGGCTCATGGGTTCCCTGATCAAGTCAAGGAAAAGGTCCACTGATCAAGTCAAGAAAAAAGGGGTCAGAAGAGGTCGCGTGTTGGCACGTGACGCTCGAAGCAGCAGACCGGTCCTTCAGTCGGATAAAAAAGAAGGAGGCTCCTGGCAGGGGTCACGTGTTCACACGTGACTAATGGTCACGTGTTAACACGTGATGACTAAAACAGCAACCAGAAGACAGCGCAGAAAGAAAGAAGACTCTTCATTCCAAAGAGGGTCACGTGTCCACACGTGACCATGGGTCACGTGGTCATACGTGACCGGCTTTCAAAGCCTATTTTGACGACAGAATTAAATTCTGAGGGAGATTTGAATCTTTCCAAAGGAAAGTGATTATCTGAGACCAATCGAATTAAAGATTCAGAAGTGATTTAAATATCATCTATCTATGGAAAATCTCGGGTTTGGAAAGATTTGCCCCTTAAATCTAACCAAAATAACAAGGGAGAATCTCTGGATTTAAAATCCAATGGTGAATAAAATTCACCTAATAATCCAAAGGTCCAGAACGAATGAAGGATGCAAATCAAATCTCTCAATGAAGATTCGTCACAAAACTAATTTATTCGGCTGCTTCTCCTATAAATAGGAGCCAAGAGATACAAAAAGGATATATACGCAGAGGGAAGAAAAAGGGGAGAGCCTTGATACTTTGAAGGAACATGGATCTTCTGCAAAAGAAAACCCTAGGTAAGAAAGGGAAGGCTTTCTGAAAGAAAGAGAATTCAATTCTCAACAGAGTTTAACTCTGATATATGAAACAGAAGAACATATTTCTTCTCTCTTTGATAGAGGATCTGCAAAGTGCACATCTCCCCTTTAGATTGAGAATTTAATTCTCAATGGGTTGAGATCATGCCATGTAGATCCAAAACATAGAGAGGGAATGCAAGCATGAGAATTTAATTCTCGCAGAGCTATATGAATTCAATTCCTTTAAAATAAAATTAGGGCTTGACCCTGTATCATGGGAATTTAATTTCTTCGGAACAAAGAGAAACAGGGTTTAACCCTAATTAAGAACTTAGTTCTGTTGAAACAACGGGGATCCAATTCCCTTAATCATAATTTAACAGGGACTGGAAGTTTAATTCTTTATAAATCTTTTATTAGGGTTTAACCCTATTCAGTTCTTCACATAAACGAGGAATTTAATTCCTACAGAAGATTCATGGTTCAATTCTACTCCAGAATATAAGTCTTCAAAAGGAAGTAGGAATTTAATTCCTTTGAAAATTAAAGCTCGAGGAGTTTAATTCCTGAAAAAGGATCAACAGATTCTCCAAACAATATACATGGAGGCAGGGTCGCGTGCCACCACGTGACCCCCTCAAAAGATCTACAGAAAGCCTTTTGAGGCAGTCCCCCACGTGACCCACGTGACCCTTGACGGAAGCTCTAACACATAGGCATATGAATGCCCGTCACGTGATGGCACGTGACGCTCTGAAAGATGCAATAATCTCAGCAGAAAGAATGAAGGGAGGGCGCTCTCACGTGTCGCCACGTGACCCCTCTTGCCTTAGTGTTTAACACTAAATCGAAACTCCCGAATCCAGTGTTAAAACAACTGTTGGGCCTTAGTGTTCCACACTAATCAAAAAACTTTACTTGCAGTGTTCAACACTGACTACCTTAGTGTTTAACACTAATTTGAGGGCTCAGTTGCCAGTGCTTGATACCGATCTGTTTTAGTGTTTAACACTAATTTGAAAGCCTTGTCGCTGGTGTTTAACACCAACTATCTTCTAGTGTTAAACACTAACTTGTCAACCTCATTCCCAGTGTTCAACACTGATTGCTCTGTAGTGTTTAACACTAGGCTTTGGCCCGATTGGCTAAAGGGATAGAGGCAAAGCCTCTCCCTCAATGGACCAACAAGAAGCCAATATTCCAGACCTGACTGGACTTAGCCCAAGCTGGCCATAAGTCCTCAATTCGTGATTAACTGGGCCAGTGGGCTCATAACATAATTAATCAGTCTTGACCCCAAATTGGGCCAGGGACTACTCAAGCCATTCCGGTTCTAGGGTACATCTCTTCACTCCTTTGATACTTGGCATTGTAATCCCTCAATGTCTTCAAAGAGGTGACGGGTCCCGATGACCACTCATGATATGGACTGTGGGGTCCTTAAACCCATGTCTAATGCAAAATTCCTGGTTATGTGGAACACGGATAATGTCACTCTTTGACCCCGTGGAAAACGCCCAGAGCGGATCCTGGTCCTCGCAGAGCACGGCAGTGAACCCGTGTGAAGCATCCAGAGTGGAGCCTAGTCCTCGCATAATGCGGCAGTGAACCCGTGTGAAGCATCTAGTGCAAAATTCCTGGTTACGTGGAACGCGGATAACGTCACTCTTTGACCCCGTGGAAAACGCCCAGAGCGGAGCCTGGTCCTCGCCGAGCACGGCAGTGAACCCGTGTGAAGCATCCAGAGCACATAACGGACTGTGGAGTCCTTAAACCCTTGGACTACGACGTCCTTAACCCAGACCGCAATGTCCTTAAACTACCAACGGACCGCAATGTCCTTAAACTACCCATGGACCGCAATGTCCTTAAACTACCCATGGACCGCGATGTCCTTAAACTAGAACAATAGAGCCCCTATATGCTCTTTTGTCGGATCTAAACGGTCCCGTTTAAGTTGATCTTAGCCTCAAAGATGGCTAACGAATCCTTAAACCTTCAAGCAGACTGGACTACGAATCCCCCCAATTAACTCTGGCTCGAGGGTACATCTCTGAACCCCTCTGACACCCGTCGTTGTAATCCTTCAACGTCGTCAGAGTGGTGACGGGTCCCGACGGCCACACACATACGATGGACCACTATGTCCCTAAAACTGGAACAATGGAGTCCAAACGCTCCTTTGTCGGATCTAAACGATCCCGTTAAGTTGATCTTAGTCTCAAACTAGACTAATGTATCCTTAACAAATGTTTGAGTAGATCTTAGCCTCAAGCGTGGCTAACGTATCCTCAAACCAAACCCCCAAACCCAAATCTAAGATAAACACGGATTTGGACTAGTCCACGCCCTACGGGCGACGACATAACTCGGTCTCCGTAAACGATCCACGGGCAATAAAACATAAAACAAAAACACACGACACGAAGTGACCATCTGGAGAAGGAGAAAGTTGTTACCGCGATGCGGTAGCGTAATTAACTGCAGGGGCTTGCGCCTGCAGGGAAGAGCGTCCCCACAATCAAAAACCCCTCAAACGAGGGGGAATCTGACGAAGTCTGCTACATCGGCCGTATCCGTTTAAACCTTCGAGACATGGTGCCATAAATCGACTTGGCATCTTCGGAGAGGTGGACGGATAGCACCTATTGGCATCTGCCCCGAACCTCAGGAGAGACGTCCCCACGTCCCGCGTGTCTTTCGGAGGGGAACAGGAACTGTTGATTAGTTGTTGAATATTGAGCCAAAAATTCCGCAAGTTGAGTGACACAACTTGCAACTTAAAACCCTAGCCCAAATCCAATTCCAAAGCCAAATCAAGATACATCGAGTACCAAATCAAGCAAGCATTCAACGAGCCATTGAAGCAACGCCGATCTTCATCCGAGCAAGGGATCCACGACGATCCACGACTCACGACGATCGAGCCACGCAAAGATCGACGCCAAATTCCTCCTCAATTGAGTGAGCGAGAGTTAGTCTTGTAAACTTGAGTGAGAGTTTCATTTTAAAGAAGATCTAAATAAAGGTGAAAATCTCTATTCTTGCTTTCTATTCATTCTCGCATTATGATATTCTTAGTTCTTGATTGCTTTATAATGATGCGTGAGTAAATTCTCCGCCTGTAGCGGAATCGAGAAAATAGATAGATGATGATGATTAAATTCTTGAATGATTCTTAAGTCTTATGAGTTTTGTAAACTTTAGAAAATTGAATCATCGAAAACCTAATTTGAGTGAGATCGATTTCATCGCTCCAAATTAGAGATCAACGATCGATGATTTAATTTGCTAGAGGCTAGAATTTGAATGATAATCAATGAAAGGACAATAGATGATGATGAAGAAACCCTAGTTTCTTCAATAGATCCCTAGTTCTTATTGATCGTCATCGATCTAGCAACAAATCTTCAATAGATAAGAATTTGTAATCATTAGTATTCATCATCACTATTAATTGGGTCAATTCCGACAAGCCTCTTTACAAATCTTGATAATTCAAACAATTTAGGACATTTCTTGATTCTTGATTTTAGATCCTTTACTTTCCTTATGTTTCTTGAAATGAAAACTCACAAATCATGAATCAATATTCTTTTATCTTTTAATTTTCAACTCAACTAAAATGATAACGAACAAATCACACTTTCTCAGTGGACGATCCGTATTCACCGACGAAACTACAATAGACATCGTCAATTGATTGCGGAATAAATTTCTTTGGTTATGAAACATTTTACTACACACGAAGATAATGATCAACCACAACCACATAATGCACTAAAATATACAATGCCGAAGGGCGAGGCTCAAAACTCAAAAGAAAACCAAATCCACCAAAAACCATAATAATACAAATGCGACTCTAAGGTCGAAATAAAAACAACTGGCCTTCTAAATCATTCAAGTAATATAAGTCTGGTTGATGGAGCTAACTAGATACAAATGAAATAATAAAAATACAACGGCGGTCCTGATACAAGTGAACCAACCTACCAAGCAAATCACCCTGAATGAAATGATGTGCCAGCAAGCTGCTAAGGAAACCTGTACATCGAAAACTGTAAGAAAATTTGGCACAACGGGGGTGAGTTGCCAACTCGTGAGTAGAAGATATCCGCGAGTAGAAATCGCATGCACGACGATCTACTAGGTCATAATAATATACTTAATATAACACTAGTCATCTAGTAGTGACAGGGTAATAATCTATGCATAAGTGCAATGCTAAGTGCTCGTGTCAGTGCCTCAAGTAGTAACATGTCATGTGTATGAGTATGCATGCACCATGAATTTAAAACAATCAACCATGAAATATGGATATATCTGCATAAGATATCTTTAACTTTTATCATAGTAAAATTTGTATGGTAATCCGAAACATCATCAATGAAATCCATGGAAATCCGTGTCAAGCATCGACACAAAACATGTAAATCTCAAAGTCTCAATACCTCATAGTCTCAATATCTCAGGCTCCGTCAGTCCGGATAGGCCAATATCATCGAATCTCACGACAACGGTCGGTATCCCCCGGATATCCGCCGCGCTAGACATCACCGGTAGGTATTCTTCCCTGCCAGGCTCATCGTCTACAACTCGATCTTCTTGCCCCGGGGTACCATACCGGGCCCACCATGTACCCGAGATGGTTCATCCACTCCTCGAATCGGGTCTCAAAATCCAACAGAAAACATGAAATCTCATGGTGGACACATACATCACGAGAAAACCGCAACTTGCATTTTAAAAATGATGATACTAAGCTTTTGTTAAATTCTTGCGGTTTTCCCCCAAAATCCAGAAATCTCATAGAAATCCAAAATCCCAAAATCTTGAGTAAGTAAATAATGAACATCGTCATAAGCCCCAGAATACTGCATGATAATATGAATATGTGAATGCATGAAGTGTCTAAGTAATAAATGCAATGCCTAAACTAGCATAAGAGGGTAATCACACAATATTATACAAGACTAGCATTTAGCTGATTATACCAATAAAAGATAATATGTTCTAAAGTGTGCGTGACATGGAAATTACCGATGATGATGTGTGTGAGCCGGCAAATAAGTGTAAGTGGAACATGCACATCATCGGTAATGGTGCTGGTGTCCTAACAGGCAGAGTTTCATATTAGCTAAAGAAACATATCAGTGAACATGCAATGCGATAAATACAACATGAATATAACAGTGAATGTTTAGTAAATGCACAACTAGAGAATACGTACTAATTACGAGTCATACAGTTTGTTGTTTGAAAAAACATGAATCGTGGTTTTAGTAAATTAGGGCTACGGGGTTTTTATGAAAAGATTTGTCCTTTCAAAAAAAAACGTAGTATCCCTCAGGCTGTCTTTAGAAATGCGCACGATTCGTTAGTTTTGAAAATAAGTATAACTCGAGCCTAAACTAAGATCTACCTAACCAACTAAGCAACTAACTAAAGGCACTAGTAAAAAGGTAAGAAGAATCCTCCTAAAGTCTGAGTCGATATCTCTTGTAGCCGGCGATCCAGCCTCAATAGTGTCACGTACGTAGTATGACTTCCTCGAGTCAAGAGTGCGGATCAATCATCGCATCTATGCCTCGTACGGTAAACTCCATCGTACGGCATCCCAAAATCAGTGCACGGGTCAACTATCACATATATTTACATTATCGTTCGTATAGTATCATCAAACAATATCATGATCAAGGGTAATGTACTATAATCGCATACATACCAATATCATCAAATATATACCATCGTCTGTGTAAATATCCATCGTCAAATGATCCACTAAAATAACATGTCATATATCATATCATGATTAAGTCATATATCACAATCCGGGTTCTATTCTAGAATCTCGTACATTTCAATGTCGTCATCACCTATTATCGTTTATGTATAAATATACATTTTCTCATTTCCCAACGATCCGCTAATATCATAATACCTCTCATATCATAACTCGGTCGTATATTCAATATCTCACGGCATCACGCCCAGTCATACCGACTCATCCCCAGATATCATATAACCTCCTCATATCACATGTATAACTTGTGTGTGTGTATACACAAACACATTCCAATACACACACACACACACACACACACACACACAGAGCAAGTCAAGTTTAGGTGTGTGCGTGTGTGTGTGTCTACAAGAAACATACGAATTCCCTCTGAGGCAGTCATCCTCTGGTTAAGTCTTTCTAAAATCAGTCTAGTCCAACCTAAAGTCTTCAATAGGACCCTACTCGCCAAGAATCTAAGGTCACGTCCGACTTCCTAATAACAGTACGTAATATCCTTATTCTACTTTTGCGGAGGTGCTATACGACATCCACCCGATTTCCCCCGTAGATATACATCTACTCACCGGTCCTTGTCTGCCGAAGTCGATGCCGCCATCCCCATCTTCATCGTCCGAAGTCCACATGAGGGGTACCTATACGCAAACATATATAATAACGTAAACCGAAATAGCGGACAGAACCAAAACAGCGCACGAAACGCGCATAGGTTAAAACCTATGACCCGCTCTTGCAAAATGACCAAATAACCCTCGACAGCGGCGTACAAACGCCGATTGATCGAGAAAAACCCAAAACACACCAATCGTGGTTTCACAAATCACTAATTATAATATGAAATAGATTGCAACTCATCAAAAACTCAAAATAAATCAAATCGATTTATTTTCGAAAACCTAGAAAGTATCAAATAACCGTTTTAATTCGAAACATGATGTTTTAAAAAAACTAGTGGCCATAATATTCACTAATTATGATAAGTAGATGATAAAATACATTACTTAAATTTAATCTTATCAATTTCCATTAAACCCAAAATTCTTGTTTGCAAAAATATCAAATTTTAACACTTTTTAAAGAAAAATTCACAATTCAAAAACTAAGCTAGATTTTGCATATTTTAAATTGTTAAACCACTCATGTAAACCATAATGATGTGCTAAAAACCCTAACGAGATTTTAATCCCACATTTTAAATTAATTTCTAAAAATAGTTAGCAAAATAGCATAATTATCACAATTTTTAAACTAACAATTAGCAACTAGTAACCAAATTAGGTTTTACATTCAATTAACATGTTAATCTCCTCATTAAAACCATAATCTAAGGATAGAAACCCTCATCATCAATTTATCTCACAAATATATATGATTTATAAAAATCTAGTTTACAAATAGCTTAATTTGAACAATTAAATTGTAACAATTAGTAATTTAACAATCTAGATTTGATTTTACATGTCTTTATGTGTTAATCCACACATTAAAACCATGAACAATTTATAAAAACCCTAGCTTGATCACAACCCTTTCTTGAATTTCACAAATTAGAAATCAAAACCAATTTATTACTTGAAAAGCTTAGATTAGAATAGTTAAACAACTAATTAGCCATTAGGTTAGAATTATACATCACAAGTTTAGAAATTCAGCTTGCAACCTAGCCACCCCAACGTGCTCTCTTGCTCCCAAAATCCATTCTTGATTGGACAAGGAACAAGGGTTAAATGTTGGACTAGGAGTTAATAAAAATTAGTGTTTATTTTATTGGATTTTTGAGGCAAATGATGAATTTTTTAGAGAAAAAGAGTTGGGGGAAAATGAGGGCAGCCCAAGGTGAGGCTCGGCCAAACCATAGGGAGGAAAAGAGAGAGAGAGAAGAGTGTAGAATGGTGTAGAAAGTTCTTTAATTAAACATCTCCTTTAAGTATTTTCACTAATTTAATTAATTTTATGTATTTTCTTAATTGTTTCATGCTAGAATCTACTAGAATAATGAAGACATATTAAGAAAAGAGAGAGCATTCTACAAACTTGTTTTAATTTGTCATGGTTCACATTTTTCAAATTTACCCATTGCAATTTGTAATTTGCACCAATTTAATGTATAATTAAAAGCTAATGTTAATATTAAAAATAATTACTTAAGAAAAAATATTTAGGTAAACTAATAATTTATAAGTGACTAAATAAATACAAAATACTATCAATTACATAGTTTAAATAGGCGTATTTAAATCAATATTGAAAAATATGTACTTGAGTTTTACGGAAAATACGGTTTACATTACCGATTATCAGAAAATTCACCTAAAGGGTTTTATTTATTTAATTATTTATTTTTTTATTTTTAAAACGTTACAATCTTCCCCTCTTAAAGAATTTCGGTCCCCGAATTTAAATCAAAACTCCCTCCAAATACTAAGACATTTAGCTAAACACTCAATCGTCGGGGCTCCGAAATTATCAATACATAAAACACATTTTAGCGCCACGCATGCGCACGAAAATCAAATACATAACTAAAAATCAAACTCCGTCAATCATAACGTAATCATCGAAGTTATGGTGAAAATACTATGTCAAAGTCCAATACGAAAACCAACATGATATACATTAAAACTATAACTTGTACATATAGTACGCTTCGTAGTACAATCGTCCAACATCGGAAAAGAAATGCATGCAGAAATACATAGGTACTGTTCTCGGAACAGTCCTGCTCGGTTACTACACCAAATAGTAAATATCATAAAAACATACTGCTCAAAATGAAATCAATCTCAAATACAGTATACAAGGTACCACGTGCGTTCGGTGCGCACGAAAATCGAAATCAAATACAGATGCCACGGATATGCACAGAAAAAAAATCGAGTTCAACGAGTGTGCACCAAAAACATCTGTCAAGTGCAGCGAGTGTGCACGACAACAATATCAGGTGCATCTAATCTGCACAAATCCCGATTTAGTGCATCTGGTGTGCACAAAATCGCATCAAGTGCGCCAAGTGTGCGCAAGAATCACGATCAAGTGCACATGGTGCACGAAAACATATACCGAATATCCAAAATCATGTGCAACCCATATACACGAAATCAAATCAGTATATAAAAATGTATAAAATCAAAATCAAGTACAATGGGTATGCTCAAAACGAACATCAGTACATCTGATACATGGAACACGAATCGAGTGAAAAGAATGAGTACATAGGAAAACCAATCAAAAAACGAAATCCTCAAAATACCAAAATCTAAACAACGGAAATGTGATATTCAAATCACCAGATCACATATCGTAACACCGACGTCAATGTGCTCCTCATTCCTCTGGTGTCGACTGATTTGAACTCATCTCTTCGTAGCTGTATGAACGGCGCTACAAACGGCTATACTCATATCGAGAGTCTCTCGAGTAATGTACCCCATCACATGATATCCGGACTACGTTAAACTTTTCGATCGATTAATCAAAGTCCCATAATTCCCCGAGAGATCAACACTCAAGTAGAGTTTAAAAATATCCAGTACATGCCCCAGTATCTGCGGACCAGCCGTAGAAGGGCAAACCCAAGCCTCACTAATGGTACCGCGGAATTGCCGCAAACCCAAAGGTTCACTAGCGTTCTCATGGTCATTATATCGAGTTGGGGTTTCATTCTTCTAGAGGGTCCATAGAAATACCTGCATTTTCTTCTGAATACCTTAAACTTGGGAAAATGGATTTCTGACATTTGTTCGAACCTTTTAACTTCGCCTAGACGACTTGTGAAAACTCTCCGTCCGCACGCTAAACGATGCCTCAATCCTCAAGAATAGACGATACCCTTCGGTCATCGCATTCGAGCCGCAGCTCCCTCTGCCCGTGCGACCGTGGTAACAGAAACCACCTTCCAACATTGACGAAGATAGATCATAGGAACGAATAGAATATGATGCAAAGAAATATACATCCTAAGGTTTCCTAAGCAGAGTAGCGTATCGTAAGTATGTCGCGGATCATACCCACGGTACGTCACTCTACCTAAGTCACCTACTCCATCAACCAAGGTCAACCTAGACTAAGACAAGTGTTAAACTTAGCGCTCTGATACCAACTTTGTCACGACCTGAAGGTACGGAACGTGACCGGAACTTAAATTACGAAACGTCTAAAGGCGTAACGTAATCTAAGTAAGCCGAAGCCCAGAAATCTAAACCATTTAAAAGAAGAAGTGTAGGAAAGCATGTTTTAAAAACAACATCAAATTTCATAAAAATTTCGGCAGAGTCTCCTTTATAAAAACTGGCCCCAAACGGGTACAAATAAGAATATATACATAAGCAATAAGAAGGCATCCCCAAACGGGAGCTAGCTCTACGCCAAAAGGCGGAAACAACCACACAATGCACTAAAATATACAACGCTGAAAGGCGAGGCAGAAAACTCAAAAGAAAACGAAATCCACCAAAAACCATAATAATACAAGCGCGACTCTAAGGTCGAAATAAAAACAACTAGTCTTCTAAATCTACCAAGTAATACAAGTCTGGTTGATGGAGCTTACTAGATACAAATAAAATAATAAAAGTACAACGGCGGTCCTGATACAAGTGAACCAACCTACCAAGCAAATCAACCTGAATGAAATGATGTGCCAGCAAGCTGCCAAGGAAACCTGTACATCGAAACCTGTAAGAAAATTTGGCACAACAGGGGTGAGTTGCCAACTCGTGAGTAGATGACATCTGCGAGTAGAAATCGCATGCACGACAATCTCCTAGGTTATAATAATATACTTAATATAACACTAGTCATCTAGTAGTGGCAGGGTAATAATCTATGCAAAAGTGCAATGCTCAGTGCACGTGTCAGTGCCTCAAGTAGTAACATGTCATGTGTATGAGTATGCTGTTGGATATAGTGTTGTTCACACCATAATATTGTATTTTTATATTCCCCATTCTTATTCATAAACAGGTGCTTTTGACGCATGTCTGCTACATATTACAGGTTACAGGTTCTTGGACAGAAAACAGTGAAAACGATGAAAAGACGATGCAAAAGTGGACTTTGACCAACAAACAGAAGACACTTGATCAAGCCTACATCAAAGATAAAATTCACAAAGTACAAGGCAATGCAAGGTCTAAGATTACAAAGCGAACAGTTAAAAGTACACCGCAATTATTCACTGGAGATCTGGAGGAAATATAGAAGCTATTTTAATAAAAGAACCAAATAATAAGGAAGCCCAAAGACAGAAGAGCCCACAAAGGAAATTTCAAGGCCCAATACTTCCCTTTAAAGAGACAGAGACATAAAATTTTACCAAACCTTGGAGTCTACTTTGACTAGGTCTTCCTAAGGATATTTTGGTAAATGTAGACATGTGAATCAATTGTAACCTAGGGTTTCCTATCCTCTATAAATAGGAACTCTAAATTATTGTAAAGGCTATGCCTCCCTATGCCTCTTTTTATGAATAAAATTTATAATTCTTTTGGAGAGCATCGATGCCTCTTTTCATATCATCTATTCAGATCTGACAACCCTGTGTAAATGTTTGGAGAGAGCCATCTGTAAAGTAAGTAGATTTATTTAATTGCCCTAGTTTAGATTTCAATTCTTGCCCTAAGTAATTTTTCATTCTATGCCCTAGATTAAATTTAATTCCTTGCCCTAGTTAGATAGTTAGATCTTTAATTCAATAGCCCTAGATTAATTTAGTTTTTAGATTTAATTATTCCATTCACACCGTTTGGAATTAACTCGTAAGAGCGATTAGGAAATTCACAACATTCCTGTGGACCGACCCGTACTCACCGGCTAGCTGCAAAGCGACGCCGTTCTTGATTGCGGTAACAAATAGTTTTTGAGATCAAATCAAATGGCGCCGTTGCTGGGGATGGCGTAGTATTTCCTTTTTGCAATTTTGGGTTAATCTTAATTAAAAAATCATAAAAACTGAAAAATCAAAAAATATAAAAATTTATCATCTTTGTATTTTGTGAAGGGTATTTTTTGTTTGAATTTTTGCATGATCTACACTCGAGACGGATCTGGAAAAATCCAGAGTTCGAAACAGAAAAAGATACATCAGAACAGAAAGAGGTTGGAAAATCAGAACATCACAATTTGTTTGGAGAACTGAGGCGTCCGTACCGCCGCCTTTCCGCCGCGCAAGCATGCTCCCGCCGCTGAACCGCCGCGTCATGCTGACGTCATCGCGCGAAAATTTCACTGTTTTTTTCCTTTTTCCCCCCTCTGCAACCTAAAATATATCTTTTGTCAAAGTTCCTGCAGAATTTTTTGGGCTTTAAAAAATCTTCCCTTCCAAATAACAAATCTTGTGCAGGATTCTTTACGCCGCGTATAAAATAAAAAAAGATTTGATTGCAAGTGATTTACAGTTTTGCATATCTTTAAAACTGACTTTAAGGGGCTTTTGACCAATTCAAATTGGGTGGGGATTTCATCACTCTTCTCAGGACCCCAGAAATCACATAAGGCATATGCATTGACCATATATTAATTAAAAAATACTAGACTCAGCCCTAAGGACTTCGAGCTCAATAGGACAGAGGACTAGTTATAGGCATCGGCCGTTAATCCTAACCTGACTTTGCGGTGTCTAGGCAAGTGTGTCAAGGCAAGTGGTTACTTAATTAGAACCGCTACTTGTAGCGGGGAGCCTCCCACTTACCTGACACTTACCTGGCCGCAATTGGCGGTGAAGAGGCGGTTTGAGGTCCTATCTCTAGCCCTTTGGAACAGTTAGGAGCTGTCTAGCTGACCTAGGTGACCCTAGAGTTAGGCCTGATTGTGCATTTTTGGTTGATCGAAAGTGTGTCTTAGACCTTTATCAAATTTGTTTTTGCAAACGGTTCCAAATAAAAAATAAAAGAAGAAAAAGAAAAAATCTTTTATAAAAAAAAAAAAACTTGCAACTTGTCGCGTAAAATCCTTGCACCCCACCACCTACCTTCTCCATCTTCTCTTTCTTCTATCATGGGTACCCCACATCATAAATCTCTTGCCGAACTTTGGTATCCCGAACCTAACTTTGCGTCGTACGTCAATTGTTTCGGTCGATTTAAAGAAGATCCCTCCATGCCAAAAATATCTTTGAAAGATCAAATAGAAGCGTCTAAGAGAAACAGTTCGACTTCGCAACCCACTTTGTGTCAACCAAGTCAACATTTACCACCTTCATATGTTGATACCACTTTTTCAAGTCCTGCTGTAACTCCTAAACCGATGTTCATTGCTGATCATATCGCTTAATCTCGTAGCTGATCTTTCACCCCTCGCCCCTCATCTAGTTCTAGGAATCAACAAGTCCATCCACCTTTTTATCCACATGTTGATCCTAATCCTGTCCAACCATCCACTCCCTACCAGTCCTACCCGACTTTCCCACCTTCACTAGACCCTGTTTCTACACAGCCATTTGTGAGTTTCACGTATCCAAACAATTTCGAATCTTTTACCGAAACCCCCTTACAACCCAAGTCTAGTTTGAAAGAGTCGTTGGAGGCTTATATCTTAGCAACAAACAAAATGGTTAGGAATGTGGAAGCATCCATTACCGCCCTTAGACAACCTTGTGAACTGGCAGCTAGTTTTCAACCAGCTTCAAATTTTTCAATGTATAAGGAGGCGGTTGGACAGAGTGAGAATGTGAGAGGATTTCCAAATCAAACCTACCCATACTTAATTGAATCCAAAAACTCCAATTTTCAAACATGTGTCCAAAATGATGAGTTGTGCGACTTTGTAGTGCTTGATTTGCCAAATTGTGAGGAACCCCTTTCGAGTGAAACCGCACCTAATTCGTTCGATCTTTACACCTCCACTCTAGAACCTAAATCGATAAATATCCATGCTTTTGATGAGCTGTCAGAAAAAATTGATTTTCACTTGATTGAGGATATAAACGCCGGGAATATTTTAGATGATGAACCTGTCGATTTGATTGAAATTTTATGTCCAATTCATCATCCCGAGTCATTAATTGTTTCTCCCGAACTTCATATGCGTCTTGATTTTGATGATAATGGCATGGATGAGCTAAATATTGAGGAGAATTATGAGGATGGTATTGAGGAGAGTATTGAGGATAATTTTGAGGTTGAACCATTTTTGTTTGATGTGTCGGATTTTCTAATTCAAATTCTTGAACCTTTACCTAAATCACCCTCCTTCCTTTCCATCGTTCCGACCACGCCTAATATCACGCTTGAAGACCGTGAGTTTGAAAAATTTCTCTTTGAATCTAACACAGTTCTCACAGACGATAACACCCACGAGTGTTTCACTTTTTCGGACGATGTTGATGACCCACCGCCCGAGTGTGAGTCCTTTGAATTTTCAGATGAGTTAGTTGAACCATCAGACTCGATTGCTTACACTCGTTTCGAACCATTGTTGGAATCTTTCCAGTTCGAGACAGTTCACTACGGTGAGAATGAGACTATCCCTAATTCACTCCCTTTCGTCCGTCTTATCATTCCGACCGTGCAAGAGACCGTTACGCTTTCATCTCCAATACCAAGTTCGACGTACTCATGCTTTCTTGCGAATCTTGATGGATTTGACCCTATTTCTCGACGGGTTGATAGATTAGCACAATCGCTTTTAACACATCGGTCATCACAAATTGCGCTAATTTATTCCCTAAATTTACACCCTCAAGAACGTACTCCACTTCTTTCTCTTTTCCGCCATTCTCCTCCTCCACCGAGACCGTATCCCGTTTCTACCACCACACGGTCTCGTGTGCTTCTCAATTCCTTTCTTTCCACTCCATTCTTTCACCAACTCGACCATTACCCTGATAAGATTTTTGAATGGTTGGTGCTAACTTTTGGCTTGTGTAAGGCCAAGCTTAAGTTTGGGGGGAACCTTGTTGTATATATGTATATATTTTTTGTTTTGTTTTTCTATAAAAAATAAAAAAAAATTTCAAAACATTAAAAAAATATAAATTTTTTTATAAATAAATAAACAGGGGAGTGCCGAAAATTTTAACCCTCTTGGTGCAGCATGACAGTGAGGACACTGTCAAGTTTAAGTTTGGGGGTATGCTCAGTTCGTTTTTTCCTTCGCATTCATATGTATATTTTTGCATTTGCATACTTATTTTAAAACCCATAAAAAATTGAAAAATTTGAAAATTATAAAAATTAATGTATTCAATTTTGGCCTTATTTGACTAGAGTTTGACAGATAGGTTAACTGACTAGGAACAACTAGATCTTTGACGTAGTAAATTAAAAACCCTAAAGATAACCTTCCTTAAAGTTTAACGGTAGAAAGTATATGTCTTTATAGTTTATTTAGAAATAGGCAAATTTTGAGTTCACTTTTTGGGCTAAGTTGAAACAAAGGAAAAGTATTGATATTTTTATTAGAGTATAAGTTTAAAAAATAATTCCTAGCTTAAGTCTAGATTCTGAAAATATATACCCTACAATTTGCACAATCGCGCACCTTGAAACTTGGAATAGTAGAAGAGACCTTGAAATTCTCTTGTCTAAAGTCCTTAGTACGAAGAAAAAAAAATACAAGTGTGAATAAAGAAAAAAAATGAACACTGGTTTTTGTGATTACTTAAGGCTGCAAAAATAGAAAAATATTTAGCGAGGGTGCTTCATCACCTAGTGCCTTAGACCAACTGGTTTGGGAGTCACTGCTAAAAGCCTTAGGTGTTACAAGACTAGGAAGTACGCTTTAAAGTGCAAACATATCTTGTAATCGGTTGTTGGTACCTCAAGAAGTATTAACGGTCGCATGAAGGATGTGTAAGCAAAATTCAATTAAAAATTCACCTACTAATAAGTACTTTGGACAACGGACAAGGGTATGATTTCGTAATTTGAATTTCCAAGTGTAGGGATGATTTATACAAACACGTGGGGATATGTGATTGGAGTTTAGATGAGAGAAAGGAGTGAAGAATAGAACTTGTATCTTTAGTAGAGTTGATAAAAATTCCTAAGTGGAGATGAAACCCTAGAAGGAAAACTTAAGAGATGTCGAAAGCTAAGTAAGTCTATAGAACATATATAATCTTAAGTTAAATGATGAGGAAGTGTGAAGAATACGGGTGGATAATTTACGAGTAGAAGATAATAGAATTCCTTGTTGGAAAACCTAATTGGAAAACAAAAGTCGAAAAAGCCAAATTGATAGGATTTTGTGGGTAGTATCCGCTGAAAACCCTTAGGAGACAACACTCCTCCTACAAGGGACACCTAGAGGTTTAACGGCTTGTTGCACGTGCTCAGTGCAATCGCGTTTCCCTGCGAAAGTGCGGTTAGGTTTTTTGTAGAGAATAAAAAATAAGTTTGCTCGAGGACGAGCAAAAGATAAGTTTGGAGGTATTTGTTCACACCATAATATTGTATTATTATATTCCCCATCCTTTTTCATAAACAAGTGCTTTTGACGCATGTCTGCTACATATTACAGGTTACAGGTTCTTGGACAGAAAACAGTGAAAACGATGAAAAGACGATACAAAAGTGGACTTTGACCAACAAACAGAAGACTCTTGATCAAGCCTACATCAAAGATAAAATTCACAAAGTACAAGGCAATGCATGTTCCAAGATTACAAAGCGAACAGTTAAAAGTACACCGCAATTATTCACCGGAGATCTGAAGGAAACATAGAAGCTATTTTAATAAAAGAACCAAATAATAAGGAAGCCCAAAGACAGAAGAGCCCACAAAGGAAATTTCAAGGCCCAATACTTCCCTTTAAAGAGACAGAGACATAAAATTTTACCAAAGCTTGGAGTCTACTTTGACTAGGTCTTCCTAAGAATATTTTGGTAAATGTAGACAAGCGAATCAATTGTAACCTAGGGTTTCCTATCCTCTATAAATAGGAACTCTAAAATATTGTAAAGGCTATGCCTCCCTATGCCTCATTTTATGAATAAAATTTAGAATTCTTTTGGAGAGCATTGATGCCTCTTTTCATATCATCTATTCAGATCTGACAACCCTGTGTAAATGTTTGGAGAGAGCCACCTGTAAAGTAAGTACATTTATTTAATTGCCCTAGTTTAGATTTCAATTCTTGCCTTAGGTAATTTTTCATTCTCTGCCCTAGATTAAATTTAATTCCTTGCCCTAGTTAGATAGTTAGATCTTTAATTCAATTGCCCTAGATTAATTTAGTTTTTAGATTTAATTAATCCATTCACACCGTTTGGAATTAATTCGTAAGAGCGATTAGGAAATTCACAACATCCCTGTGGACCGACCCGTACTCACCGGCTAGCTGCAAAGCGACGCCGTTCTTGATTGCGGTGATAAATAGTTTTTGAGATCAAATCAAGTGCCCTCAGAGTCAATTATTGAATCACAGGCACGTGATTGCAATTATTGATGGAGGACCTATACCGGTAGGACAATCTTACTCGAGAGCTTTGTATACTATCTGGTTTGTCATTTTCATCGTGTGCATGCTTTAGGTGACATTGCAGTTCACTATTACACATTGATAGAAAATAGTATACTGCCTGGTTTATCTTTATCATCGTGTACTGCTTTAGGTGATGGTAAAGATCACTATTGCACGTTGATAGAGCCCTTAGGATTCTAGCTTGACTACCAGCAGTATGATGTCGATCATATACGTGGGAGCTGGGGTCTATAAGCACATCCTTAAAGTGGTCCCTAGTCGTAGGAGTTTCGAGACTGGGCATCGATACTCCATTAGTAGACTAGTGTATACAGTTGAGACCCCGATGAGGGGCAGTGACCGATCTCACAAGCCATTGGTGTCAGTTGGATCACCTAAGATGTATACAGGCGCTCATTGGGTTATGAGTACACCGGACAGGACTCGCTGGGAACATGCTAGTTGGTATTATACCTGGCGTCAGATAGCAGTTCCCTGGTGACATGTGTACAGGTTAGTTCATCGACCTGAGGTCGTCATTTGTCTCGTGTGAGTTCCCACTGTGCATTGATTACTACCCTACCATGGCTCAAAGGATTCGTGCAAACAGGTTTTAGTTGGGTACAGTCCCGAGCCACATGGAGGCAAGTGAGGGGATCGGCAGGGGTTTCGTCTCTCCCGGTATTGGGGGTGAGATCGCGTTGTGTCTAGTAGAGCCATTACACAAAGCCCTCTGCCGAGGCAGGAGATTCACTGGTAGGTATTCTAGTAGTATCTTAAGGTGTTCTGGGCTACACTCCAACACGACTTGTACCGCTTTTGGGGGTCTAACTTTTACCAGCCCCTAGGCCCAACATGCGATACTCATAGACGAACGGACCAGACTGTATGGATATTGTCACTGACAGGCTCAGTAAGGTGTCAGGATTAGTTCGCTCATCGACCTCCCTTTTGATCAATACTTGGTAGCCCGTTACGTATAGCTAGTACCTCTGACGTGCTAGTGGTTAAATCCACAGCCAAAGTATTGACGAGTCTTTAGAGTCCCCCACAGACAGTTTCTCATGTTTCGTGCGAAACGTTGTAGAGGCCGTATGATATATGGCAGGGTTCGATCATATACGTGCGGTATTGCACGGATTATGATCGGGCAGATCATACAAGTGGGCTTTGGTTTAAGCCAGATCCTAGTATTAGATTTGTTGGATTACTTTAGTCTCATCGCATTCGCATTCAGTCGGAATGCGGGTGCAGGTATGTATATACAGGTGAGGGGTATCCTTGTGATCCGTCACGAGTTTACTTTAGATGTTGCCGTATCTTTTTATTGTTGCAAACATTTGGATCAATGTTTGCATATGGAAATTATGAGCTAGAAATCATCATTTCATGCATTAATTGTGACACATGCAAGGCTAGTGACTCATGGTCTCTTTTTATGTGCATATATCACATTTGATGTTTGATTTATGTTGATATGATGAGAAGAGAGAGAGAGGGGCTGCCATGAGGGTGAGCTTTCATATTATTATTCTTCTCACTCTCTCTCTTTTCAAGATAGCAAGAACAAAGGAAAAAGAAAGAAAGCCTTCTCTTCTTCTTCTTCTTCTTCCTCTAGCTCGTAGCCTCCATTAATGGCTACACCTTCAACCTCCATCCAAGTAATGGATGTAAGAGACAAAGTGATCATAAACATTCTCTACAACACCTTGGACACGTCGGCTAGCACACTTCGTGCCCGAGTTGCTTCGGATGAAGCGGGAACCCGTAAAAAGACTCGTAGATGTGGTGCCCTTTCCGACGAGGAGATCAAGACCGGAGATGCCGCGGGTAGCTTGGGATGGGGGCCAAAGACCGAAAGACTTGGATCGATCGGTATAGCTTTCCAACCCTCTCTCTAGATAGCTAGTTGTAGGTTAATGGTTCGATCCGGGTTTTAAGCATACGATAGCGCCGGTTTTCAAGTCAAGAAAAATTTTCGTTCCGTATTTTGGCGTCAGAAAGACGGCCGGGGCGCTACCTTATTCTTACATGGTATTAGATCCAGGCCATTAACCTTTACTAGCTTGCTATAACGTATTTAGAACTTTGATGGAACGAAAATTCCGAAACCTCGATTTCAAAAAGTGCAGTTTATGTCGAATTTTTTTTGTTGTCAAAAAATTATTTGGTGTATTGCAGAAATATGTGCAGGCTTTTCTAAGACATCTGGGAAAATTTGGTGAAGTGATTGTACTGTTGCGCCGAGGAACCGCGGCCATGCCCTTGTTTTGGTCACGGTTCTGCCGCAGTAAAGATCCTTCTCTGCGCCAAAATTTCTACAATAGTTTTTGACTTGGAATTGGGGTTTCTTGTAATTTTTGTTTGGGCCCAGATTTGTTTGAGTACTGGGTATTGTGCTTGGGGCCCACTTCGGGAAATTTTGTCGATCGAAAATTTAAATATGTTAGTTCACAGTATTTACATTATATCTACGACCGTGAATGTCATTTGATCCGTAAATCCCATCTAATTGCTATAGCCCTTTTAGACGGATTTGCGAACGTGGCATTCACGTTGATGTTCTGTGTTGTGCTGTGATGTTGCGGATTTATCGTGGTGGATAGCCTGGATGCAATGGTAGTACAGTTTGGTTATATATGTACATTTGATATTGCGGGGCGAGCGTCCTACATGTGGACTACCGTCACTGCCTGTTTGTATATTATTCTTTTGGGGCACGACCGGGCTGATGTCCATGTACCCGTTGTATATTTTTACTTTCTGTACTAGGATTACCCTGCGGAGGGGTGCACGGATAGCCGGGTTCTAGAGGGCAACGGGCCCGCATCTCATGGCTTTGAGATGGATAGGGCTTCACTCTAGAATTGGCGGGCTATTCGCCGCACTCGTAGGGGGTACAGGTTGACCCAAGGAGGGGTGCTCAAGTTACCGGATTCCGTGAAGTGCTGGGTGGTCCATTCACGTTGTTGAAGGGAGCTGCCTCGCTTCAGGTTTTGGCGGGTAACTTTCCGCGCCCGTAGGGGTCTAGAATTTCATTGCACAGGCTATCCACACGACCAGGGGAACGTCGGGTTTCAGTAGCGGCTCTATGAAACCCGGGGATCCCAGATAATCTGTATTGTTCTTTGATGCTTATTACATTTTTGTGATGTTGCATTTTATCACGCCATGAGCGAATATTATATATTGATATATATACTAGTAGATGTTGTATATGTTTTACACCCACGCTAGTCCAGTCCCCGCTCTATCGTTAGTTATGTAACCTAACGGGTGATGACGGGACCCAGTGGCGAATGCGGATGGCATATACGTACATCGTATTTTCGTTCTTTATTGGTGTGATCAATTGATGGGACTGCGTTGATTCGGATCAATGCAAGCTAAACAAACCTATTCTGATGTTGTTGGAACATTTTTCAAAAAGCTGTTATTGCAAGGACGTTCTCTTTTGTTTTGCACAGTGGTATTCGGTTATGAATATCCAGCACCTCAGTCGACGAGACAAGGGCCGAGATCCCTTCACCGGGAGTGACCCCTTGGACAGAAGTTTACATCAGGGCAATAACTTCACTATAGCCGATTACTTTTTGCTTTGCATCGTGGTATTCAGCTGGAATATCCTGCACCTCATTCTACGGGGAAAGAGCCGAGATCCCTTCACCGGGAGTGACCTCTTTAGCAATGGTTTTCGCCACTATATTTTTATAAAAAACTATGCGGTTCCTTTAACGATATCAAGTTCATTACGTTAAAAGGTTTTTCGCCAAAAACAAGTCGTAGTCCTCCGTCGTTTCTTACAGGTATTACTTAGTATTCATGCTGTGTATGTTGACCTCTGTCAAGGCACAGTGCTTGGTAGCTGGGTAATGCTTGTTTGTTGCATAAATGGGATTATTTAGGACAGTCGCATGGTCATTTTGACCTCTGTCAAGGGCACGTGCGGGTGGGTCTAAGTTAATCAAGGACAATGACGGGTTGAACTTGACTTGCGACTTATGATATGTTGACCTCTGTCAAGGTCATAAGCCGCTTGGAGTAAAAACACACATCGGGAGTTTCTAAAGAAACTGAAACTTGCCAGGCATGCGCATACCTTCTGGAGTGTGACAACGTGAGTGGATTCCATCACGTTATCATGCGAAAATAGTTAGATCCCGATTCCCACTGATGAGTTGGTTTACTCCTCGGGTGATCCCGACTGATTCTCCTTTTAGGTTTGGAGGAGAATTCGAGGTTACAGTGGGAGGTGTCCTGATCAGATATATTGATAACCATTCTGATCTAGATTAGAGTGCACGCAGAGTATTTCTTTTCTCTCTCTCTTTGGTAGCGACCATGACCCGACCCTTGACTATAACTCAGTGACCAAGTTGACCGAACCTTCTTAAAACATTGGTTTTTGGATTGTCAGAGTTGCATACCTCATTGTCACTCCTACTTTTACCCTTTTTTCTCCAGAACACCCCGTATTACTATGAACATCCACTTCCATTGGATAAAACCATCGTATGATTAAATACGAACTCGAAGGAACTTATTCGAGGATGGTTTCCAGTTCTGGAGAAAATGAATAGGACTATTCAGATGTCTTTTCTTTTTACCTTCTCTCAGGTTGCGAGTGTTCCTTGGATTAGGACGGTACACATATTACGCTAATTGGATAGTCTTCTTCCAAACCATAGGCAGGTGCCGAACGGTGCGGAATGAAGAAAACCAATTAGCCTAACGATGGTGTACAAAAGGTATTAAGTAAAGACAAATAAAGGGATTAGTAAATGGGCAAAGTAAACTGCGACTGTCATTCACGACCAAAACGAGTATTTCATCGCCACTCCTACTTCACCTTTGTATTTCTCCAGAACACTCCCTATCACTACGAAGATCCACAGTTATTTGGATACTCCATCGTATGGTTATATACGAACTCGAAGGGACTTGTTCCAGTTCGGGGATGGATTCTGGTTCAGGAGAAATAGGAATAAGGTTTTATTCAGTTGTCTTTTATTTTTACCTTCTCTTGGGTTGCGAGTGCTCCTAGGATAAGGACAGTACACCCATTATGCTTATTGGATAGTCTTCTTCCAAACCATAGGCTGGTGCCGAACGGTAGGGAAGGAAGAAAACCATTTGGCCTAAAGGGGTGTACAGAAGGTAATAACTAAAGACATATAAAGGGATTTGGAGAGATGGCAAAGAAATATACGGTTACAGTTGTGAATCTGATAAATGGAAGAGGCATTACTTGGAATACCCGGATATCCTTTCGAAACATTTACTTGTTTCAGTTTCACTGTGTATTGTTAAAAGAAAACTGATTTCCCAATTAGTCCTTGCTCCAGGGTATGTATTTACCAGGTTTCATTCTCACATCTGCATGGTTTTATAGATGATGAGTGGAAGTAAGTTATTGGGAATTGGGTGATCATCCTCATTATATCGGTATTCGTTGTAATTGGTGATATTTGAGGAAATCGCCTGGGTTGTTTGTCGTACGGCAAATATTTGGTTTTGAATATCCGTTGTTATGCACCAATTTCAAATTGATATATCTGTACGTTCATTTTTATGAAGTGAGATATAACTTTTTAAAATTATGTCCATGACATTTACATATATCAGTGGATAGTTAGGTAAGGAGCATTAAACAACGGTGTAATTCTTCTTAACCATAAGTACAGTTTTCAACCTACGACACACAGGGAATGAGTTACTAGACTCAGCGGACATATGTTAGTGTATATGCCCTAGAGGACATTACTGTATCATACTAGTTTGTATATTACTTGATGGAAGCTTGGGATATTCACCTTGTTTTGACAATCTTGCTCAATATAGTAGTATGCTACTTGGTTTGTTTCTAATTTAATGTGTGCATGTGTTTATTATAGCATATCGCCTTTACACATTAGTGGAGCCCTTAGGATCTTTCCTTGATTACCAGCGTTGTGATGGAAGTCACACTCGTGGGGGCTGGGTAATCCACAAGCACATCCTTATGCAGGTCCCTAGTCGTTGGACTATCGAGACAGGGCATCGATACTCCGGAGTAGACTAGTGTATGCGCTTCTCATCCCAGCTTGGGAGACGGCCTGTCCCACAGCCGTCAGTACGTCGTACTTGGGATAGTATGCGAGTGCTCGTTAGGTTACGAGTACACTGGACAGGACTCGTCGGGAACTGTTGGTTGGTACTATACCCATTGTCAGTTATCAGTTCCCAGGTGACATGAGTACAGCTTAGTCCATTGACTTGACACTGTTACTTCGCCTCGAGTGTGTTCCCACTGTACTTTGATTACTACCCTACCACGGCCCAAAGGAGTCGTGTAAACATGTAGTTTTTGGGTGCAGTCCCGAAGCACTTGGAGGCAGTGACGGTTAGACAGGATTCGTCTCTCCCGGTATTGGGGGTTGATATCGCGCTGTGTCTAGGAGAGCCATTACACAAAGTCCCTGGCCAGGGCAAGCGAGATATACTGGTAGGTTTCCATTGTTATCTCAGGGTGTTCTGGGCTATACTCCGACACGACTTGTACCGCTATTAGGGGACTGACGTTTACCGCCCCTAGGCCCGCCATGCGATATTCTCAGACAAACAGACCGGACTGTACAAAGATTGTCACATTCAGGCTCAGTAGGAGTTCAGATGGGTTTCACCTCGTCCGTCTTCTTATCGGCATCTACCTGGGGACCGTTACGTACAGCTAGTGCCGCTTGCGGTCTGTGGTTAAACCCACTGCCAGCGTAGTGTCGGGTCTTTAGAGTCCCACACAGAGGGTTATTCGCCTTTGGGCAAAACAGAGTAGAGGTCGCATGGTTTTGCGACAGGGTTTGTTCACATCCGCGCACTTGTGCACGTTTGATGTCCGGACAGTTATTACTAGCGGGCTCTGGTTTGAGCCAGATCCTAGTATATGCTTTGGGGTTAGTTTTATCTCATTGTATTCGTGCTCCTCGGAACACGAATACGGGTGTGTATGCACAGTTGACTGAGGCAGAGGAAGAGGATTCTCATTAGTGTTTTGGTACGGGCGTGTATGCACAGTTGACGGTTGTCGTTTACCAAACCCTAATGAATATGTGAAATATAAATTGATAATGTTATTTAAATGAAATTGGGTTATGGTTTGGGTTTGTTGACTTGTTGACCAAGGTTGAAACATTGACCATCATCATTTCTTTCCAAAGATGCTTTTTGATCTTTGCAAAAACATTTATTGTGAAATGATAATGGTCTTATCAAACCAACCATCACCTTTTTCTTTTTGGATTAATATTATTAATTAGATAATTCACATATATTGTTATGGTTGTAAAAACCATTCTCATTTTATCATATTGATTCTCTCTCATTCTTTCTTCTTCCTCTTCCTCTAGCTCAAGGAAAATTCATCTCATGTGTTGAGAAATATTTCCTTGGAGATAAAACACCAAAGACACTCTCTACTCATCCTAAGGTTGAAGGTCTGGCAAGCTGGAAACTTTAGTTTTCTCAAGTTCGAGAAAGAAGCTCAAGGTAGAGACCCTCAGGTGGATCCATCTTCGGCAAGAGAAGGCGACGAGGAACGAACCATCCGACCACCACAAAGAGCCCAAGAGAAGGAGTTCAAGTTGAGGTATAACCCCTAACCGAGTAGGAAAAGCTCTAGTTAGTTGCTAGTGTGTAGTTTAGCAGAGATCCGTGTTTTATAGTCCATGTTACCATGACCCAAAAAGTCGTATTTCATCATTTCCGCAAGCCCGAAAGAACCGGGAGTGGTAACGTGGACTTACAGTGGTATCAGAGTCTAGATAAACACACCCTAGCATGTTAACAAAGTATCTAGAATTTCGATCGGACGAAAAACTGCAAAACACATGAAAAATATCAAGTTTCTCCCGATTTTTGTTTCTGCTCAAAAAAATAATAAATCATGTATTAAAAATCGGCTCAGGCTTTTTAAAGAACAAGCAAGAAAAACGATCCAGTGAGTCGATCAACTCACCGCGGATCCGCGGCCGAGTTGACTCGGCCGTGGATCGTTTCTCCTGCAGTTTTCTCCTGTTGGTGTTTTGTGATTTTTGAGATGGTTTGTTTCTGCCCAGAATTTCCAGAGAACAAGTTTGTTTTTGGGGTGATTACAAATCCGTATTTTGGTCGATTTTCTGTAGAATTTGGCTAATGGGTTGTATCTGTAATGTTATTTATGTATTGAACGTCTGCTAATCGCTATACGTCGATTAGTGGGGGTTATACATATCTGTGATCTGTAATGTTGATGGTTTGTGTATATGAATTCGTTGGATTGTCGCGGATGAATAGCCAGGGGGTTGTGAGATGAAAGTTTTCTTTATCTTTCAACTCATGTAATATGTAAATTGATGTAATATTATTTATATGGCCGCATAACCGGGATGGGGTTGTAGCCGTCATTGTATAATTTCTTTTTACTGTTTTTGCTCCTAGGATAGACCCAAGGCGGGGTGCACAAACTACCGGGTATCTCGAAGTGCCGAGTGGCCTACTCACGTCGTTGAGGGAGGTTGCTTCGCTTCGGGTACATGGCGGGTAGTTTGCTGCACCCGTAGGGGTCTAGGGTAGGGTATTGGCTATTCATCGCGACCGTGTAATCCGCTTTTCGTTACAGGCTCGAACGGAATGTGGATTCCTAGTATATCCAATGTATTCATCTGTGATCTGGAATGGCTATCATTGCATCTGACGAATGTATATATCTATATGTAGATATCTATTTAGGCGTTGCTTATGTTTTGCATCCGCACTAGTCCAGCCCCCGCTCTGTCGTTAGTTAAGTAACCTAACGGGTGATGACGGGACCCCGTGGCGAATGCGGATGGCATAAGCGTACGTCATATTTTTGTTGTTTTCTGCAATGGTATGATTAATTGATGGGACACATTAAGAAAAATAAACCAAAGTAAAATTCGTTGGAACACCTTCAAAACCACTCGGTTTCTTTACAAAATAACTTTTAAACGCGGAGCTTAAACCACTCCTTTTAAAAGCTATCTTGTTCCATCGATTATATCAAGTTCACTACGTTCACAGTTTCGCCAAAAGCATTCGTAGCCCTCCTTCGTTTCACATGGATGGTCAATAGTATTCAAGCTATGTTTGTTGGCCAAAGTCATGGCATAGTGATTGGTAGCTATTGGGTATTCATGTGCAGCATAGATAGATGTGTTGGTTTGGGACAGTCGTACTGCCTTGTTGGCCAAAGTCAAGGGTAGGTACGGGTGGGTTCAAATTAACCTGGAGAATGACGGGTAGAACTTGACATGCGACTTATGATTTGTTGGCCAAAGTCAAGGTCATAGGAGCATGGGGCAAAAATCCACATCAGGAGTTTCAAAAGAACTGAAACTTGCTAGCTCTGCATACTATTTGGAGTGTGATGATTCTGGTAGGATTCCATCAGTTTTGTCACGCAATGATATTTGGATCCCGATCCTACTGTGAGTATATGCTACTCCTCGGGAAATTTATCACTTAACAATCAATGCTATAGACCTAGTAGGTGTCTAGAAAGGTGTTAGCGGGGCAACGCCCCCAGGGAAAAGAGCTTATTTAATTAAGGAACTTCGCGAAAGCGTTGGAAAACCTCCCTCGAAGTACCGACACTAGCCTGGTTGAACGGTTAAGCAAGTATTGTATGGTGAGATTGATCCTGACTAATTCTTCCTTTTTGGTTTGTGGAGGGATTCGAGAGGCGGTAGGAGTCATCCTGTTTAGACAAATTAAAAACCACTCTAAACTTGCAAGAGCATCATGCTAAAGTGTTTCTTCTCTCTCTTCTAATTGCAGCGACCAAACATCATGACTGGACTTATGTTACTACTAGATAAAAACATACTGACAGGGCCAAACGACAAAGATTGGCTCAGGAATGTCAAAATGGCAATCACTTATGACAAGTTGCGGTATCTCCTCACCACCAAAGCTCCCCCTGTCCCAGGTCCCAAAACCAGCGTCGCGGATAAGGAAATCCGTAAGACCTGGGAAATCGATTGCGCGAAGGCCAAGTGCCTTGTGTTTGCCTCTATGGACAATGAACATCAGAAGAGGCACGAGAATATGGACCTGGAATCCATACTTCTTCATACAAAAGAACTGTATGGAGAGCAATCCCGTATCGCCAGATACGAAGTCTCGAAAAAGTTATTTTCGGCGAGATTGGCCGTCGGATCATCGGTAGCGGAACACATGCTTAAGATGATTGGCTTCATTGAGGAGCTCGCGGACCTTGGGACCACGTTAGAGAACGAGCTCTACACGGACTTGATTCTCTAGTCCCTTCCTTCCACTTACGCCCAGTTTATCTTGAACTTCAACTTGCAAGAAAATGAAGTTGAACTTTCAGAACTCCTCAACATGCTGAGGAGTGCAGAGGGCACCCTACAGAAAGGTAGGGAAACATCCACTTGGTTTGTAGGAGGATCTTCCTCTTCTAGGTCCAAGGAGAAAGCCAAGGGAAAGAAGAAGAAAACCCCCACCAAACCAAGGGGCGGTGTTAGTAAAGTGGATACGAAGGGAAAGGGAAAGGCAACAATGGTAGCGGGAAAGCTTGTGGGAAAGGAAAAATGCTTTTACTGTCACAAGAGTGGACACTGGAAGAAAGATTGCAGGGTTTGGAAGGCCAGAAAACAGGATCTGAAGCAAGTTGCGGCTTCAGCTTCAGGTGTGTATGTTATTAAAAACTGTCTATCAATAAACTCTACTTGCTAGGTATTGGAAACCGGATCAGGATCTCATATCTGTAATTCTTTGCAGCGTTGAGAAACCATAGGGTTTTGAAGGCAGGTGATATAACCCTCAGAGTTGCAAACGGAGCTGGAATGGATGCTGAGTCCGTGGGGGACTATCACCTGGGGTTGTCAAATGGACACGTTTTGGTTTTGCGTAATTGTTATTTTGTACCCAATGCAACTTGTAATATCATTTCTGTATGTTTAATATCTAAAGAAGGTTATGAATTTGCATTTGTAAGCAATGTTGTAAACATTTACCTTAATCAAGTTCTGATTGGGTCAGGCACATTAAACAATGGAATATACGTATTAAACCAACCACAGATTTTCAATGTCCAGAATACACACAAAAGAATGTCTCCAGAAACAAATCAGGCTTTCTTATGGCATTGTAGACTAGGTCACATCAATGGGAGCAGGTTGACGAAGTTACATACAGAAGGATATTTGGATCCGTTCGAATATCAATCATATGCAACTTGTCAATCCTGTCTCAAAGGAAAGATGACAAAGACTCCGTTCACTGGACACGGAGTAAGAGCGAGCAAGCTCTTGGGACTCGTACACAGCGACGTGTGCGGTCCAATGTCTACACATGTGCGAAGCGGTTATTCTTACTTCATTACTTTTACGGATGACTTTTCAAGGTACGGATATGTCTTCTTAATGAAACATAAATCCAAAGCCTTTGGAAAATTCCAGGAATATAAGAATGAAGTAGAAAAACAAACAGGAAAAAGTATCAAGACACTGAGATCTGATCGAGGTGGTGAATACTTAAGTGCCGAGTTCCTGGATTACATAAAAGAGAATGGAATTCTCCCTCAGCTTACTCCTCCATACACTCCACAACATAACGGTGTATCAGAGAGACGGAATCGGACCCTATTGGATATGGCACGTTCCATGATGAGTAACGCCGAGTTACCGCGATCATTCTGGGGATATGCACTAGAATCAGCTGCATACCTTTTGAACCGAGTTCCAACTAAGACTGTGCCTACCACACCATATCAGATATGGTGTGGAAAGAAACCCTATCTTAAGCACATTAAGACATGGGGAAGTCCAGCTTTTGTCAAAAAGCAGCATGCGGAAAAACTCGAGGCACGCTCAGTACAGTGCAAGTTTGTGGGATATCCAAAGAACTCCAAGGGATATTTCTTCTATTGCGAAGAGGAACAAAAGGTTTCTGTTTCTCGTCATGCTCACTTCTTGGAAACTGAGTTTTTGGAAAATCAGATAAGTGGGAGCGCAATAGAACTGGAAGAAATTCCAGAACCACGAGCTATTACTGAAAGCTTAGTAGAACCAGAGAGTTCGAAAGATCAGGACATTCCTGCGCCGCTCCGCAGGAGTAGTAGGCAGTCTCATCCGCCCGAGAGATACTACGGTTTTCTCATAGACGGGGATAGAGAGGATTGCATCATTGATAGTGATGAGCCGACTAGCTTCCAGCAGGCCATTCAGAGCGTTGACTCGGTAAAATGGCTGGATGCAATGCGGACCGAAATGGAGTCCATGTACACCAACAAAGTATGGACGTTGGACGTTGCTCCAGATGGGGTAAAACCCATAGGATTCAAGTGGATCTTCAAAAGGAAGATTGGTGTAGATGGACAGGTTGAGACCTATAAAGCTAGACTTGTTGCAAAGGCTTTTCGTCAAAGACCTGGTTTGGACTACGACGAAACCTTTTCTCCTGTGGCTATGCTGAAATCCATTCAGATCCTTCTTGCCATTGCTGCCTTCCACGATTATAAGATTTGGCAAATGGACGTAAAGACCGCTTTTCTGAATGGAAATTTAGAGGAGTGTGTCTAAATGGACTAGCCAGAGGGTTTCATTCAGAGTGGGAGCAGCGGAAAGGTGTGCAAGTTGCTTAAGTCCATCTATGGACTAAAGCAGGCATCGCGAAGTTGGAACATCTGTTTTGCTGAGACGGTCAAAGATTTTGGCTTTATCAAAAATCCAGATGAACCATGCATCTATAGTAGATTTGTAGCACGAACTGTCGTATTCCTCGTTTTGTACGTGGATGGCATTCTCATGATAGGAAATGGCATTCCTATGCTACAATCTGTCAAAGGGTTCTTGTCACACAGGTTCTCCATGAAAGACCTGAGTGATGCCTCTTATATTCTGGGGATCTGGATCTATCGTGACAGATCCAAGAGGATATTAGGACTTTCACAGTCCAGGTACATCGACACCATACTGAGAAGATTCAGTATGGAAGATTCCAAGCACGGTAATCTACTGGCTTGTCACGGGATCACCCTCTCCAAAGAGATGTCTCCCAAGACTGATTTGGAAAGGGATCATATGTCCATTATACCCTACGCTTCTGCGGTGGGCTCTATAATGTATGCGATGTTATGTACCGGACCAGATGTAGCTTATGCACTGAGTGTGGTAAGCCGGTATCAGTCAAACCGTGGGGAGAAGCACTGGATAGCGGTAAAGAATATTCTCAAGTACCTGAGAAGGACTAAGGAGATGTTCTTGGTGTATGGCGGAAAAGACCTCCAGATCGAGGCCTTTGCTGACTCCAGCTTCCAGAGTGACAGGGATGATTCCAAGTCCATGTCGGGTTATGTCTTTACCCTCAATGGAGGGGCGGTGTGTTGGAAGAGTTCCAAACAGGAAACCGTTGTTGACTCGACGATGGAAGCAGAATATATCGTTGCATCTGATGCTGCAAAAGAAACTATCTGGATGAGAAAGTTCTTGATAGAACTTCAGGTGGTTCCTTCCATTGTTGATCCATTACCTTTGTATTGCGACAACAACGGGGCAATAGCTTTAGCGAAGGAACCCAGGTCCCATCAGAAGTCCAGGCACATCTTGAGGCGGTATCACCTGATCAGGGAGATCGTGGGTCGCCAAGAGATCGAGGTTCGGAGAGTTGCTACAGAAGATAACACTGCTGATCCACTCACAAAGGCCTTACCCCAGACTCAGTTCGAGCGGCTGATCGAGATGATAGGTCTTCGATACGCCAGTACATGGCCTTAGTGCAAGTGGGAGATTGTTAGTGTATATGCCCTAGAGGCCATTACTGTATCATACTAGTTTGTATATTACCTGATGGAAGCTTGGGATATTCAGCTGGTATTGACAATCTTGCTCAATATAGTAGTATGCTACTTGGTTTGTTTCTACTTTAATGTGTGCATGTATTTATTATAGCATATCTCCTTTACACATTAGTGGAGCCCTTAGGATCTTTGCTTGATTACCAGCGTTGTGATGGCAGTCACACTCGTGGGGGCTGGGTAACCCAAAAGCACATCCTTATGCAGGTCCCTAGTCGTAGGACTATCGAGACAGGGCATCGATACTCCGGAGTATACTAGCGTATGCGCTTCTCATCCCATCTTGGGAGACGGCCTGTCCCACAGCCGTCGGTACGTCGTACTTAGGATAGTATGCAGGTGCTCGTTAGGTTACGAGTACACTGGACAGGACTCGTCGGGAACTGTTGGTTGGTACTATACCTATCGTCAGTTATCAGTTCCCAGGTGACATGAGCACAGCTTAGTCCGTTGACTTGACACTGTCACTTCGCCTCGAGTGTGTTCCCACTGTACTTTGATTACTACCCTACCACGGCTCAAAGGAGTCGTGCAAACAGGTAGTTTTTGGGTGCAGTCCCGAAGCACTTGGAGGCAGTGACGGTTAGACAGGATTCGTCTCTCCCAGTATTGGGGGTTGATATCTCGCTGTGTCTAGGAGAGCCATTACACAAAGTCCCTGGCAAGGGCAAGCGAGATATACTGGTAGGATTTCAGTGTTATCTCAGGGTGTTCTGGGCTACACTCCGACACGACTTGTACCTCTATTAGGGGACTGACGTTTACCACCCCCTAGGCCCGCCATGCGATATTCTCAGACGAACAGACCGGACTGTACAGAGATTGTCACATTCAGGCTCAATAGGAGTTCAGATGGGTTTCAACTCGTCCGTCTTCTTATCGGCATCTACCTGGGGACCGTTACGTACAGCTAGTGCCGCTTGCGGTCTATGGTTAAACCCACTTCCAGCGTAGTGTCGGGTTTTTAGAGTCCCACACAGAGGGTTATTCTCCTTTGGGCAAAACAGAGTAGAGGTCGCATGGTTTTGCGACAGGGTTCGTTCACATCCGCGCACTTGTGCACGTTTGATGTCCGGACAGTTATTACTAGCCTGCTCTGGTTTGAGCCAGATCCTAGTATATGCCTTCGGGTTAGTTTTATCTCATTGTATTCGTGCTCCTCGGAACACGAATACGGGTGTGTATGCACAGTTGACTGAGGCAGAGAAAGAGGATTCTCATTAGGGTTTTGGTACGGTTGTGTATGCACAGTTGACGGTTGTCATTTACCAAACCCTAATGAATATGTGAAATATCAATTGATAATGTTATTTAAATGAAATTGGGTTATGGTTAGGGTTTGTTGACTTGTTGACCAAGGTTGAAACATTGACCATCATCATTTCTTTCCAAAGATGCTCTTTGATCTTTGCAAAAACATTTAATGTGAAATGATAATGGTCTTATCAAACCAACCATCACCTTTTTCATTTTGGATTAATATTATTAATTAGATAATTCACATATATTGTTATGGTTGTAAAAACCATTCTCATTCTATCATATTGATTCTCTCTCATCCTTTCTTCTTCCTCTTCCTCTAGCTCAAGGAAAATTCATCTCATGTGTTGAGAAACATTTTCTTGGAGATAAAACACCAAAGCCACTCTCTACTCATCCTAAGGTTGAAGGTCTGGCAAGCTGGAAACTTTAGTTTTCTCAAGTTCGAGAAAGAAGCTCAAGGTAGAGACCCTCAGGTGGATCCATCTTCGGCAAGAGAAGGCGACGAGGAACGAACCATCCGACCACCACAAAGAGCCCAAGAGAAGAAGTTCAAGTTGAGGTATAACCCCTAACCGAGTAGGAAAAGCTCTAGTTAGTTGCTAGTGTGTAGTTTAGCAAAGATCCGTGTTTTATAGTCCATGTTACCATGACCCGAAAAATCGTATTTCATCATTTCCGCAAGCCCGAAAGAACCGGGAGAGGTAACGTGGACTTACAGTGGTATAAGAGCCTAGCTAAACACACCCTAGCATGTTAGCAAAGTATCTAGAATTTCGATCGGACGAAAAACCACAAAACACGTTAAAAATATCAAGTTTCTGCCGATTTTTATTTCTGCTCAAAAAAATAATAAATCATGTATTAAAAATCGGCTCAGGCTCCGTAAAGAATAGGCAAGAAAAACGATCCAGTGAGTCGATCAACTCACCGCGGATCCGCGGCAGGAGCTTGCTCCCGCCGCGGATCCGCGGCCGAGTTGATTCGGCCATGCATCGTTTCTCCTGCAGTTTTCTCCTGTTGGTGTTTTGTGATATTTGAGATGGTTTGTTTCTGCCCAGAATTTCCAGAGAACAAGTTTGTTTTTGGGGTGGTTACAAATCCGTATTTTGGTCGATTTTCTGTAGACTTTGGCTAATGGGTTGTATCTGTAATGTTATATATGTATTGAACGTCTGCTAATCGCTATACGTCGACTAGTGGGGGTTATACATATCTGTGATCTGTAATGTTGATTGTTTGTGTATATGAATTCGTTGGATTGTCGCGGATGAATAGCCGGGGTGTTGTGAGATGAGAGTTTTCTTTATCTTTCAATTCATGTAATATGTAAATTGATGTAATATTATTTATATGGCCGCACAGCCGGGATGGGGTTGTAGCCGTCATTGTATAATTTCTTTTTACTGTTTTTGCTCCTAGGATAGACCCAAGGTGGGGTGCACAAACTACCGGGTATCTCGAAGTGCCGAGTGGCCTACTCACGTCATTAAGGGAGGTTGCTTCGCTTCGAGTACTTGGCGGGTAGTTTGCCGCACCCGTAGGGGTCTAGGGTGGGGTATTGGCTATTCATCGCGACCGTCTAATACTCTTTTCGTTACAGGCTCGAACGGAATGCGGATTCCTAGCATATCCAATGTATTCATCTGTGATCTAGAATGGCTATCATTGCATCTGACGAATGTATATATCTATATGTAGATATCTATTTAGGCGTTTCTTATGTTTTGCATCCGCACTAGTCCAGCCCCCGCTTTGTCGTTAGTTAAGTAACATAACGGGTGATGACGGGACCCCCTGGCGAATGCGGATGGCATAAGCGTACGTCATATTTTTGTTGTTTTCTGCAATGGTAGGATTAATTGATTGGACGCATTAAAATTAATGCAAGAAAAATAAACCAAAGTATAAGTCGTTGGAACACTTTCAAAACCACTCGGTTTCTTTTCAAAATAACTTTTAAACGCGGAGCTTAAACCAATCCTTTTAAAAGCTTATCTCGTTCCATCGATTATATCAAGTTCACTACGTTCACAGTTTCGCCAAAACCATTCGTAGCCCTTCATCGTTTCACATGAATGGTCAATAGTATTCAAGCTATGTTTGTTGGCCAAAGTCAAGGCATAGTGATTGGTAGCTATTGGGTATTCATGTGCAGCATAGATAGATGTGTTGGTTTGGGACAGTCGTACTGCCTTGTTAGCCAAAGTCAAGGGTAGGTACGGGTGGGTTCAAATTAACCTGGAAAATGACGGTTAGAACTTGACATGTGACTTATGATTTGTTGGCCAAACTCAAGGTCATAAGAGCATGGGGAAAAAATCCACATCGGGAGTTTCAAAAGAACTGAAACTTGCTAGCGCTGCATACCATTTGGAGTGTGATGATTCTGGTAGGATTCCTTTAGTTTTGTCACGCAATGATATTTGGATCCCGATCCTACTGTGAGTATATGCTTCTCCTCGAGAAATTTATCACTTAACGATCAATGCTATAAACCTAGTAGGTGTCTAGAGAGGTGTTAGCGGGGCTACGCCCCCAGGGAAAAGAGGTTATTTAATTAAGGAACTTCGCGAAAAGCGTTGGAAAACCTCCCTCGAAGCACGGTAGTGTACCAGCAGGTGATGGAGTCACCCTCTCTAAAGGTGTCTTACAGACTAAAGGGGAGAGGGATGTGCATGATTGGCAGATCACATGCTCAGGCAATTGAGTTGATCATGAGATGTCAAGTACCACACCAGACGTTGTTTTTGCACTAGATGCAATAAGTTGATATTAATCCAATCCTGGAGAAACATTCGGAAGCAGTTTTAGAACATAAGTGTATGTTCTAGGGATATGATAATGGCATCCTCCTTCGAGAGACAGTTATCATTCCAGGCTTCCAAGGTGACCTGGATGACATAGTGACTGTCAGAGTTATAGTTTTCCCTCTGACGAGGGGCAGTGTTTTGGACAGGTGATCCAAGCAAACACTGAGGGAGACATGACGCAGGATACTAATTAAATTCAGTTGACGATACAGTCTAAGAAGTTTGGATTTGGAGTTCATTTATGAACTAGGTCTCATAAGATATCCAGACATATTCTAAGACAGGTATTGCTCATTTTCGGGAGATGGCTTTCTCCGCGAACTTGAGATAAATAGAGACATAGAAAGAAACATCAGGGCGGATCCACTCACTGAGGCTATTCCTCGAACGCAATAGTTTCGCAAACGGACTTTGTGAGACTGATTAGTAGAGGAGCTGGGTGTTCGGTATCACACAGGCAGTGAGTATGCGACATCGCAATAATTAGCCTTGAGTGCAAGTGGGAGATTGTTGGATATAGTGCCCTGAGAGTCAATTATTGAATCGCAGGCACATGATTGCAATGATCGAGGGAGGACCTATACCGGTAGGACAGTCTTACTCAAGAGCTTTGTATACTATCTGGTTTGTCATTATCATCGTGTACATGTTTTAGGTGACATTGCAGTTCACTATTACACGTTGATAGAAAATAGTATACTACCTAGTTTATCTTTAACATCGTGTACTGCTTTAGGTGATGGTACATATCACTATTGCACATTGATAGAGCCCTTAGGATTCTAGCTTGACTACCAGCAGTATGATGGCGATTATATACGTGGGAGATGGAGTCTATAAGCATATCCTTAAAGTGGTCCCTAGTCGTGGGAGTTTCGAGACTGGGCATCGATACTCCATTAGTAGACTAGTGTATATAGTCGAGACCCCGACGAGGGGCGGTGGCCGGTCTCACAAGCCATTGGTGTCAGTTGGATCACCTAAGATGTATACAGGTGCTCATTGGGTTATGAGTACACCGGACATGACTCGCTGGGAACATGCTAGTTGGTATTATACCTGACGTCAGATAGCAGTTCCCTAGTGACATGTGTACAGGTTAGTTCATCGACCTGAGGCCGTCATTTGTCTCGTGTGAGTTCCCACTGTGCTTTGATTACTACCCTACCACGGCTCAAAGGAGTCGTGCAAACAGGATTTAGTTGGGTACAGTCCCGAGCCACATGGAGGCAAGTGAGCGGATCGGCATGGGTTTCGTCTCTCCCGGTATTGGGGGAAAGATCGCACTGTGTCTAGGAGAGCCATTACACAAAGTCCTCGACCGAGGCAGGAGATTTACTGGTAGGTATTCCAGTAGTATCTCAGGGTGTTCTGGGCTACACTCCGACACGACTTGTACCGCTTTTAGGGGTCTGACTTTTACCAGCCCCCTAGGCCCGACATGCGATACTCATAGACGAACGGACCGGACTGTATGGATATTGTCACTGACAGGCTCAGTAGGGTGTCAGGATGAGTTCGCTCATCGACCTCCCTTTTGATCAATATTTGGTAGCCCGTTACGTATAGCTAGTACCTCTGACGTGCTAGTGGTTAAATCCACAGCCAAAGTATTGACGAGTCTTTAGAGTCCCCTACAGACAGTTTCTCAAGTTTCGGGCGAAACGTTGTAGAGGTCGTATGATATATGGCAGGGTTCGATCATATACGTGCGGTATTGCACGGATTATGATCGGGCGGATCATACTAGTGGGCTTTGGTTTAAGCCGGATCCTAGTATTAGATTTGTTGGATTACTTTAGTCTCAGCGCATTCGCATTCAGTCGGAATGCGGGTGCATGTATGTATATACAGGTGAGGGGTATCCTTGTGATCCGTCATGAGTTTACTTTATATGTTGCCGTATCGTTTTATTGTTGCAAACATTTGGATTAATGTTTGCATATGGAAATTATGAGCTAGAAATCATCATTTCATGCATTAATTGTGACACATCCAAGGCTAGTGGCTCATGGTCTCTTTTTATGTGCATATGTCACATTTGATGTTTGATTTATGTTGATATGATGAGAAGAGAGAGAGAGGGGCTGCCATGAGGGTCAGCTCTCATATCATTATTCTTTCACTCTCTCTCTTTTCAAGATAGCAAGAACAAAGGAAAAAGAATGAAAGCCTTCTCTTCTTCTTCTTCTTCCTCTAGCTCATAGCCTCCATTAATGGAAACACCTTCAACCTTCATCCAAGCAATGGATGCAAGAGACAAAGTGATCACAAACATTCTCTACAACACTTTGGACACGTCAGCTAGCACACTTCGTGCCCGAGTTGCTTCGGATGAAGCGGGAGCCCGTAAAAAGACTCGTAGATGTGGTGCCCTTTCCGACGAGGAGATCAAGACCGGAGATGCCGCGAGGAGCTTGGGATGGGGGCCAAAGACCGAAGGACTTGGATCGATCAGTATAACTTTCCAACCCTCTCTCTAGATAGCTAGTTGTGGGTTAATGGTTCGACCCGGGTTTTATGCATATGATAGCGCCGGTTTTCAAGTAAAGAAAAATTTTCGTTCCGCATTTTGGCCTCGGAAAGACGGCCGGGGCGCTACCGTATTCTTACATATGCATGCACCATGATTGTAAAACAAACAACCATGAAATCTGGATATATCTGTATAAGAAATCTTTAACTTTTATCTTAGTAAAATTTGTGTGGTAATCCAAAACAACATCATTGAAATCCATAGAAATCCGCGTCAAGTATCGACACAAATTATGTAAATCTCAATGTCTCAATACTTCATAGTCTAAATATCTCACAGTCTTAATATCTCATAGTCTCAATATCTCGGGCTCCGTCAGTCCGGATCGGCCCATATCATCAAATCTCACGACAACGGTCGGTATCCTCCGGATATCCGCCGCGCCAGACATCACATATAGGTAGTCTTCCCCTGCCAGGCTCATCGTCTACAACTCGATCTTCTTGCCCCGGGATACCATACCGGGCCCACCATGTACCCGAGACGGTTCATCCACTCCTCGAATCGGGACTCGAAATCCAATAGAAAACATGAAATCTCATGGTGGACGACACATACATCACGAGAAAACCGCAACTTGCATTTTAAAAATGATGATACTAAGCTTTTATTAAATTCTTACGGTTTCCCCCAAAATCCAGAAATCTCATAGAAATCCAAAATCCCAAAATCATGAGTAAGTAAATAATGAACATCGGCATAAGCCCCGAAATACTGCAAGATAATATGAATATGTGAATGCATGAAGTGTCTATGTAATAAATGCAATGCCTAAACTAGCACAAGAGGGTAATCATACAATATTATACTGGACTAGCATTTAGCTGATTATATCAATAAAAGATAATATATTCTAAAGTGTGTGTGACATGGCAATTACCGATGATGATGTGTGTGAGCCGGAAAATAAGTGTACGTGGAACATGTGCATCATCGGTAATGGTGCTGGTGTACTAACAGGCAGAGTTTCATATAAGCTAAAGAAACATATGTGTGAACATGCAATGCGATGAATACAACATGAATATAACAGTGAATGTGTAGTAAACGCACAACTAGAGAATACGTACTAATTACGAGTTATACAGTTTGTTGTTTGAAAAAAACGAATCTTGGTTTTTGTAAATTAGGGCTACGGGGTTTTTGTGGAAAGATCTGTCCTTTGAAAAAAACCGTAGTATCCCTCAGGCTGTCTTTAGAAATGCGCACGATTCGTTAGTTTTGAAAATCAGTATGACTCGAGCCTAAACTAAGATCTACCTAACCAACTAAGGAACTAACTAAAGGCACTAGTCGAATGGTAAGAAGAATCCTCCTAAAGTCTGAGTCGATATCTCTAGTAGTCGGCGATCCAGCCTCAATAGCGTCACGTACGTAGTACGACTTCCTCGAGTCAAGAGTGTGGATCAATCATCACATTTATACCCCGTACGGTAAAATCCATCGTACGGCATCCCAAAATCGGGGTACGGGTCAACTATCACATATATTTACATTATCGTTCGTATAGTTTCATCATCAAACAATATCATGATCAAGGGTACTGTACTATAATCGCATACATCCCAATATCATCAAACATATATCATCGTCTGTGTAAATATCCACCATCAAATGATCCGTTAAAATATCATGTCATATATCATATCGTGATTAAGTCACATATCACAATCCGGGTTCTATTCTAGAGTCTCGTACATTTCAATGTCATCATCACCTATTATCATTTATGTATAAATATACATTATCTCATTTCCCAACGATCCGCTAATATCATAATACCTCTCATATCATAACTCGATCGTATATTCAATATCTCACGGCATCACGCCCTGTCATACCGACTCATCCCCAGATATCATATAACCTCCTCATATCACATGTTTATGTTGTGTGTGTGTGTGTGTGTGTGTATGTATGTATGTATGTATGTATGTATATATATATATATACCTATACCTACACACATTCCTATATATACACACACACACACACACATATACACCAATTCATGTTTAGGTGTGTGCGTGTGTGCGTGTGTCTACATGAAACCTACGAATTCCCTCCAAGGCAATCATCCTCTGGTTAAGTCTTTCTAAAATCAGTCTAGTCCAACCTAAAGTCTTCAATATGACCTTACTCTCCAAGAATCTAAGGTCACATCCGACTTCCTAATAACAGTACGTAATATCCTTATTCTACGTTTGCGGGGGTGTTATACGCCATCCACAAGATTTCCCTCGTAGATATACATCTACTCACCTGGTCCTTGTCTGCCGAAGTCGATGTCGCTATCCTCATCTTCATCATCCAAAGTCCACGTGAGGGGTACCTATACGCAAACATATATAATATCGTAAACCGAAATCGTGGATAGAACCAAAACACCGCACGGAACGCGCATAGGTTAAAACCTATGACCCGCTCATGCAAAATGACCAAATAACCCTCGACATCGGCATACAAACGCCGATTGTTCGAGAAAAACTCAAAACACACCAATCGTGATTTCACAAATCATTAATTATAATATGAAATAGATTGCAACTCATCAAAAACTCAAAATAAATCAAATCGATTTATTTCCGAAAACCTAGAAAGCTTCAAATAACCGTTTTAATTTGAAACATGATATTTTAACAAAAGTAGTGGCCATAATATTAACTAATTATCATAAATAGATCATAAAAACCATTACTTAAATTTAATCTTATCAATTTCCATTAAACCCAAAATTCTAGTTTGCAAAAATATCAATTTTTAACACTTTTTAAAGCAAAATTCACAATTCAGCAACTAAGCTAGATTTTGCATATTTTAAATTGTTAAACCACTCATGGAAACCTTAATGAAGTGCTAAATACCCTTACTAGATTTTAATCCCACATTTTAAATTAATTTATAAAAACCTAGTTAGCAAAATAACATAATTATCACAATTTTTAAACTAACAATTAGCAACTAGTAACCAAATTAGGTTTTACATTCAATTAACATGTTAATCTCCTCATCAAAACCATAATCTAATGAAAGAAAGCCTCATTATAATTTTATCTCACCAATATATATGATTTATAAAAATCTAGTTTACAAATAGCTTAATTTGAACAATTAATATGTAACAATTAGTAATTTAACAAATTAGATTAGATTTTACATGTCTTTATGTGTTAATCCACTCATTAAAACCATGAACAATTTATAAAAACCCTAGCTTGATCACAACCCTTTCTTGAATTTCACAAATTAGAAATCAAAACCAATTTATTACATGAAAAGCTTAGATTAGAATAGTTAAACAACTAATTAACCATTAGGTTAGAATTATACCTCACATGTTTAGAAATTTAGCATGCAACCTAGCCACCCCAACATGCTCTCTTGCTCCCAAAATCCAGGCTCGATTGGCCAAGGAACAAGGGTTAAAGGTTGGGTTAGGAGTTAATGAAAATTAGTGTTGATTTTATTGGATTTTTGTGGCAAATGATGAATTTTTGAGAGAGAAAGAGATGGGGGGAAATGAGGGCAGCCCAAGGTGAGACTCGGCCAAACCCTAGGGAGGAAAAGAGAGAGAGAAAAGAGTGTAGAATGGTGTAGAAAGTTCTTTAATTAAACATCTCCTTTAAGTCTTTTCACTAATTTAATTAATTTTATTTATTTTCTTAATTGTTTCATGCTAGAATCTCCTAGAATAATGAAGACATATTAAGAAAAGAGTGAGCATGCTACAAACTTGTTTTAATTTGTCATGGTTCACATTTTTCAAATTTACCCATTGCAATTTGTAATTTGCACCAATTTAATGTACAATTAAAAGCGTATGTTAATATTAAAAATAATTACTTAATGAAAAATATTTAGGTAAACTAATTATTTAAAAGTGACTATATAAATACCAAATATTAGCAATTACATAGTTAAAATAGGCATATTTAAATCAATATTGAAAAATAATTGTAGTTGAGTTTTACGGAAAATACGGTTTACTTTACCGATTATCAGAAAATTCACCTAAAGGGTTTTATTTATTTAATAATTTATTTTTAAAACGTTACAATCTTCCCCACTTAAAGAAATTCGGTCCCCGAATTTAAATCAAAACTCCCCCCAAATACTATGACATTTAGCAAAACACTCAATCGTCGGGGCTCCGAAATTATCAATACATAAAACACATTTTAGCGCCATGCATGCGCATGAAAAACAAATACATAACTAAAAATCAAACTCTATCAAGCATAACACAATCATCGGAGTTATGGTGAAAATAGTATGTCAAAGTCCAATACGAAAACCAACATGATATACATTAAAACTATAACTTGTACATATAGTACGCATCGTAGTACACTCGTCCAACATCTGATAAGAAATGCACGCAGAAACACCTAGGTACTGTTCTCGGAACAGTCCTGCTCGGTTACTACACCAAATAGTAAATATCATAAAAATGTACTTTTCAAAATGAAATCAATCTCAAATACAGTATACAAGGTACCACGTGCGTCCGGTGCGCATGAAAATCGAAATCAAATACAGATGCCACAAATATGCACAGAAACAAAACTGAGTGCAACGAGTGTGCACCAAAAACATCTGTCAAGTGCTGCGGGCGTGTACGACAACAATATCAGGTGCATCTAATCTGCACAAATCCCGATTTAGTGCATCTGGTGTGCATAAAATCGCATCAAGTGCGCCAAGTGTGCGCAAGAATCTCAATCAAGTGCACGTGGTGCACGAAAACATATACCGAATATCCAAAATCTTGTGCAACACATATACACGAAATTAAATCAGTATCTCAAGATGTATAAAATCAAAATCAAGTGCAATGGGTATGCACAAAACGAACAACAGTACATCTGATACATGGAACACGAATCGAGTGAAAAGAATGTGTACATAGGAAAACCAATCATAAAACGAAATCCTCAAAACACCAAAATCTAAACAACAGAAATGTGATATTCAAATCACCAGATCACATATTGTAACACCGACGTGAATGTGCTCCTCATTCCTCTGGTGTCGACTGATTCGAACTCGTCTCTTCGTAGCTGTATGAATGGCGCTACAAACGGCTATACTCATATCAAGGGTCTCCCGAGTAATGTATCCGATCACATGATATCCGGACTACGTTAAACTTTTCGATCGATTCATCTATAGGGTTAGCATAGCACCTTGTGAAGATTTTGGCAAGCATCAATCATGCTACTTTAAAATTTTTGGGGTGTTAAACAAACCCTAACCAAGATCTTAACTAGAGAATTAGGGTTAACATGGATGTAAACAACTTTACATCTAAGAGAGAGGGATTACAATCTTTGTAGTCCGTTCCTTCGTTTCATAAGCTCCGAGTAGTAGTTGCTTCGCCGCGATCCACAAACTCCCGGACTCTAGAGAGGCTCCACAAGTCGAATGATCCATGCTTGCTAGAAGTCATCCTTTTCGAAGATGATTTACCTTGAAGAATCTCAAACTCAGGCTCTCACTTCTCTAATCAAGTATTAATGAAGTGAACACCCTAATCTATGTGGCTATAATAGATGAGGATGATGAAGTAGGAATTTTGCTCTCTTTTGTTTTCATTTTCTCACTTTAAATCATCACTTCACAAAAAGCTAGAAAGCTTTTTCAAGGAGGAAAAAGAAGAAGAAAGCTTTTGTGATGAATAATAATTATTGTTATGGTTACAAAATTACAACCATGAGTTAATAAATGAAGGCCTTATCTCATGTAGAGAATAAACTAGAGTTAAGGGTTTGTGTTGGGTTAACAAAATATCTTCAAAAAATATGAAGCTAGAAAACAAAAAGGAATGAAAAAGCTAACCCAAAAGCTAACCCAACTCCAAAACCTAACTTTGTTTAAACTTAACAACCATGTTGCATTTGTAACCCTAACTTGTTACAATATTCTATATCACATATACAATATATTTTGTAACAAAAGAAAATAATACAGTTAACATATATCGCATATACATCAATGTATTATCCAGTGAGAAAATGAATCAATAAAGCGAGCTTATATTAGTTAACGTAGTGTAATATATCACATATATAATTATACATTAAATTATCGAATCAACTCTTGATCCGACAATCCGGCTATATTGCATATAACCGACTAATATAACATGTACCAATTCATCGAATCAACACTTGATCCGATGACCCGGCCATATCAAATATACCCGGCCGATATCTCATATCGCGAGAATAGAATACGGCATCTCATATTGTATTATTCTCGGTCCCGCACATATCACATATGTGCTCCTACTCCGTTTTGCCTGAGCCAGGAAACCTCTGTGTAGGACTCTAAAGAATCGTCAATACGCCAGCAGCAGGTGATGATCATATCAAACACCCACAAGCTGCAAGCGGTCAGCTAAACATAATAGCCACCTGTGTATTGAGCAATCAGAAGATAAACAAGCAAGCATGTACATTCTCCTGCAAATCCAATCAGTAACACTCCCGTACAGTCCGATCTCTTCGTCTGATATGTTGCATATCTAGTCTAGGGGTGGTAAACGTCAGACCCCAGTAACCGATAAGTCGTGTTGATGTAAGGCTCATAACGGGTCGAGAAACTACTGATAACTCTTACCAGTAAATCTCCATATCAGCCCTGGCCAGGGACTTCCAGTTATAGCCAATCGAACACAACACAACATCAACTCCCTATACCGGGAGAGACGAAACCCCTCCTATCGCTCGTTGCCTCCATGTGATTCGGGACTGTACCCAAAAGCCACCGTTTTGCACACCCTCTTGGACATGGTAAGGTGGAAATCAATGCACAGTGGGAATCACACAAGACTCTATGACGATCTCGGGTCTACAGACCAACCTGTACTAGTGTCACCGGAGAACTACTATCTAACGATAAGTATAATACCATCCAGGAGTTCTCGGCGAGTCCGTTTAGTGTACCCAGTCTTTACTGAGCACCCGTACACCATCTTTGATGTCCAACACCAATGGATATGGGATCATCCATCGCCCATCATATGGGTCAAGATGCATGTATGCTAGTCTACTTTTGAGTATTGATGCCCTGTCTCGATACACCCTCGACTAGGAACAGTTATAGGATGTACTCGTCGACTACCCTGGACCCACTAGTATGATCTCATCATAGTCCTAGTAGTCGAGTACATATCCTAAGGGCTTTATCAATATATGATCACAAAACAGTATTTGTTAACATGTTAAGATAAAGTGAAACCAGATAGCATACTATCATATCGAGCAAGAAAGTCCTCTCTATATATATCCAAGCATCCACTATAATATACATCATATGTACAAAAATGGCCTCTAGGGCATATATATAACTAACATCATCAAAGTCCATAATTTCCCGAGAGCTCAACACTCAAGTACAATTTAAAAATATCCAGTACATGCCCCAGCATCTGCGGACCAGCCGTACAAGGGCAAACCCAAGCCTCACTAATGGTACCGTGGAACTGTCGCAAACCCTAAGGTTCACCAGCGTTCTCATGGTCATTATGTCGAGTTAGGGTTTCATTCTTCTAGAGGGTCCATAGAAATACCGGCATGTTCTTCCGAATACCTTAAACTTGGGAAAATGGGTTTCTGGCATTCGTTCGAACCTTTTAACTTCTCCTAGACGACTTGTGAAAACTCTCCGTCTGCACACTAAACGATGCCTCAATCCTCAAGAATAGACGATACCCTTCGTTCATCGCATTCGAGCCGCAGCTCCTTCTACCCGTACCACCGTGGTAACAGAAACCACCATCCAACATTGACGAAGATATATCATAGGAACGAATAGAATATGATGCAAAGAAATATACATCCTAAGGTTTCCTAAGCAGGGTAGCGTATCGTAAGTATGCCGCGGATCATACCCACGGTACGTCACTCTACCTAAGTCACCTACTACATCAACCAAGGTCAACCTAGACTTAGACAAAGGGTTAAACCTAGCGCTCTGATACCAACTTTGTCACAACTCGAAGGTACGGAACGTGACTGGCACTTAAATTACGAAACGTCTAAAGGCGTAACTTAATCTAAGTAAGCCGAAGCCCAGAAATCTAAACCATTTAAATGAAGAAGTGTAGGAAAGCATGTTTTAAAAGAAACATCAAATTTCTTAAAAATTTCGGCAGAGTCTCCTTTGTAAAAACTGGCCCCAAACGGGTACAAATAAGAATATATACATAAGCAATAAGAAGGCATCCCCAAGCGGGAGCTAGCTCTACGCCAAAAGGCGGAAACAACCACACAATGAACTAAATTATACAACGCCGAAGGGCGAGGCTCAAAACTCAAAAGAAAACCAAATCCACCAAAAACCATAATAATACAAGCGCGACTCTAACGTCGAAATAAAAATAACTGGTCTTCTAAATCTATCAAGTAATACAAGTCGGGTTGATGGAGCTTACTAGATACCAATGAAATAATAAAAGTACAACGGCGGTCCTGATACAAGTGAACCAACCTACCAAGCTAATCACCCTGAATGAAATGATGTGCCAGCAAGCTGCCAAGGAAACCTGTACATCGAAACCTGTAAGAAAATATGGCACAACGGAGATGAGTTGCCAACTAATGAGTAGAAGACATCATTGAGTAGAAATCGCATGCACGACGATCTTCTAGGTCATAATAGTATACTTAATATAACACTAGTCATCTAGCAGTGGCAAGATAATAATATATGCGTAAGTGCAATGCTCAGTGCTCGTGTCAGTGCCTCAAGTAGTAACATGTCATGTGTATGAGTATGCATGCACCATGAATGTAAAACAATCAACCATAAAATCTGGATATATCTGTATAAGAAATCTTTAACTTTTATCATAGTAAAATTTGTATGGTAATCCGATACATCATCAATGAAATCCATGGAAATCCGTGTCAAGCATCAACACAAAACATGTAAATCTCAAAGTCTCAATACCTCATAGTCTCAATATCTCATAGTCTCAATATCTCGGACTCTGTCAGTCCGGATCGGCCCATATCATCAAATCACACGATAACGGTCGGTATCCTCCGGATATCCACCGCGCCAGACATCACCGGTAGGTTGTCTTCCCCTACCAGGCTCATCATCTACAACTCGATCTTCTTGACCAGTGGTACCATACCGGGCCCACCATGTACCCGTGACGGTTCATCCACTCCTCGAATCGGGTCTCGAAATCCAACAAAAAACATGAAATCTTATGGTGGACGACACATACATCACGAGAAAACCGCAACTTGCATTTTAAAAATGATGATACTAAGCTTTTTTTAAATTCTTGCGGTTTTCAACCAAAATCCAGAAATCTCGTAGAAATCCAAAATCACAAAATCATGAGTAAGTAAATAATGAACATCGGCATAAGCCCCGGAATACTGCACGATAATATGAATATGTGAATGCATTAAGTGTCTAAGTAATAAATGCAATGCCTAAACTAGCACAAGAGGGTAATCACACAATATTATACTGGACTAGCATTTAGCTGATTATATCAATAAAAGATAATATGTTATAAAGTGTTCGTGACATGGCAATTACCGATGATGATGTGTGTGAGCCGGCAAATAAGTGTACGTGGAACATGCGCATCATCGGTAATGGTGCTGGTGTACTAACAGGCAGAGTTTCATATAAGCTAAAGAAACATATGTGTGAACATGCAATGCGATGAATACAACATGAATATAACAGTGAATGTGTAGTAAACGCACAACTAGAGAATACGTACTAATTACGAGTTATACAGTTTGTTGTTTGAAAAAAACGAATCTTGGTTTTTGTAAATTAGGGCTACGGGGTTTTTATGGAAAGATCTGTCCTTTGAAAAAAACCGTAGTATCCCTCAGGCTGTCTTTAGAAATGCGCACGATTCGTTAGTTTTGAAAATCAGTATGACTCGAGCCTAAACTAAGATCTACCTAACCAACTAAGGAACTAACTAAAGGCACTAGTCGAATGGTAAGAAGAATCCTCCTAAAGTCTGAGTCGATATCTCTAGTAGTCGGCGATCCAGCCTCAATAGCGTCACGTACGTAGTACGACTTCCTTGAGTCAAGAGTACGGATCAATCATCACATATATGCCTCGTACGGTAAAATCCAACGTACGGAATCCCAAAATCGGGGTACGGGTCAACTATCACATATATTTACATCATCATTCATATAGTATCATCATCAAATAATATCATAATCAAGGGTACTATACTATAATCGCATACATCCCAATATCATCAAACATATATCATCGTCTGTGTAAATATCCATCGTCAAATGATCCACTAAAATATCATGTCATATATTATATCGTGATTAAGTCACATTTCACAATCCGAGTTCTATTCTAGAGTCTTGTACATTTCAATGTCATCATCACCCATTATCGTTTATGTATAAATATACATTTTCTCATTTTCCCAACTATCCGCTAATATCATAATACCTCTCATATCATAACTCGATCGTATATTCAATATCCCACGGCATCACGCCCAGTCATACCGACTCATCCCCAGATATCATATAACCTTCTCATATCATATGTATATGTTATGTGTGTGTGTGTGTATATATATACCTACACACATTTCTATACACACACACACATATACACCAAGTCAAGTTTAGGTGTGTGCGTGTGTGTGTGTGTCTACATGAAACCTACGAATTCCCTCCAAGGCAGTCATCCTCTGGTTAAGTCTTTCTAAAATCAGTCTAGTACAACCTAAAGTCTTCAATAGCACCCTAATCGCCAAGAATCTAAGGTCACGTCCGACTTCCTAATAATAATACATAATATCCTTATTCTACGTTTGCGGGTGTGCTATACGCCATCCACCCGATTTCCCCCGTAGATATACATCTACTCACCTGGTCCTTGTCTGCCGAAGTCGATGCCGCCATCCTCATCTTCATCGTCCGAAGTCCACGTGAGTGGTACCTATATGCAAAGATATATAATATCGTATACCGAAATCGCGGATAGAAGCAAAACAGCGCACGAAACGCGCATAGGTTAAAACCTATGACCCGCTCATGCAAAATGACCAAATAACCCTCGACATCGGCGTACAAATGCAGATTGATCGAGAAAAACCCAAAACACACAAATCATGGTTTCACAAATCACTAATTATAATATGAAATAGATTGCAACTCATCAAAAACTCAAAAAAAAATCAAATCGATTTATTTCCGAAAACCTAGAAAGCATCAAATAACCGTTTTAGTTCAAAACTTGATGTTTTAAAAAAACTAGTGACCATAATATTCACTAATTATCATAAGTGAATCATAAAAACCATTACTTAAATTTAATCTTATCAATTTCCATTAAACCCAAAATTCTAGTTTGCAAAAATATCAATTTTTAACTCTTTTTAAAGCAAAATTCACAATTCAACAACTAAGCTAGATTTCGCATATTTTAAATTGTTAAACCACTCATGGAAACCTTAATGATGTGCTAAACACCCTAACTAGATTTTAATCCCATATTTTAAATTAATTTCTAAAAACCTAGGTAGCAAAATAGCATAATTATCATAATTTTTAAACTAACAAATAGCAACTAGTAACTGAATTTGGTTTTACATTCAATTAACATGTTAATCTCCTCGTTAAAATCATAATCTAATGATAGAAACCCTCATCATAAATTTTTCTCACCAATATATATGATTTATAAAAATTTAGTTTACAAATAGCTTAATTTGAACAATTAAAATGTAACAATTAGTAATTTAACAATCCAGATTAGATTTTACATGTCTTTATGTGTTAATCCACTTATTAAAACCATGAACAATTTATAAAAACCCTAGCTTGATCACAACCCTTTCTTGAATTTCACAAATTAGAAATCAAAACCAATTTATTACATGAAAAGCTAATTAGCCATTAGGTTAGAATTATACCTCAAAAGTTTAGAAATTTAGCTTGCAACCTAGCCACCCCAACATGCTCTCTTGCTCCAAAAATCCATGCTTGATTGGCCAAGGAACAAGGGTTAAAGGTTGGATTAGGAGTTAATAAAAATTAGTGTTTATTTTATTGGATTTTTGAGGCAAATGATGAATTTTTGAGAGAAAAAGAGAAGGGGGAAAATGAGGGCAGCCCAAGGTGAGGCTCGACCAAACCCTAGGGAGGAAAAGAGGGAGAGAAAAGAGTGTAGAATGGTGTACAAATTTATTTAATTAAACATCTCCTTTAAGTCTTTTCACTAATTTAATTAATTTTATTTATTTTCTTAATTGTTTCATGCTAGAATCTACTAGAATAATGAAGACATATTAAGAAAAGAGTGGGCATGCTACAAACTTGTTTTAATTTGTCATGGTTCACATTTTTCAAATTTACCCTTTGCAATTTGTAATTTGCACCAATTTAATGTACAATTAAAAGCTTATGTTAATATTAAAAATAATTACTTAAGGAAAAATATTTAGGTAAACTAATAATTTATAAGTGACTAAATAAATACCAAATACTCGCAATTACATAGTTAAAATAGGCGTATTTAAATCAATATTGAAAAATATTTGTAGTTGAGTTTTACGGAAAATACGGTTTACTTTACCGATTATCAGAAAATTCATCTAAAGGGTTTTATTTATTTAATTATTTATTTATTTATTTTTAAAACGTTACAGTTGTACTTGTGACCTAGAGACGAGACAGTGAGATTTTTGTATTTATATGTTATTTCTTTCATTCGAGCTCACTTGCACCGACATGATGTTTTACCTTATTTTTGCTCTTATTTACTTTTCGCATAGTTGTGATACATATTGCGTGGGATTGTGAATCCTCTTTTTGGCGAAGAGCTAGCTCCCGCTTGGGGATGCCTTATATCATGTTGTATATATATATATCCTTGTTTGTACCTGTTTGGGGTCAGTTTTTACAAATGAGACTCTGCCGAATTTTCAGAAAATGGATGTTCCTTTCAAAAGGCTTGATGCGACTTATTTATTTAAAAATCATTTTCTATAAATTGGTTTTCCTTCACTCTACTGCTCTATTTGGTTTTGATTTCTGGGCTTTGGCTTACTTAGATTATTTATGCCTTGAGACGTTTCGTAATTTAAGTGCCAGTCACGCTCCGTACCTTTCGGGTCGTGACAAAGTTGGTATCAGAGCATTAGGTTTCACCTTTCTGAGTGTAGGATGACCCTCGGTAGATGGAGTAGGTGGCTTTAGTAGAGTAACGTACCGTACATAAGTTCCGCGGCATACTTACGATACGATACTCCACTTGAGAAACCTTAGGATTTACATCCATTGAGATATTTGATTCTATTTGTTTTCATGATCATACCCTTGTTGATTCCGTTCCTCCTTATGATCATGTATTCGTTTTTGGGATCTGTTGATTCCTTTCATTCCATTGTTATGGTTTCATCGATACATGCTTGAGCTTTCTATCACCATAGTTTGAGCGCAGATCGAGCTGCTGCTAGTGTTACGGTCAGGACGATCTCGTCATGGACGAGGACTGACCATCGCGTTTTCTGGTGACACGAGAACGTCTCGATTTTTGTATTGGTGCTGTGACTTTTCGTTTGAGGTGAGTGTTCGGCGTTGCACAATATGATCGGGACGTTGATAGAGGCTGCCGGTTGTGTGAGGACTGTTGATGTACAGCATACCTCAGAGATTTTGATGGCGTCTACCGTGTTGACAGATGTCCCAGCTGTTGCTGAGATTGATGTGATGTCGCTTCCGGAGCCTTCGAGCTGAGATGGCTGGAGCCTTTCAGGCAAAGATATGGCAGATGATAGCTATTCTATTTTGAGTTGAGAGATGAAGGGTATTCACATGTCGTCTAGAAGAAGTTAAAAGTTCGATCGAATGTCAGAAACCCATTCTTCCAAGTTAAAGTATTCGGAAAGTCATGCAAGTAATTCTATGAACCCTCAAGAAGAATGAAACCCTAACTCGACATAATGACCATGTGAAAACCTTTGAACCTTAGGGTTTGCGGCAGTTCCGCTGTACTATTAATGAGGCTTGGGTTTGCCCTTCTACGGTTGGTCCATAAGTGCTGTGGCATGTACTCGATATTATTAAACGGTACTCAAGGTGTAGAGCTCTTGGGGGGATTATGGAACCTTGACAAATCATTCGAAAAGTTTGACATCGTCCGTATATCATGTGATAGGAGACCAATAAGTGGACCGGCTTCAGATAGAGGACCTCACCCAGATGCGTTGTGAGCTGATCGAGAACGGACGAGTATTGAGTATTCCTCTAATGGTATGGACGAGTTCCTGAGGACGTGTTCAGCTAGAGATCTTATACATAGTGATGATGTCACGACCCGAAAGTACGGAACATGACCGGCACTTAATTACGAAACGTCTCGAGGCGTACGTAATCTAAGTAAGCCGAAAACCGAGAAATCCAAACGAAAGAAAGTAGTAGAGTGAAGGAAAACCATTTTTAGATCAAATAGTTTGCAATATACGCCGAAATGTGCATTTTAAAATCACAAGTCTTTTCTAAAAATTTCGGCAGAGTTTCCTTTGTAAAAACTGACCCAAAACTGGTACAAAACTTGATAAAGCATATATAATGAAATAAGGCATCCCCAATCGGGAGCTAGATCTTCGTCAATCGACGGTCACAACCATGCAAGCAATATAATATACAACGCCGAAGGGCGAGAATCACAACATAAAAGGAAACTCAAAACAGCATGAAATCTATAGAAATACAAAGCGCGACTCTAAGGTCGAAAGAATAAACATCACTGGTCTCTATTTGAAATAAATACATGTTTGGTTGATGAAACGTCTAGATACAACAAAATAATAATATACAAAGTATAATGATGGTCACGATGCAAATGAACCCACCTACTAGCAAATCACCCGGAAAAGGAAGTAGTGCCAGCAAAGCCGTAATGAAACCTGTACGGCAAAACCTGCAAGAAACTGTGGCACAACGGGGGTGAGTTGCCAACTCGTGAGTAGAAAACATTTACGAACAGAAATCGCATGAACAACGCAATCCTAGGTCATACGATCACTATATATATAATCCTCAAATATGACAAGTCTGGAGCATGAAAGGTGGCAAGGGTAAATATCAAACCCAAGTATAATCCCATGTGCTCGTGTCAGTTCCTCAGGTAGCAATATATCATATGGATGAGGTATGAATGCATGAAAACAGAATACATGACAATGAAGAAAACTGCTTCCATAACTTTGTGAGATTTCTGTATATTTAAAACGAGGTATCATAAATGAAATCAGCATAAACAGTGTCTAGCATCGACACAAAACATAAATCCCAATATCTCAATATCTCAGTGTCGCAATCTCACTATCTAGGGTGCCGTCAGTCCAGACCAGCCCCTACCATCAATCTCAAGACTACGACGGTATCCTCCGGATATCCGACGCGTCGGGTAAAATCACCGATAGGTAGTCATCCCCTGCCAGGCTCAACGCCATGATCTGCGACCTTCTCGCCCCGGGGTACCATACCGGGTCCCCCATGTACCTGAGACGGTTCATCCAACTCCTCGAATCGGGTCTCGAAATCTATCAGCAAACTCATGGTGGACGACTCATACATCATGGGAAAACCGCACTTTTCATTTTAAAAAGAGAGAGAAGAAGTTTACATGTGTTCTTGTGGTTTTCCCCCAAATCCAGGAAATCTTATGAAAATCCGAATCCAAATCATCAATAGTATGTAAACAGTGAATATAGGCATAATAATCCATGAATGCGGCATAACAGTGAATAACAATATGCATGAAGTAGCAAGTAATAACTACAATGTCTAAACTGGCATATAAGGCAAGTACACTAATATCATGTCGAAACTATTAGCTAACAAGCTTTGTCCATGAAATAGTATTCTCTAAAGTGTACGTGAAATGGCAATTACTGATAATGATGATGTGTGTGAGCCGACAAGTAAGTGTATATGGAACATACGCATCATCGGTAATGGTGCTGGTGTCCTAACAACATGATATCAATAACGTTATATGAATCACAAAATAAGTATGCGATGCGGAGCGAACAACAATAATGTGCGGGAGCTGAATACTAGACACAACGATAACTAATTTGTATTTAATATAAATATAAATCATACAGTAGTGCCTTTTGGAATAATACGAATCGCGATTGTTTTGAAAATAAGGGCTACGGTGTTTTTAAGAAAAGATACGTTCTTTGAAATATCCGTAGAATCCTTTGAACTGTACTTTATAATACCAACGATTCGTTAGTTTTTGAAATAGGTAGGAATCGAATCTAGTCTAACAACTACACTAACTTACTGGAGATGGAGCCCTGAAACAAAAACGAGACCAAACCCACCTGCTTTGGCCGCAAATTACGGCCAGAAGGGATTTATTTGCGGCCTGAAAAAGGTGTTAGGGGCTAGGGCTTTGGGTGGTGGTTCCTAGTTGCCTGCACATCTCACTGTCAAACCAAAATTATTTTTAGGTGGCTCGGGTGTTAGCAGATTTCCAAAAACACACACAGAATTACAGTTTTTCCCGATATCGTTTTCATAAATCCGTATTCCGGGTTCTAGTTTCTGGTTTGAGTCTCCAATCAATCACTACAGGGGTTGTAATCCCTAATTACACCTCAATTCACCGTTGATTTCAATTCAAACCCTAAACCCTAACTTGAAATTCCCAAATTTCATCCAAACACACAATATTGACATGAAACAAGTATGGATGCATAAAGAATCGAAATACTACTCTAAGGGTGCAGAAATTACCTCCTTTGGCAAATCAAGAATTTTCTTGAGTTGCTCAAAGTCCTCAAAATCCTCTCTTTCTAGGTCCAATGTGTAGCTAGTGAGCTTGGGAACAATTTTTGTAAAATGTGTAACACCTTAGGATGTGTTAAGTGGCTAATTATATATAAATAAAGGGTTTTTAATAAAAAGTTTACCAAATTGGGTTTCAAATATTTTTCCAAATTTAATAAATATTTTCCTAGAATTTTCCTAGGTTTGCACACACTTGTGCATGTAAACTAGGGTTTAAAATGAGGTTTTACCATGATTAGCAACCATGGTTGGTTTAATAATGGGGATTAAGTCTTTTGGGTTTTAATTAAGTCTATTTAGTTATTTGTTGGTTGTTTTAATTTGAATTTTTGTTTTGGGGTGTTGACTTGAGAGAATGAGAGAAAGAGAATGCATCATGGCAAAGCCCATTCTTGCATTTAATGATGAGAGAGAAAGGAGGGATTGACATTGGGAGTTATCATTTTTCCTCTCATTCTTATGCTCATTTTCTCTCAACCTCTCACTCTCACACTCACACATCAACTTTCACACAGCAGCAGCAGCAGCACAGCAGCAGCAGCAGCACAGCACAGCAGCAGCAGCACAGCACATCACAGCAACAACAGCAGCAGCAGCACAGCAGCAGCAGCAGCACTGCACAGCAGCAGCAGAAGCACAGCACAGCAGCAGTAGCAGCAGTGAACAGCAGCAACAACAACAACTTCAGGCAGCTCTAACAACTGCAGCAGCTCCTTCCCTCTACTCCTTCTTCTTCCTCCAGCTCCCTAGGGTCGAGTGTGGGGTATACTTCTTGAACTTACCCCTAGTTTGCTTAGTTAGTGTAGTTTAGCTTCGATTGGTGATTAATGGTGCGTTTTAGTGCGATATGTGGTAATTAGGGTGAACTTTGATCAAGTGAAGTGTGTATTAGTTTAACTATGTTGATTGAGTGTTGTTAGGGCCATGTTAACCTAGCATAGCCCCCAATTGCACTAAAATACCACCAGATTGCTGTTTGATGCAAAATTCTTCGTTTTTAAGCAAATTCTAGCTTCCTGTAATCTGCTATCGACCCAGTGAGTTCAGAATAAATCTGAGTTAACTTGAGTATAGTTGATAGGTGTAGATCCTATGTGTAGAATACGACCCCCAGACTCCACGTTTTGGCCGCCGAAATATTAGTTCTGGCCGCAATTTGCGGCCAGATGGGGGGTATGGGGTTTGGGTTTTTCCCTGTAGGTGTTTGCTGCTATCCTTAGAATCATGGTATGTGCAATTTTATTTAATTGTTGCTGTAGAAAAATCTGGAGCAAAATACCTGTTTCTCGTATTTTTAAACCTTCGCGACACGCGTGATACGTGTGTGGGTTTGGGGTTTCTGCGTATCGCAACGCGTCGGGGTAGTTTCAGGCGCGTAATCACACGTTTTAGCGTATCGCGCACACACGCGCTTGGTTTGCGACGCGGGTTTCTAGTTTAACCTTAATATCGCGTTTTTGTGGATTTAAGCTTATGTGTGATATATTGTGTAATTCTAGGTTCGCAGGCGAGTGAGACGGACGCTGCGAAGAAGGGGAAGCAAGTCGTCGACTACACTTAGCGCGAGACTTCGGTGAGTAGATTTAATATCTACGGGGATATCGCCCGCATGGCGTTATGCGTTAGGGCTGATAGGACCTTATAGCTATATGTTACATTTACCTACATTGACTGTCATGGATACTGTTGTTGCATACCGCATTCCCTACTATATGTATGTAAAATTAGAATTGATAGAACACCGCACTATTACTAACGGTTCATGTTGCACGAGCATTAATCTGCATGTTACACACACACCGTTAGTAATTGCCATGACACACTCACTGTAGAATTGCTATGATTATTATGCTGTAGTTCATTTCACCTATGATTCGATATGATTTTCATAGAAATTGGGAGCCGCATGCTGTCTTTGAAAACTGAAACTATTTAAAGAAAAGCGGTTTCTCCCTTGTACCTATATTATGGCTTGATGTACCTAGGACATCACATTTGATTTACTTATTGTTGTTGGATTTTCATGTGATTTCTGGTTTTGAGGACCGTGGGATTATTTAAGAAAAGATGCACTATTTGAAAACCCGGTTCCTCGTGATATGATATTTTTGGTGCGTCCACCACGCGTTTTCTTGGTGCTGAGACGTGTGCTTGAAACCCGATTCGAGGAGTGGATGATCTGTTTGCGGGTTCGTGGAGGACCCGGTATGGTTCCCCTCGGCAAGATGATCGTTGGACTTTGCCGATTGAGCCTGGAGGTGGGCGAGTACCTTCCGGTGATTGGTTGGACCTGACGGTTATCCGGAGGATACTGACCAGAATCGAGAGATGGATGCGGGATGATCCGTACTGCCGGGGCCGAGGGCCGATACCGCAGATGGAGCCCGTGGGCTGATCCGGACTTACGGAACCCGAAATATGAGGATTTGCGTGTCGATGCTGGACACGAGTTTTTTATGATATTTTGAGTACCGATGTTGGGCACTCGTGATCCTCAGAGATTTATAGGATTAGAGGGCCGGGGGGAGTGCCTGCGCCTGAGTTTATTTGGGATTTGGGTGCAGTTTTAGGCACCGATTATTTTCCACGTTGATATTCCGTGTAGATGTTGTTTATCCCATGCTCAGTATTTATTTTCATGTATCTCATCCTGTAGTTATTTTACCTGACAGAGCATTTGCATGATCATTGCACCTACTGCTTGTCGCATATAGATCTTACCTGCTGGCATATGATAGAGTAGCGCAGTACGTGCATGCTCGCGATTACCTTTATATGTTACCTCTATTCACGAGTTGGCAACTCACCCCCGTTGTGCCACGGTATGTGCAGGTTGCCCCTCAGTGTAGTCGCGGCAGGCTGCCTTTTGCATCTTTTGGCTACAGATACCACTACAGTTGGTGTGAGAGCTCTTTTGCTTTTAGGTGGATTGTGGTATCTGATTACTTTTATTGTACCCCTTTTTGTATCTAGTATTCTCCATCTACCATATATGTACTGGACTTAGAGACAGTGTGAGGACGATTATGTATATTTTTGTATTCTGGTGTCGAGCTCGTGGGAGCCGACTGTTTATATATGCAGTTTATTATTCTGTGATGTTTACTTATTGCTCATTCTTCGCTACGGCGTTGTATATTACTCTTGTGGTGATGGTTTCCGCCGTTGGGCGTGATTGCTCCCGTTTGGGGATGCTTTATTTCATTATATCTCATTTTCACTTATGTCATGTTTTATACCCGATTTCGGGGTTACTTTTACAAAGGAAATACTGCCAAAATTATTTAAATGATAGCGTAACTTTAAAAGAACTTATTGAACTATTTAAGGTTTTCTAAATGTCTTAATTAAATGTTTTCAACACTCGCTACTTTTAAATGGTTTTCATTTCTGGGTTCGGCTTACTTAGTCGCGTTACGCCTGTAGACGTTGCGTGGTTAAGTGCCGATCATGAGTCGAAACATTCGGGTCGTGACAAAGTTGGTATCAGAGCGTAGGTTTTACCTTTCGGAGTGGAGGATGACCTTGGTATGATGGAGTAGGTAGCTGAAGCAGAGTGGCGTAGCGTGTGTATGTTCCGCGGCATACTCACGACACGGTACTGCGCCAAGGCGACCTTTGGACTTATTGATTAAAATTCCTTCTTGAGTATATATATTCTTGCAATTCGATTTCCGTATTCTTATCGAATCCTAATTTCCTTTCAGCCATTATGCCGCCAAAGACTACGAGGGCGCAGAGAGCGGCCGCGAGGGCCGAGATTCGAGTTGATTCGTCTAAGACGAGGACTGATCCGAGCAGTACACCGGTTGTACCCAAGCAGGCTGTTCCTCCCGTGACAGATCAGATCGCCACGCTAAGTGCTGGTATGCAGGAGATGCGCCAGACGGTGGGATTCAGCATGCAGGAGATGCGCCAGATGATAGGATCGCTAGTTGAGAATCTTCGAGCGCAGTGACCAGAGGTAGCTCCACCTGTTACAGAGACCGCGATGGTACCTACCTTACACCCAGTTTCCCCTGCAGCCACGGAGGTGATTACAGTATCGCTATCAGAGTTTATGAGGCTGAAGCCTCCGGTCTTCACAGGCACCGATGCAGCCGAGGACCCACAGTATTTCATTGATAGGATGGCTCGAATATGCCATTCCCTCAGATACGCAGATGCGAGATGGGTTGAGTTCGCGAGCTATCGCCTGGAAGGTCTTGCGCAGAAATGGTGTGAATCAGTCGAGAAGGGTAGAGCGACAGGTCTTCCTCCTATGACTTGGACAGAGTTCGTGGCACTATTCCTTGCCCGCTTTCTCCCACTGAGTGTCAGAGATGCTAGAGCACGCAGGTTCGAGTCTTTACTCCAGACTCTGGAGATGTCAGTGGAAGAGTATGACGTGCTGTTTACAGAGCTATCAGTTTATGCCCCGTATTTAGTGGCTACCGAGGAGTTGCGAGTCAAGAGATTTGTTCGAGGCTTCCTTACACCACTGTTCCTTGCGATCAACGCGCAGCATTACGAGACATATGCAGCAGTGGTAGACGCAGCCCAATTAGTCGAGGAGCGCCTTGCTTAGACTTCGGTAGTTCCAGAGCCGAAGAGAGTTCGTACTGGTATATCAGCACGAAGACAGACATTCAGACGCCGCGGCAGGTATCGTTCAGGTATGAGGAGTGGCAGAGGTTCGGGACGAGGCCAGATGTTTAGTTCATATCCATGGGAGAGTCATTAGTCGTCGTGAGGTTGCTATAGATGCGGCAGTCTACTTCACCTCGTCATAGATTATCCTGAGATACACCGGAGGGAGACGGCAGTACCACATGTTACCTTACCACCTCCACCACCCCAGAGGGCATTTCCTGTTGTACCTATTGTCGCTCCGCGTCAGACTCATACATAGAGAGATCGTGAGTGTGGAGGAGTTGCTCAAAGAGGACGGGATGACCGAGGCAGAGGGCAGTCAGTAACCGGTGGAGGACAGGCGCGGGTTTTTGCTTTGACGTATCAGGACGTGCAGGCGTCCAATGCGGTGGTCTCAGGTATCCTTCCAGTATGTTCTGTTGATGCACACGGGTTGTTCGATCCCGGATCAAGGCACTCGTACGTATCCACAAACTTTGTGCCGAGTTTGGGTAGAGAGTCCAGTTTGCTTGATCAGCCACTTATTGTGACCACTCCTGTGGGAGAGTCGTTTGTTGCTAGGCACGTGTTCCGATCCTGTACCGTCTGTATTGGCGAGAGAGAGTTGCTTGTCGACTTGATCCTTCATGAGATGTTCGACTTCGACTTTCTTTTGGGCATGGATTGGTTAGCCACATGCTATGCTTCTGTGGACTGCCGTGAGAAGACAGTTAGGTTCTGTTTTCCCGGCGAGTCAGTTTTTGTTGTGTTGGGGGACCGTGGTGCCGCCCCTCACAGTGTGATTTCTTCTTTTCGCGCTGGTCAGCTTTTGAGGAAAGGGATGTCAGGGATTTCTCGCCTATGTTTGCGATGCTAGCGCTACAGAGGTTCCGTTGGATCAGGTTCCGGTTGTTAGCGAGTTTCCTGACGTGTTCCCTGACGAGATTCCTGGGCTACCGCCCGAGCGCGACATTTCTTTCTGTATTGATTTAGTTCCTGGCACGGGGCCTATTTCCATACCGCCTTATCGGATGGCCCCGGTGGAACTTCGAGAATTGATGGGTCGGTTGCAAGATTTGCTGGATAAGGGACATATTCGACCCAGTGTTTCTCTTTGGGGTGCTCCAGTCCTATTCGTCAAGAAGAAGAACGGCAGTTTGCGTCTGTGTATCGACTACCGCTAGCTGAACAGGGTGACAGTGCGAAACATATATCCTTTGCCACGTATCGACGATTTGTTCGACCAGCTTCAGGGGGTAGGATACTTTTCGAGAATCGATTTACGATCGGGCTATCATCAGCTGCGGGTTCGACAGGAGGACATTCCTAGGACAGCTTTCCGTACGCGCTACGGCCATTATGAGTTTTTGGTGATGTCGTTCGGACTCACCAATGCCCCAGCAACATTCATGGACTTGATGAACCGTATTTTCCGGCCAAATCTGGATATGTTCATCATAGTATTCATTGACGATATCTTGGTGTATTCCCGGAGTAGTGAGGAGCATGAGCATCACCTGCGGATTACACTGCAGACTTTGAGAGAGCACCAGCTTTACGCGAAATTCTCCAAGTGTGCTTTCTGGATGGACAACGTAGAATTCTTGGGGCATGTGATTTCACGAGACGGTATATGTGTAGACCCGAGGAAGATCGAGGCCGTTCAGCGTTGGCCCAGACCCACATCAGTTACGGAGATTCGCAGCTTTTTGGGGTTGGCCGGTTACTACAGACGATTTGTGCAGGACTTCTCCTGTATTGCTACACCTTTGACCGGGTTGACCCGGAAAGAAGTTCCTTTCGATTGGACGGAGGAGTGCGAGCACAGTTTTCAGCAGCTACGGACTCGGCTGACTACGGCACCGGTGTTATCATTGCCTTCAGGATCAGGCAGATTTGTGGTCTATTGTGATGCTTCTCGAGTGGGGCTAGGGTGCGTATTGATGCAGCATGACAGGGTGATCGCCTATGCTTCACGACAATTGAAGAAACATGAACAGAACTACCCCACTCACGATTTGGAGATGGCTGCAATGATCTTTGCACTTAAGATCTGGCGACATTACCTATATGGCGAGTCATGACGGATATTCACCGATCATAAGAGTTTAAAGTATATATTTCAGCAGCGAGACCTGAACCTTAGACAGCGCCGATGGATGGAGTTAGTGAAGGACTACGATTGCGAGATCTTGTACCACCCGGGCAGGGCTAATGTAGTGGCGGATGCTTTGAGCAGGAGGCCCGGGGGTAGTATATCTTGTTTGAACGCAATACATGGGCAGTCGTCGGCAAATTGGCAGATTTTATACGACAGCCGGGTACAGTTCGAGTTCACGCCGATCAGATGACAGATTGCGCATGTTCGTGCACGCCCACAGTTGCTTGACCGTAAACATGAGGCACAGCACAGTGATGACCGATGTTCAGAGATCAGGACGCAGATTGGACAGGGCAGATTTTCCGAGTTCGTGATCGATGATCAGGGGATGCTGAGATTTGGGACTAGACTGTGCATACCAGTTGCTGAGGGGCTGCGGCGTGAGATTCTTGAGGAGGCACATCGATCGGTGTACAGCGTCCATCCCTGTTCCACTAAGATGTATCATGATATGAGAGATGTTTACTGGTGGGACGGAATGAAGAGGGACATCGCAGATTTCGTGTCGAGATGCCTGACTTGTCAGCAAGTCAATGCCGAGCACCAGAGGCCCGCGGGAGAGCTACAGCCGTTACCCATTCCGGAGTGGAAATGGGAGCAGATTTCGATGGATTTCGTTGTGGGTCAACCCAGGACTAGGCGAGGGTATGACTCCATTTGGGTGATCGTAAATCGTCTGACGAAAGCGGCTCACTTCCTGCCAGTGAAGACGACTTTCGGTTTTGCTCAGTACTCCCAGATTTACATCGACGAGATAGTACGACTACATGGTGCCCCGACGTGTATTTTGTCCGACAGAGGCACCCAGTTTACCAGCCGACTATGGCAGAGACTTCAGGAGGCTTTGGGCACACGCTTGAGTTTCAGCACAGCATTTCATCCGCAGACCGACGGCCAGTCAGAGCGGACGATTCAGACTCTCGAGGACATGCTCCGAGCGTGCGTTTTAGATTTTGGTGGTAGCTGGGATCATCATTTACCCTTGGTGGAGTTCTCCTACAACAATAGTTTCCAGGATACTATTCAGATGGCGCCTTTCGAGGCTCTGTATGGGAGGAGATGTAGATCACCCGTCTGCTGGACAGAGCTCAGTGAGAGCAGTATTTTGGGGCCCCAGATCGTACAGGAGACGACCGAGAAGATACAGCTGATTCGAGACAGGATGAGGACAGCTCAGAGCAGGCAGAGATCGTATGCTGACAGGCCCCGCCGCAGATTAGAGTTCGCAGTTGGAGATCACGTTTTTCTGAGGGTCACTCCGATGAAGGGAGTGATGAGGTTTGGACGGAAGGGGAAGCTTAGCCCCAGATTCATAGGTCCCTTCCAGATCCTCGAGCGTATGGCCGCAGTAGCTTATCGTTTGGCTCTTCTACCCGACTTCCAGATGTTCACCCCGTGTTTCACGTGTCGATGCTTCGCAGATACCTATATGACCCTTCGCACATGATTCAGCATCAGACCGTTCAGCTCTAGCGCGACCTTTCGTTCACCGAGCAGCCAGTCGTGATATTGGACCGACAGGTGAAGATACTTAGATCGAAGGTCTTGCCATCAGTGAAGGTGCTTTAGCGCAGCCTGAGTGGCGAAGGGATCACTTGGGAGGCCGAGGGCGAGATGCGGAACAATTTCCTTCATCTCTTTGAAGGTATGCGTAGCTTTATATTTTCAAATTCGGGGACGAATTTCTTTTAAGGGGGGAGATTGTAACACCTTAGGATGTGTTTAGTGGCTAATTATATTTAAATAAAGGGTTTTTAATAAAAAGTTTACCAAATTGGGTTTCAAATATTTTTCCAAATTTAATAAACATTTTGCTAGAATTTTCCTAGGCTTGCACACATTTGTGCATGTAAACTAGGGTTTAAAATGAGGTTTTACCATGATTGGCAACCATGGTGGGTTTAATAATGGGGATTAAGTCTTTTGGGTGTTAATTAAGTCTATTTAGTTATTTTTTGGTTGTTTTAATATGAATTTTTGTTTTGGGGTGTTGACTTGAGAGAATGAGAGAGAGAGAATGCATCATGGCAAAGCCCAAGCTTGCATTTAATGATGAGAGAGAAAGGAGGGGTTGATATTGGGAGTTATCATTTTTCCTCTCATTCTTGTGCTCATTTTCTCTCAACCTCTCACTCTCACACTCACACACCCACTTTCACACAGCAGCAGCAGCACATCACAGCAGCAGCACAGCACAGTAGCAGCACCAGTGAACAGCAGCAACAGCAACAACTTCAGGCGGCTCTAACAACTGCAGCAGCTCCTTCCCTCTACTCCTTCTTCTTCCTCCAGCTCCCTAGGGTCGAGTGTGGGGTATATTTCTTGAACTTACCCCCTAGTTTGCTTAGTTAGTGTAGTTTAGCTTCGATTGGTGATTAATGGTGCGTTTTAGTGCGATATGTGGTAATTAGGGGGAACTTTGATCAAGTGAAGTGTGTATTAGTTTAACTATGTTGATTGAGTGTTGTTTGGGCCATGTTAACCTAGCTTAGCCCCCGATTGCACTAAAATACCACCAGATTGCTGTTTGATGCAAAATTCTTCGTTTTTAAGCAAATTCTAGCTTCCTGTAATCTGCTATCGACCCAGTGAGTTCAGAATAAATCTGAGTTAACTTGAGTATAGTTGTTAGGTGTAGATCCTATGTGTAGAACACGACCCCCCAGACTCCACTTTTTGGCCGCCGAAATATTAGTTCTGGCCGCAATTTGCGGCCATTATGACGGGGTATGGGGTTTGGGTCTTGCCCTGTAGGTGTCTGCTGCTATCCTTAGACTCATGGTATGTGCAATTTTATTTAATTGTTGCTGTAGAAAAATCTGGAGCTAAATACCTGTTTCTCGTATTTTTAAAACCTTCGCGACACGCGTGATACGTTGTGTGGGTTTGGGGTTTCCTGCGTATCGCGACGCGTCGGGGTAGTTTTCAGGCGCGTAATCACACGTTTTAAGCGTATCGCGCACACGCGCGCTTGGTTTGCGACGCGGGTTTCTAGTTTGACCATAATATCGCGTTTTTTGTGGATTTGAGCTTATGTATGATATATTGTGTAATTCTAGGTTCGCAGGCGAGTAAGACGGACGCTGCGAAGAAGGGGAAAGCAAGTCGTTGGATACACTTAGCGCGAGACTTCGGTGAGTAGATTTAACATCTACTGGGATATCGCCCGCATGACGTTATGCGTCAGGGCTGATAGGACCCTTATAGCGTTGCATTTACCTACATTGACTGTCATGGATACTGTTGTTGCATACTGCATTCCCTGCTATATGTAAGTAAACATAGAAATGATAGAACACCGCACTATTACTAACGGTTCATGTTGCACGAGCACTAATCTGCATGTTACACACACACCGTTAGTAATTGCCATGACACACTCACTGTAGAATTGCCATGATTATTATGCTATAGTTCATTTCACCTATGATTCGATATGATATTCATAGAAATTGGGAGCCGCATGTTGTCTTTGAAAACTAAAACTATTTTAAGAAAAGTGGTTTCTCGCTTGCACCTATATTATGGCTTGATGTACCTAGCACATCGCATTTGATTTACTCATTGGTGTTGGATTTTCATGTGATTTCTGGTTTTGAGGGACCGTGGGATTATTTAAGAAAAAGATGCACTATTTGAAAACCCGGTTCCTCGTGATATGATATTTTTGGTGCGTCCACCACACATTTTCTCGGTGCTGAGACATGTGCTTGAAACCCGATTCGAGGAGTGGATGATCCGTTTGCAGGTTCTTGGTGGACCCGGTATGGTTCCCCTCGGCAAGATGATTGATGGACTTTGCCGATTGAGCCTGGAGGTGGGCGAGTACATACCGGTGATTGGTTGGACCTGGCGGTTATCCGGAGGATACTGACCAGAGTCGAGAGATGGATACGGGATGATCCGTACTGCCGGGGCCGAGGGCCGATAACCGCTGATGGAGCCCGTGGGCTGATGCGGACTTACGGAGCCCGACATATGAGGATTTGTGTGTCGATGCTGGACCACGAGTATTTTATGATATTTTGAGTGCCGATGTTGGGCACTCGTGATTCTTAGAGATTTACAGGATTTGAGGGCCGAGGAGGGTGCCGGCGCTTGAGTTTATTTGGGATTTGGTGCAGTTTTGGGCACCGATTATTTTCCACGTTGATATTCCATGTAGATGTTGTTTATTCCTTTGCTCAGTATTTATTTTCATGTATCTCATCCTGTAGTTATTTTACCTGACAGAGCATTTGCATGATCATTTGCACCTACTGCTTGTCTCATATAGATCTTACCTGTTGGTATATGATAGAGTAGCGCAGTACGTGCATGCTCGCGATTACCTTTATATGTTACCTCTATTCACGAGTTGGCAACTCACCCCCGTTGTGCC